>CM062200.1:8795000-9395000 GCA_031216445.1 Lateolabrax maculatus | reverse complement strand
GTTAGCCTCTTTACCAGTAACTGAGTTATGTCTGCATGTGTGTGTAGGTCTTTGTGTAAAAAGTAGGTTGCTTGTTAGATGTCTGCAGTTGTTGAGTCTTAATGCTTCGGCATGGATTCACTGTGGATGATAGTTCTGTTCAAACATTTCATTGGGGAAATTAGCACGAAACAATCTGCTTGGCCATCTGGAATGTTTGAGTGTGCTTTGTTTGTGAAGTTGCACATCTGTGTATTTGTATGTAAACATGTTCAAGCAGATTAGCATTTGCTTCGGGGCAGTTAACCCCGAAGCTAAATTTGACATAAGCATAGTGATATTGTTTTTTACAGTTGCGCAAAAATATGTGCATGCTTTGGATTGTTCTACAAGAGCTAAAACAGCAGTCATAAACAATGTAATGTTGTGTTGTCATTTCTCTTCTTAGCATAATCATTCTAGTAGAGCTAAAATAATAACTCGATTAATTAAGGTGCTGTACATCTGTTACCATACTTATGTCAATATTGAGCTCAAAGTGCCACTGTGCCTCAGTACAGCCTCACAAAGCTGCTAGTGTCACTGTAGACTATTCAAGCACAAATGTGAGAAATGACAGGAAACTGAATATCTTTGCATTTTGGACCGTTTTTTAGACGAGCAAAGACGTTCCCCAGGGCTTTTTGTCATTTTTCAAAAGACTAATCAAGTAATAATAATAAAATAATCAAAATAAATGTCTGATTTATAAATAATGGAAATAATCGTTAGTTACAGCCCTACCTTCCAACTATTAGAGTATATTTTCTTGCTTGAGATGTGTCCCGACCATATAATTTATTTATATGTTAGGATCATCCCGGGTCAGCATTGCACAGCAATGGGACACAATTTTAGTCAGAAGGTTGACTCAAGCTTTTGTTGAAGTCTTCAGATGAGTCAGTAGACTAAAATCAGACACCGACATTTTATAAAAGACAGTGAGCCCTAACAAAATAGAAAACCCCACTCTTATGCTTCCATGTGGGTTAATTACTATAATTCAGCTATTTTAGATATTTTTGATGTTTGTGTGCACATTACATGTCCATGTCAGCTCTCTGTAGTCAAGCCGCTGTAAATAATGAGGGCACTTGTCTATGATGACCCTAATGCTCTCACACTTTGCTGCTGTGATCCTCATTAGTTGATGGCCTGAAGCCTCCAAAAGTATTAAAAGTATTTCGGTCGCACCCCTTGGCTGCAACCCAAACACTGTCTACAAGTGTCTCTTCAACAAAGTCCTCAAAGCCGGGTCAGGAACAGGGAAACTATCTAGAAAACCAACCAGTTTGGTTTCTTTGCAAGCACCTGCCTCCAAAACTGAATTTACATAGTTGGAACAAACTGATTTTAAACAAGTCAGGCCACCATAGTACAAATCCAATTTCAGAAACATCACACTTTTGTATTTTGTGTGTATGCCGTATGCATGCTTATGTGTGTAGCTGCATTTTGTTTTGTGTATGTGCTTTCCCTCATCTTGCCTGCAAATTTGCCGCCTTCATTGTTGCGCAGAGAGAACAGAAGGAGATGCCTTAGCCCTCATGGACAAAGGGCACATATATTTTTAATCTGTTCAATTTTACATACTGTTTAAATGGGTACTGCATTTTTAATGGCTCACTCTCTCCCACTGACACGGCAACCATTATCCTGGCATTGCTATTGTGTTGCCTGTGTTTGGTAGTTGATGCTTGTTGCCAGCCTTATTTCACCTAATTCCCTTTCCTTGTGATGTTAAAAGCAGGGGTTTGAGTAAAACTGAAGTGATAATAGAGCAGCGCTGTCGGCCATGTTCCACCCTCAGAGCATTAGGGTGTAGTTTTATGGCTACTGACACTGTGCAAGCAGGAAGGGCATTAAAGATGCAGAAGGGTTGAGCCTCGGTGGTCACTGATCAGTGCTACTTTATAGTGATATTAAAATGAAAAATGGACCCCCTGCTAAGTGTGTTTGTATCAAGATAGTGGTGCAGATAATAATAATGCGGGAAAAGCAATACATCTAGATAGATTCCTGTCTCACTCTAAACTGTATAAGCAAACTTCCTTCCTTTGCAGAAAAACCATAATAAATTTTACATGTCAAAATTTCCATAATTACATTTGACCTTTTCATGTGACCATGAGTGACTTCACATTATTTTACATGTGGCTGGCTCATCTCACAACGGACTTATAATGCAGGTCATAGGCTGGATTTGAAACCTGAAAGTTTTTGTTAGAGTTGTTTGTTGCTTCTCTGTAGCACATTCATTTCACATTCCATGTAAATGCTTTGTGATTAGATGGTTAGATTGAAAAGCAACAGGGCTCTGAATCCTGAGGAGCATCACTGAGAACCACTTTCTCTAGTTGTTGGTGGCTTTTCTCCTTTTACCTGAGAGCCGCAACTGCTGACGTGTCCCTGAAAAAGTTCGTTAAATCCTATCCTACACCCTAACCACAGGCAAAATAGATTTGACCCAGGGGGATTAAGACATTAATTAATTAGGTACATTCAAGTGCCTTTATTTTAAAGATGTTCAAATTTCATGCATGAGTTACAAGGTTAGAATGCATTTGCTGCATTTATGTATGCTGTTATAGAACTTTTATAGTGATCCTCTGGCATTTCTTCTGTTGTTGTCCTTGTTTTTCAGAGAAATGTCTCAACAAAGTACAGCTTATACTGATGGGAATGTCATTTGATTTACAGATATTTTGTTAGAAATCAAAGTTTTGGACATAAGATTTTGACCTGGTGATGGTGTTATTACAGCAAATTCAAGGGGGAACACGACTGTCTTTACCAAATTTGATGGCATTTCATACAGTAGTTGTTGAAATTTTTCATTAAAAACATGGTGATGGCAGAGGAAAAGTCAGACGATCACCAAAGTCAGTAGGCTTCATCCTCTGGGAACCATGAATGTATCTATATGAATTTTTGTCTGACTTCAGGCAGTAAAGTGACGTCAGAAACCAGTCCTCCTTTGTTGACTGAAAACATTTCAAGAACTACATCACATCAACTTCTTGTGAATTGCCACTTATTCTCTCTTTCATTTTTCTCCACCATTTGTTCTTGTATAGAAATCCACTCTGCTTCTGCACTCCATCAAGGACTCATCCCTGGTTGTTTTTATGCCAGGAACTGCATTTTATTGTACTTATTGTAAGTGCCTCCTGCTAGATATGAAAAACAATATAGCCTATTCGGTCTTATTTAAACTGACCACTGTGACTTTGAACATACCTAGCTGTACTCTGGTTATTATACCTATTACCAGACACATTACCTGTACACATAAAGCTGTAATGTACAGCTGGAGGTCCTTTGTGGTCTTTGAAAATGGAAAAAATGGGAAGATACCAGAGCGTTGTCCATCTAATGATCCTTTTCTCTCTCTGGTCTTATATCTTACACCTTCTGGCACATTTGGAGTTCATTTTTCCACATACCTACTTATATCAGCTGCTGTTCTCACACAAACCCCCCCTCGACTAAATGGGAAGCGTCTGACAATAGCTGAAAAATTGCTGCCATTAATACACTTACCTATAGCTACAGTATGCTCTGCAGTTGCTGAACATTATTACTTAGCTGTTGAGTGGGCTGTCATTGAGCCAGGTGGGGCTGCAAGGACAAGAGGGATGAGTGTTTGCCAAATATGTTTGCTCACTTCATCCGGAGGCCAAACAGTCCACAAAGTGACATCTTTCACATTCTCTGTAGCAGCAACAAACATTTCTTCCTCCAAAGCAGAGGCTGACCCAATGCCTGAGGCTGAGGTCGCTCCAGCCTGCAAGTTTCTCCCCTAACTTGATTTCCCTGGTCTGTCACAGGGCTGCAGCTGGTATGTAGAACTAAAGTGTAGAGTATCAGAGTTGTAGGTTGGAAATTCAAGTCTAATTGGGTCCTGTTATGTCAGCATAGCTTGCTACCAGGCTTACTCTTTCTACGATAATGATAATAGAGAACATGACTTTGTATGTGGATAATAAACTAGTATTTCATGCACTGTATTCAAAATTACACCACACTCCTGAGGATCATTATCCATGAGTCTGACCAGCTATTATTAACCGCCACTAGCACTTGTGATTAAATTACTATGCAGACGTTGTCATAAACTATATATGCAGAATTGAGGCTGCTCCATCTGTGTGGACGTCCTTTCCCCACTGACTAGAGGTCTGCCTCGGTCTCACCTCGGGCATGTGGTGCGACCTCGCTCTCCCTGCGTGGCAACATGGCAGCGATGCTGTGAAATGTCACTTTGCAGTTGCTCACGGAGGCAGCGAGTTGCTGCAGGGCTTTATCCATGGTGGTGGGAAACAAATGGAGTCACAGTTAAAGGTCATTCTAAAAGGCTCATGAATACAGTCCAGAGCAGCTATTCATTTTTGAGGAATATATTCATATTATATATGGTGTGGCTGAATAGTATTTAGTAAATAGAATAGTAAATAGAAAAGTATTTCTGTAAGTGTGAAAATAATCATTTTGATTCAACTGGCTGGTTTTGTAAACATCAAACACACACGCGCAAACTAAACCCTCTCTATGCAGATTGAATAGCAAAAATATATGAATTTTGTAAGTTCCAACACAACATATTACAGCTGGCTCCATTTCGAAAGCAATCACTCAGGTGATCCACTGAACTGTAAAAGAGAATAGGTCAGGACAGATCACTCTTAGAGATGGAATACACTGCCAGCTATAGCGCTGCATTGTATTATAAGCCCATAGAGATAGAAAACTTCAGAGGACTGATGTAAAGTACTGCTTAAAAAATATACTGCATCTTATAAATAGGTGGTTTTGATTAGTGATTGATAAATTGTAAAAATAAAAGTTTTGCTGCTTAATTTACTGTACGTGCGGCTCACCTGCTGCAGTCATTAAGTAGCCAACAGTTGCAGCTGGGATTGACATTTATCAATACACTGCGAAATCTGCCAAAAGTTAACTTCTAGTGAAGCCCAGAACTGATGTTAAATGATGTTTTCACACATCATTAGGCAGTGCTGTCATAAATTTACTGAGCCCTTGAAATTGTCTTTGAATCCTTCCCTTGCCCAAGCAAAGAGCAGATACCCAGTTATTTGACAAGGCCTTATACTGAATCTACATCGTATCTGCTTGTGCCACAGTGGCACCTTTTAAGTTTGAACCTTAATGGGCATACACCTTTTCCCCACACTGAAAATGATTATGGCCATTTATTTTTGTTTTTATTTCCATGTCATCTTCCTTAAAGTCACAAATCATACTGGTTTAAACACGCTGATGTAGCAATGAGTTGCAACAGAGGCATTAGATGACCTGTCAGCTTACATCCCATGTCACTATGACGTAGTCGCTGCCTCAGGAACGTGAGAGACAATAAGCATGTATTTACTGAGCCGAGAGCCAACGGACACAGCGGTATTAAATAGAAACCATTACCTGTCAAAGCCTTCCTTTGCCTTAGTCAAGGGTAAAATCCTCACTCAGACCGAGTGGGGAGTATTTCAGGAAAGTTATTTTGCGGTTACTATACTTCTGTGCTGTTGATTCAGTTTGGAATTTTTTTTCAACTGAAAAGTTATATCTTCCCCCAACAGAAGAAGCTTTTTCAAAGAGAAATGTTTTTGTCTTCCTGCGACAAAATGTTGAGAGCAAGAAACTAATGTGCTCTCTGCTCCAATGAACTGAGATGCAGTGAGAAGAAATTCTGGCCAAACCAAAGATTTCTCAATTATACACTTAACTTTTCTAAACATAATAATTCAGGATCAAGGGAAATCACAGTCAAATTAATAAGCATAATATTAAAGATGTCCCAGCACTCAGCAGAGCAAGTATTTTTATTTCATAATCACATGTACAACATACTGTAACACCCCCTTTGCTCCCGCAGTGTGGATTATTAGAACAATATTAATTTCACAACACTTCAGTATTATGTGGTGAGTGATTATTCAGTTTTCAATATTAAAAGCACTTGTGGTTTAAGAAAATGAGTGTCATCTCAGCCCACAAGTTTTTTTGTCTGTCCAGATTTTTTTTTCAACTTGTCATATGAAGTGGAACTGCAGAGTTCATTCCCTGGAACAGTTTGCGTGCATCGTATTGTGCTTCATTTACTTAAACACTTAAAGAGAGAATAGCATTTTAAAACAGGAAACAACATAATAGAGGTCAAGACCAGCACTGTTACTGCTGGTTCCTGTAAGGTGATCTTTCTAATAATTATTTTTTCTCCATACTTTTTTCTGTCCTTGTGTTTCATTTGCTAACCAGCCTGTGTGTGTCCATGATCTTTTTTGTCCACTTGTTCAAGTAAAAGCATTAAAGAAAAATAGCTTTTGCCACAACAATGACATCTCCTGATGAGAACACGGCCACAGAGAAAAATAACAAGGAGAGTTCTGCTAAAGATGGACAAACAATTCCTCAAAGAACTCCACAGGATAGCATTCGTTCTTGTTTTCATCATATTGTCCTTTATGCAGTGCAAAGATCTTACAGGAATTCACCAATAAATTAAGTTCATGTGCAGTATGGTTTCATGTCCATCAGCACACACAGATCGGGGTTGCTGGGAGACTCTGGTCCTACATGAGCACGCAGCTTTTGGCCCGGTCCTTTCTAATGGCAGGCGGGTGCTCGAGAATCTCAGTCCGGGCTGGCTGCTGGGAGACCCGCTTGAGGCCGCGACGTGAGCCGGCACGTTTGAGCTGAGGCCGGTGGATGCGGGACACAGACGACAGGGTGGTGACGTGGAAAACATCACGGACGCTGTTCTCTGAATACTTTGAGGTGCACTCTGTGTAAGCTACGGCACCGATCTGCCTCGCCAAATGACTGCCCTAAAAACACAGAAAAATACAGAATGTCGGCCTGTTAAGAGGATGAATAAACAGTGACTTAAACAAGACTTAATTGATTTTTTTGGCCAGTTGGAGGCAGTGGATCAAATTGTTAACATAACATTGACAAATAACAGTAAGCAAACGTGTTAGTTTACACATTCAGCAATTTGCAAAGCAAGTCCACTTTTCTAAGTCTTCTTTTTAGCTTATTTTTGGTCTCAGCCAACTCCTGAGAGAATATCTGTCTATTTAGCTGCTAAATGCTCCATTATGTTCACCAGCTAGTTGCCATTTGGTAAAGAGCAGGTAGCGTAAACACCGTTTTTTTGGCACAAGACGGCTGTCTGCTGCTGCTGGGAAAAAGGTTGATGAGAATACTGGGAGTGAACCAAAGCAGTAAGTCGTAAAGCAGTAAAAACAATGAGCTTAATAACCCTAAAATGCTCCACCGAGCGGAGGGGAACTGCAGTCGGGTAGTAATTCCTTGTGGGTTTACATTACTAGAGCAAAAAGATGTACTAATGGCCACCTTTTCAGTTTTTTGTTGTAAAAAAAGTTAGAGCAGCTTTAGAATTCTAACATTTATCCAGCCGAATGCTTCAGTGTGTGTTGGTTTGTAGTCCAAATGCAGGTGACTCACCCAGAGAGCTGCTGAGAGCTAGTACTTATAGCTATGGCAAACAAATTATGTGATGAGAGGCCATGTGGTGGAAATGATGCCTATTTGCCTCATGTAATTCAGTAGAGTCAAAATAAAGCATTTACACATTACACTTGGTTTTTGAAAAGTCAAACTGAATTATGACTGCATAAACAGTGGCCTTTACAAAACTCTTAAACGTCCTCTAGAAGTTTATTATTACCACCATTTGTTACATGCTGTTATCAGACCACTGGTCTTGGTCATGTACAGTGAAGACTCCCCACTTAATAAAAGCCTACGCTCTCAGAAGCATGATAGCGAGCTGGGGCATACAAAACGATACAAAGATCCTCCACACAGCTATGAAATATTCAGGACCTATCTGTGCAACTATAAAACTTGAGCATAAAAGCTCAGCTTATTCCCAGTAGTGTTTTGCGCCATCTTAAATCTGGACTGGTTGAACCTGTATATCCTGCTTTCATTTAACTTACCTGTTCTCCAACAACACTGACTCTGTGCTTGGGTGTACCTTGTAATACGAAAGGGGGAATTTATATTTTGAATTGATTTAACCAGTCCTTTATGTCTCATAAATAGCACTTTGACTCTGACGTCTTCTGACTATCCCTTGAGTTTATCACTTCATTTCATTCTTTCTTTTTGGAGTGTGTCATCAATTGGATTCATCAACTTTTTGGCAATGAAACAATACTGTGACAGCGTACGTGTTCAGCCATCAGTGTTAGAGATATTACCTAGAAGCAAGATGTTTTAATATTAATCCCCCTCTGTTAAAAATATTAAAGGCTTGAGCTGTGCTACCAGGGATGTTGCATTATTTTTGCATTTCCAAGTCTCTGTTTTAACCCCCTTAAGCCGATTACAGCAGTAGTCATGCAGTTCATGTGCGGTTCACTCTGGTGAATGCACTTCTTTCTGGGGATCACATCAGTTGGTCAAGTGGCTGAAATGTAAAGGTCCCAGTTTGTGGCCCTTTGCTTAGGGCCCAATAAGAGAAGCTCTATGGCTAAACTTTAAAGAACAACTCTCGCCATTTTCAACCTGTGCTCTATTTGACATCTTTTACTATTGTATTGATCGAATCTGACCACAATGTCATCAATTGTTTGACCCCAGAAGAACTGTGCTTACGTTTTTTGGGGGGCTCTCTTGTACAATACCAAAAAGCCGACACCCAATTCAGCCACAGATGCACCCTGTTAATTGTTCAGTTTGTAATTGCACATTTGGCAAAAACAAGTAGTTAAAATGATGTAAAGTCATGGTTTTCACGCAGTTTGATGCAGCTAGATTGAACAAATGTAAAAGTAAACAAAACAAGACATGCTTTCGGTGCCTATGGGATGATTATTTTGGGTGTTCTTCAATTAGGACTGCACTGGAAAGCTACAGTACACATCCAGACAAACATGGTAAAAGTGGCCTCACAGTGAGGATTTTAGTCATGTCGCGGATGGGACAGAAAGAAGGAGTTTAAAGGTTGAAAATTGCTGCTGTCACAGTTTCAGGAAAACGTTTGGTGTGATCATAAGCTTCTGTTAATTTGGCGCTAAATTACTTTATGCAGAAAAAAATTATCTGAGATCTTGATAGACCAATTTTGATGCCATTGCTGGCAGGAAAATGAAGGTGGTTACATTTGCTTTGTCGGAGGTAGGAGAAAATATTAATATGTTGACAAAAGGCTGCCAAGAAGTGGGAATTCAAATTTACATGAAAATAAGCTATTAAAATTCATGCATGCCACTGTTCATCGCTCCAAGACACAAACAAAACAATTGTATTATCGCGCATCCTGCTGTTTGTCTCTGTCTTTGTTCGGTCCCAGCTCTTTTATACTCCTTGTGTTTCCATATTTGTGGAAGTTATGATCTGAAGCAAATGTCACCCTCCAAATTCATTTTCCGAAGTTTTGTTTATGTGCACAAGGGAACAAAGTAATGGGTGTGATTTGTCTGGGGATGATACTATTATATTTATACGTAAATCAGTGTAACTATAGGCAAATGAAAATCGCTGCAGTGGAAAATTGTAAACTATACATTTAAAACCATACGTCATGCATGTCCCGAATATTATGATGTTTAATAGATTAAATAAATACACTATAGTTCACACAAATTTACTGTTGTTGGGCTATGGAAGCAGGAACACCAGTTAATTTCAAGCTACGCTTGACAGTGTTGATGCTCACAGATACTGGCTGGGCTTTCATGGAAAAGAATACAAACAAATTTAAAAGATGAGTGGCGTTTTCTCTGCACTCCTCACCTGTTCGTGGGTGACAGGAATGAGTCTGTGTTTGGAGAGCTCTCTCATGACGTTGAGGTCCGTCCTCATGTCCAACTTGCAGCCGACCAGCACCACTTTGGCATTGGGACAGAACTCCTGCGTCTCCCCCTGCCACTGTGTAATAACAGAAAAATACATATGAGTGCACAGGGGCGTTATAAATTAAATACTGAAACAAAAGGGGCAAACTCTGAAAAAAGCCCCAGTATGTGGATAGGGGTATGCACATATTTTTTTTCCTTATATTGTAGCAGTCACAGTCTATATTTATTAAACTTTTCATATAAGAGGTGCTGATCTGAGATCCATTCAAACAGTTCCTTTCAAAGTCTAATAAGGTCACAAATTCTGATTGCCACTTACAGAGCAACTCAACAACACCTGACAATCTCAATACTTTTTTAGTGTTGCCCGTAATGTGTCATCCACTATCGAAAACTGTCAAGTACCAAAAGCTCTCATTAAATGCTTGGTCAGATTCTTCTTCTCGTTTAATCATACTTTGATCTTTGGGTATTTTAGTATTTTAGTCAGGTAAAGTGATTTTACTCCTGCTTTGTGTCAAAAGACAGAATTAAATAAAGAGGAAAAAAGGTTTTTGCTGAAAAACATCTTTTGTTTATATTCTTCAGTGTCACGTACCACAAAAAAAGTGTTGGTATTTGTACCAAACTCCAGTTGTCATATTTGGAACCAGAATAATAATGATACTCCTGGTTGCCCTGGTTACTATCTTGGAATATGTAGTTTAACCATTTATTCCATCAAAGTTCTTGCTCCTACAACCATTAACAGCAATTACTTTACGACACGAAATGCTGATCTTTGTATGAACCTTAAAGGAACATGCCAATGTTTTTTAATTTTATTATTGCCTGTCTGAACACAACCGAAAATATATATGGAAAAACACTGGTATGGTCCTTAAGGCCCTGAGCTAAAGTGATTTAACATAACAATCTTCAGACATGAAGAAAGACCACAGTAGGACAGATGAGGAACAAATACCGAAACAATACAACAATATAGCCGTTTTGTTATCTACAACATGAGCTCACAACGGCATGATGCTTGCGGTCATAAATGCTGGAAGAAAACGGAGACGGACAATACTCATTACAGACCACTGACATGACTCAAACTATTAAACTCTTTCTCTCTATCTGTTCTCTTTCTGTCGGAGACTCCTGTCATTATCTTCTCACACCATGGCACAGGCAACCACTTTGCACAGTTGCTCCATTTGTTCTCCCTTACAAAGAGATCTTTTCTCCCGGATGTCTGTGTCGCTGCTGTTAGGGGCTCCACCGTGTTGTGCTGTTGTGCAGAGTGAGCTGTTGCCTTTCAATGGGCTCCTCCACTGAACAGTGTGCAACTGGTGAATGGCAGCAATTTAGATGAGTCACAAAGGACCCATGGGAAGAGCGGCTTATTGTTTGTGTTAATGTTAAGAATTTGTGAGAGTTTTGTCTCGCATAAAGAGCAGTTTGGGAGCTGTCGGAGCTGAGAGTCTGGTTTATCAAAGGAGGAAAATGGAGGCTGGGTATTTTCGATAACTTCCGCTGACAATTGAGTTTGAAAATATACGTACAACCCACATACCTGCATTTTTAAAATACACATATCAAAACCACCAGGAAATGCTGTGGCCATCATTGAGGATACTGACGCCATGTCTGCCGAGCAGCGTGCTTGTAGTGCTTGTAGGCTCCGGGTCCATTACTTTGGTCCAGACTGAAACATCTCAACAACTAAACCTACATTTTGTACAGACATTCATGTTTCCCAGACGATGAATCTTAATGACTTTGTTGATCCCCTGACTTTTATTTGGTTGACTATTGTCTATTGAATAGAATTGCCATTAAATCTGGATCAGACATTTATGTTCCACTCAGGATGAATTGTAATAACGTTGGTAAACCCTTAACTTTTCGTTTTGCACCATCATCAAGTAAAATTTCACTTTCACTTTAACCTAATTAAAACGTGTTTTTTTTGGTAGCAAGACAGGTGGGTTGAGTTGTGCTGGGGGAGAATTTGGACTCAAGACTTAGTTCTAAAATATTGGCTGCAGCTTTGCCAGCAGGTTCCTGAGCTCATGAAAAACCAGCTGGTAGTGTATGAGTCATATTTTGTGCACAAATGTTTTTAATGTACTGTAGGTATACTGACTGATCCCGGGGTGCTTTATTCAGCTACACTGAAACAATGGTTGGTAAATCTTATCTTAACATCAACCAGTGCTGTTTGTTTGAGATTGTGTGTGTCCGTCATGCTCTGCCATTATGCTTGTAGTTTTTGTACAGCTTCTGACCCTCATAATAAAAGACCTGGTACAGCATTTGTTGAGGATGCTGTACGGTATGTTGCGGCCTTGAAGGCTGGATGTACAGATGGCCTTATCACAGCTTTCATAATCTCCAACATTACCTTCACAAATATCCTAGTACTTCAATGCAAACAGGCAGGGGGATAGAAAGACAGATAAGAGATAGAAAGCAGGAGATGCAGGAATCTTGGCAGGCTGCTAGTCACAAAGTTAAGAAAAAAAAAAAGAAAAGGCGAGAAAATGTTGCCAGCTGCAAAGCAAGGGTTGAAACGTTTAAAAAAAGGTGATAGTCGGGTAGAGACTGGAAAAATATCCTAGGTTGGGCAGTGCTGGATGAGAGAGATATACACAAAAGGTTTTAATGAGCATTTGAAGAGAGATTGAACTGAATAGAACAAAAGATACAAAAAGGATAAAGGGAGGTGATAAATGGTCAAGTGGTATTTTTGTAACTTAGCAATACTGAGAAAGAGGAAAATTGGAGGGCACAAGAATTGGTTAGGCAGAAGGCTGTCAGAAGGCTGAAGAAAAAAGGGCTACAGTATGTACAAAGGTGTTTTTTGAGAATAAAAACTTGCAGATGAAAAATAAGGTAAAAAACATGCCAAAGTAAATGGAAACATGATGGCCCATTGCCATGCTTAAGCACTTAAGTTAGATAGGATAAGTATAGGTTCCTTTTGTTTTGTCTCTAAACTTTGAATAAAGTGGCCCTTCAACGTGTCACTTTGGAATCCTGTGCATGCATTGTGAGATCAGTTTATTCACAACTATTACTAAGGGAAACTAAGGTCATCTAATAAGGTCATAGTTCAAGTTAGTTCTCAAGTGGACCCCCTGTAGATGTGAGAATTTGTCCACCATAAAAGATAAGTGTTTTGTCTTGCATTGATGATGTCATTGATGAGTGATGGTGCTGACTGCAGGAATGTCTGCGCGCTCAGAGGTCAAACGCTCCAACACATTTGACGTTCACCACTCACATATGTTCATTAGTGGAAGATTTATTACTATAAATGTTACTAGTTTGCAAAAAAGCCTTGACCAGAAGCCAAAAAGAGAGTGAATATTGGACTTCCATTCATCAGGTGGTCAGAAACACGACTCTTAAATGAAAATGTTGCTCCGTAACTGCTAGATGTGTAAATAAGAAACTTTTTGCCAACAAGTTCACCATATCAACTTTAAAAGATGATATGTCAGTGTTGTTCACAACACTTCCGTTGCCCCAAGTGGCCAAAAAGGCACTTTTTCACAGAACAAGGACTGTAGATTTTGTAACATATTTCTTACTTGTAGTTTTGCTGGAAAGTAATCAAAATGATTACAGCAGACCCATAATTATCTCAGTGTACACATGGCATGTGAGTATTGTATTAAGATAGACTTTAAAATATCAGAACTAATCCCTTAAGGCTGCTCTGTCGCCTGCCACCCTGATAAGAGAAAAAATGCACCTTGAAAACTGCCTCAGCTGTGTTTGAAAAAACAATTAAACAGAACACATTCGCACTTCTGTTAAGGTGACACTGACCTTTTTCAGCACGCTGTCCAGCGTTTCTGGACGGCTGATGTCGAAGCAGATGAGTACAGCGTCTGAGTCAGGATAAGCTAATGGCCGCACATTGTCGTAGTAGGCTGAACCTGTGGGCAAAAAAATACACACAGACGTGACCAACGTTTCCCGGTGGATTGTATGTAATTTAGTTACTTTGCTGAAGAGCTAACTTTTTTTTTTATCACAAAGTGAGTCATTACAGAGCACCTTCGGCAGTAATAACTATGATTAAATGTAATTCCTATGAACTAAGCCACTCTGCAGATGACAATGTGTGGGTGTGATTCATTGCTTTCGAAACGAACAGAGGGGCCTCGTCCACAACCCCTGGGTCTGTGCGGCTGAACATCTTGAATAAGCCAACAGACAGACGTGTGACAGTGATATAATGAATCGCTCACACAAAGCGTCACCTGGTATTTCAGAATGGCATGTTTTTTTGCTGGGGGCCCAAGCTGAATTGAGCATTGTGACCTGGGCAAGGGGACACATTCCTATAAAGAGAGGACAACAGTCCCTCTCCATTTCCCTCATTGTCTCCAACACTACGTGCTTTTGTCACCATGCACAGGGCTTTGGCAATTTCACAAGAATGTGTTCGACAGAAAATTCCCGTACAACCCGACTGAATCAGAGTCGCTGCCACACATACAGCACAATACACAAAAACACAATTCATAATGTTTACGTGTCTCACACATAGAAGTTATTTTCAAAATAGCTTTGCATTTAAAAAATGCTGACTGACGCTTTAATTAGAAAATGAATATTCCAAGGTTTTATCTTGTGTTCCTGTTGGTATATGTCTAATATATGTCAAAAAAAGTATTAAATCAAAATACCTTATCCTGTACAACACGACTCTTCCTGCACTCATAGATTATATATATATATATATATATATATATATATATATATATATATATATATATACATTAATCCAATCAAATATTACTAATTCATATATGGTTATTAATTTCACTTATTTTTTATAACCTTATTTTTGTAATTTTGACCACCTTATATCAATGTGACTATTTATATACCAGTTTATAGTAACTTTACAAAAGAGTACAAGTTGTAAACACATACCGAATTAAACTAGATTATATGTATCAAAGGATTTGAAAGTTAAAATAAAGATGAAAGCATCAAATATATATACAATATACAGTTTGTGTGATAATTATTACACTCACATACAGAAGTGTATCTTTTACTTTCCAATGAGTGATCTACAAAAAGATAACATGGTAAAAATAGGGATTTGTTGACAACTTGTCTCTTCATGTCTCTGCATTTTAGCAGTTAAATCAGGGAGTAACATGTGGGTGGCCAAAACTATGGGAAAAAAAAGATTTTTCTTTAAGCTATCATTTTTAATTTTGATAAAACAACATCAACACACCTGGAGGGCAATATACAGGTACGGTATATGTGCCCAAAAAAGCAGCCATATTTCCCCTTATTTGTGTTGTGCTGTCAAAATCTGGCCCCAAAGCAAAGCACGTGTTTGTGCACGTGTGTTGCTGTGGTCAGAAATGTCAAACTAAAGGCCACAACCATTTTTCTCCTGTCTCTCTGACTAATTCCTGCTCCTGGGTTTCACACATACTTTATTCACGCACAAACACACTATCTCACTTTCCCTTTTGCGTTTTAGAAGTTTTCTTGGTGGAAATCAAGTCTTAACATGCAAAGAAAATTAGGATGATTAATTCGATAAAAGGTGAAGGGAGCAGCGGAGAGTGGAAGTGAATCTGACAGTACCCATAAACCACCCGTAGTTCTCCATCAGTGAACCGACAGCTGTAGCTCAGCTTCACACTGTCAGCTCCACCTCTGCATCAGACGGCAGCTGTGATCAACCATACTGTAAAAAAGAGTCTTTTTTCCATAAAAAAAAAACCCCTTGAGTTGCTCATCTACGAGTCTAGGAACTTCAGAAAAAGCAGACATTTCTTTTTTGAATGTTACTGAGTGTTTTTTTTTTTTCATTATTATTAGTTTGTGCCGATGCCAGGCATATGAGAGTGTAATCGTACTTAATGTCAAAATTACAATAAGAGCTCATCCTTAAGGTCTGTTTTTCTGTCTCTGTGTAAAACATCAAGAGATCTTCGTCTCAGCCCACCTGAAGCCACGCAAAAACTGTATTTATGAAATACTGCTGGCCTAATCTGGGCAATAAGATGGGACGCTGTAAAAGAAGTCATTTGCAGAGCCGCTTAGTCAGCTCTCTTGCAAGTACACCAGGCCTATATAGGCTACAGCTATGCAGAGTAATGTCTTTTGGTCTGCTGCTATCATTAGAACTCATGCCGACTATTGCAGAATACTTTAACAAATGATGTATTTGCCCACACCTAAAGTTATTACATGTACAAAGACAACCAACATAAGATATAAATTGTTTCCAATTTTTACATTTACAACATTTTATCTTCTTGAGTGATCATATGACTGACTGGCACTGACAGCTGAGCACCAGAATGTCTATAACTGTGAATATTACCTGTTTTTCACTCTCATATATCAATATTGGTAAAGGCAATTGGTCTGGCTATGATAAGAACAATTTAAAAGTGCCCTTGTAAACAAATAATGTTTCTGTTTACCTTCAGTGTTTCTCACCAGAACACACTGTTTCTATCCTTGAGCTCTAATATATAAAAATATTGAATGCATTTCCTTCCTCATAAAACATTTGCAAAGCTGATTTTTTTTTTTTTAACATCCATGTGTATGGAGACCTACGAACAAAAACATGTATTTTACACATTTTGTCGAGGGAAAGGGGTGAAAAATAACTTAAGGGCGGATAAGACGTGAGTCAACAGGGGTGTGTTCCCCAGTTTGCGATCATGTTTTTTCAGTCTTCTCAGTATAAAAGCTAAAATCTCAGATCCAGACAATTAAATTTCTCCCAAACTTCCCCCAAGGCAGGAAGGCATTAAAAAAAAAAAAAGAATAAAAAGAGCGAGACAGAATGGTGAATAATAACATAATGAAACTTCATTATGCTTTAATGTAATTTTAAAAAGGCATTTACGGAACCTCATTCTACTCTTCTACATTTTACGATATAATGAAGGTGGAAATGTATTCCCCATTATAAAAGTTAGGTCACATATCAGAGTTAGACAACAACAGGACTGGCAAATTAGATCACGAATGTTTTCAAATAAACAGAGTTACAAGAACTGTCCAGGGACCCGATCAGGTGGCGCACTCTGCAACTGTCACTGCACCAAGGAAACAAAATCTCCTGCAGCCACGTAACCAGGGATCAGTCTAATCAACAGAAACATCTCCCAGTGTTATCCAATGCAGCTGTGTCGTACCTGCTCTTCAGTTTACTTCGTCTTAGGACTGGCCGCCCGTTGAGACAACGTGAGCTGTGTATTTAGCAGCCAGTTTAGCTGATTGCTTTTCTCCAGCGTATTCAGTTAGTTGTTCTCCTTCAGCAGCAATATAGCTGTTTGTTCTCCTGTGTTCAGCCTACCTACCCCTGCCAGAATAAACAAGCACCAAGACTCTCCTGAGATTCAAGTATCCCTGCACCTGAATCCTTCTCCTGTCATCAGTGGTTCCAAATGCCTCCCAAAGCCAGTTTTGAAAAAAAAGACAACTTAAACTAAGCTGTCAAAGGCGTTTGATTTGTGTCATCAGGATGAACAGATGTTTCAAACGCTTCTTAAAGGATTAGTTACATACACATGTAATAGTACATTTTGGGAAATACGCTCATTTGCTTTCTTTCCGGGAGTTGGATGGAAAGATCGATACCACTCTCATGTCAGCAGTTGAAGCAGCTATAATCAATATTTTCATATTAACAATGGACCACGTGTCTACTTGTATGTGAAGGAGGTTGCTAATAGTCAAGAGCCCGCAGAGAATTATTACCCGACTCTGCAGTTTCCCTCCGCTCTACAAAGTGTTTTAGTGTCATCAGCTCTCTGGCCCGAAATGTTAGTGTTGAGGTTCACCTGGAGGCAGGGGGTGATTAGCTTAGCTTAGCATAAAGACTGGAAGCCGTGCTATTTACTCCTGTCTTCCAGTCTTTGTGATAAACTAACCGAATCACCTCCTTGCTCTTGCTCCATTCTTAATGCACAGGCAATGCACAAGAGTGGTATCAATATTCTCATCTGTCTCTTGGAAAGAAAGTATATTTTCCAAAATATGGAACGATTCCTTTAATGCTCCATGTCGAATGTCTATAATGTGCAGAATATAACTACAGAACCCCATTTTGATGCCACTGAGAACTGAGAGTCTGGGAAAATAGTCTGAGGTTAAGGCATCATTTCACTTATTTCACATTATTATATTATAATAATTTATGTTTTATATATTCAACACTACAAATGTAGGAAATCAAGGAATCATTCGTGTTTACCGATAAATTAAGCCACACTTTTCCTCATAAAACTGGTGTCAGCATAATCTTGGATAAAGGCAGTGCTTACTTGACTTAATAAAAAAAGAACAAATTCACACCGACACACACATACACACACGTACAGACTGCAAGCCTCAAGGTTTCACGACGCCGACTAATCCATGTTCAGCACTCGAGCAGCAGCTAATGTGTATTGATCTGTGAGCTTTTTTGACCCTCTCTGGGACCTGTAGTATGATGCCCCTCATGGGAAGATTCCTGCTGTTGTAGCCGCAGCACAAAGAAACTCCAGCCCATCTGTCTCCGTCTAAAACCCTCTGATCAAGAACAAACTCAAAAAGACACTCAGCCACTGGAGCACTGCATGTATTTAGCTGTCTCAAAAGACTTCATGAATGTCATTTAAAGCGTTTCGCTGCCCATTTACTTCAGTTTTTGAAATATTTACAGGAAAGAACGGCAAGTACGGAGCGTCAAAACTAGCTTCAAACTGAAATATCCTGGCCGAAGTTTCTACAGATGAAAAAAGGCAAATGTGTGTTGGATGTGCGGCTGCTGTACGTTTGGCACAGTGACGCACCACACTCTGGGAAAAGGCATCACCACGCTGTGACTCCACATGGGGTTGTCATGCTTTTGATGTTTAATGCTGAGAAAAAGCTGTGTTTTCCTTTTTTTTCCTCCTGACTGTTTGGTTGCTATCAACAGCACACTGGTAAACATGCACTGTCCGTGCCCGCTCGTAATTTTATGTCATCCACTTGTGTGCTGCTTTTGATGGATTCATCTCTTAGATTCGGCTTATAGAGGTTTGTCCTCTATATGATCCGTGAGTGGGAATCTTTTAATTTTGCACACACCAGTTACATCTTTTGATGTCAGTTGACGGCCATAGCACACACTGAACACATACAGACAAAAGAAGTCTTCAAACTTCAGTCGATACTGAGCCAGAGAATGCAAATGTGATGAAATTGTTGCTTTTCTGGGGAGTAGGGCTGTGACCAATGATGATATAAGACAAAGAAAAGCATGAGAAGAAGCATTTGAGAGGCCTGAACTAGGGAGTGTGTGTTTGGCATTTTTGCCTGGAAAATCACTATAATTCTAATCAATTATCAAAATAGTTGCCAATTATTTTTCGGACGATTGACAACCAATGACATCTGACCAGACGTTAATCAACAGTCAGTTCATAGTCCAGTCAAAATGGCCAGAATTCTTGCTTGTTATACTAAAATAACTTAAAATTTAAAAGAAAATGTTATGTCCTAATTATATTACAAAATACATTTATCATTGTAGAGAAAAATGTCAGGTGACTACACCTTATATTTATCTATATGACAATATATAAATTAAGGTTTTTAAGTCATGCGTATAACTATGCTCAGCCTGCATGGGCATACAAGACACCAGAAATTAATACAAGCCAGAATAAAAACGCAAATATTATGGATGCATTACAAGAATCCAAAAGAAACCTTCATGTCATACATAAATTACTAAGAAATCCTGTACTGTATATTTATTATAATGGAGAAATCTAAATCAGTATTAGTTAAATATTCCATCTTGCCTTCTTTTTCAGGATTTTGAAAAGTTATCACACTTACACACTTAAACACATGAAAATATAATATTCAGCGCTAAGTGGATGCCGGCAAGAGTAATCTGGATAGAGATTAACAGAACAGTTTATCCCCATATAACCTTCCACGGGTGTTCAGTTTGGTTCAGATCTGGTGAGTGTGAAGGCTACAGCGTCGTTTTCATACTCATCAAACCTCTCAGTAACACCTTGTGGCTTGTATGGAAGCATCTGCATTTGTAATGTTTCTCCACTCATTTATTCAGGTTTTTTCTTTCAATTGTCACCCGTCTGTTCGGCTCAGAGGAACAAAAGCTTTTTATGAAGTAAAGTTTCTTGATGAGAGACCTTTAATGAGCCCCACTGGGCAGGTTTCTTAATTATGAAATGAAGGAAGGCATATTATCTATTCTATGTTAAATATGGAAAATCTTGTTTGTGATTTTTTTAATGCTCTGGAGATATCTCCTTTTTCTCATTTTGTCTGAACTTGTAAAACTCATTATTAAACATCTAGTGTTGTATTTTTCGGAAATGTCTTTGGTTAGTCAAGCTAAAAGCTGTAAAGTGGCTGATAACAGACAATCAGACTGCATGTTGTTTCTTTCAGTACTCATAGCTGTGCGTGATTCAGAAGGAACACAAACACACCATGAGATGTTTTCATAGAAAATCATTATTAAACCTCTCTTATGACATTTTTGTCTGGCAACTTCCATTACAGCACAGTAATGTTCATTAATTTTAAAATCCTGTTTGTTCTGGTTTGTTCCAGTCCTGCCCTTCTGAAGAAATAGTGCCCTTTTCAGGTTTTCATCTAGGACTGAATTCCTGAAATACATCCAGAGAGGAAAGAGTAAAATGTTACGCTATTGATTATTTTATTTTTCTTCCACCGCCTGAACATATAAATTAAGCAGCCCAAAGAGATTAATGCTGTGTGAAATGTGGGGACAATACAATTGTGTGGTAAATAACAGAAGAGAAATCAGCTTGTACGTTTAGATGATTATCATACAGTAATATCCACTCAGTAGACACACACACACACGCTCAGCATGGATAATCCCGCGTAAACACTTTGAGAGACCCTGCGGAGGAGACTCTGTGCCCTCTCTCCCTGTACAAAAATGAATTCAAATTTCACATAATTTTAACATGAAGGTGTCATGGCTGATATATTGTTTTCCATTCAATCATTTTGTTTGTTTACCATGTGATTAAAGTAAGTCTGAGATCAGATCATAAAGTGGATTTCTAACAAATGTTTCAATTGTTGATTTATTATTTTTTTTTACAGTGTGACTGTTTATTTGAGTTAATGAGTTTCTTTTCAGAAAAAAAAAGAAAAACCCTGACTGTCATCAGGGTTATCTCATATATCATATATGAAGATAGTGAGGTGTGGGTGAAAGCTCCATAAAAAGCTAGTAAGTGGACCTTTAGTTAAGTTTAGCTTTTACATCTGATCTTATGTAGGAATTCATGGTGAGATTAATGTGAAAATTATTAGATTTTTATTTCTCATTCATTATTCATTATCCATTCCAGACCTTAACCTCTGTCATGTTTAACTGTAGCACCTAATGGGGAATGTTACCAAAGTCAATTAAACAATAGCGTAATTAAATTAAAAATAAAATTCAAGAAGAAAAGTGCTTAATTGAACTCACAGTTTGACTGAACTTAATTGTGAAACAAAACAATGTGAGACGTTCTCTTCTACATTAAGCGTGATCCTTTTTAGCTGCACATAAATCATGGATTCATGTAACTGGAGTACACTGTGCTTGTTGTTGTGCATACTCTGCCTGAATACCAAACCACAGCCTGACAAGCAGCGTAGAGGAGTGAGTGATGCTGGTGCTGCCAATCATATCAAGAAGGCGAGCAGTCTTTGCACAGCGTGCTTGTCTACAATGTGACAACAGATTTTAATTTTCCATACCACACACATACATACTTTTATATATGTATTTTCTATATGGTTGACTAAAATCTCATCAGCCGGAGCTATCAGGCTATTCAAGTCTGACTTAGGTGTTTCCTTCGGAGCGCGTCTAGTAAAGAACACCAGGCTGGATTTCAGTGAAAATTCACATTAAATCTGAACAATCCTACGTGATGTTCATGCATGTTTCTAATTCAGTGGGCACAGAGGGAGAGCGCTGCCAGTGAGCAGAGTTTTGCCTGAAATCAGCAGTAATCCTGCAGGATTCCTTAAAATTAATGACAGAGGGGAGAGACTGACATCTGGACATCTCCCCTTCACATTAAACCTCCCAGCTCCCGTTGTGATTTTACATGCTGTCTGAGCAGCCTTATGTTCCTGTGTGCAGCTTTGATTCTGAGGTTCAAACCCAGAGAAAACATGAACCTCTAATCTATATATCTTGTTTAGTGGAAGCAAGCTTTTGTACGGCTGCTTCTACACACCAGCTGCTAGATACAGTAGGAGCTTCCAAGCCCATACAGTCAATAGAAAAGACAAAAAAAAGTGTAAAAAAGAGTAAAAAATACTGAAAAAAAGATCAAATATAATTCTAGGATCACTTTAAGCCATTTAACTAGACAGAAATATGGAAACATAAAACCCGGAAACACTTGTATTGTACAGCAGAAATTACACTGTATCGCAATGCAGTAGAAATAGGGTCACCACCATCCAGCCCTCTCAGTAACGGCTGATGTGTTGGGGGTTGAATGGAGTGGTCATAGCTATGTCTTGCATTATAGATAAGGGACAGAGAGGGTCTTAAGTGGATGGATAGACCCCTTGAGTGTCCTCTGTGTGTGTTTTTGTGTCTAAACAAAGTGCACTACAAAATCTAATTACTTTTTTCCAGTCACATCATGTAACAACTGAGCCATTACGGTTTTAAAACCGCGGACAAAACATGACAAACGACAGTGTAATCGTCTCATAACATTTCAAATACCTGTTTCTGTTGCCCATTCGGAAATATTTTATTTTTATGAATACGATCTTCAAGCCGATGGAAATAGAGGAATAATATGTTGACTCATGACAGATTTTTTGGAAAGTGAAGAAAACAAAGATAACGTTGAACGATTTACTTGGAAAACCACGTGCATGCCTCTGCATTTCTGACGGTAAATAGACAGCTACATCATACCGGACAAGATGAACTGTTGGCATAAATAAAGACATGCATAATTAACAACAAGTTAGAGCTACGGTAACTGACATATGGAATATATGGAAGAAGGATAATGGACACTGTAACCCCCCACCCCCCACCCCCTCACCACCAAGCCTCCACTCACCCACTCCAGATGTGTGCAATTGTATCTGTATCATGTGTTATCAATGTTTAAATATGTCTTTACATTATGCAAGTCAGTATTTTGTTAATGGTAAAGACTCTCAATGCAAAAGTTATATCTAAAAGTCAGCGGAACTGTGTGCATCTTCATTCAGACTTGCTGTCTCTCTTAGACAGACCGCTCAGTTACACATGCACCAGAGGCTGAGAGACAGACCGGGCGTCCCCTGGGAGTGAGAGTGGAGATGCATTCTAGGCCATTGATTTTCAATGTACCCTTAAGTCTTCTAATGCGCTGCATGAGCAGAAGAGAGTCAGACCTGGGTGACTAGGGCACGCACTCGCACCCTGAAAACCTACTGACAGTCATTTAGTCCACACTCAGCCTGCGTTCTCCCACACACACTGACTCTGAGCACTTAAAACTCAGCACTCCACTCTTGACACTACATCCTACTGTCTCTTCACTGTCTCTCTTTGTGTATTTTCCAACTCATAGCACTTACTCATACGCTTACACACAAACATACACACCCCTGCACATGTTTAGTAGGGAAAAAAAAACAACAGCACTTGGACTAAAAAGCCAGTTCCCTTCACTGTCTGCACTTCTGTCCAAAAAGCCTCTGAAACGCTCCAAAACATCGAGCTATTTTCTCTGCTCATTTTTGTCATGGAGCCAGGTGCCACTCACACACAGATGCTCGTTCAGGGCACATCTGGGTAGTGCTTTCAAGGAGCCAACATGTAATTGGGGTTATAAAAGCTGCTCATGAATGAATGATGGATTGTTAAGGCAATCTCAGCCACAGACTCCACTGACCTGGCAATGGATGCAACAGGGTCCTTAAAGGGCTTACAGTGCCAGCGATATTTTCCCAGTATGTGACAGAAAGAGCGGTGATAGCGAGTGTGTGTCCATCTGTGTGTTTTCAAAACGTAGGTGTTCTTATTGACTCGTCAGGCCCTCAAGGAAGTATCACAAAAACATTCCAGTTACGTGCTTCTCAACACGGAAGCTGCCTGGAGGAGAGACTTCAAGGCGGCGAACCTCAATGCGTTCCTTCGCTGCTCACTGTTTCAAGGTGTGACACTGCAGGTTGAGCCAGTTGTTTCATCGACTCTTACCACACACTTTCACACATCAGCCGTGAAACCTGTATGTTTTGTGAGGCTTGTGTCTTTCTGGCAAGAGCCTGCTGCAGGCTACAACAACAGCATTCTGTCGCCAGCCAGCCACAGAGGGAAAAAAACACCAACATTTCGTTTCTTTGCATGTACTAGTTCTTTGTGAATCCAGCCAAGAAAACTGACGACAAAACTTCAAGCCCTGATTTAAAACTCTGTTATGTGTGTTACCACATCGTGAACAAAACTGTTATGTTGTAGGGAAGTTGGTAATTATTCAGTATAATTAAACTACAATTAAAATGTGAATTATGTTGCTAAATCCAGCTTGATTAAAAACAGTCTTTTAGAGCTGCAGCTGTTTTTTGGCTACGTGGGGGCAGCGGAAACAACACTGACATTTTATCAGCTTAAGTTGATATGTCAAACATATGACATGGCAAACAGGTGCCCATTTATAAATCAGGCAGACAGAGCAACATTAACAACTAACTAACTGAGACATGTTTCTGATTAATGTAAGTCCGATATTCATTCTCCTTTAGCTCTGTGTTGCTCTCCGCATACTCCTGAGGATAATATCTGCCTATTTAGCTGCTAAATGCGCCGCTATGTTCAAATTCACAGTTAAAATCTACAGTTTCTCATAACTCGACTTGTGAGGGGGATAGAAGCAACAGCCCACCATACCCACCTACATGTCATCCATTTAGAAATAACCCTTACACTATGGCTCCCTTCCCCCACGTTTGACATTTTTTCCTCAATCCTTTTAGTGCATTGCACAAAGAACTTTGAACACTTCTATACTTTCATGCCTGACACATGTGCACTCATAAAGTTAGAAGGTGAACCAGGATAAAGTCTGTTTTAATGCCAACTTTAATATTATTACATGATATGTAATTAACTTGGATTTTAGAAAAAAGTGATTTTAGGGCATATTCATAATTAGTACCAGACAATTAATTAAGAATGTAAAGGTCACCCCTGGAGTCTATATATTAATCTAATTTATGACCTTTTTAAGTCTTACATTGGCAAATTGGTTGATTATTGCGCAGATGCTCGTGAACAGCAAATTTCTTTGGGCTCAAGTCAGAACGGCCGTGATTCCAACACACAGTTGGAGAGGGCAATCAATGCAGGAGGGAAAGCATCTGGTAAAAAAATAAATAGGAAAAGCACATTGGGAGACCTAATGGAGCCAGTGGCACACGTTTGTCCACAAATCACCTCACACGTGCGCGCTGGATAAAGATCATTTGTTGCTATGTTGCTGGATGGTCGGCGAGAAACGCATCAATCAGCAGCGAAATCAGACGCAGCACCAAGTCTTTCCTTTCTCATCACAGCACATAAAGACAGATTAAAGTGGATCACATGAGGTATCTGAGCTGCCGGGACACGACGGGTTAAGGATGAAGGCAGCACGGGATTTTCAGAGGAAATGAGAAAAAGATTGAGTGAGAAGTGGAGGAGAGACATAAAGACGGATAGAGATGGACAAAGAAAACGCAAGGTAAGCTAATCAAGTGGAGGAGTGCTGAGAGGGCAGTGCCCCAATACAGTGGGACTCCTGACCTTGACTTGTTGGAAACAGAGAGAGAAAAGGAGACTGGTGAAGCAGCCAGAGTGGATATTACAAAGAATGGATGAAGTTAAAGAGAGGGACAGGAAAAAGTGCAGAGAACGGCAAATCAAGACATGAATACTGCTTTATGGATCATAAGGTTGGCTGGGATCAGATTTTATTTTTCTCTTTCTTGTTATTTTATTCGTTTGGAGATCAAATATCCCCCACTGCACAACTGCTGTGTCATCATAATCAACAATACTAAATGCATACTTGCAATTTGAGAGTAATTTATTTTTTGTTTTATGGTAATTTGAGCGAACAATTGCTTTTTGATGACTCCACAAGGTCCAGCGCACATTAAAATGTTGCAGAAGCTACTAACAAAGGATATTTTGACTTATTACTTCAGTAACTTGTTATGAGAAATTATTTAGTTCACTTTTCAACTGTTCAAGTGTTTCCCAACTGGCTTTTCAATTTCATTATTTATTTATTTTCAACAACAGCACCATACAGCACAGAAAAATGGGAAACTTAAAAGTAGTGGGTGAGTTTTTGATTGGTGTGTGGTTCAAGACCTCTGAATCAACACATACATCTTTGACTTCTTCAGTGATTCAAAAACAACCGAGCCAATCAGAGCTTTTTAGGCAGGATTAAGAACGAGGACGTTATCTTCTTGTGCCAGAGCCAAAAAAATGCACAAATAAATGAGATTATAATGTATTCGATCGTCATTAAAAGTTGCTGCAGCCCCCTACCACAGCCAGCTGTCAACTGATAATGACATTGGTAGGACGGATACCTACCTCGCTTTTGATTGGTTATGGCAACCTCCCAAACAGAATTGGCTAACATGCACACTATGTCAGACTGAATAATGAAGTGTCTGATTATAAGGCCCGGGCAGAGTGTCACTTAAAGGCTCAAGTACCACCAGGGCAAAGCCGGCAACTGCCCCGGGACCCCAGACCCTCAGGAGGCCAGAAGGCTCCGAATTCACCATATGGTAATTTTGGTAATTTTATTATTTGCAAATAAGTTTGGTCATACTGTATACACCACTAAAGCAGAATATAACATGACATAATAGAAGTCTTAAAGTGAAGTTACCACAATTGCTGCCAAATTACTAATTGATAACTAATGTATAATAGATTTAATATAACTCTCCAATGTTGAGCCAACATGGATGAAAAGTGAAAATGAGAAATGGACATTTGAACATCTAAAATTCTAGGACAGCTGTGCAAACTCTATCTGCAGATCATGTCATATGATCAAAAACTACAGAACAGCTTCTAAATTGACCTTGAGGTGAGGCTACTTTGTCAACAGCTGTTTCCTGAATCTTGTGTTGTTCTGATCTTAATTTGACTCAGCGTCACATGCAACGCAGCGTGACAGACAGAACAGGAAAGAGATTGAGATGGCAGAAAGATTGAGGGAAGGTATGAGGCCTAACAGAGATGTACACAGAATAGACCGAGGGGGGAATTTAGTTTGGCACGAAGAAAGAAAAAAGAGAAAGAGAGTTTAACCTACGAGGCAAGGAGTCTGAAAACAAGCATGTCGTGATGTAGAGGAAAGAGGCAGGAGGTTGAAGAAGGCAATGGGTGTTGTAGCGAGATGAAGAATGAAGGAGACAGGGGGCAAGTGTTTGGTCACACAGCGAGTGCCTGATTAATTAAATCCAGTGTTTGTTTCTGCACAATGTGAGGGCAGCCCGGAGGCTCGTTCTGGCACTTTGCCTAACGCTCTCTCCTCTCTGCAAGACTGAACGGACCCTCAGCCTGCTCCCTCTCTTCTTATCTGTTATCCACGCAGGAGCTCTGCCCTTACTGTACATCTTACAATCTGTGACGAGTTTGTGTTCTTTCATCATCCGCATTGGCGTCCGCTGGTGCTCTGAAGCCTCTCGCAGCAAATCTGTTTCGTTAAAAGGTGCTTTCTGAATTTGACATTCAACCGCTTGCACTATGTATCCAACGTTCTCAGTAAAAGTAATTTAATTATATATTCACGCTGAATGTGGCCTGTTATTGTGGCTTTACATCCTGTCTTTTCCCAGCTACCGCCATTTCAAACACTCAAAATCAAACTGTTATGATACCTGGTGATGAAAACTCAACAGATTTTTCTATAATGCTTGTTCACTTTTTCGCTGCCACTGCCTAACTCCCACTGGTTTGATTCACCTGCTGTCATGCAAACTGCACACGCTGGCATGCCATACACACCGACACACGCGCACAAACTAAAAGAACTAATAAACATTTGCCCGGCTGTCTCTTACGCATGCCTGCACATGCCTGTGAATACACGCACCCTCACACACACACACACACACACCAGCTGAAGTATGCACACACTCAAACTGATTGCATAAGGAATAGCAAATGTAAGTAAAAACAGAAGATAAAAAGTTGAGGGTATCACAGCCACTGTTACAGCAGCACACACACCCACACAAACACACACACACAAAACCATGACTATAATCCCACTATTCACTCATTAATAAGAAGAGGCAGGTACGGGGGGGAATTGTGGTAATACTGATGTAGGTGCCGATGCACCTGTCTCGCGAGAGAAACCCAGAATAGCTTACAGGGACGCTGCGAGGCAACGCACTCATCTCCTCTCGACGGCTTACAGAGAGTTGGAGGAATCCCACGCAGGTCAGACATGGATCACCTGCCATGATCGAGATCATTCAATGTCTGTTTTTTTTTTTTTTTTTTTTTTTTTTTACAGAAATACAATTAATTTTATTTAAAAAATGGTTTGCTTATTTGCTTTCTTGCTTTTCTTTTTTTTTCTTTCCCTGAGAGTTAAATAAGAAGTTTGATACCACACGCATGTCTGGATAGTAAATATGAAGGCTAGTCGTTTCCTCTTGTTTCCAGTCTTTATGCTAAGCTAAGCTAACCCACTGCTGGCGGTAGTTTTGGTTAGTTTTTAATATTTGTTGCACAGATATGAGGATGGTATTTTCTATTTTTTATTTTTTTCAATTTGACTCTCGGCAAGAAAGTTAATAAGCGCAGTTTCCTTTAAGACCAAGTGCCACCAAGGTCCTCTCTTTACTTTTATCTCTACAACTTTCAGTACAATTTAGCATACTTTCTAAGTTATTGCGTATGGTTATATAAACACTAATAAATCAGTAATTGTTAGTGCATAAATCAGTAAAAAGCCATTCATAAATTAAGTATTTCGGTTGCCAGGTTGTAAAACACTCCTTTGGCTGGTGCATATCTTCCCATAAACCCTTTTTAAAGTATTCCTCATTAAAAAGTAATACTATTTTTCTTTCAAAGTAGCACACACTGAGACAGAAATAGATTTTTGTTCAAAGTATTTAAGGAGAAGGATTAGCGAAGCTTTGCCAAGAATACTTCGTACATCTTATTCATAAAGAGGTACAAACGCTCACACCCGGGAGCGCTATGTCCACTATGTTCAGCCTCTATTGTATACAAGGACATGCCTTAAATATGACTTAATAAAGTAATGACTGGCACATGGTTTACACAAAAAGATGAATTTTGTGTGGTGGAGTAAATTGCTGTTTAAGCGTTCCCTTTGTGTAAATCCGACACACCACCCAGCACAGGGAGGAAGGTGTGTGTGTGAAACAACCAGTAATTTCAGAGGGTGTTGTTCAAACACAGTGGAGTGGCCTCCACCCACTGCAAACCAACAGGCAACACCAGCCTCGGCAGCTGCAGCTCTTAATCTCCTGCTTGTCTAGCTGGTCTTTCTGTACGTCTGCATGGGTGGAGGTTAATGGAACGCTGCGCATTAAGGCTGCTCTCTGCGGTTGTGTGTGAACAAGTTTTCGGGTGTTATGTAAGTGGAAATGAAATGCAAAAGGGCCTAAAGGCTGAGAAAGGGGGAAAGTTAGCTTATAGTCTGAGCCTGAAAGAATCTGACTGTGTGAGCTCCACAAGCTCTCAGCTGTTTAAGTCTCGTCTCGAAAATGCAAAATGACTCACTGCACAATCCTAACTTTGTGTGCCTGAAAGAAATCTACATTATGACATCAGTCCCCACATATCAAGACATATCAGCACTACAAGTGGACAAAATGACAAAAACAACACATTTTAACACTGGAAAACCTGCGTGTTGCATGGTTTGGTCACTGTAACTGTAATACAGTCACGTATGCAGCCAATTTTACAGTGAAGTGATGATAATGCTGTCACAGTTACTTGGAGCAGGCGAGTGTTGAATAACAGGTTGTTCAATCAATCAACTGTAAGGTGTTAAAGCGATGACAGGACCGAAGTTATGTAAACACTGTATGAGCAGTTAATGGCGACTCGACATCTAAAACAGAATTAAATCAGTTAAAAACATTGATGTCATTCAGTTGTTATTGTTTTTGGCCCACAGACTGGATGTTGAGGAATCAGCTGCCTGCCAACCTGGAACGCCTGTTACAGTAACTTCTTATTCATGGGCTGATGATGCTGCGCACCTCTCATCACATTGGCATGATAATCTCAGGTGAAACCAAACCCCAAGCGCGTCTTACCTGAAGTGTCCCACATGTTGAGCTCGATCCTCTGTTTGTCGATCTCGAAGCTGGCTGTGTAATTCTCAAACACCGTGGGAACATAATTCTGAAATGAGACACGTGCGGCTAAAATTAGATCAAAGCTTAGCGAGGTGATGTGTACATTGTAAGATTTGATTTGAATCGAGATACGGTAGAGAAAAAAAAAATGCAATTATTCCAGTGCACCCGTGAACATCAGAGGCATGAGACAGTGTGTGTGCGGAAAGTAGATGAGGCCAATTCTGAGCTTTGACCTATTTCCAAATTCAGAAATTTGGGTCAACAAGCTTTGATTTCATTATCCTCGACACTTCACAAGAGTTTCACTTAAAAAACAAACTCTACAAGTAAAGAGGATATTTCAGTCCATCACATCTTTTCTTCTTCTTCTGGTTAAAGTATACTGTGTTTTTGTTATTTTCAATACAGAATCTGCCTGACAGTGTATTGTCATCGACATACTGTGAGCCAAAACCACAACACAGATTTAATGAAAATGAGATTGTATTGTTTGTATTTGTATTTATCCATTCAAAGCCTCAGTTGGTATTATCCAAAATGTCCACTGCTCATTGAACAGTGTGTGTTAGCTGCAAAACATTTAATGTTGAAGTATTGAATCCTTTATTGTACCTGATAACTTCAGCTTGATTAAACCTTTAAGATTAATTAGTCCAGCAGATTAATTTGTGAGTCTTCATTAATATCATTAGACATTCACAGATTTTAGTCCCACATGAAAACATTATAATAGCACATTTAATTCCTCGCACCCCTCACAGTGTAGAAACAGGCAATCTAAAGAGACAGATGGTGATTCAAAGCGGGGATGTTTCAGTGTTTACAGACCAGGCTGCTCCTGCACTGACGCGCGCGATGCGCAAAAGCGCACAGAGCCCGGATTTCTGTGGCAACCCTGCGCACGAGTCTGGAGCCCGAAAGGCTCTTAATTTAATCTGGTTTTCACATTACAATAGTCCCCAAAGAGTAAGAGAAATCCTATAATTAAAAAAAAAAAAAAAAAAAAGAAGAAGAAGACATAACCCGTTTAAAGAAATCACCTTTGGGCAGCGCTCGGGTCTTAAATTACAATCAACAGGAGGAGCGAATAAGGAGCAAAACCACATGTATAAATAAATAAGTATAAATAAATAAATCCTATAATTTAGATGATACAAGCGGGTTTGGGACTTTTGCGGGAGACTGTGTCGTGCCGTTTGGTTTCAGGGGACTTTACGCACTGGTCGCCCCTCGTCTGTGTCTCTCTCTCTCTCTCTGTGTGAAACACCGTCTCTTACCTCCGGATAGGAGTCTTTGGCAAAAACGTGGAGGAGAGCCGTCTTTCCACACTGCGCGTCTCCGACCACCACGATCTTGCAGCGAAGTAATCCCTTGCCCTCCATCGTTCCCCGAGTATCACTGCGCGGTCCTGCTCCGCTGCCTTCTGCTCATTTAGCTCCGGACAAAGTTGGAGAGTGGAGCAGCGGCTCCGGATGTTGGGGGGGGGGGTGAAAAAAAATGTCGAAAGTGTTTCGCCAGGAGGAGAAAAAAAACCGGCTTCGGGTCCAGCGCGGACGCAAACTTCAGCAGCGCGGTGCGACGGTGGTTTGCGCTACATGCTCTGCGCAACGCGGCGCTGCTTCTGCTCCACCGGTGCGCAGAGGAGCGGAGGAGACACCTGAGAGCAGCGGGCCCCTTCCTGTCACAGCTTTCAAAATAAGAGCGTAGAAACAGACACTGACAGCTACCTGGAGGAATTCAGAGCGGGTCTAACCAGATGGGCCCACTGACTAATATGTTAAAAGAATAAGAAAAAGAAAAAGCAACCTTTTTTTTTTTTTTTTTTTTTTTTACATATATTGTGGTTGCCTGTCTGCGCCAAAAACTAATCAATACCAGTAGGGGTCATAACAAACAAATCAACTGTAACCACCCAGACAGGGTTAGAGACCTATGCCTTCAAGTTCCAATAACACTCTCGCCAGGTAGATTGTGTGGACACACAAGGATGAATGATGTGACCACATTTGTTACCCTATTATCTATGGATTTATTGTGATATTATTTTGAAGGCAAAATCCTCTTACTTCCGGTCTTCCTCTAGCTGTGTTGATAAAAAAAAAAAAAAATGTAATTCATGTTTTCAGTTTATTCTCAACCCCTAAATTCATGTAAATTCACCTTCTTTTGTAAATCATCCTGAATTATAAAGATCCGAATTAACTGAGAAAAAATCCCACATATTTGCAATATAGGAAAACCTTTATTAAATGATAGCAACTGTATATTTTGCAGTGTTTTATCATTGTCATAATGACCCAAGGGTCACACAGTACAGAAGTCTAATCATGTTTATACTTCATACATTCAGTGAGTCTCTCACACTTTGTTTTTCAAGCTGTCATAGTTCCTGTACAATGGAAAGTTTTTAAAACTCAGTTTTAAATCAAAGATACAGCCTACTGGCATGTGACCCTGTACAGAAACGTGTATCCTGACCGTCTGGTAGTCTATGAATAACTGTTAACTTCTACTCATTTAACTACATTATTCACTGTATTAAAGGCTAATGCCATACACTGTCACAGGTTGGCTCTGCACAGTAGAAGTAACTTCTGACAAGTCTTTTAGCTCCATCTTCTGGTCAAAGTGAAATATTATTTTCCACAGGCTAAGTGAAGGCCCACTCAGTTTAAAGAGTGCTGTTTGTCATTCAGTTGTTTATTTTACTTGGGAAATATCATATTCAAAAAGCAAAATGGTCAAATTCCAAACCCCTTTTTTCTCTTTTTATTAAGTTAAAGCAACACTGCCTCTTTTATTGTAAATTCATTGTTTATTTGACTAGAAACATTACAAATGTAAGTTTAAGTTGTTAGAGTTACTAAAATACATTAATGAATTCAAAACTGTAACTCCAACAATAGCAGACAATGTCAAATTCTCCTTTTTAGGGTGAATTTCCATGTTTAATCAGTTCACTGGGAATTTAGAAACGGATCTGAACTCCTTTTTGGTGAAGGAAATGCGGTAAAAATGTAAAATGTGTCATATAGGTTATTATGACTAAGAACATTTTGGGCAATGATGTGGCTGACAGGATGTAAAACTGTTCATCAACAAGTGGTGACACTGTGCATTCGAAAGCATCCTGACTGAAAAACCAAATGTGTGTGTGTGTGTGTGTGTGTGTGTCTAGGAAATATAGATCATCTGAGAACACTTACCACATTTCCCTCACACCAGTTATGTATCACGGCTGTTTCTTTTCCAGACTAAAACCATGTTTGCAGCGGCTGTGTGATGAGTGTGTTAGTGTGCACACGAGTGTACTGCATAAGTTGATGCCCTTGTGGTTGTGTTTTTCTTTTTTCATGTACATATCTCTGCAGTACTCCTCTCTTTGAGTGACTGCTTCCTCTCCCACCACCCCTTCACCTTCGGCCTGAAAGATTCAAACACCATAACAAGATGAGACCACGGCTCCAGTTTCAGGGTGTGAGAAGCTGTAAGTGTAGAGCTGTGTGTGGGTTGTATTTGCCATCATGAAGGAAAGGACCTTAGATATAAATATTTCATTTTATTTTCTTTTTAGAATAATGGATTACTGTGTCAGTTTACTTTGTGACTTTCATTTTAAAATCAAAGTCTTGTATTTTCTTGTGTTTGGGGAGTGAGGTTAATTTCTCATAAATAACTTATAAATGTCACAATCTAACATGGGGACAGAGAGGGTAAACCCGCCTCCATATTTGCAAAAATAGACTAAATAAACATTTTTATACAAGTTTTAGATTCTTTAGATTGTTTTAGTATAATGGTCAACAACTGGAGAACATAATTCATCCACATCTGTATGCACCAGATTGTCATTCTTCCTCTGAGTTGCAGGTGGGAGTTGAACCGCATGTATTTCCGCCAGCCGTGACCTCAAATAATCCCATTTCTTACCTCCCAGCGCTCCAGTTTCCGGGTTTTGAAGTTCTCCGCAGCTCTCTGACTCACATTTGGCCAAGAAAACTGATCGGTCACTTTTTAAGAAGCGTCAAGTCAGACACAAACAGGCAGAAAAACACCGGAAGTTACGAGATTTGGCATTTAAGTAAAAGCTTTTTCAATCACATCAGTGTTGTGTTTGAATATGCACAGTAAATATTGAGCAGGGTACATCTGAAATAAGACATGATTACAATTGATCACAGCTTAACGCACAGAGCAATTCCATGTCAATTAGCCGTGTAGAAGACATGTAAATGATAGTGTGAAGTCTGTTTTATGCCGATTTCAGATTAAAAAGAACAGAGTTCCATTTACTGCGAGATTGCTTCAATATTTAGATTAACATGGTTCATGTGTGCAAACAGTGCCACCACACAAAGACTGAATGTGTCAAACCATATTTTGCATTTTCTGCACTTTTCTGTTACACATCTTTGAGTAGGCTACGCTGAAAAGTGCAATACAGTTTAGATTTATTGGGTCAGAATGGCATTGCTAGGACAGATTTTGATAGATTAATGGTTTCATTAATCAAATCTTATTTTAATTGTCCTTGTTTTTTTTATTGGCGATGTTGATAAGCCTATTTTATTTATTTCATATATTCCATATTTCATTTTTATGAGAAAAGCACAATCCTTTTTTTTAAAAAAAATTATTAAAATTTTAAAAGTTTAAAAGTTTTTGTGCGTTTTGCTACCTGTGAAAAGAAATAAACTAATCAATGTGAAACCACCTGCACATCAATTGCTTTTGAGTCACAGGCCAAAAGAATTACAACCCCCCCAGTCTTTTATTGTGAAAATCCAAACCGGAATCAACGTTTTCAATGTGTGTGTCTTGATGTTGATCACTTGTTGAGCGGAGCGCGCACACACACACACACACACACACACACACAGAGGAAACCGCGCAGCAATTATCTCACATTTACAAAAGGACGGGACCGTCTCCAGCGGACGCAGTTGTTTGCATTTTCGCAAAGAAACGCCGGAACAGGCCGAGCTCTCCATCCGGACTCTGCGGGGGGAAAAAAAAGCAAAGAAGAGGCTCCACATCGCAAACTGGTTACCATGTCTGGCGAAGAGGCTCCAACTCAGCAGCAGGAGCAGCAGGAGCAGCAGCAGCCACCTGAGCAGGAGAAGACGCCCGATGATCCTCCGCCGGCCGCCGCAGGAGGAGCAGGAGGAGGAGGTGGAGGAGGTGGAGGAGGAGACGCCCCGCAGGAGCCGGCGAGCAGCGCCGCCGCCCCGGAGGAGCCCCGCTCCTGGCGCGCCCTGGTGCTCACCGGCCACGGCGGCTACGACAAAGTGCGGCTGCAGGTGAGGACGCAGGGCGAGCCGCGGCCGCAGGCGGCGGAGGTGCGGGTGCGCGTCCGGGCGTGCGGGCTCAACTTCGCCGAGCTGCTGGGCCGCCAGGGGCTGTACGAGCTGCTGCCCGCCCCGCCCGTCACGATGGGGATGGAGGGGTCCGGGGTCGTCGAGGCGGTCGGGGAGGACGTGAAGGACAGGAAAGTGAGTAAAAAAAGGCCTCCTCTGCAAGCCCCACCGTGCACATGGCACAGTGCATGTAGTGCATGTGCACGGTGGGATTTGGATTTAAACCTGCATCAAGTGTGTGTGTGTGTGTGTGTGTGGGAGAAGTGTTTCAGGACTGGGGGATCTGCGTCCCATTGGTCCGTCAGTGGCACATGGGTTCTGTTTCCTGGCCAAGAAGTGCTGGTAATCTTTTCCGAAAGCTGAAGCTGATCAGTTCCCCCGTTTGTTTTTTGTGAGAGTTGTCTTTCTGATAAGTTCCCCTCGTGTCTCCGTGGGGCCACACCGAAAAATAGTTTAGACATATGCTTTTTTTAAAGGCGCAAATAATCCCAACAACATGCATTTGGAATGGACATTTTCAACCAGTGTCTGTCTAATCAGGGCTGCAACTAATGACCAACAGTCCAAACCCTTAAAAAAAACCAACCAGCACTTTAAAGAATCAATTGATTATCAAAATAGTTGCTGAATAATTGTCTATAATTGTTTCAGCTATTTGAACAACCGTTTTAAAACGTCCCCATATGTTCTATACGCAGATTGAAAAAGCAGAAGCTCTTTGATAAATAACCTCCATCAGTCTTAATGTAATGTGGTGTCTTCATTTAAAAAAGACTGTTTGTTTGGAAAGAGGCTCTCTGGCATCATGAATAGCTGATTCACAGTGAAGTGTTTTTTACCTTCTTCTCCGCTCCTTTAATAAGAGCTTTCCAGAGGTCGTGTTTTATGGTGTTTTTATTCTTCGACTCTGATGAAAAGGCTACATTATGCCGCAGTATGTGTCTGTGCAGCCTCTAAACTCATAAAACCCAGATTTGAGAGCCTTCATTTTGTTTGTTTTTATGCCATTTCTGCTTATTTGGGGGGGTGTAAAAGTAGAAATTGTCAAATTGACAGGTACTGCACCTGATATTGCTAGTTGCGATTTAAACCCAGTCAGCTGCAGACTGGTCTGTTTGAGGCCTTCAGGTACCCATTCCCTGCAGTCAAAGCACATTTTTGCTGAGATACTGCAGAGCTGATCCCAGCGCATCCAGAGGCCAAAGGCTCCACCGGTTATGAGTACTGCGTTTATTTTTACAGCAACATATCGAGGATAAAACAATGCTGACTCATTGCAGGCAACCTCCATGACTGTCACAGCTTTTGCAGAACAGTTTTTCCTTTTTTTTTTCTATTTTCTTTTCAATCCTTTCATCCCCCATAAACTAAAGGAGCATTCTGGTTAAGGATCTGAATAAGTTGAACCATGATCGGCTGCGTCCTAGCCCCAGTTTGTGCCTCTCATGTATTGATTAGATATCAATTAGATTCGCGTTACAGGGCTGTACATTTGATTTTCTGAAAAATATATATCCAGAAGATCACTTTAAAACCCTTTCCAGAAACCTCAAAGACTGTTCTAACCATCTGGGTTAAAATATTCAGTCTTTTTAAAGATTTAAAACCTGTTTCCAACATTGCAGCTCTCTTAACCTAATCCAAACAAAGATGGCAGCCAGAAATGACATATCTCATTGCTTTATTTGTGCACCTAAATTAACCAAAATTAAAATGTTTTTATCAGTCATATTGATTTATATCAATGTTATTTTTCCAGTCTTTTATATTTTCAGACGAAATAACATGTTTGTATTTTTGAGCAAGTATATGCAATAGGTAATTTCCAGCTACATGGTTAAGAAACACAGTCGCAACTTGAGAATCGGGGCGATAAAGCCTTTGATTCAGCAAAATACGCAATATTTTTTCATCCGGATTGTCCGAACTGTCTTAAAGGTTTTCGTAAATACTTTCAGCACAGCTATCAGTATTGTTAAACAACCTTTTGAGTGACTTGTTTCAAAGAGTATGTGGCACCACTGGTTGTCGCTCCACCCGAAAAGAGTGTGAACTTGTCCATATTAAGCACTAACATGAGACACAATAACCATATTTAGCCGTAGTGTGAAGTGCTCAAACACTTCTCTAACTAAGCTGTCAATCTGAATAGTTAAATGAGAAACTTTGGGGTCAGACATCAGTCTTCTTTCAATCAGACACGTCTTTTATTAAGTTTGCATGTGTTTTGTAAGTATAACTGAAGCTCCTTCCCTGTGTCAGTATGGAATTTCCCTCCTCCTCTTCCTCCTCCACTTACTACGATCCTGTCCCACCCTCCTCTCATTCCTCCCGTCATCATTCTCTCCATTTTCGGAGAGCAGGAACCCAATACGGGGAGTGGTGCGTTCCATAGGCTCTTTTCTTTTGGAAGGAAGCAGCAAAAGACACCACGAAATACCACAAGCAGCAGTGCAGGAAGCGTGCGTGTGAAATTAAGGATCCCAACAAGGTTAAGGCAAAGAATTTAAAATGCATACGCACTAAAATGATGGAGTTTAGGTGTAAAATGGAAAAAAAGGTCACACTTAGGTGAAGATTCAAGACGGTGGGTGAGGTTTGTGTAAGAATCTGGGTGGGACAGAGCAGCAGACAAAAACATAAAGGGAAGCCAAAGTGGTTTCATAGAGAGGCTGATCCTGTTTTAATCGAGCTGGGCTGCAGCGAGGCTGCTCCAGATGAGGACAGGAGGGTGTGGCGGTTTCATAAGACGCTTAGAAAGCAGACGGAGCAGATGTGTGATGTAGGATCCCGTTACAGTCTTTCCAGATTCCAGATGCAGCATGGCCGTGTCACAGACGTTTCTAGATCAAATGCATTGACATTCGGTCACAACTTGATTGATATTTTGGAAGATGGGAGCAGTAATATCTGTGAAGAGCTGTTTCAAACGGCTTCTTTGAAGGAACTATACCATCTGTTCTGTGAATAAACTCTCTAATCAACTTAATGTTGTGTGATGAGAGGATGTGTAGCAAAGTGTTCTGTACTCAGCTCAGTACACTGCACGCTATCTGTTCAATATAAAGCAGGTGCCTTTAATGTTTTAGAATGAATGTATTAGAATTAGTCCATCTGCAGTGGTGGAGTACATTTACTCAAGTACTGTAGTACAATATTGAGGTACTTGTACTTTATGTGAGTATTTTACTCCACTACAAATCATAGGGAAATACTGTCTTTTTTACTCCACTACTTTTATTTGACAGGTGTATTTACTTGTTACTTTGCAGATGGAGATGGGAGAACACATTTCTGAACTAGTGGGTCCCATCTTTTGTGGCTTGTATCTTTTTTACAGAAAGAAAAAACGTATCTAGTCTGGGGCCCGATCAACTTTCAGATACCAGTTTGAGGCCCAAAGAGGTCAAATTATCCAATATTCCACAAATAACAGCAAAGATTAGAGAAACGTTAGAAAATAAATAATTTTGTGCAGCAGAACTTTGTTTTTTCCTCTTTCATCTCCCATTAATCATCAACCCTTTCAGAATTATCTTGTGACCCTTCAGTTGGTGAAGCTGCTTCCTCTTGTGTGCTACATGTGCTTGTAGGACAGGTTTCCTCACTGTCCTACTTTAAACATAGTTTCAGTTACTTCAGTGCATGTCAGCTCTCCAGGAACTGAGCTCAGCTTTTTTTAAATTGACTATCATGCATTTTTGATCCATCCAGCGGGGGTTAAGTGTTTCATAAGTCCAGGGGTTGAGAAATGTAGTCAACCGAAAAAGGAGCGTGTCATCTGAGGTGGAAGTTAAAGCATATCTTTATCATAGCTATTGGAGTTATCTCATTACAGCAGATATGCAAAATGTGTTTCTGTTTTTATTGCGTGTGTGTGTGTGTGTGTGTGTGTGTGTGTGTGTGTGGGTGTGTGTATCATCTGTCTATTGTCATGGGTTTGCAGCAGGAAGTGGGTGTGGCTCAGACCTCTTGAGACTGTTTTAAAAGGAAGCAGTGCAGCATTCACAATCAGATCAGACTTTTTTCCTGTATCCTTCACTTTTTTGGAAAGTTTCGCAACACCGGTGATACTTTTATAACAATAATAGCACACATAGCAGGAACAACACCATAACCCCCCTTGTCTGAGCTGATGAACAGAAACAGTTCAGGCACATGCAGCAGGTTTTCTGTAATTGTGTTTAAAATATATGTATTGAGTTTAGTTACTTGCCAAATATCACACGTTGACTGCTGTAAAATCATTCCTTTTGTAAGGACCAATGTGTTTGTTGACAAAAGCAGAGCAGTATTGTAATAACTGGCCCTCATGTCACTCAGTAACAAAGATGTGTCAGATGACTTCCTGCCTGCTTGACCTCAATCTCCCATTTGCTGGACTGGATGCACTGTGGAAAAAAACTGCTCCAGTGTGTAATAGTCAACACAAGAGCAAAGTGGTGGTTACATGAGAAACTGAGCTCATGGAAGAGGCAGTCACTATTCACCTCGAGATCTGTGGATTATTCAGAGTAACAGAGACACTTTTTTCTGTGAAGACACGCTTCTGTTGAATATTAAACCATGCGACATCTACGGATGTAAAATCTCAGTCTGTCTGGTTTGGTCCAGACTGAAGTATCTTAACAACTATTGGATGGATTCCTATAAAATTGTGCACACACACATGTTGCCCAGATGTTGAACTCTCCAGATTTTGGAGATCTTCCGACTTTTCCTCTCACCCCATAATGAGCTTGACAAAACTGTTATGAGTGAAACGTCTTGACAACTATGGGATGGATGGCTGTGAGATTTGAATGCGCACATTCATGTCCCCTTCAAGATGAATTGAAATGACTTTGGTCATCCCTCATCTTTTCATCTTGTACCGCCATCAGGCCGAAATTTCTATGTCTCCAATATTTGGATTCATTACCTGCAAAACTAATGACCCTTCCATCAGCCTCAGCTGTACTTTGTTTTATCATTGTCACCTAATGATAGCATGCCAGCACTCTAAACTAAGATATGAACATGGTAAACATTATACCTGCTAAACATTAACTTAGCAGTGGCTTAGCGGGCAACGTTTCTGCTGCTGTGAAGTATTTATGAAGTGCTTCAGTTCGACAGTTGGACGCGCATATCGCAACCACCAAGAATCCCCTCAGTAACTTGCCTCTGCCTCTCTCCCCTCCCGCCCTCTCTTCCTCTGTCCTCCCTCAGGTGGGGGATCGTGTCATCGTACTGAGCCGCAGTGGCATGTGGCAGGAAGTGGTTGTTGTGTCCGCTGACTGCACCTTCCCCATGCCAGAGCAGATGAGCTTTGAGGAAGGAGCTGCTCTACCGGTTAACTACCTGACCGCCTACATGATGCTGTTTGAGATGGCCAATTTGAGGCCGGGCAAGAGCGTTCTTGTCCACATGGCAGCAGGTAAGACACGTATAGTACATACTGAAACACAGTGTTAATCCCCCAGATATGTCCTACTACTGATTTACCGACACCATGATGAGCAAACATATGTTGAAGTGCCCTTACCTCGGGTTAAACAGTCCCATTTTGAGAATATGACAATATAATCATGACATTCATTATCCCTGCAAGTGTAATACAGCAAGTAAGTCAGAACGTTGGCTGGTTACACTTTCTTAAATGGGAGGATTTGCCACTTTTCTTTGCTTAATATAATTGTAATTGAATATCTTTTTAATTTTGGACTGTTAGTCCAAAATTGTCATGGCCATTTTTCTGTATTTCATATACCAAACAATTCATGCATTGAACAAATATATCTATAGTCTATTTATGATTAAAATCACTTAAAGAAATGAATCAAAATTGTTCATTTAAACACAATCTCCTCAAACTAGATCAGTGGTCTCTACCGTGTTGTACAGTCGGACAGAACATATCCCCCATGATTTAATTGTGAAGTATAACAAACATCTCCCCCAGTCTCCTGGGTAACCTGTAAAGAGTCACACAGCTCGTTCCCTCCAGGTCACTAATCACTTCTCTGAGTGCAGCCGCATTTCTGCACTGAAAAAATTATCAGCCGAGAGACCATGGGTTATAGGTGACGCTATAGTGTGTGATGGTCTCATAACAGCTCATTCATAAAATGCCAAACAGGATCATTATCATGCACGGTTGCTTTGACAACACCTGACATTTGAAAAAGGGGCTCCATAACCAGCGATTGTGTCCAGGTGTTTAAATAACCACGGTCCTAGTAGTAGGCGATTACAAATCACAGTAGGATGGAAATAATTGATATGCATCTTTAAAGGCCCTGAACACATAAGTACATGAATACAATCATACCAGCCAGCGTTAGAACAGTTTTGGTTATTTCACATTAGAGATTTCTGTATTTGTGTTTTCTTTGTGCTCTTTCTCACTGGTTTGAAGTTGGCGGCACGTCTTACAAAACGGTGACATCACATACTGCCATGCTCCAATCAGGATTTAGCACCATTTAAATCGGAATCTGTTGACACATCTAATCAGTTTTAACCTCTGCATAAATAATACCTAGAGATGTTTTTTAACTGTGTGAAATACTTTGAGTGCATGTTTACAGGGGCTTTAATCACTGACAAGCAAAGTGTCCACTCCACGAGTAATCGGCTTGTTTCTGGTGTTGAGTCATGCTTCAGAATTGCTTTCACTGTAAAACTAAAAAGCGTAAATGGATAAATCCTGTTAAGGGTTCCCCTGAGAGTGGATTTAATAAATGTTTAACAGCACAACAATTTTTAATTGCCTGAAGTTATACGGAGTTCAGTTTGTGAACTGTTATCATACATGCTAAATTATAAGGAAATAATCTCATCACAAAATCTATATAGTAGCTTTGCTGGTGGTTTCCATCATATCACATGGCCTTCAACATCAGGTGGAGTTTGCCCAGTAATCCTGGAATTTTTTTTTTTTGTTCTGATTGCTTTAAGAACCTCCCGTCCACGTTGACTTGACAGATGAGGGTCAGAGTTCATTCTTGAGCAGCAGTTAAGAAAACAATGTATCTGCTGATCAAGATCATGTGATGTGATCAAAAGCTCCAGGAAAAAGCAGCTAAATTGATCCTTTGGTGAGATTGTTTTCTCAGCTGCTGTTTCAAGGTTATGAATGAACATTGAACCTCAGCTTTTGCACAGGACATAATGCAGTGTAATTGGGACAATTACAATTGTATGAAAACTTTGAACAACTTGCCAAGGTCATGAATGGACATTGAACCTTTGGCCACAATTCTATTTGAGCTAAAAGTCTGATTAAATTCCTGATTAATCATACATTACCTGAGCCTTATTGTGCTGGGTATATATACATGAATTATATGCTATATTTTAACAATATTTTAACGTCAGCACACTCTCAGATGTTCCTCACTTGAGGGTGTGACAACCACGAAACCTTCAGACTGACCTTGAAACCTCTTCAAGACAACCTTTTGTCCAGTTCAATTGTTTAATTGTGGTAATTATGAGCATATTATTTAATATTGGAGTGCTGGGAATTTTGACACTGTGTATGTCCAGTACAGTAGTAGTAATAATTGTGAGCATAGATAAATTAGAGATAAATATTTCATATTAAAAGCGTGCTTCATAGTCACTAGTTAAGACAGAATAGCATTAATTATAAACACTTAAAATTCAGATTAGATGGTAGTGGCTAGAAGATGATTTGTTCTACATTTGTATTTTTAATCAGTTATTTGCAGCATCTAAATTGGAACAATTTACTATGTATTCAATACTATGTCAACTCAAATGACTCTTTTGCCTTTTTAACGAGTCATTTCAATCATTCATCTCCAGCTTTGTTTGTTTGAAGTTATTTATTTAAGTCTGAATTCAAGATTAAATGTTCAAAACAATGCTGCAGTAACTCGGATAGCTCAGTGTTTATGTGGTCAGTTACTGTCAGCATCCACCATCGCCATCACGGTCTAGTGCTCTTCTGCATCCCCGCTCTCAAAGGCCATGTTTCAGGGCTGAGTGGGTGGTTGGCTGTCAGCTGACCTGTATGAATCAGCCACACGAGGTCAGGGTGAAGAAGAGTGCAGGAAGGATTACTGGCGAGCCTACACGCCCAGGCAGCCATCATTGCGAAAACGGTACAAGGCCAGAGAGGGCAAAATTCACTGTCTGCTATTTCAGCTGTTTGTTTCTCCGTCATCCAAGGTTTCAGCCACCCTGAAATCACATCGCCAACCACTGAACTAGAACCGGATGTAATGTCATGACTGCCCCTGGAGTTGTTTGTTAGAAATTAATCTGACCATAATCCCACCACTGGTTAAATTTAATCTACTTAATGTATGGCCTTTTAACCCCTTAAAATCCAGTTATATCCTATTAATTCAGGAAAAAAATCCTCTTATTCTGACTGTCTGAAAATAACACATATACTGTATATGTTGTATTACCTTTTTACAACACTAAATTATGTTTACACAGAGTGAAATATACACATATTTTTATGCCTGCATCATTCCATCAAGTGTAAATATCTTCTTTTTTTTTGTGCATCATTATATTCACTAATTTTCCCCAAATTTAGCTGGACATAATTGATATCTTTGGAAAGTTTGGGGTCTCCACTACAATTTCAAATACATTTCTGTGGTTTTAAAAAATAATGTTTTTCAGCATGAATTTCAAATGACTGAAGAGGTTGTTTAACTGGCATTGCAAAGGTTTTTGTAGTTACACCTACACACAGACTGCAATCCACAAATATCACTATTAGGTGATTTTTCAATCCCAAATGATCAGGTAAAAATGGATCTGAACCCTGGCTGTCTCCAAATGAAATAAAATTTATGGATTTGCTTAAGTTGGTGTGCAGGCACTATAGGCTCCTGTCAAACAATGACTGTTAATAGCCTTACACATACAGTTATATGTTTATAACTTATACTCATCTGTGTCTTGTATGTCAGTTTTTCACAAAAGGACATGACACAAAAATGAATTAATAACAAGATAACAAAAGATTTTATTCAAATATGCATGCATCTTTTGTTATTCAGCCAGTCAGCCAGGAAGTAGCTGTATTTAGTGATTCTTTCTATTGGGTTGATTTAATGTTTCAGTGTATTTCAAGGTGGGATCACAAAGAGGTTGAATAGCTTTACTGTGAGAAGTGAAACACTTGCAGTTGCTACTATTCTCATTTCTCTTTGTGCTGCTATCTGCACATCTGTAGGTGGTGTTGGTATTGCTGCTACCCAGCTGTGTCAGACTGTGCAGGATGTGACTGTGTTTGGCACGGCATCAGCCTCAAAACATGAAACCATTGCCCAAGGCGGGGTAACTCACCCCATCGACTACCGCACCAAAGACTATGTGGAAGAAATCCGCAAAATCAGCCCGAAGGGTGAGAAAACACACAACGTCTTGTACTGCACATTGTAGTGTTAAAGCACAAAAAAACACAACTCCTTACCTTTCTTGCCTAGCCAGGAATGTTAATATTCTCATATTTCATGTTAATATTTCAGTGTCTTTTGTTTTTGTTGTTCTTGAATATCAAGTTGACATAGAGACATAAAAAGCTCCTCATCTTTATTTTTCTGTCTCTTTTTTTTTTTTCTCTTCGCAGGAGTGGACATCGTCCTCGACCCACTTGGTGGTTCAGACACCCAAAAAGGTTTTAGTTTGTTGAAACCTTTGGGCACACTTATAGTCTTTGGTAAGACTTTTGGAAACAAAAAAACATGTTTCATGCATTTCTTGTGCCTCATTTAATGTGTTTGTATTTTAGCTTTATTTTACTTGAACTACCGTCATTTTTAATAACTGTAATGATGCTGTTTTGCATCATTTTATCAAAAATGAATGGTCTTGAATCGGAGCAGTAAGTACATTTGCAAGTACTGTACTGTTCAAAATTGAGGTACTTTAATTACTTTACTTGAGTATTTCCATTTCATGCTACTGTATACTTCTAGTCCACTACAATTAAGAGTGAAATATTGTACCTTTTTATTCACCTACATGGCTACCTGACACCTTTAGCTATAAGCTACTTTGAAAATAAGAAAATGTACATAGGAAATCTATAATCAGTTGATAACATATGATGCATTTTTGTAGATTAAACTACAAAAAAAAAACAAGTAGTTACAATTAGCTCCACATCTACCAGCTGTTAACAGTAAAATGTTACTTATATATTAACATATTATATATTAAAGTATATTATATATTGTACACTCACATTGTTCTGCATTATGAGTAGTTTTACTTTTTGATTAATCTTTTCTACCGTCCGTTACTCTAGGTGCCGCCAATTGTGTGACAGGCCAGAAGAAGAACCTGTTGGCCATGGCGAAGACCTGGTACAACCAGCTCTCTCTCACCACGCTGAAACTGATGCAGTCCAACAAGGCCGTCTGCGGCTTCCACCTGGGCTACATCACTGACGAGCAGCTCTTGAGCAGGACTATGTTCAAGCTGCTGGAGCTGTACGAGCAGGGGAAGATCAAGCCCCGCATTGACTCGTGCCATCACTTCGAGGAGGTCAGTTTGATCATGTCTTTAAATATAAAATGTGAAAGAGGTAGTACTTTTTAAGGCATGCATGATAGCACTGTTTGGGCTGAAACAGTATCTACCTCTATTAGTCTTTAATGTTCTCATCAATTAAAGGCAACACTGTGAAGATATCTTTTAAATTGAAAATACATGAAATGATAGTGGATGTCTTGTTGATTTGCTGCACACAAAGTTTTAGTTTGAATTAGTGTGACGTTTTGGAAAATGCATTATTCACTCTCGTGCTGAGAGTTCGATGAGACGATTGATAGAAAGCAAAGCGTCAAAACAAAAATTCACCGCTTTGGCCGGGTGCAGTGACAAGAAACGTTTCCCTGTTTCCAGTCTTTGTACTAAGCTAAGCTGACCAACTGCTAGTTCCAGCCTCATATTTATCATACAGATAAGAGAGTGATATTGATCTTCTCATCCGACCCTCGGATCATTACTTAAAGGTACAAAAAAAGAGCTCAATGTTTTCTTGTCTGCACACTCACAGTATTCACAGACATGAGATGAATGTAGATCCATCGTGGGAGGAAAACAGGAGCTCCACTGGAGCCTCGTCTGCGTCACAGCCGTGGAAAAACTCCTTCTGGTGTTTTCCTCTTTTCCATCACTCATGTGTGGCAGACGAGCAAGCCTCCCCCATCAGATGAGGTGGTACTTAAGGGCCGTTGCTAGGTGACGGTCTAAATTGTTGCCGTGGCATCCACTACTTATGGGGATATCTTTGTTTTGAGTTTCTCAGGCTGGCTTCAAGGATAGGCATCAGTGTGATGCAAGGCCATCCTGGCTGTTTGCAAGCAGGAAACAGACAATAGCTGAGGCAGGAAATAATAAGGGTGACTTATGGCAGAGATACATAGCATAGATAGCCATTGTTACCATTATCTTCCTCCTCATTTCAGTCAGCAGCGCTCGTGTAGTCACTGCAAAACTGGCCCAATTAGGTCTTCAGGAGATCTTTTAGCTTTTATTTACCATGGAAACATATTCAAGGAATGCAGTTTTCTTGGGGTGGATTTGATTTATTTAAGGATCTACAAAATACATTAAAACCAAGAGATAACACATATTTCCATCAAGTTGTTAAAAAGCAAGACAGTGAAAAAACATTGATTATGCAATAGACATGTTTGTATTGCTTAAAATCTGTGTCGGATCAATGTCTAAAGAAATAATGAGGTGAATAAATGTCAATGCTGTGGTTATCGCTTGTTTTGACCTGCCCCCAGGTGGCCAAAAATATCGATTAATGCAGGTTTAAGTGTGCTGCAGCTACAGGTTTTTTTTTTTCAGGGTGATAGTGCCTCAATTTAACAGAGCTTGTCCGAAGGGTTTAAGCAACAGATGCACTCTGTTTTAGGAGGAAAAAATATATCTTTTGCACATCCGTTCTGCTCCTCTGTCTTTTCTCAGGTGGCGGATGCCATGAGGCGCATGCACGAACGCCAAAACATCGGGAAAGTCATCCTTCTTCCTGAAGCTAAAAAGGAGGAGGAGAAGCCAAAGTCCGACCCTGAGCCGGTAGAAAATGTGGAAAAAACTGAAGCTGCCGTCGACGAGAAGAAAGAAGAGGCCACAGATGAAGTTAAAGCAGAAAAAGATTGAGTAAGAGTGTTTTATTTGTGTGTATTTCAGTATTTTCAAGCACTTCCTCAATGAGTTCCCTATTGTTCAGTTGTCAAAAAAGGAAAGAAAAGCAAGATGCCATGAGTTCTTTGACTTTGTCACTATTTTCAAATGTTTATGAAGGTTTTGTTGTGCAATATGTCTAAAGTGTAGTGTCGATGTTAGGGATACTTGTATAAAAAATAACTGTACTCTGTAAAATATGTGAGGAATAATGTATTCTGATTACAGATGGTAGTTAGAGTCCCCATGACAACAGCTCAACTACAGCGCTAACATAATATTTAGAAAAACAACAAACCAGGGCCGGTACATATGAAACTTCTAATAAATGGTCCTATACTTTGACTTATATATTAAGAATGGTTTTGATTTTTACTTTCTTTGCTTTGTTATTCATTGTCTTTCAAAAACAATCAAATCAAAAGTTCTAATTATTGTATTTCACAGCTCTTTTAATAAATTTGGTAGCTAATGCAAGGAACTTATTTTTAACTGCAAGAATAAGGGCATAATTACTTCATTCGTAGAGTTATGACGCATTTAAGATAAAAAAAAAAAAAAAAGTACTATGAGCGGCTTCATACATACCGGCCCTGGTTCTGTCTTCATTAAAAAAAATGTAAGATTTGTCTGAAAACTAACCTGAAATACATTTCCCGAACTGTGTGATGTTTCAGTTACTCTTTAATCGCAATCGTACCTTAAATCTGGAAAAAAGTAATTTGAATGTGATCAGAATACATTACTAAGGTTTGGTAATTCCTTGGACCCTGTTACAGATTCTTAATTTGATGAAGTGACTGTAATCAAATGTACCCACCCAAGCCTGTTTTAAATATTAGTGTGACTTGTTTATTAGTGGTGATCATTCGTCTATTTTCATGCATTGTGATGCACTACTCAAAGTGTAATTATGAGATGACTTGTGTTGTTTTCACATCGTCACCTCCCTGATGAATGTTTGGAAAGCCCAGGTCAGTATTGTATTCTAGTTTAATTGTTATATTTTTTTTCTCGCTTATTTGTGCCAAATTTTAAAGCCAGCTTTCACCACTGCCGTCAATCCAACTGTGAATAACAATTAGCGGGACTTCCCTGCCTTGGCAATCACTCATGGGTTTTCTTCCAAACAATGTCATGCTGAAACTGTTCAGCAAGTCAATGTGAAGGCAGGTTTCCGCGCCTCTGTCCTGTGATTTAGCTGCTTTCTTGATTCCTACATTGCCTTTTCAAAATCAAAGTGATTTGTGCCAGGTTTATAGAACAGTACAGTATTTGTTGTATTTCTTTGCTCAATAATATTCATTGTGAAGCCCATACAGTAAAATCATGGATTATTAAGCTTCCATTTTCTTCACAGTAATCACTTTGGTATGGTTGTTGTATTGCTTGCACGTCCTTTTTTTGAATGGATGACCTTAAATAGCGGGAATTGGGTTCAGTAGTACAGATGTTTTGTCCAGCTGTGGGTGTAATTCAATGCTGTGACGCAGAAGACGCTACCGAAGCACAAGAGAAAGAGTTTTCCCTCCATCCCTACACACCAGAGCAGCTCCTCGCATTCCTCTCCCCACCCTCTCAGTCCTGCTTTCTGTCTCTTTTCTGGAGCTGCACTCTCTCAAAACACTCCCCCGCTTTCCAGCATACATTGTTTTGAATTCTGCAAAAGTACTCAAAGATAATGCTTATGTTATTTACATGTGTGACATTTTCTTCTGTTTTTGCCACTTGGACAAGTATTGTTAAGTTTGGCCAGGTTCCCTTCTCCTAGTATGAAGTAAGTTCTGATATGGATTTATTGTGGGAACTGGAGTCATCTCATTGTGATTATGTGAGGAAGTAGTACAAAACTCAGTGGGAGTTTATGTCATTTTTACTCTTTCAACCTTTATTATGGGATGTAGCTGTATTTATTTGTAAACTCACAAGCCTGATTTTTCCCTGCATGGTAGATAGACCAACCTGGATTTACAATTTAACTACTGAACCAAGTGGTAGAGGAGTTAAACTAAGCTAGAGAATAGCAACAAAACTATAATGTGCTTTTGTGCTAAAATGTGAGAAAAGTGTCATGTTTTCCCATAATAATTTGACAATATACATAAACTGATACAGTATTCACTCGTGCAGCGAGGGACATCTAGTGGTCAGTGAAAATGGTGCCTTTAAATAAGTGATTAAAATACTCTCCACAATGTTGCCTATGAATAAAATGTACTGTAGCCTGCCTTCTCAGATGTAAAACCTCATGAATTAAACTGGTTTCCATACACAAAAAGCTGAATGGAATACCATCTTGATTACAACTGACCCTGCTCAGTTCAACAAAAGTTTTACACATCAAAATAAGACCTCACATTTGTGGAATGGAAGAGTAAAAATATTAAAGCATGTTAACACCAAAACAATCACAAATCAGATTTATTTTCTATCAGTTATAACATTCTAGCTATTAAAATACATGTATGATAACTCCTTATAGTAATGACCTGATTCAAGCGCACGTTTATCTCAATTGTTTCATTCACGCTAAACATATGTACAATAATCTTTGCATTTATTTTGCAACATAATAAATATGGTTATGACCATTCTGTATGAAAGATATGATGTGTAACTGCATTCATAATGGTGATAAAACGATGCTGCCTTTTTTTCATTTGTATACACACTTCATGCACACTTGCCTTCTGTGTTCACATGGCACTAACCTGTGTATTATTAAAGTGTTATCACATATATTCCTCTAAGCTTGTGAATTACTAAATTGATTTTGCAATGGCTAAAGGGGCATTAAGTTGATCTCTGATTGGGTTTAATCAACCTAAATGAAGCCAAGAGACAAACCAAAGGTGTAATCATATTGTTGTTAAAGTGTATTTTATCAATTTTTATTTGGTTGATTCATATTCTTAGACATACATGAAACCAGCAGGGGTTTATAACTCATTTACTACAAATCACATAGTTTATATGATCACAGTGCAGACTGTTTTCTAAGATACAAACACATTATGTTTTGATCTGTTTAAAAGCAATAGTAATGTTGGCTTGCCACACATAAAACACTGTGTGCCTGTGTTCCCACTGTCCGTACAGATGAATCAGGCCTGTCTGGACCAACATGTCTGCTTTTCTTCAGCTCAAGCATCTCTGATTCAGCTTCCTGTTCTGTCCAAGAAACCAAAACTTGTGAGGAGGATCCCATGACCATCTCATGATCATGGATGACTGATTTTTTTTCGTGACTGGGGGCCTGTTTGTCAAATGTGGTTTACCTTATCCAGGCTAACATTCTGTTATCAGGCTAAAATAATCCTCATCAGTAATCCAGTTTGAGGATTGATTTGTTCATCTTGGATGGGATTATCTTGGAGAAAAAGGCTAAATGAGTTGATAGTTGAAAATGATCATTAGCACTCTATGATTGACTAAGTGCTGATCATGTGATTGCATTTTGCATGTGTTCCTGCATTGTTATTGGTGTTCTACAGTAATACACCATTTCCACACTTTGATTAGTGTTAAACAACGAGATATTACCTAGTGAATGTGGCCAGACTACAGGTGATGTTGGAGGTTCTTCCAAATGGACGTACCAGAGAATTTTCATGGAAATCATGGAAATTAAACCTTACTTAATCGCTCAAAAAGCAGCTTTAATTGTATAAACAATTTTCAGTTCTGCAGTTAATGATTTAAATGTCTAATGAATTAAAATGAGAAATTCATATTTTAATGTCAAATCAAATGCCATATGTTCTGGCTCCATTTGTCTATTAACAGTCAGAAGATTTTAGTCAAAGTATCTCAAATTACACTTGGATTGATTGTTTTTTAGTGTACAAACCAGAAACCCCCCTTTTGTTTTTCAGCTTGCTTTTCTGCATTGAATCACACTGATATAGTACAGCAAAGAATTAGCATACATGCAACTCAGTTCTCTTTCATTTGGAAAGATTTAACAGAACATATGTATACTCCTATTTGAAGTCTGCAGCATTAAGGAGTTATTTGTTGGCTATTGTAAAATTCAGGGACACTGCATTTTACCCAAGCCAGCAACAAAAGGTACTTTGGTAAAACTCAACTTCTGAAAACACAGAGGTACTCCTTCCGATACTTTACATAAATTTACTGAAGTGAAACATTACGTTCAAAGGTCAAAAGTACATGGGCCATAAAATGTTAACACGTGTCAAGTACAGGTGACTCAAACGTCAGTTTAGGCATACAACAAGATGAGTTGTACCGAACACAACATATGGTATGTTTTAAAAGGGTGGAGATGTTCTAATGCAGCGATAACATTATGCAGAAAATGTAATTCTGTGCGTTTATCTTGTTCTTACCTCACCAAGAGTTTGTGCAGCACTTTGTACAGCAGATACCACACACAGTATCACAGAAATTAGACGATGCGCTTTGTTTAACCCTCAGCTGTCTGCAGCGGGTGACAGTCTTGTACATGTAGCTCCAGCTGACTCAGAAATGCCTTTATTTATTTTTAGATGGATATTTCCAGCACACGACAAAGTGACAACTTATGTTTTTCAGATCTACAACACATGTCTCTACCACAATTTAATAGCTGTTTGACTTTCAATTAAGTCACTTATTAGTAGGTGGTTAATATTGTTTCACAAGACAATATACACTACTGTACATTATGGCATACTTACATGACTGGTACTGAATTATGGTGTCAAATTACAAGGGGAAAAGGCTACCTCCAATGGTGCCTGGAGAGAAAAAAGCATAAAGACAGCTTGAGGCATCTTGTTTGCAAAAACATATTTATTGAAGCTTTTGAGGTGCACAAGTTGACAAAAGCACATACACTATAGAGGAAAACATACATTTATCTGGCTGTAAGTAAAAGATATTGGCGACACGCTTCAATTCTCTCATAATGCTGCTTCTTAATATTTGTATTAAAAATAGGTGTTTTTCAGTCAAGTTGGTTACAACTATATTTGTGTTTTATTGTATGTTGACGATACTGTAATATAAATATTTAATCTGTTGATTGTGGAAAATTATATTTAGAAAAACTGGTTTTACTACTTGCCTTGATCTCATTTGAAAGATAAATCAAGTATTTTCCATACTCACACTAATCCCAGATTAAAAACAAAAATAGAACAACACTGAATACACTTCATATAGAAACGTGTTTCCTGCGCACTCTCTGGATATCAGCCGGCTGGATGTGCCCTGATCTGTGTTTCTTCGATTTCTCTCCGGCAGCTTCTTAATTGTGCCATTTCTAAAAAAAAAAAATAAAACGTCAAGCTAAAGACTTTTACTCTGTTACTCTCCGGGGGCTTTTAGTTTGACGGACCGCGGCGGATGTGTGCGTGTTGGCGGCGGCCGGCTTGACGCGGTGCCTTTAAATGGGAAAACCCTCCGCGCCGCTGCGGGAGTCTCCTTTAACAAATCTTGCCGCGTCACTGGGATGCGGTCGCCGGAGCCGGGCTCCTCGCCTACCGTCCCCGCTCACCAGCCCACCGCCGGTAGGCCCGATTTTCCTGTCTCGCTCCGCACAGCTTTTTTTTTTTATTTTTTTATTATTATTATTTCTTTTTTCTCTCTTTATTCCCCGTGTGTGATTTGCCTTTAAATGTGAACGCGTGCCGCTCGGAGACACGGTCTGCTGCACCCGGTCAGCCCGGTGACTCCTGACAGAGCCGCGCGGATGACTTTCACCGGTAACCTCCCGTGCAGGAATAGCGCTCCGGGGTTAAAATTAGACAGATTAGTGTGTAAATATGCCCTATTAATAGTGGCGCTGCTGTGGGCACGCTCCGTCGGCGCGGCGCGTCGGTGCGGCCAGCCTGCAGGTTGCAGGACATCCAGACTGCTGAGCACCAAACCAGCTGGTGTGGTGTTATTGCCGGTTGTCAATGAGCTGACATTGTCGTAAAAAAATGGTATGCATGTCCCATCAGGCCAAGCTTCCCTGCAATAATATAAATATTATATATATAGAATATTTATATTATATATTATATAATATATTTAGGTGTAATTTATATATTTTTTTTATAATAAAGGGCTAATTGCTGTGGTTTGATTGTATGGTATATGCTTGTGGCCCAGTGGTTTTGGTCAGTTTAATAATTTGGCACCAAGTGTCCCTCTCTGTTATTATAGGCTATTATTATAGTAAACACAGTGTCCCCTGCTGCGGTGGTATATGGATTTAGACAGTTTGCATATCCATGTTGTGTAAGCTGCCAGATAATAACTGGACATGGCTGTTGAGGCACAGGACCTTCTGAAATCCTAATTTTAAACTACCGGGCATGTAGTGCATGTTCCCTCTGAATATAGCTGTAAAAATATGCCATTTTGTACAAGTCTATATCGAAGTTATATAACTGGTTTGTCAGTCCCATACGACTTGTTTCCAGTGGCGGAAGATGTTCTCAGACCCACCTGATTTTATTGTTATTAACCATTGCCAAAGACTTTACATGAAATAAAAAAACAACATGTAGATACTGCATTAAAATCTAAAGGGCGCAGGGAACACAGCAGCTGCAAACAAAAAATGTTTTGTTTGTTCTTCAGTTTTCTCATCCATTTGAACTAATGAGATTCTCTCATAAAATAATTTCTAATTGAATACATTTAAAAATGGGATTTAAAGGCAGTTTAACACTCATCTGGAGTGTGAGGCTGCTACTCTGCCAAGCTAGGTTAGTAACCTCTCAGCAGGACTATCTGGTGTTACTTTATTTCTTGCAAATTTGTTCACCCCTAAAATTATATCTCAAAGGGTCAAAGATTCTTGTCTTAACTCACTACCGACCACATATGTGGTTACTGCGTCTTGGCTTTGTATGGCAGTATAGTTGTCAAATTAATGTAGTATAGAAAAAAAGAGCCATATTTCCTCTGAAATGTAGTATAGTAGAAGTATAAAATAGCATTTAAATGTAAGTACATCAAAAGTAGTAATTGTAATCATACAGTACTTGATTACTAGAGTGCTAGATTTACGTTTTTTTACGTCTCACCACAGCTGGTTTCTCATTACCACTCAAATTCGTTCCACATATGGTTAAGGTATGCTGTGACGTAACAGCTTTATCAAGTTACCACATGCCTGCAACAGTGAAAGCCTTGTGCTACAGATAGTTCAGCTATGTAAATATGGAGTTGGCCCTCTTCCGAGATTTGGCATGTATAAATAAATGTCTGAGTGAGTTTTTTCCCTTAATCCTGAAGGAATGTCTGTGTGGAGAACTGCGATGAGATTAGGAAGTGTGGCATATCGCCATGTGTTGCGTATCAGAGGCTAATGCAGTGATTTAAACAAAAACAGTTTATTTCCTGAAAATGAACATTGGCTACTTTGAGTTTTTTTTCTTTGGCTACGTTAAGTGTGATGAACATCCTGTTTATGTGTTACTTAGTTTAAACTCTGCTCCCTTCCTTTCCTCTTGTAAACATATGTTTCCCCTACAGCTTATGGTCTAATTAAGTGTATTTATACCTCTCGATGTTTCCTCAGCCCTGCGTGGGTCAATGCTGCAGGATAATTGAACACAAATTGATGTCAAACTGTGAATGGCACCCATTAACATGATATTTTTAGATTAGGCTGCAATAAAACAGCTCCTCAGAATCGGTTGTCCTTGACAATGGGAAAAAAAAAAGTTTTCATTCCCACCCTTCTCCTTTTCTTAGAGAGAGACCACTCGCCTTATCCTCCACACACCAAAGATGACAGCTCCGTCAAACCTGACCAATGCAGCGCCACAGCACCAGCGCTTCTTGGTGTTGTTCGACTTTGATGAGACCATCATCAATGAGAGCAGTGATGACGCTGTGGTGCGTGCTCTCCCAGGCCAACAGCTTCCGGACTGGCTGAAAAACAGCTACAGGGAGGGGCACTACAACGAGCACATGCAGAAGGTCTTGGTTTATATGGCGGAGCAGGGCGTGTCTAGGGGCTCTATCCAATCATCGGTAGAGAAGATCCCAGCCACACCTGGCCTCCTGAACCTCTTCCAGTATCTGCAGAGCCACCAGCAGGACTTTGAACTGGTGGTGGTTTCCGATGCCAACATGTACTTCATCGAGACCTGGCTGGAGCACGCTGGGGTGCGTCCCCTTTTCCGGAAGATTTTCACAAACCCGGCCAGTTTCGATGCGACTGGCCGGCTTGTGCTGCTCCCGTTCCACTCACACTCGTGCTCCTGTTGTCCTGACAACATGTGCAAGCAGGTGATCCTTCGGGAGTATCTGGGAGGGCGGCGAAAGGAGCGGGGTGGTGCTCCCTTCCAGAGGGTATTCTATATCGGTGATGGGGCCAATGATATCTGTCCCTCTCTGGCTCTAGGGCCCCGGGACACAGCCTTCCCCAGGAGGGACTTCCCCATGCACAGGCTGCTGCTGGAGATGCAAGAGTCCCAGGCAGCCAAGTTCAAGGCAAACATAGTTCCTTGGGTCAGTGGCGAGGACGTAGTGGACTGCCTGAAGAAAATAATGGAGGAGAGATGAGCTCAGTGTGTGTGTGTTTGTGTGTGTGTGAAAGAGATGGGCAAATATAGTAAAAGTGCACCGACCACAATCCTGGTGAGCAGCAGGATATGCATGATTTTATCCCAGTCACACAAATATTGTGTATATTTGAATCACCTGTTTTTAAAAGAATAATTTAACATTTTGGAAATATGCTATGTTTGCTTTCTTATGGAGAGTTAGATAATAAGATTGATGTGTCTGTAATGTCTGTAGAGTAAATATGCAGACTGAAAACAAGGGAAAACAGCTAGCCTGGCTCTGTCCAATGGTAGCAAAATCTTCCTGCAAGTACTTTTAAAGATGACTAATTAATACGTTATGTCTCCTTTGTTGATCCGTAGAAAAACCAAAGTATAAAAATGACATGTGCCATGTGTTATGTGCCAAACTATTTCTCAGCTGGGAGCAGCAGCCAGCCAACTAGTGGAGACTCCGGACTTCACTGCACTCAGCCAAGAAATAGTCTGGTACGTTACCAACCATAAAACAGTTAGTTGTCGTTTTTTACACTTTGATTTTTGCACGGATTAAAGAATTTAGATATAACATGTAAATTAATGAGTTTGAGAGTTGCTGAAAGGCAGATTTTGTAGCTTTGGACAGAGCCAGGCTAGCTTTTTCCCCTTGTTTCCAGTCTTTATACTGAGCTAAGATAACAGACAAGAGAGTGATGTCGGTCTTCTCATTTTACTCTTGGCAAGAACGAAAATAAGCATATTTTTCCAAAATGTCGGAACTATTCGTTTTTTATGCTAGCCTGGTATAAAAGCCTATTGACATATTAATTGATAGGTTTTAATTATGTAAGCAGTATAAGAACTTGAATCGCATTGGAATGCAAATAAATAATCTCACTGGTCAAGATTATTATGATCAATAATGGAGATATGCAGTATTGATGGTGCACAAAGTTGTGGTTTTCGAGTCTGATCAAAATGCTGATGATCTTAACTAAAGGTGGATCTAGTGCACTTTGGAGTGACCTAAATCCAAGGCAGTCGGCTCATTTAACACACCACCCCCTTCGATATGAATGTAATTTAGTTTACATTTGAATATCTCACTGTATCTGACATTTTTTAGCAATCTTAACTGTGAAATTTTGTATCACAGTACTGTGAGAATGTAGAGACTTTCATGACCGTGAGCAACATCTTAAAACTATCCCATTCTCAGTGGTCTCTGTGTTGAAAGTCTTTTTTTTTAAAACACTCAACACTGCATTCAAGGCCTTGACGATGGACACATAAGTAGGATCAGGTGTTATAGCACTACCTGGAACAAAAGACCACACATGTCGTGTCAAGCTGGGACAAGGACGGCATAGAACAGGGATAAGGTGACAGAGACTCTCTCCACCACTCATTACTGACACCTAATCTAGGGCTTGATTATACAACAGTAATCTACACCAGCATGAGATCTAAAGGGAACGCTGTAGCCATACGCCTGCACTTTGGCCCAACATTATACCCTGCGACTCTGAAACAATGAAAGAAGTGTACCAATTGACGATTTTAAATTCTATTTGTGTAGTCATTAGCTAGCACTCACTGTATCCTATTAAAGCTCCCGGTGAATAATAGTTATGATAAAGGCTATCTGGTTAGGTTGGGGAGGATTTATATTCTCTTAAAAGTCCAATACCTTCTTTATGTTTGAATGTATACCCAACAGTGTTGTGAATGAATGAGCCTCTTTAGTATATTTGCATAACTAACTCAACATGTAACCTCATTTTGTCTCACTAAATTCATGACAGGAACTTGAAAATATATTTAGAAATATTAATAAGGAGCACTTGTACTTGTATTCATTGAGGTGGTTTACAGGGACATTAGTATTCTTTTTAAATTCAGGAAATTGTGAAATACAGTATTATGTTTTGTTTCATCTTGTAACTGAAAATTTATTGTTTCTTCATCCTGTTTACAATAATCTGTTTAAATTCTGATACTAATGGAGCATGTACTGTATACTGTAGTTGATTTGATCAGTTGATTTTTTCAGCCTGTTTAAAGTTTCCATGTTAGTATGCACACAAGTAAACACTCACTGACATTGGTCCTGTCTAGTAACTTAAGGCCAGAACTAGTATGAATAATTGAGTGTATATTTGCATCCATTCTGTATTTTAAATATTTCAAACAATTCATATCCACATACTGTACGTCTTGTTCAAGCCATTACAGTTAACAATAAGAAAGTTTTGGTGCTGATGCAAAGCAGTAAAACAGATAAGTAATACGTTTGTTAATTGATGAAATATTTCTAGCCTTAAAAAACAATATTATGCTGTAGATGTGCTGGAAATGTCCTTTAACCAGTGTTTTAGTTTCTCAGGGAGTAGAGAAGAAAGTGTAAACATAATAATATACGTTTATAAAATAATGTTTATTTTCACTTTCAGATTTGCTGCTCTAAGAACAAAATGTTCATTTGTGATTAAAAAAGTATAGATGTTTATGAAATGTAATCAGTGCAGTTGGAGTTTGATCCTGAAATTCTTTCAATTCAAAACCTAATCCGTTAATGCTTTGTGATTAGGAGACTAAAGTTCTGTGAGCTTTATTCCTTCTGATGTTAAGTGTCTGTGTACCTGTAAAACTTCCATGGAGTTTTGTGCAATAATTAAATGCTGTATACTTCAATGATGTAAAAGAGATATAAGGTTAAACAGGAAGAAAAACTTGACATTTGACATTTTCAGGGATGTGAATTGACTCCAGATCACCAAACTAAAGTGTCTTTAATAAAACTTTAAAATGGTATTATAGCTTCACAAGAACCAAATAAAATTATGTGTTGTTAGGATTCAACTAATATGCTACTTTTCTTTCATTTTTTTGTGGTTTGCTGTATATTGGGTGTTTGTGTTTTCAATCAAAAATCCAATTATGTGAGGAATGCATCACTGTAAGTGGAATATAAAGCCATTATCTGATTAATCTGTTTCTGTTGTGTGTTTCACAGCTGTGACTATAAACTTCAATCTAGTTTCCTCTAAAGACTTAATTAGGTTCATGATAATTTATCAGCTTATCAGATTCATATTGACAAAGCAATCAATGACCATCTAGTAGCTGTTCTGGAGCTTTCGATCATATCACATGATCTGTATCAGCAGATGAAGTTTGCCAATTTTGCACAGAAATGTCAAAATCTCAAATTTCCATTTTTTTATGAACAGGTACAAAAAGATTTCATATAAAATAAATATAAATATATATAGTGTTATATAACAATTACATATAAAGTATTAAGTTTATGTTATGTATGAAGAAATATATATAAGAGTTGAAATGAGCAGATCAGCCACTATTTTGATCATCGATTAATCACTGAAGTAATTTTGTTTTAGGTAAAAATGCTAAAAAAATCAACAGTTGCTTCTCAATTGTTAATATAGCTGCTTTTCTCAGTTTTATATCACTGTATGCAGTATTTGTTTGGGTTTTGGACTGTTGGTCGAAAAAAAACCAACAACAATTTTTGGATATTTTAGATTTCATAATATCATCACAAGATCAATACATCAAGTTGAGATTGTCAGCAGCTGTTCCAAATCTCAAGCATGGACTTTAAAACTCAATATCTAAAGTGTGTTGAAAGAAAGGGTCAGTGTAACCTCAAAAATATTTTTGGGAGAGACAATGTCAGCTGGTGTCGAATAAATTAGAACAGACTGGGGAAGTGATTTAGGGGGACGAGGAGAATAAGCTTCACATGATGCAATTTGTCCTCTCAAAGTAAGTGTCATGTTGATTTAGTAGCAGAGACAAAAGCAGAGAACGGAGGACAGAAGAGACCCAGCGTGAGAGGAGTCATACGACCCACTTTCTCAACTTGCAGGGCTTCAGACAGCCAAAGGACAAAGTGAAGACAGAAGTGCAGGATTAGAGGACAGTGGATGAGAGTGCAGACAGAAAAGTGGAGGAGGCAGGGTCAGTGGAAAGAGAGTCAGCAGTATTTGGGGAGGAGAAGGAAGATAGACAGCAGCACTGGAAGATATTAGGAGTGAGATGAATAAACATGTGCCACCACCATGGCCTGGATAGTGACCCTATTAAAGGGGACCTCCACCAATTCTATTATGTGTTTTCAGGTCTTGTGGAGTACTGCACCAAAAGTTGTTGGCTCCAGAGGGAGCTGCAGATCTGATAAAATGCTTAAAGGGATATGTCATTTAAGTCAGCGTCGGTTGGGGCTGAAAACTACAAGTTTGAAAAATGAACAAAATCTTGGGGAGTGGAGCTAGGAAGAAGTGAGCTTACCAGACCTCATCCCTGCTTGAAGCTAGTGGTTCGAGGCTACATTACACCGCGACCAGCATAACACATCCGAATCTCTGGCAGAACCTTTGGTCGTCGAGCAAGAAAATGTCAGATGTTTGTGATGGATTTGTGATTTCAGCGAGCCCAATTGGCCTACAGCGAAAAGAGAAGATTGTAGATGATAGTTTTCCTGGGTCATCTTTAATGTAAAGGTCACATGAATATGTTCCACTCCCTAAATGAGTAGGTTGATGAGTTATGAAATGAATTCAGACATTTGATATATTCTGTATGCCTAATGAAGTCTAGCATGTGCCCCTGTCCTTTTGCAAGGGTGGTGTTAAACAGTAGGATTATATTTATTATCTGGCATTTTTCTAGTTTTGCTGTTACAGCCATTAAACATTTATTAAAAAATTCTTAAACATTTTATTTGCATCCTTGAGTCCTATTAATTAAGAATTAAAAAAAAACTAAAGGAAGATGATGGATATACAGGCAATAGTTACCTGTGTGTAGGATATGAATACTTATTCGCCCAGCTTGTTTGTGTCTGTATGTCTAATTTTTTTGTATAACATCAACCTGGGACTACAGAAGATAATTAGCCGTTTACATTTACATCATATTGATGTTATTTAATGTGTGTCTTCCCTTTTAAAACAAGTTACAAAGTGCTTCACATGGAAAAATCTACATTAAAACAATTCAGCTGTACAATTCAATACAATGAACTGCCCCTAACTCATGTCCACTACCTGTGAGGAGGGGTTGCAAGTAGATGCTGCTTTGTTTTTAAGAGGTGACAAGCAAGAAGAGTTTACAGGATGTGCAGAACTTCACTTCTGTGCACATCACTTGACCAGGAGATGGCGCCAAGAAGCTCTGCCTAGAAGCGTCTGCTGCTACTGCTTGTACTATGTGCCCTGTGCAGTAGCAGACTTTTGTCAGTTCTTGCAATGTACCAAGCATTCAGGCTAACAGGGAATTTGGATTAATGAGAAGACCATGTGACAACAGCAGAATGAGGGTTCCTTCGGCGTGAACAGTAGTGCTGATGTGAATTCATGAAACAACTCTCACAGAATATGACAGCAGGGGCTCAAGGCTGTGGTTACATGGTGACATGTGGTGTTTGTGCAGGCTGCATGTCACCATGTGAGAGTGAGATGCTGCTGAAGTCAGCCAAGTAGTCTGTTGATTCAGCTGTCTGAGTGATGTTCAGTCTGTTTTGTGTCTATTTTGCCTGCCATGACCTTGTTTCAGCATTTAACCCCTATTTTATCTCCTCCCCTATACTGCCTTTCTTCCTTTCTAGTTTCACTTCCACCAGATCAGTTAAAGACATTTAACGTTTCTATCTCTGCATCCAATCTCTCCAGCACTGTTCTCTCTCCACAGTGATTCATTCTCTCTGATATATTCTGTCACTCTGTCCTTCGGGTGATTTCATGTCATAGTTTCTGTTGTCAGTCCAGGACCCCTAATGATAATGTCACCAGCAAAATACTGACTGTGCAAAACACTAACTTTTCTTTTGCTACTTATGTAGTGCCTTTTTTTCCAATATGATTCAGTCATCACTCTTTGGAAAACCTCTCTATTAGCTCTGGACCTTTGCAACTCTCAGCTCAATTGATCCTACCAGAATTGATCCTTCAATTTAGGTCATATTGAGGCTGACATTGTTAGGGAAAGAGTACATGCTGGGTCTATTATGATTAAATAGGCAAAGGATAACTTGCTGTCCAACCCAATTTCCAATTACCTCCAGAGTGAATGGATAGAAAACCCAATTAACATCAATCCGTGGAGAACGATGACAAATCGTATTTGGGGATCTCAAACTCGTCAATGACAGCCTCGCCGCCTCCTGTTGTCAATATCCACATACCAGCTGATACAGCCCTTCCCCTCGCTAATAACAGAAGACACTCAACTGTTAAAATGCTTTAAATTGGCAGGGCTATATGATGATTGCTTTTATGGATACCCTCATTGATTTTTCTCCATTCAATTACTCCTTCCGAGGTGAAAGATAACTCAGTTAAGGGACTTGAGGCTTGTAAGAGGTCGCTCCGAATTAGAATGTGGACTTCCTATGCCAAAACGCTATCAGGCTGATTAGGGTTGTAATTGTCTTTTCTGTGTTTGATTCTTCTGCTGATAGTTTAGGTATACAATGCCAGCCAAAAGTCAAGCTAATAGCTTTGAGCGGTGGTCCTCCCTGACAGAAGCAGTCAGTGAGCAGCAAATGGAGAGTAAAGGAGAGGGGCGTGTTGGCTGCCTGAGCTGACGTTTGTCTATGTCCTTGAGATGAACGGCGGTGATAAAACTAAGATTCTTTCGCTTGTGGGCTTCATAAGCCACAAAAGAACAATGTTTGAATTGTATCTGCGAGTCCTTGAGGAGGTAAGATATCACAAAATAAGACACACTGCTTTGTGAGAAGCTTGTATTCATTAAATTATCTGGTGAACCTGTAGCAGTTGAGGAAAACTGAACAGAGGCCATGCAGTGTGTGATATAATAAAATACTTTATCTTGTGGGCCATACGAATTAAAATATGTAGTAGAAAATGATCAGAACCCAGTGTTTTTGGCAAAAGCAGGCCATGGTAGGGGTACTCCAGCAATTTAGTATCGCACTTACAGAAAACTAAGGGAGACAGATTTGAAAAATAATAGTAAAAATTGAAGCAGCAAAGTCCAAGTCATCCTGACTTTTAATCTATTGGCCTTGAGCAGCCCACACATTTTTTTGTTAGCTCCATTTCCGGTGTTGTCTTTTAACTTTCATTTGCTATTTCCAGCTATAGTAAATACATGTAAAAAGCAATGGGCCCGAATAGTTCACACAGCCTACCATACACTTCTCAAAGTTGGGAAAACACGTCCACATTTACAATGAGGTCATACGACGTGACAACAACACAACCACCAGAGCCATCAGACTAAACCAAAGTTTCTTCCTTGTTGTTGAAACCTATAGGTCACTAGTATGGGTTAAAAAAACACTGGATCTGACTGGATTCCCACGATGCTACTGGATAGCACATTTCATTAGAGCCTCAGTGTCTGTTAACTGCCCTCATTTTTTTTAAACGTCCCACCCCCAGTTTGTACACAGGCTGTTCAAATCATCAGGGACCTCAGAAAAGCTCCCACCAGAACTACAGATGACATTTTAAAGCTGTTTTTACAAGCTGAGTAGTATTCTCCATGACGAGTAAGCTGACCTTTATGTGTAAAATTCATGGAGTGCCACTTTAAGGCTGCTTGTTGAAGACTTGAAGGCAAAAATCTCCTGACGAAACAAACTTTATGGATCCACGATTTGTCTCCAAAGCCAAATGGAAGAAGATGAAACAAACTGTTGTGTCTGTTCAGTCTCAGACTCCGTCTAAAGACAACAGTGTGATAAATATACTGTATATGTGTTGTCGGACAACTTCTCATAAAGCCCTGACGCATGACAAACTCTTTCTACTGTTTGTGCAGACAGAACAGAGAAGGAACTGGAGGAAACCAGTACCTTTACAATGAACCATAGCGTTCTGTGCCAAAAGGTGTGGGAGTATCGACATGTTTAAAAACACATTTTTGACATGCTCAGCTACACTAATCTTATCGTAACCAAATCCCTGTTCATTGTTGATAAAGCTGCAGCTACCTTCTCTGGAGTGGGTAAAATAAAGTCATTTAAAGACAAAGTCCTCATTTGTCACTGGATAATCTTCCACATCTTCACGATGACAGAGAGGGAAACAATTGAAGAAACATTTGATATGTTTCTTCAACTGTGATACGTGACTACAGAATAATGGACCGTGTCTGTGCAATGCTTTTACATGGTTGTAGAACTGGTTTTTTAAGATTAAGACTTTGGAATTCATCTGTAGGCGAAGAGAAAAAAAGGTGACCGAGACACAAAAGCAGGTGTGCCATTGACTGGAGTTCATAGTTTACCTGTATTTGACAATGACAGTAAGCCCATATGTCCCCTTAATTTCTATTAACTGGATACAATTATGTATTATTTATTTTTTTGCCTTCTTTTTGCCAATAATGTCAATAAGAAAAACTGCCTTCTCTCAGTGTCACACACACTCTCTCTCTCACACACACACACACACACACACACACACACTCTCTCTCTCACACACACACACACACACACTCTCTCTCTCTCACACACACACACACACTCACACACACACTCTCTCTCTCTCTCTCTCTCACACACACACACTCTCAGACACACACACACACACACACTCTCAGACACACACACTCACACACACACACACACACACTCTCTCTCTCTCACACACACACACAGACACACACACACACACTCTCAGACACACACACACACACACACTCACACACACACACACACACACACACACACACACACTCTCTCTCTCTCACACACACACACACACTCTCTCTCTCTCACACACACACACACACTCACACACACACTCTCTCTCTCTCTCTCTCTCTCACACACACACACTCTCAGACACACACACACACACACACACACACACCCACACACACACACACACACACACACACACAGGCCCCTCCTTGCCTTGCACCAGCCCTGTTTGTCGTCCTCTGCTCATACAACCCAGCCCTCTCTCTCTCTCTCTCTCTCTCTCTCTCCAGTCCAGTCTCCCAGTTAAAAGCCCATTTTTCTCTCTCATGTGTAAAAACTTCCCTCACTCAAAACTCTGACTCCGTTTCTGTGAGTGCACACCGACGCGCGGACGTTTTGCCGTGATTCGGCGGGGATGAGGACCGCGTCCCCCCGGGCAGGAGCGCCGTAATCCGGCCGGTTGACCGGTGAAGACTTGACGTTGATCCCGGTTTCTGACGGAGGGCAGCGGCGCCAAATGTGCGTCCGACCAGGTGAGGATGCTGCGGTGAGGTGGACTTTCGGAAGTGTGTTTGAAGAAAAAAATGAGTGAAGATTAAAGGGAGAAGGTAAGAAGCCAGAAGGAGATTTGTGTCTTTATTTTCATATGAATTCTGACTAAACAAACTGTCGCGTTATAATGTTTTACATGTCAGTTTAGCTGCAGATTAACTGTTAAGACTTCTCGGTGAAGTTTTTGACAACATTTCTTTAACCGTAGTTTAATGTCGCTGTAGTCCAGTTGTGGTTTGAAGGTCTGATGCTAACTATCATCTATCAATTATCTTTTGATCAGTGGTTCAGTCTGTGATTAAATGGCAGAAAAGTAAATATCCTCAACGACCAGGACTCAAAAAACCGAAGATTTTCAATTAGCTAGCTAAGTTAACAATGATATAAAACAGAGAAAAGCAGCAAATATGAACATTTCCTGAACTGAAACCAGAGAATGAACTACTTAAAGTATGTAAATGTGTTTTTTAAGATTACTGGCTATTCATTTTCGGTTCAGTCGATTAATCCACATCGGTTTGCTTTGCAGGCACATGGGGTTTGAAATATCTCTGAATCCTGGCCAGGAAACCGAGGAGGACACGAAGGATAAAACAAAAAGAGGTAATAAGATTCACCTTAATATGCAAAAACACATCTTCAGACCCTGTGCTGTGAGTACACTGAGATTTAGAACATGTTCTTATTGTTTTATTCTTGTTATTAGTTGTAGTAGTCGAGAAGAAGGAGGAGGACCAGTGCTGTTGTTATAAAATTAGTGTTTGTGATTGTATGTCCAAAAAATGCTTATTTGAAGTCCTAAAAACAGGTTAAATAGGTTAAGATAAACACAGAATCTCCTTGTAATTATAATCAAATCAAAGATACACTAATATTAAAGGCACATTTTACTTTCTATGTAAAATAACACACAGTGAAACGCAAAAAAGTTAAGACGAAGAAGGCTTCTCTCTGAAAAAACTCCCAGCTCTTTTTAGCTGGATGATTGATTTGTTATGTAAGCATAGTGTACTTGTATCGGCTTCTTCGGCATGACAAATTAGCTCTCCACGCCGGCGGCTTGTGTCTCCATCACGTCGCGTTATCTGCATCTACTGTACGTGGTTTGACATCTTTGAGTCGATGGCTCACAAAGTGCCCCCAGCGCGCCCTGTGGGCTCCATGTCTGCATGCACAGTGATGGGAGGTGCTGACTCTAAAGTTTGGGTAATTACACTTGCAGTCCTTTGTTGTTCCATTTTGTGACAGATTGTTATTGTAGTATGCAAAGTAAATACATCTCCTGTGACGTGGTAATGAAGACTGACTCCAGCTTGTTCATTGGTCTGATTGGCTGTTGTAGTTGACTGATTGGCTCCTGGACACAGTTTGGAATCAGCTACTTCTTCGAGAGGCAAAACATGAGATTCACTTTTGTTCCCTTTCTTTTAACCTGCACTAAATTCACAATGTTGAAGTCGTAACAAACTTATACTTATACATGCTCGCACCACGTTTTTATATGCAAGCCCGAATACTAGTGCCGTCATCACGGATTGATGAGTGTCGCTGGATCAGCACATCAAAGCGATTGTACTTTGTCAACCTCGTCTACCTCTTCTGTCCGTATGACACGGCAAATGTTTGTTGCATTTAAAATGCCGCCCATGTGGTCGCAGCGTACCTGGTTTGAGTCCAGCCAGGGACCTTTGTCATTCCCTCCTCTCATTTTGCTTTTTTTCCCCCGTCAGCTTTCTAGTGTGTAGTATGTAATAAAGAAAAAAGACCCCCCAAAATATACTTAAAAAATGAAGTGCAGTGTCAGCAAACTACAAACTTTTTACAGTCGCCTTTCTGTGTTATAGTGGATGAGTGTTTCCTGCCCAAAAGATAGATTCTGGGTGGAGCGTCATTTTAACTGCTTTGCCGGAAACCACGAACCTTTATGTTCACAGCTTGAAGCCTTCTTAGATAGGCATGTACAAGGCTGCATGCTCTTAAAGACGTCCTCAAATATTTATTTTACTGGCACTGTAGGAAACTGGAGGCTGTTGGTCTGGGGCTGGGAGACATCTGGGCAAAATGCACTGCATTACCTTCAGGCGTTCGATGTGGCACTGCTAGCCACTTGGGCTGTGGAGCTGTTGCTAGATTTTGAAACTAGGCAAAGAATTAATGGACTGAATTTGCAGTTTTACGTAAAGACATATCTGTGGGGTTTATTATGGTGGTTTCACATAGATACTTGCCAGAAAGTGCTGACAGCACGCTTTGGTGTGTTTGGCAAGAGAGGATGGTGTGTTTATCACAAAAATCTGGCAACAAAAACCCAAAGTCATCTAAACACGCGTTCACCTTTGTAAGGATTGTTATTAGAGTACTTGTATTGCTTGCCCAACTGGACACCTCCAAGTGGTGTCAAATCTATAACAATGCGGTTAGTGAGTAAAATGCTATCATGAAAAATAGGAATGATCCACAAGTTTGAAAATAAGACCTAGGCTGTAAAAAATGTTGTAAACAGAAATCAGGTGCTCCCATGTTGTGGCGTGCATGTGCGTCCTTGTTAACATGCTGGCAGAGCACAAAATACAAGCAAAGAGGAATCTCTTAACAAAACATTTACCTACAGGGCCACGCGCTGTCAAAAACAGAGTACTCCACAGAGTACATTCACGTTTATTAAAAACATGGACAAACATCTTAGATTTGAGAAATGACCTTCATTCAGTAGGATCAATCAGACCTAAACGTGTTTTGTATATTGTAGTCTGAAGTTAGGTGTTACATAGGATTATTATGACCTAAAATGCAAGATTTTGTGCCTTGCTATTACATTTGCTTTCCTCTCTGTGCAGCAGTTTCATCTTTGCTGATGAGCTGAGCTGAAAATTAGCAAAGTGAAGGGTTCCTACCAGTTTCTTGCCACCCGCTTGACTTGTGTTTGGGTGGTGTTAGCTGTGCTACTGGGCCTCCAAATAGTACGTTACACAACATGGCCAGATGTGCAGTTTTAGAGGGCATGTGACTCCTAATGAGGCAGCCAGGACTTTTTTTTTTCTTTATGGAGTTAGACATGAGGTAGCATGTTAACAGCAGTTGGACCTGGATTCATAGGGATATATATTTAGTTGTTATTATGTATGATAAAATGTCACACTGACTCAATGTGACAGTGTGTCAGTATGTCTTTTATAAACAAAGTGTCAGTGAGAAAAACTTTCAGTGGCGTTGCATCAGTACAAATGTGGGGAGCCCTGCATTTGCACTTAGAAAATTGCATTTGTATAAATACATTTTAACCTGGGGTTGCCAGAGTTTTGCATACTGAAATATAAAGTCACCTTAAAAACAGCTTCTGAAAATAATGAAATCTCAATTTACTCAATTCATTATTTAGTTTATAAAATGCAATAAAGTGTCATACCATAGTGAAAACTGTCACAATGATTTAAGCCCTAACCTCTTAAGTAAGCTTATTTTGTATATTGCCAAAAGTATATAACATAATTGACTTCATACAGTGACAGTTCCAGAAAAACCTCAAGGCTAAAAAACCGTTATCAGTCAACCTTGTTTGCCTCAGTCCCCTGTCGGTAGATAGATGTACATGACAAGCAACGATGCAGGACCCTCGACTGTTGGAATATACACTTTCCCAAGTAACCATCCGAACTCATGCACACAGTTACACAGACACACACGCAAGACATCGTCTGTCCCACAGAAGTCTGAACCTTTTAGATTTCCTCTTACATGAGTGACTCGTGGAGATGTTGGCAGCGTAAGGTTTGGACAGATGGATGTCTGCAGGTTAAACAGAGTTTTTTAAGGGTTAGGTACAGTATGAGGTGGTCTAGTTCACTAGAGGACTAAAAGGATTGTATCATCTAAATTTGACTGAGAGAGAAAAGTATACTCTTTTTCACTAATTTCAATCATACAGAGTGATTTAATTCTTTGCTTTTCATCTTTTCAGACAGTTGTGTATGCTGCTCCTGCTGCTTCATCTCTGTGTAGCCAGTTAGCTTGCCATCTAGTGTGCTCCTGCCTTCAAGCATCTCTTTACCCCAGCCATGTCAGGCTAATTACAGCACAAAGACTGTGTGTTAGTATGGAGCTGGGCTGTATTTAAAGCAATCCACCATAAATAATGATTCTTTTTCTGAAGTAGCAAAATGGGACTATATCTGTGAAGTAATTTTGCTGACTCCTCTTCAGGGTTTTTTTTTTTCTCAAACCAGATGAGAAAGTTTTTAGTTTATGGAACATCTGGGTGATGAGACATAGTAATGCCCTAATGTACAATGCCTATCAGGGACATTGAGTTAACAATAGCAATTATGGTTAGACATTCCATCGTCGTCATTACTCTTCCCTTTGTGTACTAATGTGCCCAGGGTATGTTTAGACATGAGCTTTAGGGCACAGCTATTGAAAGAATCAAAGATAAACGTGTTGTTATTGTGGAGAAATGCACATTTGATAACCATGTTTACTGTAGCAAAGACAAAGTGCTTGGAGCTTAAATACTTTGTGAACGCAGCAAGAGAGTGTGGGGTGTCTTTATTTGTAGAATTAAAATGTGTCTATTTATTCAGTGTGTGTGGGAAAGAGAGACAAATTGAGATACGCACCCAAGAAGACAGGTTGATAAATACTCTTTTTCGTTTTTCTCTTCACAAATCAAACACTGTCAAAAATGAAGGAGTGCCTGTAAAGTGTTTTCTTCTACTAAGTTCTTGGAATATATGTTGTTTGTCTTTAAATGGCAAAGATATTTTACTTAAAGGAGGTTTAAATGAATTATTAGTATTATGGGGTTACTTTCCTTATAGTGTTGTATGCATGGTACAGAGGTTAATCATTTCTGCTCTCTCCACAGGGGAGTAACAAGGGGTGTATGTTGCCTCTCACTGTAGTTTCCCTGCCACTACCATGAGTTGGAGTTTCCTGACTCGCCTGCTGGAAGAAATCCACAACCATTCTACATTTGTGGGCAAGATCTGGCTCACTGTCCTCATTGTTTTCCGCATCGTGCTGACGGCCGTGGGAGGTGAGTCCATCTACTATGATGAGCAGAGCAAGTTTGTCTGCAACTCGGGCCAGCCGGGCTGCGAGAACGTCTGCTACGACGCCTTCGCGCCGCTCTCACACGTCCGCTTCTGGGTTTTCCAAATCATTCTGGTGGCCACGCCCTCACTCATGTACCTGGGCTACGCTGTCAACAAAATTGCTCATGCAGAGGAGCAGGTAGACAGTGGGGGAGTGAGTGGATTTTCACGGAGGAGACCCAAGAAGCACTATCTTGCCGGCAGAAAGCAGCACCGGGGCATTGAAGAGGCTGAGGATGACCAAGAGGAAGACCCGATGATCTATGAAATGGCAGAGGTGGAGAGTGATGGTGGTGGCGCAGCGAAAGGAAACAGTGGTGAGGGACAAGTAAAGGGCAAGGTGCGCCATGATGGGCGCCAGCGTATCAAAGAGGACGGACTGATGCGGATTTATGTCCTGCAGCTCTTGGCCCGCTCCTTGCTGGAGGTGGGTTTCTTGTGTGGACAGTACGCCCTGTACGGCTTCGCTGTGCCCGCTTCCTACGTGTGCTCGGACCTGCCCTGCCCTCACAGCGTGGACTGCTTTGTGTCACGGCCCACTGAGAAAACTATCTTCCTCCTCATCATGTACACAGTCTCCCTGCTCTGCCTGGCACTCAATATATGGGAGATGCTTCACCTGGGCATAGGGACCATCTGTGAGATCGTACGCTCCCGCCAGGTGCAGCTCCCCGACGATGAGCTGTACGGGCTGACGCGGGGACGAGGCGCTCTTAATGAGGCGAGATTGAGCGGCGAGGATTACAGCAGCTACCCTTTTTCCTGGAACGCACCATCAGCTCCACCTGGGTACAACATCGCCATCAAGCCTCCTTTGGTATCTACGGGACACCAGGACCAACCACTACCCATCACTGACCTCACTAATGCCAAGATGGCATGCCGGCAGAACCACGTGAACATTGCCCAAGAGGAGCGTCAGCAGTACACCAATAATGATGAAAACCTGTGCAGAGCAGGGATGGGAGATGCCCCCAGAGGTGTCCATAAGGGCATCCGCCAGCCTCAGAATAGGCTGGAGGCTGACAATAAGGCCTACAGCCAGCCGCAGAGCCACAGTAATAACCACAGCAAGCCTCACTGTGAACGTAAACACCGGCAGGCCTCCAAACACACCTCAAGCAAGGCAGACACAGACAGAGGCAGCAGCAGTAGCAGCAGCAAATATGGAATCATAAAGGGTTCTGAGTGGATCTAAAATACAGGCCGTTACTTTTTAAACAGTGCAAATCCAGACACAGTATTTACGTTTGTGTGTCCGTACTGTGTATAAAAAAATGGATACGGCCCCCAGTTTACATTCTTTTCAATAGTATTCATACCATTAAAATAGTTATAAGGGATTGTTAGTGTCAGGATCGACTCTTTACCAGTCCTCTGATAGCTCTGTTCTATGAGGATAAAATAATTAAATGATTTATTATTATTATTATACACAAATCTATAAACAGCCGCAGGGATAATAAGTGGTACATGTTAGTGCAGATATATTACAGATAGTGATTCAAATGCAACATTTTGGTTCAGGGCTAAAACTATTGATTCAGTTGATCAAGAGAAAAATAGGCTTGTAGTACTATTTGGATAAGTAGTTAATTGTTTCAAGTAATTTTTTCAAGGAAAAAAAATGTAAACATTCCCTGTTTCCTGTTGTTAAAAGGTGAGAATTAGCTTTCTTTCTGTTTCATATCAATGTAAACTAAATATATTTGGGTTTGGGACAAAACAAGTTATTTGAAAAATTTGGCCAATGGGAAATTGTGAAGGACATTCTTCATTGTTTTCCAATATTGTATAGACTAAACGATTTATTGAAAATAGTTGACAGGTTAAACGATAATAAAATAATAATTATTAGTTGCACCCCTATTTTAATTGCACTTGACAGTATAAATAATGTTTATGCTGCATTCCAATAAAAGATTGGTCTAAAAGATAAAACTGTAGTAACGGCATATGAAAAAAAAGGTTTCATGCTTTACAGTGTCAGTATAGTGTATGCAGTATTAATATTCAGGTTTAACTCAACAGGACAAGATAGATTCTGCTACTAATATGTTAGTGGAACTTTTAAGAAAACCATTGAAGATAATGTAAAGAGGGAAAACCCTTGTAACCCTTCAAGTCTGTGACAAAGCTGAATAAATGTTTGTCGCTGCTGTAATCAACATTGATTTACGGTGGAGTAAAAGTATGAAAAGAGCCTTGTGTATTTTGTTAAACAGTTTTTGTGGGAAGATGTTGGTGCTGTCTTTGATTCCCTGTGAATATGCAGAGGCTTCCACGCCGTAACCTAAGGTGCCTTAATAAACAGCCGAAAAACTGCTTCCTGTTGACTCTGCATCACTTTAAGTACAACTGTTCAATAAGTAATTGTTTCATTACCATCCAGGTGTTAAGCTTTGAACAATATTGTTGATTCTAAATTTGCAAAATTGTATTTTTATTTTTGCCAAACCAGTTTTTGATGTGGATCGATTGTTTCCCCAGCCATAAAGAAAAATGAGTGTGTTTTCAGTTTTACAGTGTTTCTGTCATTTTTTCGAGAAAGAAAAGGAAGTTTATTTAATGTTTTGACAGATTTTGAAATGCGGTCAATGGAAGTGTTTAATGACCTAACCCTGTTGTTCAAACTGTTGTCAGTGTCTTGTTGTCAAGCTGTTACCATTTGTGATGTATTTTTTTGTTCGTTTGAAGTTTATTCTACAAAGTTTCTCTCAACCATTAGTCCATTAGTTTGTATATTTTAAAACATACTTTGACTTGCAGATTTTCAAATTGAAATGTTCTTAAGGCTAGTCCTTTGCACTGTGACAGTGTTTTTGTGAAAATATTTTTATAAACAAAAAATGCATGTTTTGAATAAAGAATTGTTATTATTTGTGTTGTGGTCTTTGTCTCATGTATAACAATTTTGGTGTCATGACAGCAAGTAAAAAGATTCAAACTGCATTCAAAATGTAGTTTCTTCACTGAGATTTCTGTATTGTACAGAAACATTGCCCCCTACTGGACTTCTAATTGTTTAGTTTTCATCTTAGATGTCCTCATGCTAACTACTATTTTTGGCTTATTTATGATAAGTACCTATCATAATAATTTTGATAAGTACAACTTATGTTTTATTCTTCAACCATCTCTGTGCCTCAGGAGTTTGTCAAAATCATACTGCATAATCATACACTTTTTTCTGTGGTATCTCAGGGGACAGGGGAAATGAACATAATAATTTCAATACACAAAAATGCTGATATAATCAGCCGGTATTTCAAAACTAGAGACGCAGTCATATTTACTTGTTTTGCTATATTGCACCAGTTCCACCCCTTGTATTCACAAATTAGCAGATATTCTGATCTGATATTCTCATTTTGTGTTTGGTCTTCTTTCCCTTTCCAAACTTCAAAAGCGTATATGTGTGAATGCATTCAGTAACACACTCGTCTCCAAATGGGTCTCATTTATTATTCTAGAAAATAGTTCCAGAAAACCGGAAAAAGGGTTTAAAGAGTTGCAAAGTTGTTTATTAACCAGAGACCACGCTGCTGCTACATCCTTTGTGCTGCGTTCAGGATACTGTCAGAAACTTACGTAAAACCCAGGATACAAGCAGTATACAGTAAGTTTTCGACTTTGAGAAAGAAGTACGTCGATGTTCGAGAGGATCACTTGTAAGGAGACAATCATATGAATTTCAGTTGCGTCTCACTTTATTGCTAAATTACAATTATTTGCAATTATTACATTAGTCTTTAAAACGGTAAAACAAATCTGAGATGTGGGCTGCCGTTCACAGGTCTGTCTCTGAAGCCAACACGTGAAAGCAGCGTTTACCGGATGTGACGTCGACTTTACGTTGACGTCTGCGGCAGTGTTTTTAAAAAAGCGGCGGTTGCTCCTCGACCACCTTTTGGTGAATCCTTAGCAACAGTTTCTTTATCGCAGTTTTGCAGCACAGGAACAAACCGTAAGTGGATTTTATGCCTCTCCTTTTGCCCCGACGATGCGGGAAACTGTTTAGCAGAAGATTAATCCTCATTACAAACGAGATAAGTGTTTTTTATCGCCCGGGCCTTGTGTCTACGTCGAGGAAAGCTAAGCCCGCTAAGTTCCGCTAATGCTAAGTAACCACAGCTATGGTGATAATGTTTGTCCTGCGTGGTTGAAGCGTGGTAGTAAACTAACGCTACGTGCTTTCTCTTTTTGTTGTAAAATTGCTGCAACATTGTTTTGAGCAAACTAATCATGGTAAAATCTACCTCAAACTGACCACTGAGAAGAAAGATGACATTTAACTGTCAACACTCAAGTCATATATTTAAAAATGTCGTGCATGACTATGGGGCGATACCCTGTTTGTTTCACTTAAGACCTTGGAGAACTTGTGTTTAGTTACCCAGGAGGATTTTGGCGGCAGCATTGTCAAAGCAAAGTTATTTAACCATTTTAGTACAACAGCTGTTTATATAAGGGCTATCTGGCTCTTGATAGGAGATCTTGCTTTTAATTTTCTGTCTGTCAACGTTAATGCAGATTTATAACATTTAACTTACACCTGTGCTTTGTTTCTCTCTCTTAAACAGGGTCCTTGTGTTTTTCTGTAAAGTCGTAAGCTCCTTTACTGCACCAGGATCATGCAGCACCAGCAGTATGCAGAGGAGCAAGGCCTTCTGGGCTCGCTGTGTCCTGGGCAGAAGAAGCTGGAGGGGAAGACCTTCTACCTGGACAGTGTGAAGAAACGCTCAACAGCCCTGCTTTTGGAGGCTATATCTCTTCTAGGAGGGGTAAGCTTTTGTGAAGATGAAGGCAGTATATGGATCCTATGCTGTGAACATTTGTTGTTTGTATAAAATAATTGTTTTCAGGTTTTTATATAGGCAGTGATATTTTGGATTTAAATTTGCATTTGCATCAATTTATCTACTTTTAAAAGTCAGAGAAAAATCAAACGTTTTCACTTGATCAGAAAGATCAAGAAAACTTACTTTTTGAATGTGTGCAAGAGTAAGGCAATACAATAACATTGCTTGTTGTTGTCAACTCATGGACTGGTTGAAAATAAGCTGTTGACTAATAACCCTAAGTAAATAATATAATTACGTTTTGTATTTTTGGGGGGCATTTTTCTATGCTTTATTTGACAGAGACAGATAGACAGGAAAGGCAGGGGAAAGAGAAGGGATGACATGCAGCAAAGGGCCTCCGGGCCGAACTCGAACCCGGGTCGCTGCAGTAAGGTATGCCTTAATGGTATGTGCTCTACCCAGTGAGCTACCAAGGCACCTCAAAAATGTTTGTACAAGTGATGAAGTAGTCTGTAGATTATTTCTGATTATTCCAGCAGACAATGCATCAGAGGAGTAACAACATTCATACTTACTACTTTTATATTGGTCAATTGTAGACCTACAGATGTTTAAGTAAGATTTTGTACAAGGAAAAGTAAATTATTTATGACTACAACCGATGTCTGTCAGCAGAAATGATGAGCAGGTGTTTTTTTTTTTTCTCTTCTTATTCTGAAGGGGGTCGAGAGTTTCCTGCACAAAGATGTGAGCTTTGTTGTGACTGGAAGCCAAGAGGGCCCAAAGGAGCAGACATGTACAGATACCAAAGCAGATACCAAAGCAGATACCAAAGCAGATACCAAAGCAGATACCAAAGCAGTATATAAAGGGACGAGTGAAGAAGCCCAACGTCCTATAATGACCCGAGAGAGTGTCGTCAGCAATGACAAACGGCGACTAGGAACTCCTAGACCAATGGTACTGAGCTTCACCCACACATGTTTAAAGACCTTTTACAGTTCACAACTTTGTTGGTACTCAGGAAATAATATAAAAGTTAATTTAACCCAAGAATTGTCAGAAGAAAATCACAAAAGGACAAAAGTGAAATGTTAATGAAGTCAAGTCAATTTTACCAAACAAATTTTTTTATGAATTTATATGAACTGTAATATTTTTTTCCTAATTATTATATTTTTACATCCTATAAATTTAGCTGGAACTCCTCTGTTTCAGTACATGTTTTTGTGATGCTTGTTAATGGTTTATTGTAGACATTTCTGTCTGTCGAATTCAAAAAATGATACTGAGTCTATTGCGTTCCCTTGATAATAATTAATATATTAATGTGATTAGTGTAAATTGGTACGTATTTATGAGAAATTATGACATGCTACATATAACATTCTTTTTTAACCATTCAAAGACAAATACCCTTTAAAGATTGCAACTTTTCATTGATCTTGTTTTTATCACCATCTCATTTGTACAATATCCCAGTGAATGTTACTATAAATATTAAGCTAGAATAAAATATACATCTGTGCTGTATTTTTATCTACAGGCTTGTGGCAGCCGTGGGAAAGCCCTGCTTGAAAAAGCCATTCGCAACAATGTAAGTCAGTGCAGTCAAGGTTTACCATGCAAACCTGTGGGCTTTTATTTTTTAGTTTGTGGGTAGTGGTGATATACTGAAGACTGATGTACTTTGTTGACTTGATTCTGTCTTGTAGGAACGACTGCGGGGGAGCAGTGTTTTGGCCAATGCCCGATCATGGGGAGTGAAGATTGTGTATGCGGATGGTATCCTTTTGACTAACTTGAGTGGTGATGTGAGAGAAATTTTACTTCAAAATGATGCAAACTCTTATCTAGCATGTATGCGTTCACATCTGTAGTGCAGTGAACTTCTACTCACAGCAGATGGCACCATGTGTTTTGTTTTGTTTTGTTCTGGGCTGCTGTGTATTACTGATACAAGCTGAAAGAGACTGTTGTTAACCATCATACAAATGTCACGTTCATAGAGCAGTGTGTGTAAATGTCTTGTATTGATCCTTAATGTCGTATCAGATGTCCTTTTATATTTGAAACAGTTGACTCGAGAGAGCTTCAGCGCGATACACAAGAGGCCAGAGGTGAGATGTTTTGGCTAAACGTCTTTTCACTTCTTCAGATATCCAAATGTAGCAGTTGTACATCAAAAAAACTAAAAATTATGAATGAATTGGTAAACAGCAAAAAAAGTTAATATTTAGAGGCAATACAGGTTATTCAATTAAATAAGCTCCCATTAAAATGTAATGAAATATGTTTGGGTTTATGAGAAAAAATATAAGAACTATTGAAATTTCTGTAATATAATGCACATTGGCCATTGCTCTTTAATAATGAGTCTTATTTTGAACTTTCTTTTTTACTTTCTTTTCTTTTTACAGAGGACATACACCAAACAACAAGGTTCTCATGTTGTCAAAGGTTAGTTTATATGTGCTGCTAATGTGTTTATTTCCCAACAATACTGTATTTCTCTGGGTATAAGTGAGTGTTTTTGGCAAATTGAATAGTTTTTTTGTTTCTCTTCACTTCCCCTGTTCTACAGCTGCAGCTTTAAGGTCTCCCTATCTTAAAATTGAAGACTTGAGTAGGTGAGTTTCATCCCTCATTCAGTGCCGTGTGTTTATTTTCTCTCAAGTAGGGGATAGGGGCTTTTTTGGCCACTTGGGGGCATTGGAAACAAGCTGTGAAAACAGCATGACATATCATCACCTTCAAAGTTAGTATGACGAACGTGTTAGCAAACATTTGCATAGTTATACATCCAGTAGTTACGGAGCAACATTAGAATTCATTTGGAGTCCTGTTTGGGCCACTTGGAAATTTTAAGTCCAATATTCACTCTTTTTTTAGCACTGTATTTACTCCTGAGGGAAATACCTGGGTCTTAAGCTGCTAAATGCTCCAGTATGTTCACCAGCTAGTCTCTAATTATGTCTGTCTGTTGTTTGGTGCTGAAAACAGCTGCAGCAGAAAATTACACAATGAGAGCAGTGAGAGTGAACTAAAACAGTAAATTTGTGGGCAGCTAAACAATCAGCTAAAACTCTCTATTAAGCTCCATAAAGCTGAGCGGAGCTGCTGATTCAGGTGATCATTGTCTGTTGATTGCTTTAATCCCATGTTTGTAATTCCAGTTAATCAAAAAAGACATGCTAAAGTTCAGCAAGGTTATTACGCCTATTACGCCTACCCGGGTTAATGAAATGGTTGTCCAGGATCACATTAGATCTTTTTTGCCGTTCAAGCATAGTGACAGTGAATAATGGTAGTGACCCTTCCTACCCCACTGAGAGTTAGTTCTGGAGGTTTGCATTTCAGCCCAGATGATTTTCTTAATTGAACCTGTTAAGGAGTCCCAACGTGTAACGTGACAAGCCCCCCCGCCCTCTCACCCCAGGGATGCTGCTCCCCAGGAGCCGGAGCTCAAGCGGATACGATTTCTATTTGACAAGGCTTTGCAAGCTCCACTGCCTGTGCCTGCATGGGATCTCTATGTGCTAACAGGTCTTTTCATTTGCCCTCTCATTTCAGTTAATTGAAGTGCTCTGGCTAATGCATGGGCCATTGCTGTGAGAAATTGAACCCATGACATCTGAAACACTTGACTATTAGCCTAGCTGGGGTTGATCTCAGATGTGCAATCTCACATTAAGTTTAGTTTGAAATATGATAATAATAGTAATATTCCTCCATCTGCATGGATGTCCAGTATTCTTGGATTGTATTGTATTTAGTTTTTTTATGTATAACTTTTTTGATGCTTAAACATTTTAATTTGATGTACATTTCATGTATTAAATTCTATTGTTTTTGTTATCTAACCAGGAAATACAGGCCCTTGCATATGCAGTCTATGACCTTCCCCACTCTGTGGTACTCGGGCCGATTTAGTCCCTTTGAATCTCCTCCCCCCCTGTTTGAAAAACTGACAGAGCAAGGAGAAGATAAGACAAGGTTTGTTAATCTGCCATTATTTGAAGGATATAGACCATCGTTTTACTAACAAACTGTTTGGGTTCTAGTTTATTTCCTGTGTTGCATTAAAGTAAGAAACATGCAACAGAAAATAAACTGCAATCTGTTTAGAAAGTGTGTTTAATGCTGTAAAAGTATTTGGGGAAAAAAGTCTTTATGTAGGATTGATCATAATTGTGGTTTATTCTTTGTTAATTAGGGAGAAGAAAAAAGTTAAAAGCAGCATTCAGGACAAATCTCAAACCCCGCTCGGCTGTAACCCTTCAACGTGGCGGCCACGCAAGAAGGACCTGTCTTACTGTGAATGCTGTCATCAACCCTTCACTAATCTGGAGGAGGTGGAAATCTTTAAGAATTACTTTTGTTGGCACATAACTGAATTATTTTGCCTTCATTGTTTGGATTATATTTATATCTGTGACTTGTGGTCTTTTTTGGCCCTTGCAGCACTTGCAGTCTGATCAGCACCGTGCGTTTGTGCTGGATCTATTGAACTACAGTGTGGTGGATCAGCTCGTGGCTAAAATGCTTCCGGGGTTTGACCCAAATCCACCTGAACAATCAGAAGAAACGCTGAACCGGTGAGTTTTTTGTTCTTACCTAGCGATGTCCTAATGTTGTAAAATTCCTGTAATTTGCTTTTTTGCTGGACAACAAGTGGTTTTCTGTGTTTCGATTTTTAGTATTTTCTATGTCCTCCTCCTAGACCACCAACTCCTTTGCTCATCCAAGATGTCTGTGAACTGGAGCCTCTCACTGATGCTGAGACGGAGCATGCTGTTCAGACCCTGCGGAGACAAGGCTCATCATTTAACACTCTCATATACAGCCCTACTAAGGGTCCTCTTTCCTCTGGCACAGCCAGCCCATCACCAGGAGTCCAGGTTCCCATCCCAAATCCAGCCACTCCACCTGCTGACATCCAGCCTTTCACTACTATCACAGACGGCCAGCTCCCTGACACACATCGTCGCGCTTTAAGTCCAGCCATGCCTGTATTGGATATTGAACCACAAGCCCACAACTCTGCTAGACAGCAGCCTGATACTCAACATCTCTCCCCCTGCCCTGACCCACCGTGTCCATCCTCTGACCCACCGTGTCCTTCCCCTGACCCACCATGCCCATCCCCTGACCCTTACTCCCTGCCTCCGGTCCTTAGCCCACAAGTCCCGTATCCCACCTACATTATGGAGCCGTACTGCCCGTACTCAGAGCCTCCTGTTCTCAGTCCTCAACGGTACACTGCACAGGAGGCTGTGGAAGGACACGCTTGTGAAATGGACGCTGCGGAAAGTGTATCTCAGTCTATCCCATCTCTCACAGTTCCTATCTCCACCACCATTCTTCCCTCTGTGGCTTTGACAAATGCAGAAGGAGTAAAGGGCTCAAACCAGGACAGTCTTTTCTCAGGATTTAGTAGGATCACATGTTCCACCAATGGTTTGGAGTGTGCTACGCTGTTTTCACATAGATCTTGTTCCCTCCCTCGACAATCAGCGACAGCACCAAACCCCAAAAAGCGCTGTAGATCAGCAAGCCCCAAACACAGCCGGAGCAAAAGGAGTAAGATTACAGCTAAATTTGGCCTCAGTGGTAAATGGACCGAACAAGGGCATACATCTGCAAAGCCAGAAAGTGACATTATGGCAAAACCTGAAGGCTTTCTATTATTTGACAAGGTCTCTTGTCCTAACCCAAAGGTCTCTTCAACATGCACTGGGGAAACACTTGGTTTGAAACAGACTTTTACAATGTTTTGTGTTCCTACTGTACAGAATTTCACTCAAGCACCAAATCAAATAGACATTTTAGATCATGGTAGCACTTTTGTTTCCGATCAGCCATCTTGTCCGCTCTCCTCAAAAGCCAAGATTTTTGAACCTCCACGTCAGTCCCCCAATAAATCTCACAGTGCGTTTTCCAGTCAAGACTCTCCACATTCACTGTCCCACTCGACCTCAGTCTGTATCGAGTCAGCCCTCATCCCAGACTTAGCCACGCTCTCTCCATCATCATCAGACTCTGACTGGGACTGTCACCTGCTGTCACGGCTGGGACCGACCTCAGGTGCCCCCCTGTCGCCCGCTGAGCAGGGCTGTGAGCTCGACAAGGAACTCCTCCACAGGCCGTGCACCTGGATGCACGACACCAGCTACGAGTCACGTCTGCACACTGTCCTTCAGCCGTCAACCCCAGCGACCTCACTGTGTGGGGAAGAAATGGACCCTTCAGCGTTTTCCAGGACTGTTGTACAGATTGTTGAGGTTCAGCACTGATGATTGTTTTCTTGATCATTCTAAAGAACTGGAAGAAACCACTAACTGGAAGCTGTGTAAGGCCCCTGAAGTAGTAAGTCTTAGGCTTTGCAGCTGCGTATTCCACTTCAAGAAACAATCAGCAGCACTTAAAGGGATAGTTCGGATTTTTTTAAAGAAGGTTGTATGAGATACAAGGTATATTACCCACAGTAGATGACGGTCAGCGCGCACCCTGTTTGGAGAAGCCGACAGCTGTCCCTGCACGGGTGCTCAGCAATGTACTGCTGTGGATGGGGTCAGCAGCAAAATGTATTTTAGCCACCTGAAAAAAGGCCCATCTAAAACAATATCAGTTTAGGTGTACGCTATATTTAAAATAGTTTCACCTCTTTACTTTGCTGTCAGACAGCCCTTTCTGACAGGTAACTGAAATCATTATAGCGGTACACGAGCATCTCACGTGTTCTGTGAGGTAAAATCACTGTCTAACGAGAGCACAGATGGATACGTCTTCAGTTCCCCGTCACAAAGGGCTGTCTGACGGCAAGATAAAGCAGTGAAAGTATTCTAAATATATCGTACACTTAAACTGTTTTTTTTTTTGTTTTTTTTAAGTTGGTTAGAATTAGTTTTGCTGCCGACCCCGTCCACAGCAGTATGTTGCTTGGCGTCCGTGAAGGGACAGCAGTCTGTTCTCCAAACTGGGGGCACGCTGACCTGCTGTAGGTATACACTGACTATGGATAAGTGCCTCATACACCCCCACTTAAAATAATACGAACAGTCCCTTTAAGCTCATCAGCACAAGTCAATGAAGTGTACACTGAATAAATATTTAAAACTTAGGGCAAACTAAAATGCAATATTTGGCTGTTTTTAGAGTTATATATATTTTTTTTTTACTGTGGTATATGTTACTTAGTGGATGCTGCATCTTCCCATGAATTTGAAGTGTCCACTATAATTTTTCCTCTCAACTCCTAATCCACTTTGCGCACAGAACCACAATACTCTGCATGTCTTGCTGACTGCAGTCTTTCAGCAACTATGTCCGGGAACACATGGTGGTATTGCGAATTTAATGAGGCTTTTCTGAAGGGGGCATTACTCAATTACTGTAAGTGCTGTGTCTGGATCAGATCCCACTTGCACCGGCGTTGATGAGGTGCTAGGGAAGTGGAGGACTCGCACAACCTGTGAGACAGAAAACTGTCTGATTAATGTCAAAGGACGTTTCCTGCCTTTTGAAGGTGGGCCAAAGGACTGGCTTTGTCAAGGAGAGGCGACTGCTTCACGGCGGTGTGCTGCAGCCACAGGGACGTTTATTATCTTGTTAGTTTTTGAAGTGTAAGGTCAGCTACCATTAAAGACTTGCCATTGCTCATCATAGCAAACAAAACTCAAAATCCCATGTTGTTTCACATACATGTCTTTTAAAACACAGATGCAGAATGCAACAAGCAAAGAGAAACACCACATGATTTCAGTATGTGGAAACCTGGCAGTTCTCTTATGAAAATGTGAAGTCAATTCTTGTACAGTGTTTTTAAATAAATGTTTTTAACCATAAACATTTCCTGTTGCCTAGTTTAGAAAACACTGTAGCTCAGGTAAAGCAAAGTTAAGAACTGTTGGGGTGTACTGAAGGTACATTTTCCCTGTTGTCTTATTAAATGCTGATTCTGCTTGTAGGCTAAAGGAGAGCTGAGTGGGGAAGGAAGGATGAGACAAGGGCAACAGAGGGTCGATGTGTCCTGTTTGGCTCATCAGCCCAGCTTCCAGCTGACACTAACAATATTTGATATCTAATCTCCGTTCCTTATGTAACCCTCAACTATCCAGATTTGTTGGATGAAGGGATCCTTTGTACGGGTGGCCCTGGCCAGAACCGCAGCCGCTTGTCACCACTTAAGAGACTTTTTGGTTGTTGTGAAATGTAGACTGAGTTGGAAAGAGGAAAGGAATGTGGGAACTTTGTCTTGTTAGTGTGTAATTTTCAGCAGGGAGCTGAGGGTTCAAGTTCAAGTGAGATAAAAAGCTCAAAATCCCAAATACTCTGGTCAAAGTACTTGGCACATCCATCCACAGACTCCCAGTTGAAAAGGTTTTGTGTGGGGGTCTGAGACGGTCTGTGTTGATGGATTGCAGTATATAGTCATGTTTGATCAATAAGTTTAATTATATATTTAAATGTAATAATATACAAAAGGCTAAATATTCACAGCATATACATATACAGTGTTCACAGAGAACATAAAAGTTCAATTATCAGCTCTTTTGGAGCTTTTGGTCGTGTCATATGATCTTATTCACCTCTTCAAGCTCTTTAAGAACTACTTTTCATCCATGTTGGTTTAAAACGTGGGATTGAACATTCATTGTTTTGTCAACTTCTGTTTCCATGATCAAGAATAAATCAATCTCAGTTTCAATAAAAAGAACATTACTGAGAAGAAAATTATGTATTAGATGCAGAATGAGCTCTTGTTCCCCAGAAATCCCAGAACAGGTTTTACATCTGTGATTTAACTTATCTTAACCACCAGCTGTCATCAGGTTCTCAATCAAATGTTGCTCAATCCTGATTGGTGTGCAGGAGTGTTTTTCCAGATGAGACTCCCACCTCAAACCAGTGAGAATAGCATAGAGAAAAAACAAAAATACATAAATCTCTCAACTGAAATAACCAAAACTAATTTAACTTTGGCAGAGAATTGTTTTCAGAGCCTTTAACCTGTAGAGGTGGTCTCTCATCACCTGCTGTGAAGGGATCAGCCAAGGAGTGAGTTTGACTTCTCAGATCAGATTAATTTAAAGAATGGTAAGGGGCCTGAAGACATAAAAGTATCAAACAAACACAGGGTAAGTATGGGGTTTAATAGCCTAAAGTGTAACAGAAATATTAGGTTCCTTTCTTTTCGTATCCCAATCATCTCGTGACCTACATTTTATCCTGGGACTGCTTTTTTGGGGATGCAGACCACTGATCTGTAGTCAGGCTTTGCAAATATGAGCGAAAACAATACCATTAGGGCAAAATTAATGATTAATATATTTTTCAGGTTTGATTTTAATCTACTGGGACAGTAAACTATGATTAATGCATTTTTACTACTATTTAAAAAAAAAAAAAGCTGATTAAAGCGCCGCATCAAAAGAATTTAAAGTGTGTTATGAATTATTAACTGTTATTTTCCATAAAGGAATAAACATGTCTCCTGATGCTGAAAGGAATTCACATTTTATAATTTAAAGTAGTTTATTCAGTAATTGGGAGGGGGGGGGGGGGGTGACCCTGGGTGGATCCGTCTGGTCCCACGTGCTCCTTGTTTCCAGGTCCACGGCTCCTCGCGCATCCTCTCTGCTTTCACGCGAGCCCACTGACGCCACACACACACCGACACACACACACACCGACACACACACACACCGACACACACCATGCCGCTGGAGCCGAGCCGAGGCGCCTCTTCGGGGGGCGTCTGACTCCTCCACAGGCGGGCCGGGGAGGCGAGAGATGCGGGCGCCGCTCCGCTCGTCCCCGCCGCCGCTGCAGCGCCGCCGCCGCCGCCGCCGCTCACGCCTCCTCTCAGCTCATTTAACGGCGCCGCACCGAGGAAATCACTAGGACTATGTGAGCATCATGCTCGCTGTGAGATGCCTGCTGCTCGCTGCAGTGTGCGCACGGTGCGCCGTCACAGGTAGGAGGCTTCGCTTTTACCAAAATGTTTAGTTTATTACAGGAAACACATGTCCGGTGATTAGAAATGAGTGTTTGTTTGGTTTGTTTTGTTTTGCTCGTTATTTGCGTCCGTTTAACCTGCGCCCTCCACTAACAAGGACCGTGCAATCGTTGCATCAACAAGCAGCTCTCCCCCCCCCCCCCCATCAGCTGTTTGATCCCACAAGAGGGCTGCAGGAACCAGGCATTTAGAGCTGAGTGCACCTGAGTTTGAACCTCGTCGTGTGTGTCTCTCCCCCCCCACCCTGCAGGTCTGAGGGAATGGGTGAGTGCGGAGGGAAGGCTGCCTCCCGCAGAAGAAGAGGTCGTCCAGCCCAAGCGGCTCCTGCAACAGATCCACTCCCGGGAGGAGCTGCTCCACAGCCGCCTGGACACCCGGGTCCAGAACCGCACAGCCGGACCGCAGGTGAGTTCAGCCCGCAGACATGACTCGTTTGGCGTCCACCCCCCCCCCCCCAAACCACCAGAGCTGGGCACACGTGCACTATTATCCCCTTAAATTAATCTCACTTTCTACATATTTTATATTATATATTTGTTGAGGTTCATTCGTCCTGTCCAGAGTGGCTGGGTTCCTTCAAACTAAATGAGATGATAAAGAGATCACATTCACCTACGCCACCACCCTTTGAAACTTAAAATATATAAGAAGAAGTTGAAATGGATGAAATATATAAAATGTGTCAGTTTACACTTGAGGTTTTAGTTATAATTTTGCTAGTTTTTCTGTTTTGGCTTTTAAATCAGCTGGGGTTTTTTGTGATCACATTTTTATTACTTTTACTCTACCCTTTAAAGACACTGTGTTAGTGCAGCAAGACGATATAATATAGGCACATATCAACATGTACTGTGTGTCTCCACTCTGTACACCATTCCCCCACCTCATAACCTTTAAAATAAAACAAAGAATATCTGGGTGATTGATGAAAATAGAAAAAATTGAATAACTTAATAAATAAGTCTTTCACCTGCCTGATTTACCCGTTTGTCCTCCTTTTGAGGTCGTGCGTCTGTCACTCTTACCCCACCCTGTGAGACACACACACACACACACAAACTCAGCCCACCCCCCCACCACCCCCCAGCTGCCTCCACCTTTCCAGTCCATTAGATAATATTTCACACCTCTACCTGCCCTCTCTCGTTACCTTCGCTATGAACGCTGTCAGTCAGTCAGCGGCTGGTTGGTCAGTGGATATGACACGGGACCTTGAGCTACCCTCTGTGGTCGGCGTGTTGCCTCATGATCTGTTTTTTTTTTTTTTTCCATGCAGACGTCTGAGTGCTGCCATGCCACAGAATGTGAATATAGATGTGAGGTTGAATCAACAGTCCTTTCAGAGTCCCAGCTGTAAATTACACATTCAGAAGAAATTATGACTCCTTACACTCACTGATATCGTTTGATATAGAAATTGTTTAAAAAGTTACTGTAGTATTTTGATTTGAAACCACTTTAGATCATTTATGATCACTTTCAGGGTTGTTTAATGTTCAGCAAAGTGTCAGTGGTTTTACTGGATCTGGTAAAAAAGCCAGTACTTTTAGCTCGACTGCTATTATCAATATTTTATATTAGCAAATATGTAACGTGAAAGGTGCCGCTGGTACCGACAAACCTGAAAATAATATTTCTGATTCTGCATTTCTCCTTCAGCATCTTTACTCGCATCAACCTCTATAGCAGCAGGAAGTTGTTTACAATGAAAAGGCGCCGATAAACCGACTGTGCACTACCTGCCCAGCAGCAAACAGCTGACAGACAAAGTTAGCGAGTAACTGGTGAACATACTGGAGTATGTAGCTGCTAAAGAGCCAGATGTTTCTCTGAGGAGTTGGTGGAGACCAAAAACAGAGCTAAAATAAGAGTGACTTGTCAGGTTTCCAACAACTCAATAATATTTTTTTTTAAATTGTCATCTTATTACGATTTATATGATTCAGTTAGCCTGATAACCAGACAAATCTGCGAGCTCATGTTTTATTTCCTCTGGCAGATATGTCTGGCTCCCCTCTCGTTCAAACTGATTTGGTAGTTTCAGGTATGTGGTCGAGCCGATCACAACCGTTTATCTAGTATGATAAACTAGATACTGTTCCAATCTTTGTAAATAACCAAGATGGCGGCTGCCGATAAGGAGTGTTCCCCGGCTACCATCTTAGTTATTTACAAATTTTCTTTAAGAACAAACGACTACACTTAAGCTTGATGTTGATAAGAAATATGTTTGCCGTACAACCCTTGGAAATCGGAACTAAACTGAGAGGTTCCAGACTAATATGCGTTTGCGAATTAGTCTGGTGATGCCAGGCTATGATTCAGTGTCTTGAGCTAAGATAATGTATGGTGCGTCAAAATAGAATATTTTGGATTTGATGTTTAAAATAAAAAATACAATACAATAAAAAATCTTCACAGTCAGGGCTGTGGTGCAGCTTTCTGACCTCTGCTCACAGGCACCATTGTGGGCTTTTTATTGTACAGCATGTGGACCCAGCGGAGGTTTAGATTGATACTGAGTGGTTTGCAGAGAGTGCAGGGTAATACTAATGAGACCTGCCTTGCAGCTGGCCAGTAAGTACTGACAGGAGCCGCCGCAGAACTCTGTCTTATTATGTGCACGGGGCTCACCTTGAAGCAAGGCTGATGAGCCCCAACACCCAATTTCATCCAAAAGCCTCAGTGATGAATGGATGGTTATTATCTTTGTTGATTTGGTCTCTATACACACAGTTACATTATTTCACATTAAACACCCATCAATCTTCTTCCCTTCTCCACTCTCTTTATTATATTTTGTCACATTTTCTTTTTTTTTTATGATTCACTGATTACTGAAAGCATGAAATACTTGATAAATTAATGACTTATTTATTCGAGTTTTGAGCTTTAGACATCTAAGCACTTTTTTATGCTTAGTTTCTGTTCTACTGCACATCACTGGAAGTACTGACTGCTTGCCTCTGTGAGACATAAACTAGGAGCTGTAGCCCAAAAATGAATGCATGACCTTGACTTGGAGAGATGTAGACATTTTCCATATTGTAATTTGACTACTGCTACTTCTGTCTGATCTGTGGTTTCTGGTTTTTTTTTTAATTTTTTTTTTTAGGTAAAGGTTTTTCCTTCTCTACTTTGAAGTCTTAGGACAGAGGATGTGTACTGATTTGCAAAGCTTTGCTGGGGCTTTATAGATAAAGTAACTTAAAATTTTAATGACTGGGCAATGAAAAATAAATGCAAATACAACACTAAAGCTTTGCCCCAACTCTATATGACATACTAATTAATCCTAAGCAGGTATTGATTATTTAGTTTTTTCACACTGGAAAAGTATGCTCAGAACAATCAGCATGCATACTAAAAAAAACCTTGATTTTTGAGCTTGACTCTCAAAAAATGCAAAGCACAAAAATAAAATTAATTGTAGGTGGTGGTGAAATGGCTCCAGTGTTTTCTGCTCTATTTCTAATGCCTCCTTCTTCCAATTTCTCCTTCCTCCCTTCCTCCCTCCCTCCCTCCCTCAGTCCGTCCATCTGGCCCAGAGCAGCTTCCTGGTGGAGGCCTTCGGCGCATCCTTCATCCTTGATCTGGAACTCAACCAGTAAGTCAACACAAGCGTTCCCACATCCAAACCACAGAGGCACAAAACAATGTTTAATGCTTTGTTTACAGCAGTCATGAGCAGACATGACTCCTACTTGCATGCACACGCTGACTGCCTATCTTTCTTCACCCGTCTTTCCCGCCCACCTACAGCACTGTACTGTAATGTCCTGTGCATTGACATTATGCAGACTGGCTGCCGGTTAAAGGACACTCTAAATGTATACCTCCCCTCCCCCTCTTCTCACTCAACACACATTTTGCTCTAATGGACTACATTTATGTGTAATGTCTTTCACTGTTTTTTAATGCACTTGAATGTTGACACTGAATCTTTGCACATTTTGGTTTTACTTATGAATTAGTGAATTTGTTTTAATGTAAATTTGCGTAAGTCACAATGTTTCATGCTGATTAATATTATTCTGTTAGATAGCACTCCATAATAATGACTCATAATGTTCTCTAATAGGCGCACAGTGCTTCAATCTTGCTTTTTTGATTACGGAAATATTGAAGTCAGGTTGAAACTAAATGTTAGAATGATCATTGTTCCTCTCACTTTTTTTCTTTCTCCTCTCTCCAGCAACCTCCTGTCTACAGACTATGTGGAGCGTCACTATGATGAGGGTGGGCAGCTGTCGCAGAATATGGTAAGACGATCTTATGGAAGTAGTTTAAAATTTTGGGGAATACGCTTGTTTCACTTAATTGCCAAGAGTTAAATGAAAAGATCGATACTGTTCTCTGTCCATACAGCAAATATGACTAAAGACTAGAAATTTAAAGATTGGATTCTTATTCCTGGTTCTGTCCAAAAGTGACAAAATCTATCTAAAACTACTTCTTAAGCTCACAAATTAATAGATCTTAAGTGTGTAAAAAACGCAGTGTAAAAATATATATATATATATATATATATATATATATATATATATATATATATATATAGACAAATGTTGGCATCCTCATTTCTACCAGAATTTAATAGAAGTCAGTGAGTTTTCCATCACAGCCAATTTGATAGAAATTGATTTTGTGCCAGTGCCTACAACAGTGTAGCTTATATTCCCAGTGTCTATTAGAACATGTTTCCTATGGGTGTATTCCCCCTGAGTGAAATTGAACAGAATCAATAACCAATAGCAGCAGCGCTTTTGTATCTTGCTCCTTGTGTAAATGGCTATGAAGCTATGATTCTTTCAGTTGTGTATTAGCTGACTGTTTGCTCATGTGTTTTGCTGCATATTCTGGTTTCTTCCACACATCATGCTGAATCTTTGGAAATGGACTGATGAGTGAGATGTTCTCTCTGTCAATTTGGGCAAACAGCCACATAATAATGTTCTGAGTTTGGTTTTTGTTTACAGTCTCAGAGACAAATGCAGAAAGCTCTCAACACCATCTGGGAGACGGTCTCTTTCTTTCGGTATCCTCTGCTTTATTTTAGTCTCTGTCCCTCCCTCTTTTCGTCCCTTTCTCGCTCTCTCTCTGTTTCTCGTTCACTCTCTTTTTCTCTGCCAAAGAACACCTGACCAATCACTAGATGGTTGCCATGGGTACCAGCAGTCCGCAGCAGCCGCTTGGGTCTATTTTGTCGTGTCGTGAGGGGAATTCAAATCATGTCCATTTCCAGAGCCAAGTAAACCAAACCTTACAACCACCTTCTACCCTGACCTTTGGAACCAGAGGTGTCATATTGGCACAAGTTAGATGTTTATTTGCAAAGGTTACAATCAAACAAATGACATAAAAATAAATGAACATTGTGTGCTGGGAAAGTAAAAACTCCCAAATACATTTATTCATCATCTCTCTACCTATATAATATAAATAAATAAATAAATAAATAAATATTAAAATCAGTAGAAGGGAAATGTTAATGGCGAAATCAAACATTTTTCAATCGTAATGAATAGTTAAACTGAAATGCTACATGAACTAAATATATGCAAATTTTCTGGTACACATGCAAACCCCTACATGTATCTGTGGAGAAATGACACAACAGACTGCACATATTGTTGAAATGGACGTTTTCCTTTTCTACATTCTGGTCTAAGAACCTGGTGTATGCAGCCCTCTTCCCGCCACCGCCATCTTGATTTATTTAGTTTTATTGCGGTGCCAATAAATTCCTCCTGCCTTTGTGTGTGACTTTTTTTTATTGGTCCCTGTGGATCTGTGCTATTGCACTGAGTGGGTGACCAGCTCGTTCGGATTGAATCTCAATGACACACGATTCAAAGAGGAATTCAATTAGGGGTGGGGAATTTGTCAGTGTCCTGCTGAATACTTGCTTCTTTGTATTGATAAAATACAGAGCTATAATACCAATCACATTATTTACAGGCTAATGAATTGATAGACGATGTTTTCCGGCCTCTATCAGTTTGCAGCATTGCATATTAAATATTCTTAGTACCTGGGCATTGATGATGGATTAGCTGCAATCAAACACAGTCAGAGGGAGACGGGGAGAACGTATGTTCTCACTAATTTAAATCTCCTAATGTTTTTCCCTAAATAGTTTCTGTTAAATTATTCAGTTTAACTTTGCCTGCCAGTGTGGCTTTATTGTATCTGAAAAACACATTTGGGAATAAACATGCTTCCCTTTAGTCTAATATTCCCAACTGATGCTTTTGTTCTGTCTTACCTAACCCTAACCCTTCCTTTCATTTTGCATTAGCTCAGATTGTTTCATTACCTTTCTACCGCTCCTCCCTGCTCAACAATGCTGAGTCAAAGTCCAGACATCGAGTGAAGTCCAGCTTTCTAATTCAGTTAGAGTTTATATGGTCAAATTTAATCCTCTTGTCTCTGCAGGACGCAACTTTTTATTCTCCTCCGTTTGTGCGCGTGAGCAGATTTTATTTCATTCCTACATTAGATGTGTGACTATATATATAGTCTACCTCATGTACTGTCCTGCTTCCTTGTCCCTGTCCCCCCAGCACTGATGATATTTCACGATTGATCCATGATTTCTCATACGACATGCTTTATTTGTGTGTGTGAGTGGTCCTTATTTGAAGTGCAGACATATCTTCTGAAAAGCACACTCAGTCCCTCAAAATCAGTGTGTCTGCTGTGTTAGGCTTGATTTGATTTCCTCTTTTAGCCTTGTAATCCTACCTTTTATTTATTTATTTATTTATTTATTTATTTATTATCTTGCCCTGGACTAAGTGCTGTGTGCTGTCTCACTATTCGGTATGAATGATTTAAGTCCTTTTCTTCCTCGACAGATGAACAGACACCGAATCTAAATAAGCTTTATGGATAATAATGGGACTAAATTTAAGTGGTTGTTTCTGGTTTCATAGCTTTGAAGGATCCCTGAAATGATAAAGTGATGTAAGTTTTGTTCTGTAAAACGTTCACAAACATTTTCACAGAACTAGCCTTAGAAATGTATCTTTACATACTACTAATTATTAACCATGCCGGCAGCGTAGTCCAGACTGAAATTATTGCAATGAAATTATGTCCGGACATTCATGGTATCCAGACGAAGAATCGACTTTGGCAATCCCATAACTTTTCATCTAGTCATAACCATGATGTTGACATATGATTGAAATGTGTTGACAACTGTTGGACGGATTGGTATGAACTTTGGTGCAGACATTCAGGTTCCCCACAGATTGAATTGTAATAATTTTGGTGAAATAATTGGAAGCTTGTATCTGTTTTGATTTCATCCTCCAAGAATTACTTATTTTTGACGGTCTGTAAGTGGAGACCTCATCCCTTAGTTTTGGTCACATGGAACTGGTGGTAAAGCAGCAACACCCTTTTAAGGTTTACATTTTTACAGAGTAATCAGATCATTGCAAAACAGACAAAATGCATTAACAGACTGACAGAAGCAGCTTCATCTAAACCTCCCCAACGCTGAACTCTCACCTGGTGAGGGATAAAAAAAAAAGCCCCGGATTGTAGCTTTCTCTCGTGTGTGTGTGTGTGACTGACGTGATGCTGTAGTCGACAGACAACCAGTCAGCCTCAACAACAACAACAGGAACCTGCAATAACCTAAATTTTATTGCAAGTCCATACTTGACTTGACAGTATGTCCAAGAGATTTTTCAGAGTAAAGGTTGTCCAAGCATAAAGAACAGCAGCTCCACATCGCTTCTTTTCTTTTTGGTCTATCAGCCATGCCAGACAACAGCAGGCTCAGGTGGCAGACATGACTTATTGGGGTTCATTACAAACACCTGAAACTGACCCTCTCTTTTACACACACACACACACACACACACACACACACACACACACACACACACACACACACACACACACACACACACACACACACACACACACACACACACTCCTTAGCTCCAAGTCGCTACAAACAAAAACACGTGGCTGTAATCTCCATCCACTTAGGAAGAAAATAAACTGTGCAGGTAGTAATACACTCTAATAATCAAGCAGGCTTCATCTAACAGCTTTTGTTTGCTCACACATTTTAACACATGCACGTGCTGCTTGACCGACAGTGGCAATTCTCCTCTCCTGTTGTCGTAATCTGATCATTCCTGTACTGTGAGAGGCAGCGTGGAAACTCTATATTCAAAACAGTATCGTCCAGTTGGAGGCTTTCAGGGGATTATGAATAATCAGGTGAAGGTATCTGGAAGCAGAGTGTAGAGCTAACACCTTGGCTGCAGTTCTGCTAAATGAAAGTATCAGCTGCAACTGCCACACACACCGACAAGTTAGTGATTTTTATCCTATATTAAAGGGACACTGCACTGATTTCACATTAAAGTCAATTTACTAGTCAACCTGGTCAGCTTTTAAAAACAGTTGTATGATGTCTTGGAGACTACTACTACAATATAGAAACTACTAATAGAAAGCCTGAGTTACTGGGGGCATGAAGTTTGGAAGATGTGGGGTTTGTACCAGGTAGAGACGGTCCAGCAAAAGACACAATCAAGTTGCATGTTCCGTTGTTGGGTGTAGTCAGGATATATTGGCCTCTGCTTCATCGATTTTTCCTTAATAAGAGTAATAATAACTATCTAATATTGGTATTTGTGTATCCCTAACCACGAACACAGTCAGAAGTGTATGGACATGAATGTCTTTCCCAAAAACCTTCTGTTTTGCCTCACTTTTACCTTACAAGTTATTGCTCTACACGTGCAATTACATTTTTGTTTTGTTTCCTGACTTAAAAACACATCCGCACATTAACATTATAGTCAGGTTTCTTTCTACAGTCATTCTTTGAGATCCAATGTCCTGCCAAGTTGGTGTACCTGAACGATTCCTTGTATAATCCACCTCTTCAGTATCTACTTACACAGACTGTAACCTTGAGGTGGATTATTTTCCGACTGTGATGTTCTTTGATTTTGTGCTGCAGAAAACTGCAGTTGTTGCCCTCAGTGCAAGGTCAACACACGCACAAAACTGACTTTCTTATTCAAAACTGTGTCATTTAAAAATTGAAGGACAAATCTGACTTTAATTCACACTGTTTGCTTACACTTACTTAAGTTTCTCCCATTTGACCTCTGTCCCTCTTGTGCTTTAATTGCTCTCTCCATCACTCAAACACAGACACAGTATGCACACAGCTTTTCCTTGGTGAAACTCAACTCAGCGGCAGCCTCTGTAGGTGTAGGTTTTCCCGGACGCTGAGTCATACAGTAGTCACTGATATCCTTCAGTCGACCCACCAGGCCGGCTTTTAGGCCCCAGGCTGACAGTAAATACCTGCCCTGTGTATTTAGGGGCCGGATATCAGCAACAGTGAGGGGTTCACAGTCAACGTTGGTTTCATTTTCTGAAATTTGACATGCACGTTACTGGATGATGGAGGCTTCGGTATCTCACTGTAATCTATGATTTGTTTTCAGGGAGGAGAGCACTGCTACTACCATGGGCGTGTGCGGGGGCTGCCGGGCTCCTGGGCCGCTCTGTCCACCTGCCACGGCCTGCGGTGAGTCCAGTACTTTGAGTAAATGTTGCCACTTCACCTCAGATCTAAACTTTTATGTCTTTCGTAAGACATGCTGTACATTTGGGAGCTAAGTGTCAATTTTCTAACAAAATCCTAGGAGTAGGAAATATATTTTGTTGAAAGTTGAAAATTACATTAACATTTCAAAGAATAGTTTGACATTTTAAGAAAAACACTTATTTGCCACAGTATCACGCCTGTAAGGTTAGTATGCAGCTGGAGCCAGCAACTGCTTATCTTTAGTTTAGTTTAGTTTGTTAGAGTGTAAAGACTGAAAACAAAGGGAAACAGCTATCCTGGCTCTATGCAAAGGTAACAACATCCGTCCGACAGCATCTCTTAAGCTCAACACGTTGTATCTGCTATCCATACAAAAAGCCAAGAAATAGTTGTTTTTACGCTATCTAGAATGATTTTGTAACCCTTGTACAGAGCCAGGCGAGCTGTGTTTCCAGGCTTTATGCTAAGCTAAGCTTGCCGGCTGCTGGCTGTAGCTTCATATTTACCGTACAGATGTGAGAGTGGTGTCTTCTGAGTGGTAATTTTCTCATTGCGGCAAGAATAACAAGCATATTTCCCAAAATCTCGAACTATTCCTTTAAAATGCAATCAAACATATATAGTATAGAAAAGAAATCTTACTACATTTCAAAAATGTACTGGTAGTGACCAAATTAAAAGAAAAAAGAGGAAGAAATTACTTATGATTTGTTTTTCCTTGAAAGGTATAAATCATGCCAAACATATTTGATAATTATATGGATCCATCATGCTTTTGTGCATATAGATGGTAGGAATCCTTTGAGTGTGTAAGATTAAGGAAAAATACGAAAGGAGACACGACTAGAAGTTAGTAACTAAGGATGTCCTGACAATATTTCCCCTAAAAGCTACTGTAACATACTGCACTGTTTTGTTTGCTTCAGGGGGATGTTTTCTGACGGGCACTTCTCGTACGGGATTGAACCTGTTGGCAGTGGCGAGGTGAGTCAGGACCCAGCAGAGTGGATCAACTAGTTGGATTAGTAGTAAACAAACACATCTACAACATTTATTTTGTTGGCAGAAACAAGGTCACATGAGAAACTTCCACCGATCCTTCAAACTCATCAAAATATGATGGGAATCTTTACACTCTCACTTTCCCTCTCCGTCTCCATATCTCTCCATGACTTACCGTCAGTTCAGACAGTGTTACTCTATCGCTGAGTTACTGTATGGAAAGTACTGAGTTGATACACAATCCACCACCACTGAAACACATCTCCTGTCTCATATCTGATGGAGACATCATCGCACAGAGACGGAGGGAGGGATGGAGGAGTTTAACGTAATTGACAGAAACAAAATGTTTAGGAGGCTTTTTAGATCTTTCAAAAATACTCATATTTGATTTTAGAATAGATCTAGTATTAAAAAGAAATGGACGTATAACAGAGCGACCGAAGGGAGTGTGGGGAAAGTGTTTAGAGTGGAAGAGGCTGAGCATTTTTTTCCCATTAAGGCCCACAGTAATCGAAGTACAGCTCAATTACATAGACTGGAGAGATGGATCAATGGTCTCCCAGCTCATCTTCAAACTCCATCACTCTCTTTCTCTCTCCTCGGCTCTCTATCTCAGATGGGTCATTTTCATAAAGTATTTATCCCCAGCTCAAGTGTACCACAGTGTCCAGTAGTGTTATGCCATTATGACAGCCCGGTGATTGATTAATTATGCATTAGAGCACTTTCTTTCCCGTTGATCCATCTCTACCTCATAGGACACGGCAGCACTTTTGCACAGAAATGCTGTGGACTGGACATTTTACTTCTGTCAAAGCACAGTACTTAAGTAATTTTTCTTCCATCACAAATTACCACGGAAAAAAATGCAAGTAGGATTTCGACTATTCATCCTTATTCAGGCAGACAAGAATGGCGAACCCAAAACAGGCTTTTCTGTGGACCATCAAAAGTTTAAATCTTCAGAAATAAAGTTGCCTTGAGTTGCTCTGAATTGTTGTTTTAAAACAAGCAGCTTAGAAAAGAAACTCTAATACGAACTCTAACTCTAACCTCAGTGACTTTTAGACCTTTTCAGCTGCAGAAAAAAGACTAATTCCTCTTTCCTCTCTCTCTGTCTGCCACTCTGTTTGTTGTGTTTTTTCCTGACGCCTTTCAGGAGCAGAATGACCACACTGTGTATCGTATGCCGGACATCAACCTCTTTCCACCTCCTTGTCCAGGTAGGACCTCCGTCAAGCTTGCAGTGACACTCCACACAGAGACTCCTCGCAGTTACTTCCCTCTGTTACTGTATTTCAGTCAGTCCTGATGCAATGATAAAAGTTTGATGGATACAAAATCCCTGTCCCTGGTCGCCCTCTTATTTCTAAATCCTAAACCTTAGTGACACAATATCTGCTGCACAAGTCCAGCTGTAATACAAATTACTTCTATGACATCTCAAACTTGATTTGATTTAACTTTTTAAGGTGATATATATAATTGGACCATGTTTTGTTATTGAAAGATTAGATTTTGATGAAACCTGGCAGGATGCAGCTTGTCTCTGCTGCACCCACAGGCTGTTACTTGTTTGGAGACAACATGCTCAGCCTTGTCCATGATCTCAAACAATAAAATGTTCTGTAATACGAGTCTGTTTTTTGGCTGCTTAACTCTCTCTCTCACACACACACACACACACACACACACACACACACACACACACACACACACACACACACACACACAGTGTCCTCCTCAGGTTGTCCAGCTGCCCTCCTCGCCCTTGCTAAACATCTCATTTGGCTGCCTCCTCTTTGTCTCTCCTCTTTGTCCCTGACACTCGTCTACCTCTCTGGATTCATCTCCCCCTCCTTCCTGTCACCCAACCCCTGCCCTTCCTCTCTCCCTCCCTGCCTCCTTATCCCTTCTCTCCCTTCCCATTTGGCCAGTTATACTCCGCTGGCTGTGTGGTATTGATTTTTTTCCTGCAGATCAGTGGACTAAATGGTTACATCCATCCCTGGACTGATGACTAGCCACTTTTCCCCTCTCACTGTCTCGTACTTTTTCGTGTGTCCCAGGATGCTCCGTGAACAGCACAGAGCCTGAGGGGCAGACAGACGTCCGCAGTGAAGCAGACGGTGAGCTGACGGATGGAGACGACTGGTCTGAAGAGGAGAAGCCCGTCTTTACTGAAGGCCTGAGACGCTCAAAAAGACAAGTCAGTGTTCAGACAGCCACTATGAGTCCTTTTCTCCCAACACACACCTCCTCCATGTATGCACACAGATGGCCCGTCGGGAACATGTTGCATGAATTGCAGCAAGTGTCAGCATGTCAGCTGTCATGCTTATACAAATAGAATCCCAAGATAATAAAAAAAAGTAGAGAGAAATGAGAGATGGAGATTTCTCAAATCTGCTGAACATCAGCATGTTAACGTTGTCACTGTCAGCATGTTAGCACCAATATGCCTAAAAGTAAACCCTTCTAGCATGGCTGTAATATCTCGTTGATTTATAAACAATAAATATACTAATTTAAAGGATCATTCAGCTTTATAAAAACTTAAAAGTAAAACTGAAAAGGAGCAGCAACCCAAAATGTTGGTGATAATCCCTTATTGCACAGAAAAACTGTGTGTCTGTGTGTCCACAGCTATAACAAATATGAACAAATATTCTGCTTAATGAATGAATGATTGTTGGTCTCCAAGTTGCGTTCCCCTCTCAAGGACAAAGACTAAGACTAGAGTTTCATCATCGTGTGTGTGTGAGAGAGTAATGGTTATACCTGCTGAGTTTGTGTGTGTGTTGTGTTTGTCCTGTCTGAAGGTGATTATGACAGCAGACTCAAATGTCTGACTGTGTGGGTTTCTTTTGCCCCCTCCAGGTGCGGCGAGGCCAGCGCACCGTCCAGACTGAGACCAAGTACATCGAGCTGATGGTGGTCAACGACCATGAACTGGTAGGTGTGACAATGACAGCTCCGAGGTGTTTCGTTTTACCGTATCTCTGTAATTGCTGCATAAAGGCAATTATAAGGAGTGAGTGTGACTCATTTAAATATGGATTTAATCAGTTGGTGCTCTGTTGATAAGACTTTATGATCACCACAGTAACCATGTTTTTTTTTGTTTTTTTTCCTTTTGTTAGTTTGTGCAGCTCCGTCGGTCGACCAGTCAGACCAAGAACTTTGCCAAAGCGGTGGTGAACATGGCCGATGCGGTGAGTGGAAGTACTGTTTACTGCAGCTCTCTTTACTGTCACAAATATTTCACTTGTTTGGCTCCGACTGTTACGTTACCCTGTCAAATGGCAATTATTTGCTATCATCCCTTGAATCCTCATCATTTAACAGGGTCTTTTAATATTAATGCTTTCAATGCTTGATCCTTATTTTTTCAGTTTTGATATGTTTTGAAAGTGCATGATTAAAAAAAACTTGTAGTTAATATAAATTAAGCCCAGTTTTATTTTATATTAATTTCAAGGCATAAAAAGCTGCATCAACTTGAGTTACATAATAAATATATATATATATATATATATATATATATATATATATATATATATATATATATATATATATATATATATATATATATATATATATATATATATATATATATAAATATATAATATAAACATAAATGAGAAGGAAGGACTAAACCCTGTTAACTATATGTGGTGAGATGTTATTAAATAGGCAATCTTTAAAAGCAACTGATATAAGTTACAGTTTGTATTGATTGTTTGGAAAACTGCTCGTATCAATAGACAAAAATAAAAGCAGGTCGAAGGGAAATTAAGCTGAAAATACAGGTTTCATGCTTTGACTTCCAGGTGATATATTAGTAGTAAAATTGTTGCATATTTGGATTATGTTTAATATTTCTATTTAATCTGTATTAATTCAAGTGAAACAAATCAATGGTAAAATGGAAAGAATTGGTACTATATATATATATATATATATATATATATATATATATATATATATATATATATATATATATATATATATATATAGACACACACAGTATTGTATTTATACTGTGTATATATACTGTGTGTAACCTTTTTGTGTATGCATGGTACAGCTGATCAGAAGTGATGACCTTCCAAAAGAGCCAAATGAAATGCAGAAAATTCACTCTGCCCTCTGCTGGAGCATCAGCATTGAAAAAACCCGTCACTGACTGGGGGACAAACACAGTGATGTTGGTTTCCATGGCAACCAACTACTGCCTGCCTTCTCCCTCTCCATGTCTACAGTACACCTTTAAAATCTGAAATGTTCTTCTAACACGATGCGGTTTTCTTTGTCATTATTCCACATAAATCCTACAAGTCATACAGATGAGAGCAGAGCCGCCTTCCTTTAGAAGAAGACTGGGATTTTTCTGAATGTGTTTCAGTCTCACCTTCTCACCTGTTGCATTATTCTTTCTCATGGTTTCCAGATCTACAAGGAGCAGCTCAACACTCGCATCGTCCTGGTGGCCATGGAAACCTGGTCTTCTGAAAACAGGGTCTCCGTGGGCGACGACGCCCTGCTCACCCTGCGCGACTTCATGAAGTACAGAAAGGAGAGCATCAAGGAGCGCTGCGACACTGTTCACCTCTTCTCGTGGGTTCAGTCTCCTGATTTTAGCTGGTGTACCTTTTCCTCCTCCTCCTCGTCCGTCTTCTTCTCCATCTTCCTCCTCGTCCTTCTTCTTCTACTCCTTATACTTCTTCTCATCTTTCCTCCTCCTCGTACCATGTCCGCCTCCTCCTTTATCTTTTCCATATCCTTCCCTTGTCCCCCTCCTCCTGCACTTATTATAGTAGTCTCCCTGTCTTTACTACAGTGGGAGGACGTTCATGAGCAGCCGCAGCGAGGCGGCCTACATCGGGGGCATCTGCTCACTCACTCGGGGTGGAGGCATCAATGAGGTGAGACTTGAGTCCCTCACACTGTATACATCAGAGAGACTGACTGAAATAATGAATTGTTCTCATGAGTCTGTAATTGAGACCAGTTTACTCTTTCCCTTCTCTAGTTGTTGTTGTTGTTGTTGTTGTTAACTTCATTTACATGTGTGTCTTCAGTTTGGAAGTGTAGGCCCCATGGCCATCACGCTGTCTCAGAGTCTTGGCCAGAACATCGGCATGCTGAGAAACAAAGAGCGACCGGCTGCAGGTAACACCGACGTACACTGCAGACATTGGTTGAAATCTTGCTCTAGGAAATTCAAAGTTTTATTGTCCTGTTATAAAAAATCAAAAATCTGTCTCTTACAAATGCCTTTAGCAAACTTAAGTAGTGTAAACTTATTACAGACCTGATTTCATTAAAGTTATCACTGAGAAAAGAAAAAAACCTCTGCTTTACTTGCATCTCCCTCAAGTGGTGAGATCACGGCAGTGCAGAGCAGAATTTTAAAAGGTTTTTAAAATTGTTTTGTGGTGTGCGGTCTTGAACTGTCTTGACCACAGAAACGTTTTGTGTGTGTGTCCAGGAGACTGCAGGTGTCCAGACCCATGGCTGGGCTGTATCATGGAGGATACAGGGTATGCACTTTATTTGCAAGAAATATTAACAAAATTTAGGTTGTCATATTTTATTCTGACTTTTGAAGATTGCCAAAGAAAAGTAACAGTGAGTGATTTCTCTGTTGTGTTTTTTGTATCAATTAGTTACTACCTGCCCAGGAAGTTCTCTCGCTGCAGTATAGACGAGTACCTGCGCTTCCTCCAACAGGGAGGAGGCAGCTGTCTCTTCAACAAGCCCAGCAAGGTAAGAGATGGTCGGTCATCATCAGAGAGGCTCAGCTGGGGGGTTTAATCACATAGATAGAAATATATAGGAGGAACTGTAAGTTTTATTGAAGGATGAGTGGATCCACGGAGTAGAATTCTCTCTTCTCTTATCTCTTAACCTTGTTTTTTTAATTATATGATAAACAAGCAAAGAAAACAACTCTGTAGTTGACACTATATCTTTACATATGTTTTTCTTCTGGCAGCTGTTAGATCCACCAGAGTGTGGGAATGGATATGTGGAGCAGGGAGAGGAATGTGACTGTGGATCACTAGTGGTGAGTACATTTGCTTGTCTTATACACAATGAGTCTGGACTGATTTTACAAAAGCCTATCACTCATTCAGCCTTAAGCCTGGAAAAGTTGACATTTTAGTTTAAATGGAACTACAAAGAGGATCTGTATCCTGTATCATGGAGGAGAGTCTACAGTTTATAATAAAAATTCATTTTATAGTAGTTTATCCCAAATAAAAGGAAAAACACCCTGACACTTATGAGCCACTCATGAACTATAAACCCTCCCTGACCCATAGGAGTGTGCACGGAGTGGAGCCAACTGCTGTAAGAAGTGTACCCTTACGCACAATGCCATGTGTAGCAATGGGCTCTGCTGCAGGGACTGCAAGGTGAGCTGCTTTAACACGTCACACCTTAATAGTTTGCCGCTGTTTATTAAGGCCCTGATTGATTCTTTTACTCTCACTTAATCTGCTTCATCCTCCACATGTGGTGTCTCTCTTCTTCTGTGGTGGTTTTTTGACAGTATGAGCTGAGGGGGGTGACGTGCCGTGATGCTGTTAACGACTGTGACATTCCTGAGACCTGCACAGGAGACTCCAGCCAGGTATGAGAAGAACACATCTGTACGTTTCTCAATATGCTTAAAAAACTCAACGTGACGCTGAACAAATGTTTTCTCTCTTGCAGTGTCCTCATAATGTCCACAAGCTGGACAGCTACATGTGTGATGCTGGACAGGTGAAGTCACGCTATTTGTTAAATGTTTTGTTACTACTTCTCTTGTTATATTTAATAAAATATATTTCTCTTTCCGTCTTACCTCTCTTCCTCATCATCTCCACCTTCTTCCTCCCTCTCAGGGTCGTTGTTATGGAGGTCGCTGTAAGACCAGAGATGGCCAGTGCAGAACTCTGTGGGGCTACAGTAGGTTTGGATTGGATATAGAGCTTTATTTCTCAATGTTGCATGGGCCTCTGATGTTGAAAAGAGGAATTTCACAGCTCACATTTTGAATCTTTTGTATTTTTAGAGTTTTGTAACAATTAAAGCAAGGCCATGAGTTGTAGTGCATAAAGGAAAGATTCTGTTTTCTCTTCTCAGATTCAGCTGACAGGTTCTGCTATGAAAAGCTGAACTCTGAGGGCACAGACAAAGGAAACTGTGGGCCGGACTCCAGTGGTCAGGGATGGGTGCAGTGCAACAAGCAGTGAGTGAACAGCGTGGCCTCAAAATACATTTTGATTGCACATACGCCCAAAAATTTTATAAAAACTTGGATTGTGGAGGATGCTGCAGAGAAAGACAGAATTCACAAACTCCAGTTTTTTGTTTTATAAAACCTCAAATTTTGAGGGGTTCTTTTTGGTCATTATTTTATGGTTTTCTTATTTTCTCACTCGTCTCCATCAGAGACGTTCTGTGTGGTCTGCTGCTGTGCACCAATCTGACCGCTAAGCCGAGGTTTGGAGAGCTACAGGGGAAGCTCACCAGTCTGACCATCCACCATCAGAACAGATACATGGACTGCAGGTGAGGGAGCTTTTTCTGTGGCAGCTTGGTGGGTTTGAACAACAATTGACAGATTAAAAAATACAGAAGACTTCCTAACCACATTTGGATCCTCCTGTTTTTGTTTTTGGTAGAAAAAAAAAAAGTGACAGACAGTGAAAACACTTAGAGTAAACAAATATGCATCAAAAAGAATCATCCAAGTAAAAGCAGGATGTGCCGAAAAGCGCTTAGAGAAGCACTGATCGAGGAAGGATAATTGATCCTTGAACTGAGCCTGACACCCTTGATACTGATCAAACGGTACTATCAGACTTACAAAACAAATGAGGAAGCACTTGTATCTGATAGCTGTGTAACACAAAGCAGATGCTCTTGATGTCCTCAGGAAAGGGAATGAATTCCACAAAAAGTCAAGGGACACTGCAATGTTGTATTTACCTTTTTAATAGGAAGTACAGTTGTAGAATAAAGTAACCATGATTTAATGTCACCATCTGTCCCGCAGGGGTGGCCATGCGGTGCTGGATGACGGCTTGGATCTGGGCTACGTGGAGGACGGGACGCCATGTGGGCCAAACATGATGTGTTTGGAGCGTCGCTGCCTCCCTGTCACCACCTTCAACCTCAGCACCTGCCCGGGCTCGTCGTCCTCACGCATCTGCTCCCACCACGGGGTGAGTCTGTCACTGCTGTCCTGTCCCACCATGAGATTATATTATTAGTTTGATTTGTGGAACTTGTCTTGTACAACAGTAGAGGGTTGCTGGTGGAAACAAAGGTTTGGGGGACTGTGAGCAAGATAAATTGTTGAACGTGTCCACTCAAGTTTCTCCTCTCCGTCCTGCAGACTTGCAGTAACGAGGTGAAGTGTATCTGTGATCCAGACTACACTGGGAAGGACTGTAGCGTGTTTGACCCGATCCCCATCCCCACACCGCCAGATGGCCCAGAGAAATACAAAGGTAACCACACGGAGCAGTTTGCCTCCACACAGTCCTTTCATCAGACAGCCACAGTGCTGCTACAGTAAAATAACCTGCTGTGACAAAGAAATGTGAACAAAATAAAAGTAATCCCCGTCGCCTCATTGCCATATGCACACACAACTAGAATGGCAGAACGTTTTCACTACTCAGCCTATATGAAAGTATCTCACTGCATTTTGCAAGTTAGACTTGAATTTACATGGCATACTGAATCCACTAAAATGAAACAACCCCCTAAGGCTTCTGCGTAGTTGTAGTGCAAAAGTAGACACACTTTACAATATAAAGATATGAATGAAAACGGTTCAAATATATGAATTACAGAATTACAATTACATGTTGAAAGAGAGAGCAAAACAGAAGCTTGAGTAAAAGTCATATTTTCATCTATCAAAGGTGTATTCTACTGTATATTTACTGTAAAAACAAAACAAGTGTGTACTACACATGCCTTATATGTACACAAATCACCCTGGGTGCCCGTTCGTTATATTATACTTCTAATATTTTATAAATATGAACAACTTTTTTGATGCTTCACAATCAACAGAGATACAAAAGTTTTTAATTTTTGGTACTCAGCACTCTCAAATGCCCCCCCCCCCCCCCCCCCCCCCGCTGACTCCTTCACTCCCACAGGTCCCAGTGGTACCAATATCATAATAGGTTCGGTCGCTGGTGCAATTCTGCTGGCAGCGATAGTCCTGGGGGGAACTGGCTGGGGATTTAAGTAAGAGCTCTGGCATGCCTCTATCTGTGTGTGTGCCTGCTGTGTTCCTCTGTCAGCTAACACACACGTCTGCGACTCGTTGCTGAATGCTCCTCCGCTTGCTGTCTGATCCATACTCACAACCAGAGACTTTTACTATTAACGCTCGTGGACGGGCAGTAGATGGATTTCCATCTGCAGGTTTTGTCAGAGGAACGGAGCATGAACAATAGTACTTATAAACCCTCATTAGTCCTTTTGGGTAGTGAGCTCTTTGATCAAATCTCCATCATGGCATGAGATGACTGGCACGAGTCTCACAACTTTACATGCATGATATTCATTTCAATTTTTAAAACGTGTAGCACTTTGTTTAGAAAATACATTTGTACACAAATAATGTAAATAATTATTAGTTGCAGGCCTATGTTGGACACAAAACTAAATAAATCAAAGAGTTTGTATACTGTGAACCCTTTAAAAGGGAACTGCGTCTGTGGAAAAAGTTCTATAAGTTGTTTGTGGCTCCAGAGGGAGCTACATGAAATCTGATAAATTGCCTCAAGTAATGTCACTCAAGTCAGTGTCGGTTGTGGCTGAAGACTACAAGTTTTTAAAAAAATGGATGGAAATAGATGGAGTACTCTTTAGATTAGTTTGGATTTCCTTCAGTGCACAGATTCACAGGCTCGTCCATGTTCGTCTCTGCACGGCTGGATTTGACTCCAGGTTTTCTTTCTGCAGTTTTTGTTCACTCGATGCTGTCTTGCCTCACTATCTTTGCTGTGGCATGCCTGCAGGATGCAAACAAACAATAAAATGCTTGTCTAGTGTCAAATATGCATGGATTGACACTGCAGTTTCTTGGTAGTAGAATTAACTTTATGGATAACAAAAGATAAAGATGTGAGTTCCAACGCCTGTTTATTGCTTTGCTTTTAAGACCTTGGGTTCCTTGCATGTTTTTTTTTTTTTTTCCCCCACACTGCTTCTTGCTCACATGACACAGCAGTTGAAGGTCTTACCTGTCATTCTACTTCACTTGTTCTCTGTCTTTTTTTTGTCTGCTCCCTCCATCTTGTTCCTGCCTCACTGCTGATCCAGAAACATCCGAAGAGGAAGGTATGATCCTGCCTTTCAGTCCTGATCCCGGCACCAAAACCAAAACATTATCAATCTTGAATCACCGTTCATTATGTCAACATAATGCCATCTGTTTTATAAGAATCCGGCTTCACCTGCTTCTATGGCCTTACCTTTCATCTTTCACACATTTTTTATGTAAAGTTTATTTGTATACAGCATGAACCAATCCCACATACCACAGCATATATACAGCCTATACTAGTTTGCAATACCTTCCATTGATGGGCCTTCAAAGTACACAAAGCTTAATTTCACTCAATCATAATTTTATTTCTACATGTGCAACAGCACATGAACAGTATTAGGAAACATGACTATCTATAATCCTAGTTTGCATCATTATTATTTGTACTGCATGTCCCCTCGTTAATTTGGCTGCTATTTATAGAATATAGCTGCAGTGTTGACTTTGTATTGTTCATTTCTTAAGACTTTCAATAATAAAAGGTGAACACTTCTTTTAAGTTTTTTGCTTTTTGGGTTATTTTTCTTATTATTTTATGATCTATCTGCATTACAGCTGCGACCATTAGTCGTAAAGGTCACTTTTTATGCACAATTGTCAGTCATTTCATGGTTTCAATCTTTGCTGCCCTTTTGGTTCTGTCAGATTCTTCCTTATTCTTATCTCCTTATCTTCTTTCTCCACTTCATTCCTCTTCTTTCCAGATCTTCGGGAGTTTGAGTCGTATCTCTTTGCTGTCCTGTCTACCTTACACTGTGTCCAGTCCGCTCTGAGGAGACAAGACAAAGATGTCTTCCACTTTTGAGCCATCAGACCTTTTCTGTTTCCTTTTCTGATTTCATTGGTATTCTTCTCCTGGGAATTCAAATTATTTTTTTTTTAACTACGGTGTGGAAGCCCTGATGACGCACATCTGAACGGCTGTCAGGGATCGTCTGGTGACAAATGTCCAAGTAGACGTCGTTGGTGTCGCCTCCTTTTTTTTTGAACTTTTTATTTTCCTTCCACTGGTTACAGCTATTCTTCTGCCATATCGACTGTTATTATGCTTTACCCCTTTAAGTGATTTCATGAAAGAAGTCCATGTACTTCTCCTAGTCTGAACTTTTTTAGGGAGCCATCTGTTAACACCCAGTTAACATATTTAACCTCATGGAGAACACAACCACCTCCTGTCAGTGGCGTGACTTTAACGGCAATAGAAGTCTATAAATATCACCAAATAGTTAATGTTATGTTTGTGTGCTAGGCCTTTACATTCCACAGTAATATCCATACTTTCGCCTCTTATGCTGCCTTTCATTATCAAACAGTAGTCCATCCTAAATCAGTGCTTCTACATAATATGCATCAATGTATGAATGTATAGTTTCAGGCCTGCAAGGAAGCTAGTTGTGACTCTGTGCTGATTACAGCTGCACATGTACACATGAAATGTTTTATCCCGCTGTATGATATGTAATCCATATACAACCAATATGCATACAAGTATGCTGAACACGGGTGCTGATGTACATAATGTATCATACGGTTGACTCATTTAGACAGCAGTGACTCACTGCCGCTCTGAATGGAAGCACAAGTCTGGAGAGAGAAGACTCGTCCTGCCTCTCAGCCTAAAACTGCTCATGTTAAAGATTTAATTAGAAAGAGAGGACTCAAATCTTTGCAGTTTGTATGTTTCAGGGAAGTCTGAGCTCCTCCTCTCTTGTTTTGGCTACATGTCTGATCGTCTGGGCCACAGATAAGACGTGCGAGTGTTGGACATTTCGTACATGCGTCTGAGAGATTTTCATGTTTCAAGCTGCAAAATTATGACGTAGGTCACAGATTTCCAAGCTCAGATGTAACACAGGATTTCTCTCGATTTCACGTGGCAAAATATGCTTTATCTCTAAATGGCTTCAGATTATTTAACTCTGACTGAACAGATCCATATGATAAGCAATAAATATGTACATTTAAAAAATAAATAAATGATCAGAGGGTGTTTAAGATCAAAACAACCACCCCTTTAAAAAAGAGACAATTCTACAGCTTTTAACTGCATCACTCTCTCCGTTTATTCTCACTGAACATTGGAGAGTCTTCAGGTTCAGAAGATGTCCTCCTGTGGTTGTTGTTGTTATTACGTACAAAGACAGCTTGAGAAGCTTCTTTTCACCAATAACAATGAGGAACTGCGCAATAGCACAGATCCCAGAAGAGATTATCCTAGTTACACTGCCAGTCAACCTACAGTAGCATTAAAGGAATATGTTGTCATTTTGAGTGGAAGTCCGTCACAGGAATCTGCTGGTCAAGTTTAAAAAAAAGGAAAAGAAAAGCTTTCCTAATTGAAAAAGAAGTCCTGCAAATTGTTTTTTGAAGACAGGACACTAACTTTATTTTGACTTTTAACAGTAGGTGAGGTTAAAACAGACAAAATTTAAAATGTCACTATATCCCTTTAATCATACTGGAACTCTTTATTCCATATACAAACAGTATAAATAATCTAATACTCAAGGACAGACTTGGCTGAAAGCTCAGGTCACGCTGTGTTTACCGCCAGTGTTTGTGATCACACATAGTAGTTGGACTCGTCAATTCTGGCACCATTCACACGTGAAAGTCAACATGTTAAGTCTCACAGGAAGGTAACCAGTATTCGCTTTCTATGTAAATAATCGTATTACTGTATGATAAAATACATATTAAAACATATCTGAATTACAGTGACTGTGTGTTAAATTGGACGTGTGTGTGTTGTGTAAATCCAGTTTTAAAAGAAAAAGACTGTAGTTCTGCAGGATTTACTCTCTCGTAAACTTCAGCTTGAAATGGGTCTGGACAGCAGTTTAGCATCTGTGTTAATCATCCAAAAGAACAAACGTCTGAAGTATAACTGGCTGACTTTACTGTTTTTAGGAGTAGCTGAACTTGAAATGATTAGTCTCTACATATCACTGACTTGGCACAAAATTAATTTTTGACTCATGCTGATCCCCTGATTTCTCCTCTGGCGCCACCAGCAAGTCAAAGTTTTCACTTAGACTTCAAAAACCCTGTTTGCATGAACTCCCAATAACATGAAATAATAATAATACATTAATTTGTTATTCCAGGATGAACACCACACAAATTCTAATTATTTGGATTATAACAATGGTAAATTATTATATTTACAGCTGAAAGAGTTCTCATTTTAGAGACATTTATAAATATCAGTGAAATACAATATACTTAACACTATATATATATATATATATATATATATATATATATATATATATATATATATATATATATAAAACATACTGTGTGTTATAGGAATCTGTGATACTATAATAATAGATATATAGAGTAGCAGTGATTATCAGGAGAAATAAACCTGTGGGGGTTGAAGGGTTAACTTGAAACTCGTAGTTCTTCCTACTTTGATATGTAAATATTTTCTGGAAGTCAGTGATGTTTTCTTCAGGGTTTGTTGAGGACTGGAACAACATCTGTTTATCTGTGCCTCCCCCGTACAGGTCACACACAACATTTCTCAGTCGATCAGTGCAGTCCAATGTTTGAGGCACTCACAAGGTGTAAAAGTATTTTGTTAAATTTATACAGACTTTGCCATATGGAAGTATTTATCACATTTATCATTTATCAAGTAATGAATCAATGTAAGGCCTGAAGAAGTAAAGTAAATACTTTATACCTTTTGTTACATGCATAGAGTATCTATAGGTGGAAGCTACTGTGATTTTATTCATTCATGTAATATACAGTATTTTACTCAATCAAGCTGGAAATGTTTTTATTTGTGAGCATGTTAATTTTAAAACCCTTGCACACTTGTATAGATGGCTTTAGTTTGGAGAAGAAATTTGAAAACCATTATAATCGACTTACTTTTATTTCTTAGATACAAATGATAATAATTCAACCAAACCGTAAGGACAGACGAGGACATAAAATGTGAAAGACCTGCACTTTTTATCTGATTACTGACTCTGAAATGACACAGACATTTTCAGATGTACTTTTGAATAAATCCTCACTTTCAGTTCTCTTCAGATAGTCGACTCTCCAGCGTCTCCTTTGCCCTCCGGCTGCCTCCAGTCGGCGTAGATGGACTCCTCGTAGTCTCCCATCCCTTCAAACTCAACATCTGGAGACTCGGAGGCCAAACGTGCAGCTTCCTCCACTCCAAGAAAATCCTTGAAAAAGGTGTTTTAGAATAGTTTTCCATAAATTTTTTATACAGATTTCAAACAAACATCACACTGTTTAGATGACTTTTGGCACATAAGGACACTGAAATTAATATTTTTAAAGGAATTCTCTAAATGCAGGAGTTTACTTTATTCCAACATTTATCAAACAGGCCTTTTGTTTTCATGTCGTAGAAGAAGAGCAGCTCTGCTAAAAGTCCGCCTGTGTTAAGCAGTGTCAAAGTTTCTTATTCCTAATGTTTGTGAAATCACAGGCGCTTGTTAAAAATCTCACCTCATCGCCCAACTTTAAGTACCTTTCTGCAAACATCAGCATCTGCTTTTGAGTGGCAGTCTGTTTGTAGTGTTCTGAAGCCTCCTGTTTAAACAGAGGCAGGTGTTAAGACACACACGGGAGGATCAGAAGAACAAACTAATTATCTGTGCTCGTCCCAGTTTCTGCTTCAAAATTAGAGAAAAAATGGCTGATTAGTGAAACACAGTACATTCACTGACTGATTATTAATGGAAGGTTCATGTGCACATAATAAACAATTAGGTTGAACTGCCCATTTTCCCTTTAACTCATTATGTTGCAAACCGTCTGTGGTTCCTTCGCTTGTTTTGGGGGTTTCAAAAGAATCAAAGTAATTCTTTTAACTTAAAACTGCATCTCTCTGCATGAATAAGCCTCGTCTTTGGGCATGTATTTTGTGTCCCTCTTCGGTGTATTTCCAGATAGTTGAGACAGATGAGATTTGATATTAGTGATGTCTGGACAGAGTTCTCCTCTCACCCTCCTGGGTGTGAAGTGGTCGGGCTCAAGGCCCCACTGCTCACTGTAGGCTTTATAATACAGCAGGTTCTGTTTCATGACCTGGTCTTCGGGTTCAAACAGGAAGTAGCTGTGCGCACAGGGCACGGCGCTGCGGCCCTCGTTCACTGGTCAGAGAGAAAACAGCAGATGCACAGATGAGTGTTGATAAGGGATACTGTTCAGTGATGGAAAGCTCAGATGCTGACGGTAAACTTACTCTTATAATAGGCGTACTGGAGGTAGTGGTAAATGGTGGCCACAAATTTCTCCACAAAATAACCACCAACATTTGGCGTCAAGGTTTCTTCACACTTCAGTTTACACTGTAATATGTCAATGTAGACATCTGTGGGAAAGCAGCGCAGAGATTATTTAGTAAGACAAAAGTCACTAAATGAAACCAGGGACAGTGGTGGAAATTGTATTCAGATCATTTACGGAAGTAAAAGTACAGTATTAGCAGCAAAATGTACTGAAAGTATCAAAAGTAAAAGTACTGGTTCTGCAGAAAAATAGCCCCTGTGACTGATATATTATTATATATGATTATTAACACTGATGCAACAATGTGTAAGCAGTATTTTACTGTTGTACTGTAGCTGCTTGCAGTGGAGCTAGTTTCAACTACTTTATATACACTTATAGTACCTCAAAGTTGTACTTAGGTGCAGTACTTGAGTAAATGTACTTACTTTCCACTGCACTTGAAGTACTACACACCAACCTGCTATGACTGTGTAGAAGTCACTGTCTGGTGAACGTTGACCGATGCCTTCACAGTCGGCCTGACAGAGGTCGTGCTCACGGAGGTAGAGCCTGAGAGCTTCCTCCATGTGTTCAACGCTGCCGCTGTAGTCACCTGAATTGATGAGTTTCACTCCTCTCAGAAAGGAGGCCTAGAAAGGAAATGATAGAAACAGCTGGTAGGAGTCTGGTCTGGTCCGGTCCTCTAGGGGGGTGGTGTTGGAAAAAAAAGGAATCCAAAATGCTTTGTTGTACTGCTTTTGATGCCGACTGACACGTACATGGTTGAAAGAGCTACGATCTAGTGCGGGAGTGGGATGTTTTTGGCACTTTGATGCGACTATTTCATCTGAAATTCATGGTGCAACTGTAACCCCCCCTCATTATTTGCACATTTCATCCGACTTTGTCACTTCAGAAACCGATACGGGAAGATTTTTGTGGCTGTCGATGAAGTATCACACCGTGTAACTCTCTATTAGGCTGTGTGCTCTGTCCAGAAAACGTTTCATGAAGGACGGAGGTCAGGTTCTCCTCACCTCATGTGGTTGCTCCTCGTGGTCGGTGAGGTAGCCGCTCAGGTCGTACCGGCTCTCGTACTCCTCCATCAGTTGGCGCATCTCCTGGTCCTCGGGGTTCCTCTGGAGGTAGGTGTAGGCACACGGGACGGCCCTCTGCAGGTCACTCAGCTGGGAGAAAAACGTTTTACCTCAGACTAGTGACCGATGTCCTTCAACCCAAAGGGGCAGGACGTTAATCGGTGGACTGTCAAACAGGAGCCAAGATGCTCAAGTTTGTTGGGGCTGATATTGTATTTGGCTGGAATTAAAACATGCAGACGTTTCCATCATAGGAACACACATTTAAAATATTTAAGCTTTATTTGTTAATGGTTATTTTGGGGCATCTAGCCTTTGTTAGTTTTAAGTATATACTGGAGAAAGACTAGAAAAGATCCTGAGCCAGATGAAGCTCAAGTATTGCCTTAATTTTGTCAGTAAATGCACTATGTTGTTTTATTCATGTTATGGTGGTTGATATATAAGGTGTCTTTAAAACACAGCGTGTCTCACCCTGGAGTGCGCAAAGTGCAGGTATCTGTAGGGAGATCTCCTGCCGAAATCCTCCAGGAGCAGTCTGCCGGGGGGAGGGAGCTGCAGCGCGGGGAAGTGCGCCCTGCACTTCTTCTGACAGGACGCTCCCATCATAACGCGCCAGTGGACGTGGAGGTCCCGGTTTCCCGCAAAGGACGGTTCCTCGTGGTCGCCGCCGCCGCCGCCGCAGTGCAGCGCGCAGTATCTGCCGCTGTCTCTGAGAAGCCGGTGCAAGCGCAAACTCAGCTCCAAATACTTGACGGACTCGGTCCACTCCTCTGCCGCGTAACGGTCCAGGGCCAACGCGTACGCGGTGCCGAGGGGCATGAGCTCCTCTGTGGGGAAGTTTATGAAATTGTAGTTTTCATAGTGCGCAGCTGCCGCAAAAACAAAGGTCAAACAAAGCAACGTCAGCAACGCGTCTCCCTTTGCGCAAAATGCAACCATGATAAGATAATATCCCACATATTAGTGTGCGTCTGCTGTCCTCTCCTGCTGTTTCCAGGGTGTGTGTGGGGGTCTGCTGGAGCGCTCAGGGGTCTGTGGGAATTCCGGGATTGGGCCTTTCGGGGGGTTTAGTGTCTCGGGTTTCTCGGTGCAGGCTTACAGCTGTCACATAAAGCTGGGTTTCTTTATTTGGCGCAATAGGCGCGCGTAAAAGTGACCGCTTGTGCGCGTTGTCGTCCCGTTTTTGTTCTGGTGTTAATTGCTCACTCGGGCACGTTTACTTTCAGCATAAATTGGAGGAATAAAACTGCATAAAATGGGATTTATACACCTAAGTCCCACAGTTTATGGATGAGAGGTCTTCTGTCCGGCTGTGGGAAGCGGCTCTTGCATGTTTTTTTTTTTGTTTTTTTTCCAGCAGTAGTTATTCTGCCCAAAATAGTTTGGGATTATTGTTTGTGGTTCTCTTATAAATCATATATTGAGAGGTTTTTACAGATTGTGCACAGGAAACAAATTCCTCCCCGGACGAGACTCCCTGTTTTATCCACGCTGGACGTTTCGTCGTACTACTGGTTTTCACGGCACTAATGAAAAAGAAGCCGAGGGTTTGGGGGCTTTAAGAGCCCTTTACGGCTCTGAGAGGCAGATCCAGAGAGGCGGATCCGGGCGGATCTCTGCTGCCCGCAGCTGCAGACACTGCGGTGCTGAAGAGTCAAGCCCGGCACCACAATGGGCGACTTTCTTCACAAAATAAAAGCGGAAGTCGACATTTTCCGAAAGGAAAACAAAGGAAAAAAAATGAAGTATCTAGTCATATGATCGACCTTAAAGCCGGCATACACTGATAAGATTACATACTATTGTAGACGTATTGTGTATTAAAAACAACATTTGAGTTAAACTTACTAACAAAACTTTTTGAATAGTTTTAATGCCTGCTTTATAATAAAAATCTGAATGTAGTAATTATTTTCATCTTATTTTTACCAAAAAGAAGAAAAGTCTCCAGTACGGGCCAGAGTCACATCTATTCCATGTTCAATCCCTTCTATTGTTTTTTTTTTTTTTTTTTTTAACTTTTATTCTTCTAAAGGAAGTGGTGCGCCCCTCTCACCGCGGGGGGCTTGACAGAGGCGCTCCCCACTCCCAACTCCGACATTCCTCCCCTCTGGTGAAAAGTCCGCACACCAGCCTGGAGATTGTCCACGTTTACAGCATTCAGACACCGCTGCTCCCGCTCCACATCTGCAGCCTCGGCCCTCCGCGCCCATCCAGCCGCAGGCCTCAGACACCCGATCTGTGGCTGCTGTTATTATTGATTTTTGTTTGTTTGTTTTGAATCCCCGTAAGTTATTTGACGCGATTCTGCAAAGATGTTCGTCTGCTGCATTGCATTTTTCCTCCTCACTACGTGGTCTTCGGCGGACAGCAACCCCAGTCCTGTGGTAGGAGATGTAGTCGTGGACAGATACTTCATCCCCAAAGGCTGCGCCAGAGAGGCGAAGGACGGAGATTATGTCCGCTACCACTACAACGCCACATTTGTCGACGGCAAAACTTTTGACTCGAGGTAAGTTAATAAATTCCGAATGCATTCGTTTTTGTTTTTTTTTAGTTCAGTCTTTCAGCTTGCACAGTTCGGTGATCACGCTGCAGAGGCCATAAAGTTTTGGTTGAGGTCGCGGCAGCGGAATAAGTTTTTTGCAACAGTCTTTCAGTAGTAATGTCCGCACGCATGTCCCGACGCTGAAGCCGACCCACTTTCTGACATTTCCTTTGTCCCGTGGCTTAACTTTCGCAGCCATCAGAGAGGAGACGCCAAGGTGGGCCTGCTGGGGGAGGGCCGGCTCATCGCTGGCATTGATAAAGGTCTGCAGGGCATGTGCGTCAACGAGCGCAGGAAGGTGACGGTGCCGCCTCACCTGGCCTACGGAAGCACCGGCGCAGGTAAACGGGGAAAAAAATTTTTATATCTGCAAGTAGTGGGTGTTTAAAGATCCAGGAGTTCATATTGCAAATTTTTTTGGCTGGCCCCGGCACGTCGGGGGCCCCCCAGGGGTCCGGGTTGTGTATATGTGGCACTTTTTAGTGTAGGGAGGGGGGGGGAGGGTCATGTGTCAAAGTCAAAATGTAGTTGTTTTTTTTTTTAAACCTTTTTTATATTTCAGCTGATGTCGCGTTTACATGGCGCACATCGTGAAATGATCACAGACTACCTGATAAACATCAAACTTTCGTCCTGAACCTTTTTTCCGGGTAGAAAGAAGAATGTTGGTTTCTGAGGCTCAGCAGGGGCCCCACAGATAACTTCTGCCCCGGGGGCCCCTGGCTCCTCAGAGGCTTGGCTGCTGTTTGTCAGACTGATCCTGGTGTCGGCCAGTGTCCAGGTCCATGTGAGAATAAAAATAAGAGCCAAATAAAAACACCAACAGGACGACTAAGAGGGTTTTAATCAGACACATGATGGGGGCCAAGAGCTAAATGCTAAGATATGCTAATTAACAATAAAAACTAAGTTTTGTCAAGTTAAAGTATTTTGTCATAAATTAAAGGGACATTTTGACCTGATGATGGAGCTACATGAGGAGGGATCAGCAAAATTTATCCTGAGGGGGGGGCGGGTGCCACATTTCATTTAATTCATCTTTTATATGTGTGTGTGTGTGTGTGTGTGTGTGTGTGTATATGTATATATATATGTATATGTATGGGTATATGTATGTGTGTATATACATATGTATGTATGTATATATGTGTGTGTGTGTGTGTGTGTATATGTATACGTACATATGTGTATGTGTGTATATATACATACATATGTCTATGTATACGTACATATGTGTATGTATATATGTGTATGTATATATGTGTATGTATACGTACATATGTGTATGTATATATGTATGTGTATATATGTATGTATATGTATGTATATGTATGTATATGTATGTATATGTATATATACACATATGTATATATACATACATATGTATATATGTGTGTATCTATGTATGTGTGTAAATGTGTGTGTGTGTATATATATATATATATATATACACACACGTGTATATCAAAATGAAATTATTTAACTTTCTGGAATTGGTGTCTTGCATCACAGATTTTTTTTGTGTACATAACAGCCTGTCCCAACATTTTGTTTTCAACTGTGGTGCTCATTTAAGGAAATAAGAGGATTGAAGGTGTCATTTCACAGAGTCTTTCATTTCAGATGGGTGTGGATTATAGTGTTGTTTTTTTCTCAGACGTTCCCAACACTGATGTCTCTGCTGTGTAAGTCCGTCTAACCTCTATTTAACTATGTCTACAGGCGACGTGGTTCCTCCAGACACCACCCTGGTGTTTGACATCCAGCTGGTGGATCTGTGGAACAAAGCCGACCTGGTCGTCACCAAAACCGTCACCACTCCCAAAGACTGCAAGCGCTCCGTGATGCGCACTGACTTTGTGCGCTACCATTTCAACGGCACTCTGCTGGACGGCACCGTCTTCGACTCCAGGTGAATTCTGGCGTGGACGACTGTTGGCGTCAGGTGTAGAAGTGTGAACCTTTGCACGAAACTATAGAAAGTGATTAGGAATTGTAGCCCTAAAAATAGTAAATAAATCACAGTCAGGGAATAGGTCTTTGTTTGAAGCTAAATCTCGTTCTTATCCTTCAGGCTCTGAAACGAGGCCCTGTTTGAATGACGGCTCTAATGTGTTTGTACTGTGTCATCCAGGTGTGTTGTGTGTCTGACTTTGCGCTTGTATGAGCCCTACGTAGCTACACCAGGAAGCAGACCCAAGACTCCTTAGTGGGCGAGGGTTGGCTGATCAAGGGCATGGATGAGGGCCTGCTGGGCATGTGTGTAGGAGAGATCAGAAATATCGTCATCCCTCCCTTCAAAGCTTACGGAGAAAAAGGATCAGGTGAGTAAAATGACAGTTGTTAGTTAAGTTGAACTTAAAAGGGCTGAAACAGAGGATTTGGTGTTCCTGCTTCCCCAAACACCAGGTGGTTAGGAGGTCTGAGAAATAAAATAATGTTACAAAGCATCAACAGGCAAATCCCTGAAATCACATTTTTCATAAAATGCATATAAAGAGAACATCATTTTTTTTCATAGCACTTAAAGCCCTCATGTGGAGTGTTTTTTTATCACTAGTAGCGCTATGGAGCATGTTTTCGGGAGTGGGACCCTGTTTCTTTGCATGTACGAGGACGCACATGTAAGTAAACATATACAAAAATATAAGATGCTCATTCATAGAAAAAACATCAAAATTTCCAGTTATTCCACCTTTAATCAAGTTACTTTTTTTGTTAAAATGGACGCACATCTTGTACCATTCTTCATCTTAAGTTTTTTAATATTTAGGTCAAACTCTCATTTGGTTTCTATGTATCGCGTTTAACTTCCCCTGCTTTCCCCAAATCACCGAAATATAACTCCCTTCTATATAAATCCGCTTTTCTTTTATATTAACGTAGCTCGATGTTGGTAGGTGTGAAGTTTGAAATTCTCTTTCTGCTCACCAGGTACAGAGATTCCCCCCCAGGCGACCCTGGTGTTTAACGTCCTGCTGGTGGACATCCACAACCCAAAGGATAACCTCACCATCGAGGACCAGGTGGTGCCTGAGTCGTGCGTACGCAAGTCTGTGGTTGGGGATTACGTCCGGTACCACTACAACGGTACCTTCCTGAACGGAGTCACTTTTGACACCAGGTGAGGTCAGGTCAGGTCACACTGAGAATTATATTGCAGTCATTTGAGAGATTAGTCCTATGAATTGGTAAAGTCTGTTTCCTGTGTCCTTTTAAGTATGAATAATAATAATAATAATAATAATAATAATAATAATAATAATAATAATAATAAAAGCTACCCTTTTAGAAAATAATCCGTGCTCGTCTGTTACTGTTAACAGCTACCAGAGGAACAGCACATACAACACCTACATCGGGATGGGGTATGTGATCGCAGGCATGGACCAGGGCCTGGTGGGAGTCTGCAATGGGGAGAGGAGGAGGGTCACCATCCCTCCACACCTGGCGTATGGAGAGCAAGGAGCAGGTAAATTACTCTAGCTTTTTCCTCAAGCTTGTAGTAAGTTGCCTGCCCAAATCGATTTTAATCGATTTAATAATAACTGTTCTGTTACTGTAATGGTTCATTGTTGCACATCAGTATACACTGACACTGAGCTAAACTAAAATTACCCATTAAAATCTTTGTGAAATAGCATTTTCAGAACCTTTTGGGTCTGTTTTTGGTTTAATAGGATGAAACATAACATGAAAATCACATAATTTAAGAATGTTAACTAAATGTATGTCATACAGACCAAAAGATACACAAAGATGGGACTGCTGAAAAATTATTTTTGTATTGGTACTTTGTATTGCTGGTTCTACAATCTCAAATGTGAGGATTTGCTCCTTTTTATTGTGTTTTATGTCATTATAAATTAAATACCTTTTGGATTTTAGAGCGAAAAGATCAATTAGAGAAATGATTAAGAGATAATGAAAATGATCAAGAGTAGCCGGAAAATCAGTTAACTGTAATAAGTCACACACTTTCATGGCTGAAGGTAAATGAAGAGCAGATAACACTGTTGGTCCTCCGATGAACACAAACATCTGAACATGAACAAAATATTTCCCAACACTTACCATACAGATTAAATAATCACATGTGGTCTTTCCAGGTGACATCATCCCCCCTTCTACCGTGCTGGTGTTTGACATTCACGTCATCGACTTCCACAACCCCAAAGACAAAGTGGACATCAAGATCACCTACAGACCCGAAGTGTGTAACGAGACCACCGGGGAGAACGACCTCGTCCACTACCACTACAACTGCACCCTGGTCGACGGCACACCGCTCTTCTCCTCGTGAGTCACCCAGACATCCCATATTTTAAAAACACTGATATTTTGCACATTGAGATCAATACGTAATCAACCTTGTCCTCAGACACGACTATGAGAACCTTCAGGATACAGTGCTGGGGTCGGAAAAGGTGATCGACGGACTGGACGAGGGCCTGCGGGGCATGTGCATGGGAGAGAAGAGGGTGGTAACGGTGCCCCCGCACTTAGGCCATGGAGAAAAAGGAGGTGAGACTTCTGCTTTGCTTCACAACCATCAAACGCTACCACACTGTACTCTTCTTCATCAGGAAGACAATGGTTTGGTTTCTTGTCAAAGAAATAAGTTTGTTGCCATAATGTCAGACTTTCATGAGAAGATTTTCACGTCTAATATCACAATATCAGTGTTTTTATATATTTTTTGAACCTTAACAGGCTTCTTGCAGTCCTGAGCTACATTTATTATTCTTTATTTAATCTGTTAAAAAATAAAAAACACCCACAGTCCAGACAAAGAGGTAGTTATGCTTTTCACAGTTAAAAAAAAAATAAGTATTTTTCTTGCTTTCTATCCATCAGCCAAAGGTGTGCCGAGCAGTGCTGTGTTGGTATTCGACATCGAACTGGTGAGCTTCGAGAAGGGAGTGCCGCCTGGTTACCTGTTTGTGTGGATCCAGGACAGTCCTGCCGACCTGTTTCAAGCCATGGACGCCAACAACAACGGAGCGGTGCCCCAGGAGGAGGTACGTTTCTGCGGACAGTGTGACCACCACCTACATTATTTCACATGGTCCCTAAAAGTACTTATACACAGTTCCAGACACAAATTTGTTTTATAAAGGGACTTACCAACAGTGATGGAAGAAGTACTCAGATCCTGTACTTAAGTAAAACTAGCTGTACCCCTATGTAAAAGTACTAATTCTGCAGAAAATGTATTCAATATTTACATTATATTATTGGCTACTACTGATGCTTTAATGTGTAAGTAGCATTTCACTGGTGTTGTTGGTCGAGGTTTTACTAATTTTAGTAATACAGCAAATATTTTACAAAATGAATGCATGTTTTTAACTGCACCACACCCAGAAATGTAGTGGAGTAAAAAGTACAATATTTCCCTCTGAAATGTGGTAAAATAAAAGTATAAAGTTGCATAAAATTTAAATAAGTGAAGTACAAATACTTCAAAATTGTACTTAATTAAAGTACTTAAGTTCCTTACTTTGGCACCATCTGGTGGTAATCTCAAGAATGATACTGCTGCTTGCTTTCAAGTGCTTTCTTTCCCTTGGAAACAGCAGACAACAAAATAATCTCACCTCATGGTCCGTTTAGTAGCTGTTCTGGAGCTTTCGCTTGATCTTCATCGGTTGTCATGGAAATATGCTGTAGATGTTCAAATTTCCATTCATGGAGTATTTTAAGGAAGCTAGCATGGACTAGAAGCCCTGTTAGTGCTCAAAGATCATGTGATATGATCGAAAGCTCCAGAACAGCTACTAAATGGACCGTGGGGTGAGATTCTCTTGTCCACCATTTAAAAGAGATTTATCACTGGAAAAGTCTAGTACAACTTTAAAGTGATATTGATGCCCACATCACATTGTTACTGATCAGTGACGCTCTTTTATCTCGACACATTTTAGTTTGGGGAGTTCATCCAGCTGCAGGTGACAGAGGGCAAAGGTCGTATAAAGCCTGGACTGACCATGGAGCAGGTTGTCGTTGACATGTTCAACAACCAGGACCGAAATAAGGATGGAGCGATCACGGCCGACGAACTCAAACTGAAGGTGGAGGAGGATAAAGAAAGGGAAGAGGCGAGGCACGAGGAGTTGTGATGAGGACAAATGGCTTCATTCTCTCTCAGGGATAAACCCCAACACCTTACAAACAAGCAACGAGAGACTTTTCCCATACAGCATCATGATTTAATACTTTCTGTACCACAATGGACAATCTTTTTAAATGACAAGAAAATAATGCAAAGGATCTTTTTTTGTGGAGTTCTGTGTTGTATGTTTTTGATTGTTGTATTTCAGAAAACCAAACAAGCACCTTTATTTGTCCCTGAAAGTCACATGGATTAAAATGTTTGTAAGAAAAAGAAAATTGTTTCATTTTTTTCTAGGGCTTGTTTCCCAGCTGAAGAAAACATCTGACATCTTAAACAAGCAGTGAGCAGTGCATCAATATTTCCATAAGCTGTTGGTAGCTACTCATCATCTTTACTTAATGCTTTCCTGGTGTGTTTTTTTTTTAAAGCTGCATGTCTTTTCTTTGCAAAAGACCATCTGACAGGGGAATTGCATAATTGGTTTTACAGCAGTAGCATTTTAAATGATGCAATTCTTTGTAATTGTGAACAGTGTGTCATTTATACTCAAATTACTAAAAGTATTAGTCATTTTAAAAACATAGGTAATTTACATCTGTGTACATGTACTAAGACAAAAAAATGCATTGTTTTGGTTATTAGTGGAAATACTGTATCAACTTAGAAAATATTAATATAGGTATTAATATTGATGAATCTCTAAGAGAATTTAAAAGCTACATGATTCACAACTATCGATCGTGAATCGAGAAATGATTAGTAGCATACAGCGATAATGTAAAAATGTGGTTTAAAAGGATAATTCAAATTTTTTAGAATCCCATAATTACAGGAAATTTCTTTCGAGACATGGGTTATTAACATCACTCAAGGGGCAGTTTCCTGAAACTTGCTGATTTTTACCTGGAGAATAATGAATGAAATGGCATTTCTAAAACTGAACTATATCTTTATCCTTACAAGATAGTCCATATTCATGTCACAACACCACCTATGCGCAATGTTAAGTCCTGATTTATAGCAGCATTAACGTGTTAGTCTTCAGTGTCACAGGTAAAAAAAAAACAACTAGAATAGCTTAAAGACTGATAACATCACTGTCAAGTTAGCTGCATCCCGCAAGCAAACACATGTACTCGCAGTGTACACAGAGGTAATATCTCATACATAACTTGTGAAACAAATCAGTGAAATAAAAAAATACACTAATTTTTTATACTGACATATCTAAAAGTTCTGTTCACTGAGTTGTGTTAAGGTGGCACATTGCCGTTCAGGTGCTACCTATGCATGACCTAATTTAGATCTATTAAACCTTTGGACTTCGTAAATTCAAGTCAAAACACAGAGAGTGTAAAGAGTAAGTGTGATTTGCACCATATAAGTCCAGTTTCAAGGTCTGGTTTGAGGTAAGTGATGATATGTGAATGTCCAGTATGCAACATGCAGTGAACAAATCCATCTGTGTGTAGGTTGTCATAAAGTGTCCAGTTCCTCCTTGTGCGTCTTACTTGTTGTCTCTCGATGAGGTAATGTATCTGAGGATGGCGTTGGGGACGTCCATCGTCTCGTCCTTCACCAGCACGATGTCAAAGGAGTTGATGTAGGACTCCTTTCTCTCTTCCACCTGAGAGAAACAGACAGAACCCAATTTCCTTAAACTCAACATGTTGATATATTGAATCCCAGGATAACTTCATACTTTAGACTGACCTGGTCGTTGAGGAAGCCGATGGTGAGGATGTTCTGGTGCTCAGACACCCCGTCGGACATGGTGAGGTCTCCTAAAGAGTCTCCCAGCAGCAGCACGTTGGGTCGACCCTGCAGCTCTGTGAGGCCAGCTGCTTGTGACAGAGCACCTTCCCTCTTGTTGAAGGTGTGGATCAGTTGGCCTTTGAAGGCTCGCAAGACCCCCTTATTAACAAGACAACATTCAGTTAAAGTTACTGTTACCAATCATACAGAGATCAGATTCCTGTAATGATTGGTGTAAAAATCTACAGTAATGTTGCACTAAAGGTGCATTAATTGATTTCTATTAGCAACCAAGACACATGACAAATAGAACAGAGATCAAAAAGAAAAATCCTGACGATGTGTAATATCATGATGGAAATTACTACATTAGTAATACTGCTTTTTACTATCTTCAGTTTAGGTTGATGTAATTCCTTTATTCTTTTACTGTTTTCCATGCCTTGAAATCAATAAACTGATGGGGAAAATGGTTATGTTATCATTGGCATCAACAAACGGCAATCACTGGCCCATGTTTCTCTTTTGAGAAAGTTATAGTGGAAGATCTTCTCAACTATCTAAATATTATGCAGTGCATTTTCATACAATAATGCACATGATGTGACATCATTGTAAAGCAAAGTGTAGTCAAACGTACAGTTTGGTCAAAGTCCATGTAGTTGGAGATGATGTGGACATTGGGATGGAAGACGTGGTGCTGTCGGATCACCTCCTCCAGAACGTCTCCAACACCAGCGGAGAAGATCAACAGAGGGACCTCTTGCTCCGCCAGATGATCAAAAAACACCTTGTAGCCGTCCCTAAAGAAACCACACAATCAGACACCATTAGACATGGCGTTATTGAAGAACTATATTTTCTCTGTAGAACCATGGTTTTGGTTATTATTAAATTTGAGCACGTTGTGTACCTGAGCATAGCGCTGGATTCCTTGACAGCCTGGGCCAGCATGTCCTTCCTGATCCTCTGTTGAATCAGCAGCTCATGGACTTGAGTCCACCTGTAGAGGGCAGCACGAGACAAATGTAAATTAAAATTAGACAGATTAATATAGATAATATATAGGAGTTATTATTGAGATCCGTCTGTTTCTTACCACTCCACCATAAGAGGCAGCTTCTCTTCAGCAGTCCTGCCAGGGTCAATCTCTATAGGATAGTAGGTGTTCAACAGCTCCCTCATCTACAGTGGACCAACAACACATCAAATGTCATCGTGCAAGTCACTGCACAAAAACAAACTGTTACAATACAAGTGTGAAATGGACCCATTATTATTTGAACTGTACACTAATTAAAACTTCATGACTGTAGCACATTTACCTTTTTAGTGCAATCTTCATTGATCAACAACCGGTTATCCAGGATGTCTGGAAAAAGAAAGGAAAACAGGTTGGTAACAGTTTCATAAAAGGCACAAAGACAGTCAGACAGTCAAGTAATAATCATTTGGATCTAATCATGCAAATGTGCAGACTCTAGTTACTATAAGTTATCTGTGTGCTTACTGTGCGTGGTGGGCACTCTCCTGCCGTTGTGGGCAAATCTGGTCAGTGTCATATCGAAGTCTGAGATTAACTGAGAAAATACAACAATTTAGAACTGAAGATATAGAACTGTCATGTGTCATTTCCTGTATTTAATTCGTAATATATTCGCACTCCTGGTGAAATGTACCACAGTCCACTCACCTGCATGCTGCCTGCACCTGCTCGCTGCATGGCGTGGATTGTCTCCTCAACTCTGCTGCGCTCCTTCATCAGCACCGAGCACTTGGCCAGCTCGGGGATCTGAGCAGAAAAGAATCAAATCTTGATTGCAGAAAAGACGGAGAGGGATGGAAGCAAAAAAAAAAAAAAAAACTCCAGGGCAATGTTGTACAGCACACATGCACAGACGATTTCAAAACAGAATCATGTTTATTCCATCTTGTGAGGGGCTCTTTGCATGAGAAAAATATGATCTCAAAAAAATGTGTAAAATGCAAGTCTCCTCCAAATCGATCCAAGGCACACTGTAGGATTTGTGCAAAATTAAAATGCCTTTATTTTACAAGGCAATATGTATTTAAAATAACAAACGCATTGCAACCAACATAGGTCACTGTCAGCAGTGGCTTACACACCTATATTGTGTTACACTGATGAGATGAGGGGGAGGACGGCCCTCCACCAATACACAAGCCTATTGGTCACAAACAAGGAAGTGATACATCCAAAAGAGGAGATGGAGAAGGGGTAAACCACCTCAAGGGGAACCTAATCCTGTCTTTATGTACATGTGACACATTTAAATTCCTCATTTTTCTGCTCCTGATTACACAAACACCATAAGCATTCAATAATCACAGATATCAAACTACACTGCAATCTTTTTAGCATTCCTGAAATCATATTTTTATATTTTTACAAAAAAAAAAGGAGAAAAGTACATTTCATCTTTGAGGCCAGGGTGTTTTTTGAAGTCGTATTTCGCTCATGCAAGGAGCCCTTCACAAGATGGAATAAGCAGAGTACATCTGAAGTATCCAAAGGGAACCTGTAAGATCACCACAAAGACCCTGCAGCACGTCTACTCCACTGTCCTCAGAATTAGGTTTACTTAGTGACGAAAAGTTGCTGAACTTAAACTTCCAGTGTCTTTATTCAGCTTCCTCACCTCGGTCTTGGTCAGCTGGTGCCAGATAGCCAGGACAGTCCGCACCGGCGCGTAGATCCAGGGAATATGGTATATCTGCATGTAAAACACAGGACAAAAGTCATTTTGTTAATGCTTTATTGTACAGATCTGTCATTTCCTGCAGTTTTCCTGTACACAACTGGTAATCTGAACATGCAAAAGTGTGAGATTTGTTCACAGGCCAGACTGTAATTCAACATATATGGAGAATAACGCTTCCAATGATAAAATGAAAAATGACTTACTATTCGCGTGGGTTTGAATTTAGCTGTTATTTCAAGGTAATTCCTATTTTCGCCAGGATTAGTCCCACTTTACAATTAAATTAGGCCTAATTTGTTGGCCTCAAACTGCAGCGCTCACGCGTTTCAGCTGCGGTCACAACGTTAGTTCCAGCTAACAAACTTACAGTTTGTGTCGTTATAGAAAAGTACTCTGCGTTTCACTGAAAACACATCGTTGTTTTACCGCCTGAGATACTTTAACTTTAATACCGACATTAGTGCAGTGAACTGCGGACCGTTACAGCCGTTACAACTCACCATTTTCCAACGGAGAGAGACGCGTCAGCGAAGTGTGCCACTAATGTTAAAGACAAACTGTGTAAACATCTCAAAAGAAAAGTTATTGATTAATGTAACAATTTACAATCGACTGCTGGTTTCAATGATTTGTTTACGTTCCCTGTTTGTCGCACCTGCAGCCTTCCCCCTCTTCTACGTAAAAAAAAAAACCCACAAAGGTTCCTACGCACTTTAGTTCCTACCTCACTGAGGGGCTTTTTTAGCGGTGGTACCGTATCACACCTCATTAAAAATATCGAATAAAAAAAATATATAAAAAAATTATATTAGATTGAATGACATTTTTACATTTATATTACATTAAATTGAATTAAATAAAAATACATTAATATTACCTTAAAAAATAATTTAATTTAAAAAAATGTATTGAATTCAATAAAGAGTTACACAAACAGATTAACATTGCCACCACCGCTCACCTGGAACAAATCCCTGTGTTTTGAGACCGCTGTGAAGCTTAGATATAGATTTTAGTGCTTCTATTTTTGTAGATACATAATGGAAAATTCAGGATTTCTTTTAAATAGCTTCCATGTAAGGCGAGGCAGTGACTCCAAATCAATACCACAAATGGTTACCACACAGGCCACATAGGACACACTTATTTATATTGGATTAAGGACTTCCTGTATTTTTTATAAATATTTTTATGGAAGCCTCCAGCAGTTAAGCGTGAGGTTCTGGGAGGTGAGCTAACCGCCCTCCTGCTGCCAACACTGGGGGGAACTGAGTTAGAAGAGGCAGCTGGGTCCAGATTGAGTGTCCAATATCCAGCTTAAAAACCACTAACTTCACCGCCCTGGTTTTGAGTTGATCTCGAGCCCAACTTTTTTGCATAAAAGATGGTGTAAGTTGAACTTCCTGTTTATGTGGGGGAGATCCCTGTTTCATGTCATTAGTAGAGAGAAACCTTTGGTGGTGAGTTTACAGCTGAATCAGCATTCACACTAAACAGCCTTTTGGCTATTTTAACATAAGCCTTCATTGTTACATTTGGTGTTAATGACTGCCGTCACTCACTGATAAAGTAGCAAAAGTACAAAAAAGAAAATTATAATTTGTCAACACTTTGCAAAGTGTCTATCCTTGCGCTGAATCCTCAGATACAACATAAAGGCGTATTTGATGGAACATAAATAGATTGAATGATAGATAAATTGATGACAACAAAGTGATTTAATTATTTATTGCAATGTCTGTACACTTGCAGCTCTTGCACATACAAATGGAATGGCACCACATGTAACACAGGAAATGTGGATGCATGAAATATATTTTGGCACTGGAAAATCATACTTTAACCGAAATCATCTCTCCAAGGATCAAATAGGGGCAGTGACCCTGTGGTTGTGTGAAAACTTAAGTCTGATCAAATTATTTTAATCATATTCATCAATAAATACTGCTCGCATTGTGCACAGTATGTGGAAAAATGCTAGGCTCACAAAGCCTAATTAGATAATAAACTGCTCAGCTGGGGAGACCACAGGCATCAGCAATTTTAACAGTAATGGAGAAATACATTCAGCTCAGTAACTGGTCCACACAACACTTTTTTGTCATCAACAGCTTGCTTGTCAGACACTGTACAATGTTTAAGTTAAAATTCAAAGTCCTTTAGTGCAGTAAATACAATTAATTCAACAGTACTAAGAAGGGGCAGTTGGGGTTTTATGGCACAGCTGGGAACATTGAGTGAACCATGCACAAAAACATATCAGCCTCCTGGTTTAATGTGTTTCACACATTTCAGTCTTTCTACAGTGCAGTGTCCAAGTGAGGCAGAGGCACATTCTGCCAGAAGCACTAAGGCAGGACAAACCGAATGACTCCACTAAAACCAACAAACCACATTTAAATCAGAAATATTCTTCTTCCAAGAATGAATTTTCCTCATATTATGGTGGTATTTGGTCTATCGTTCTTACACATTTATACACATCCACTGGAATGAAAAAAAAAAAGTACTGTGCAATCTGTAAAAACTGTTCTAGTGCACATCTTTTTAGTGCAACACTGTATTAAACAGGCTTGTTTTATGAGGGGGGGAAACATATAATCACTGAACATCCTGATCCCCAATATGTGCTTTACTTAATAATTAATTTTCGCTACAAAAATGATTGTCTATTTCAAGTGGGGCACACACTACATACACACTATATACGATCAACATTTGGATATTTTAATCCCTAGAGTGCAAAAAAAGTGCAAACTGGAGGTAGAAGAGAAATTAGATGCAAGTAGTGAGAAGAGTAAAAAGTTCAAGCTGATACTTCTTCTCTCAGCTGGTTGTTACAGTAAGCTCATTATCCCCACACTGATAATTTGTTTCTCACTTACAATAAATGTAGACATCATTTACTTTGCTATGTTGTACATCTCAACACTGCATTTGGTGTGTCACTGATAACTGTCAGAGTTTTATTCTAGCTTGCAGCACAACATATGTTGACATCATTTAGGTGTTACACAGACCACATATAAAAAGCTGAGCTAAGTTGTTGAGCGATGAAATCAACAATCTTTTTTCAGAAAATGCCAAAGCAATCACAGTATCACTTCCTAGCAGGATGAAAGTAAGGCATAAGCTAATAATGTAAGGCCAGAATGCTCATGAAACTAATAATTTAGTATCCTGTCTGGCTAATTCTTAATTTTTTCAACATCAATAGTTATAACATAATCTTCAATTCAATCTTCCAAAGCAGCCCCAGGTAAAACCCATGCAGACAAATTCACCCGAATAAAGGCAAAAGAATAAGGTAAAAGTTTTGTGGTTAGACGAGGCAGAACTTAACATTCGATTTGAGACTGCAGCTGTCTGTGCAGAGTGAGCGTGTGGCGATTGAGCTGCTGCATCTGTTGCATGCGGTCTCGCTGGCGAGCCAGGTTCTGGGGCATCGGGTAGTGCTGGCAGCCGTGAAGATACTGGTACGGGATGCGTACGTGGCAGGCCGCGGCCCGGCAGCGCGGCTGAGGTAAGGGGGGCAGCAGCATCCAGCGCTTCTTCTCGGCACAGTAGCGGTAGGCCTCCTTGCGGTACTGCTTGTCCATGTTGATGCTGTTCCTCCACCCGCCAATGACGAATATGTCTTCACCCAGGTAGCAAACAGCAGCACCTTCCATGCCAAGGACCTCGGGAGGGAGGCTGTCGAGGATGTCGTCAGAGATGCTTCTGCTTATTTTCTGCCGGGCGGCCTCGACTGTTACCTTGTAGCTTTTGGAGCAGCAGGAAGCTGTGTGGTAGAAGTTGGTGGAGGCAACAGCCATTTGGAAACTGCAGTAGTTATCGATGAGCGGTAGGGAGTCCACTTCCTGCCACTTGTGAGTCTCTGTGTCGTAGCAAGTGGTTACGGTGCTCAGTCCATCATCGTTTTCCAGGTCCACAGGGGTCCTGGCCATCACGTACACGTATCGGTCCGCCACGCTCACCGTTTTTACATCTCGCAGTATCTTCGGCGCCGGCTCGAGATTGTGCCACTCGCCCCGCTCAGGCTCGTAGACGGTAACGTCCTTAAAGCCCGGACTGAAGTTGCCGTGACCGCCGATGCTGTAGAGCATGCCTTTGACCCACGTGAGGCCGAAGGAGTGCTTGCGGGTGGTCAGGCCGCTGAACGGCTCCCAGGTGTTGAGGTTGGGGTTGTAGCGCTCCACCGTCTTGGCGAAGCCCGGCTCCATGGAGCCTGCCACATAAACATGGCTGTCAGCGACTGCGATGGCATGTCCGTCGAGGTGGTTGTGAATGTGCGGCAGGCTGACCCAGCGGTCCTCAGCCACAAAGTAGCCCACACACTCACTCAAATAGTCTCCACCTTCTGAAACACCACCCACTACCATGATTACATCCATGTTCTGGCCGAATCGTGGCTGGATTGCTGCCGTGTAGGAGGCACAGGGCTCTAAATCAGCTGACTTGAGGCTCTCAAGGCGAACAGCATGGACCTCAAGGGCGTCAGACACCAGCTGCCGACAGGCTGCATTGTTTGCCACTAAGGGCTCCTTCCTCACCACCCGTGTCAAGTAAGTAGGAGCAATCTGAGGCAGCCTTAAAAGCCTGAACAGCTCCTCGAAATGCTTCTCTCGCTCCTCTGTGTTTTGGTACATCCATTTTACGATGGCCTCAAACAACTCCTGTTCAGAGTCCACAGTGATTTCTGAGTCGGACAGCCAGTCCCGCACCAGGTGGAACGGCAGCGTGTAGAATTCCTCCTTGCGGATAACTTTGTGGAAGTTTCTCCTGATGGTCTTGGTGGCTCCCTTGGCCAGCTGGTCCAGCGTGTACATGTGGGCGAGGCTGTGCACTGCCACACAGTTGGACAGGCTCAACTTCTTCATCAGAAACTCTCCGCAGAAGGACTTCAGCTGCGCCAACAGGAACCTGCGTGAACATGTTGTCATTTTCAGATCATTAATGTAGAAAACGTGGAGTTTGGAGTGATTCCTATGAGTTAGTGCAGTAATAAGTATAATGTGTAATGGACTGCAACAGCATGCAAAGTGATTTCAGTGATTAGGACACCTAAGCAATAAAAGTGGATGGAACAAAGGCCTGCATACATACAGTACACTGAAACATTAGATTTCATTAGATGTCCCTTGCCATCTAAAGTAAAAACTCATGTTCTGCAATAAACCGTGTAAAAACCGAGATTCCCAAGAAAAACCAAGGCTCAAAACCTTTTTTACGCAGTGGTTTTCTTTTGAATCTTTGTACTCGTGAGACATATTGCCTTGGTGTTTCTTACAGCACCATGCTCCTATAACCTATAATGCAGGTCTCTAAGTGTTTTTACTTGGATCGCAAAGAATAGCTCTTGTTTCTTCAGTGCGTGTAGTTTTGGGGCCACGTGCAGCTGTCTGAGTTTTTCATATACATACTTCAAACTGCTGCTTTAAAATGCCATTAAAAGTGCAGTATTATCAAACTGTCTTGATGTTGTAATGCGTTATACATCAAGAGGATCACTTGATAGTTTATAATAGGCCTTTTTTTTTTTTACAGTAAGTCATGACAATGAGCCCGCATGCACAACAGCAGGACCCTGACACTTATTATTTCCCATAACACAATATTTTGGAAATGTTGTAGTTTGTTTTCAGTTATGATTCAACCTTTGCCAAGGTTGAAGTTGGGTGTCGCTATAATGGGAATGACACGAGATCACCAATATCCATGTATCAACAAAAAAAATGATAAAAGTGCAACAACACAAGAGAACGAGGAAGTACTGAAAATAGGTCTCACCAGGCAAAACACCTGTTAGGCCTTTAACAATAAACCAGCATAATGCATAACTTGCAAATCTGAGCCACATCTATTCCCAGTGAGTCATCTGCTGAGCAAGAAATGCCACAAATGAACTGGTTCCAGTTTCTCTGGTGTGAATATTTGTTTGTTTTCTCAGTCTTTTAGGATATCAAACTAAAGATCTTTGGGGTTTGGACTGTTGGTTGAACAAAACAAGCTACTTAAACACGCCAACTTTGACATTTCAAATAAAGACTCAGGTTTGAGCCACTTTATGTTTTCATTGATGATGAAAATAATTGTTAGTTGCGGTCCTTCGTCATATATATATATATATATATATATATATATATATATATATATATATATATATATATATAACAGGCTCTAAATTTGGTCCATATTCCTGCCAAATGCACTTTTACCTGTAAGTTTCTTACATAGAAAACAAGTGCGAAGTTCCACAGGTGTGTGAAGTCATATCTGCTGCTCACATGCAGATCCAGACAAGGTGTGGCTTATTTACCACCAGAAACAAAAACCTGCAGGACAACTGCCCAACACTTCCGTGTATAATGTTATTCAGATAATATATAAATAAATAAATATATGATTTTTTTTTTTTTATTAATTACCTGTCAGCAATTTCCAACACCTCATGCACGTTTGCAGTGGTGACCCTGATCGCTCCCGTGTACATGAACTGTATGACTCTCTCCACAGTTTCTGGGTCCGGTCCCGGCGCGCAGCTCCAGTCCTTCAGCTCCACTCGCCCCGACGCGGACTCCGAAAACCGTCCGCCGAGCATCAGCGCGAAGTACCGCGACGCGGCGGACAGCACCGAGCGGTGGGCGGACACGGCCCGGGCCGCGTCCGCGTCCGCTCCGGAGCCGAAGACCAGCGTCAGGTCGCAGAACTGCCCCGCCTGCCTCTGCTCGTTCTGCCGCCGGGAGAGCTCCGAGCAGTAGGCCGAGCAGGTGAACTCCTCGGCCTCCTCCGGTTCCCCGTCACCTGTTCGCGCTCCCGCCGCGCCGCCGCCGCCGCCGCCGCTCCGGCTCCGGTCCTCCGGTGCTTCTGCTGCCGCTGCCATACCGCGGGGGGACAGACTCGGGGGCGATTGGAGGCTCTGGACTATCTTGGGGAAGGTCTCATGGGCGCAGACAACACACGCGAGCAAACATTCAAAAACTGACATGCATGCGCAGCGTTCACAGCCCAGCTCGGAAAACAGGAGTGCTCACTTCCGTCTTTAAGGAGATCCCAAACGTGGACTCGGTTTTTGCTGTAGTGCCAGTGGGAGGCTGATACATCCAAGCTCGCGTCTCTGTGCACACAAGAGATACACACCTCTGAGAGCAGATACAGACAAGTCCGACATGCGATCGATTTTTAAGACAGTTTCGACGAATTAACGCGTCTTTATTGTGGCGGAATTTAACTTTATTTAAGGGATGCGCCGTTCTCGCGCATGCGTGTTGCGAATTATCTAACCGCACTCGGGCTGTTGCGTCCTGAGATGAGACCAACATCTGTTCAATAACTGATGGCATAAATCATCCGTTCAGTCCACGAGCTGTCAGTCATATTTAGTGTCTGTTATTAATGACTAGTCATGCTTATATACCACATTAATTGGGAGGAAATACATTTAATTAAGATTTTTTTGTCATTGTCTCTGTGCGCAGAAGTTATTGACCTTATGTTGCATTTGGGTGTTTCCTCTGTGAAGGGAAGCACAGTAGACTGTTGTAATGGATTCATTTGTGTGTTTAGGTGGTGTCATCTCAAGATTTCAAACTTCATTGGACATAATGTTGATTTTTTTTCTTTCAGACTTTAGTCTGAGTTCACAGTCTTTTATATCCATTATACATTTCAGCCAAAATGAAAAGTAAAACAATAAGTTCTTTATTATTATTCTATTATATGACAGCATATTACAAAAAACAAAGCATTATTTTTCACAGTTAAATAAAAACAGCAAAACAAAGATCAAACACAGCAGGCCGTACAGTGGGCAGTTACAAAACATTTTGAGTTGGTGTCAAGTCTTAATTAAAGCTGGATAATTACTTCAAAAGAACCGACAATCAGTATTATGTGCAATCATTTCTTCAAGTAAAGCAAACTGCTTTCACAGCCCCGCGTCAAAAGATGCTTTCAAAGACCCGCAGGGCTCATTCATGAAGCTTTGTTAGTCCCCTTTCGGTGCTTCAACATTTTCCTGTTTTTATGACCGTTATTCAGAATAGCAACTCAAATAATTCAATTTGTACTTGATGTGAAAGACTTGAACACCTCAAAACTGCATTTAATTTACAGTAGTTGATGAATTTCAACCACTAGTTTACAACCAGGGTTGTTCTAGGAAAGGCAATGATGGACTGACACTTAAATCATGTGTTTGTTAAATTCCTTTATCCCACTACGATGCCTTCTTTTCAAAACAAGATCTAGATAAGCTCTGTAGTACCAACCACAGGAACTTTTTTCCCCCAACTTTAAACAAAGACAAATTCCTAAAAATAGCTTTGGTTTATCTCGTGATGACAAAGATCTTTCTCAGTGGAAGTGAAACTTAGAGAAAGAATTTAAAACAAATATTAGATTTGCTACTGTATAAACTAAGGTGCAATACTCAAAGCCAGAAAGCATACTTAGGCACACTCTCGTGGCCTAAAACAGGCAAATGCTGATTAAAATAAATCAATACAATTTTATTAATTGTTTTAAGCAGTATTAAAAAAAAGACATTACTGTATTTCTGATCTTGAACAAATTTCACATCAGTAGCTGTGACTAATCAGACTTTATATCATAATCTTTTTTAATTACCGATCAATTTTGTGCTCCTGCAACTGTTGTGGTTTGCATTGGTTTGACTCTTTGTTCAAAACGGAATACGTTACACCTCAAGACTTTAAATAATTTTTTTTGTAGTGAAATCTGAAAATATAATTCCCCTTTTTCTCCGTAAAAACTAGATCAAAAACTTCTACCCAGATCCCTCAGTCAGACAGTACAGTGCCACTTCCCAGAATCATCCTGCCCAGTTATCCCAAGGCATAACCAGGAGAGTACATATATACGTTAAGTGAGATGTGTAATGCTGCCAGACACATTTGGGCAGTCACATCTGGAAGTCCCATTCTGCGATGTAGAGATTACATCGACATATGTTCAGGGAGCACATAGGAGATGTCATCCCAGGGGTGACGGTACAAACCCTGTTTCAGCCTCTTCTGATCCAGGTAATGTCCTAATGTAACATAGACACAAGTTAGAGGTCTTGTTTAAATACTTGGAGAGTTAGTGTCATGGCTCTGTCTGAATCGGACTCACCAATAAAGCCCATGCTACGGCCAAGGACAAAGATCCCATTTAGTGCTCCGATCTCCACAAACTCGTCAGCCTCATCTCTGGAACCAGTTCAACATTTATGTGAGAGACAATACTGGATATTGTTCCATCAACGCAGAAAGAAACAATACAGATGCATTCTTGGCATATGAATGTTTCAAAAGCATCTATGAAGAATACATTTTGTTAACACTTTAATAAAGGGTTCATAACACACTATAATGTAGTCGTAAGCCGAAACGTGTTTATTAATGTGTTTTTCAACTTAAGTCCTCCTGTTGAGGCTGGTAATGAACCGATGATGAATGAAATACAGGAAAAAGTTGTAATAATATAAAATATGTCTTCATAGGAGAAGTTGTTATATAACTGTTGACAAACATTAAACACTAATAAACCTTTTAAAATATCTTTATATCTGCTAACAACTACATTATAGTGCGTTATAAACCATTTATTAAATGGGGGTTAAAGTTAAGTTACCTACGTGCATGTACAAAAAAATAAAAATATTTGACTGGATTCACACTTCATCAGTCTTGATATTCTTACCGTGTGAAGCCACCACACGTCCTAAGCAGGTCCACAAAGGCAACACCAATAAAACCGTCTACGTTGAGGATCAGGTTGGGTTTCTGAGAATAAGAAAGAGAAATCAATGTATCTAAATGTCAGACGAATATCAGTAAGGCTGTCAACCTCTGCCCAATTTAACATAAAGAGGAGGAAAGGTCTTGCACACTGTCCAAAGATGTCATAGAACTGACGATCTCAACATTTCAAATTGCAAGATTTGTACAATATGTAGGATCCTTTACTTAATTCATTGTCCTGATGGTGGCTTTTCTGACGCACCAGTCCCTCAAGACCATTTTTATATATTATTTTTGCTTTATCAAGGGAGCAAGTCTTCACAGCTGACAAGTACCTTAGAGGTAGTGATCTTCTCTACGTCTAGGGCATAGTCGAGTAACTGGGTGGAGGGAAAATGCTGCTTAACAAAGTCCTTCAGAATCTGCACCCGCATGTCTGGGTTGTTGATCTGAAAACAGAGACAAACTGTGTTTTACGTTACGTTACTTTGTTTCAATAATTAATCTTATAAACATCAGAAGCTCTAAAATGTAACTTTAAGGTATTCATTGATTTAAAATGATCTAATATAACAATATAATTTCTAATCTAAAAAAAGAATTATTCAGGAGATACAATTTTAGCAACTTTCTACTATAATCTGAAAATGCCACATCGTTTATGGATCTTTAGGTTGTGTGAAAAGCTGCCTACAGATTTGACCCTGTGGCCGATGCCCATGATCAGCTTGCCATCCTTCTTCATCTTGTTGACAAACTCCATTGGCAGCATGCCACTGTCAAATGCCTTGCTGAACTGCTTTGCAGCTGCATCCAGAGCTCCTCCAAAACGGTCCCCCTGGAATTTATGAATATATATATCATGTTTCAGTACAGAAACAACTCGGTCAGTTTTAACGATGCGGCCCAGTTTGGTAGTAAAAGACAAGAGGAGGCCATGTTTGCTAGATAAAGATGATGGCACAGTGTATGTGTGTGAGCAGTACTGACGATGGTGAGCAGGCCAGAGGTGAGGCTCGAGATAAGGTCCTTGCCAGCACGAGCACAGACGATGGTGTTGTGTGCACCAGACACGGCAGGCCCGTGATCTGCAGTCACCATCAGGCACATCTCAATGAACTGGCAGGCATAGCGCGGCAACCTAGAAAGAAACACAGCAGAGCTTATTCCACTGAAAATATATTTGTAAATAAAGGAAAACAGTAACTAATTAACGCCAGTATACCAACCTGCGCTGGAACCAAAGCAAGCCCAGCACTCCCCCTAAACCCATCTCCTCTTTAAAGACTTCAGTGATGGGCATGCCAGCGTAGATGAGCTCCTGGCCTCGCTCGTCACAGATGCTTGTCATGAATGAGGCTGGCTTACGGATCAGACCCAACTCCTGGAGGAAATCCAGTGGACAGTAAAACAAATATAAGATGGGTTCTAACACACAGGCAACAAATACAAATGTTTGCACAGTGTGAAGCAGAGATCAGTATCGGCAGTGGACACTGAGAAGTAGATTTTTCTTAATTGTTCAAATTTAAATTCTTCAGTGGCTATGACACTTATTAAGGAATAATGATCGAGGTTCTTACCCTGGCCCAAGAGTAATCCATAGGTACTGTTGGGGGAGGCACCTCCTGGGCAGGAATGATGGTACCATTGGCCACCAGTTCATCATAAACTGTCCTGTTTAACCATATACACACACACAATATCAGTGGAAAACCCTACAAATAATAATTTAATGAGAAACTCTGGTATGACTGTGTGACGCATTTCTCACTTGATGACATCCCCCAACTCATCAAAGCTCTTTGGTACATAGACTCCAGCGTCCCTCAGAGCCTGGTTCTTGGCTACTGCTGTTTCTGAAGCCTGGTTGGCACAGGCCCCTGCATGGCCAAACTGAACCTGAAAATGGAAATATTACAAGTTTTCTTTTTTACATGCAACAACAACAACAACAACAACTAAAGCAAGTTATTTCAACAAAGCCAACAAACCTCTGAAGTGAACATGGTGGCGCAGGTTCCAATACACCAGCACACCACAGGCTTGGTTAACCTGCCCTCTTTGATGCCTTGGCAGATCATGTACTCCTCTGTACCACCAATCTTGGTTGTTAGAGTGAAAAAGATGTTAAAAATGTAGGCCAAAATTAAAGTAAATTAACAAAAACATTAGGTTAATGTTAATCTGAAAACATAAAGATTCTCTGAGCATCTCCCACCTCTCCCAGCACCACTATCATCTTGACCCCAGGAGTGTCCTGGTAACGCAGGACGTGATCCATGAAGGTGGAGCCAGGATATCTGGACAAAGAGGACCAAAACACAAGGACTTAAAAAGTCTTTCAGACAACAACATGTCTTTGTGAAGCAGGGATAAATTATCTAAAATTAATAGTTTCACAGCCGTCTCTCACTCCTGAGCAAATCATTTGCAAATACTGTACGTTCTTGTACCTGTCTCCTCCGATGGCCACACCTTCATAGACGCCGTCTGTGGTGCGGGAGATGATGTTGTTCAGCTCATTGGACATGCCTCCAGACCGCGACACATATGCCACGCTGCCTGGCCGATAAAGTTTGGAAGCCAGGATGTTGTCCAGCATGCCACCTGTGTTGCCAATCTTAAAACAGCCGGGCTTGATGCCACCAACCTGGGAGACAGAAAATAATGGGTATCAAATGAACTTGTGTGTGCCAGTTGAAACATATCATGGCCACTACATTCACAGTCTACTGCAGTACTTGAAGGAGTCCCCTTTTTTTAGTATTCTCCATTGGTGTGATATGGCTGCATACCGTAGCGGGCCCAATGATAGTGACACCCTTCTCATTAGCCATCTTGATCATTCTCCTTGTCTGAGCTTCAGGGATGCCCTCAGCTATGATGGCGATAGTATGGATCTGAAAACACAATAAGATAAGACAGCTGACTTTCATGGCTGAATCTCACATGTTTATGCAGTGATGTATGCATGTATGTATTTTACAGTATGTCTTTTCTACCTGTGGGTATTGCATGGACTCCAATGTGCTGTCGAAGGCTGAGCGCAGTGAAGCAAAGCTGATCAGGACGTCCACCTCGGGATGCTTCTTCATGGCATCGGCCATGTTCTTATAGACCGGCAGCAGGATCTCCTTGTGGCCCCAGTAGAACTTCTGCTTGTGATCCCCACTGGGCAACACAGAATTGTAAGGTAAAATTAAAACTTCTCTAGAGCACTTCCATTTGCATATTTGAATCTACTGTCCCGCTGATATTACAAAACTATTACTACAAATTTACTATTACTCCAGATCTTTTAGGTTTGGTTTCCTACTAAAAGTAAGAACATTGAGCTAAGCACAGCAGACAAATTGTCAGAAGGTTTAAACACAAAGATATACACATTTAAAGATGAAATATGACTTGATAAAAGATACAAAGACTTGACATGTTAAAGCAGAAAATGAAGATTTCAATGAAAATATCACAATTAGAAGTTAACACTCGTTCAAAACAGTTGGGTATGGTGGATGAATGTTGTGTATTTACACCTTGAAGAAATGGTCTGTGTAGTTTTTTTAAAATTAATATTAGCATCATGGAACTGAATTGCAACAATTACACACACACACACACACACACACACACACACAGTATCTGCAGTGAAACGTATTTAGGACAATAGAGGTGTCCTTAATCAGTGGGTCAAGTTTGTAATTTATCTTGTGGAACCTACGTGAAGGGGTACACCATAGCTGCCACAGAGGGTTCCTCTCGGGAGCATACGTAGTCAAAGTCCAGCATGCCTTGTACTGCACGTGTCTGCATGCCCCAGACTATGGCCTTGGTGTTTTTTCTGAAGAGGGTGGTGGCTTTGGCTGAAGGAACGAGAAGGCATATAGAGAGAGAGTGTCAAGTCAGAGCTGGAGGCAGAAATAAAAACAATCCCAGTCGATGGGGGGCGAGGGGGGGGGGGGGGGGGGGGGGGGGGGGGGGGTGGTAACAAGCAGAGTACAGAGAGACTTCACTCCAAGGACAGGACAGGAGATACAGGAGGTAGAGAAAATAACTCTTTGTGATTGAAAGGTTTGTTCAAAAAGCCCCATTGCAAACACTGCTACAAAAGGAAGGTCATGTTTTTCTTTGTTGCCTGCATTAGGCATGTGTTGTCATTTTTTCACACCCCACAAAATGCTACGGTTTCTTTTCACAGATGCATTGTAATTCGGGTGCCACACATCTGTTTTTAGCTGACTATGCTGCAGTTGCATTCAAACTAATATAATTAACATTTGGAAGTCTAACCAAGTCATTCTGAGAATACACAATTTTGTCCACCTCCAGATTACATGGTTAAAAAGGATTAATTTGGGGTCTTACAATGTTAAAATTTAAAATGGCACCAGTGGTTGTAGTAGAAGTGTAGTCTTACAGTCTCAGTGAACTACAAGATATGTTGATTTATTCAGTACATTTAATAGAATACCAATAGTGGGTTTACTTCCAGTTATTCTGAATGAAAATGGTTTTGCAAGAAGCTTTTTCTACTGTATGTTTGTAAAAGTTGTGTGTGCTTAGAGACATTTTCCCATTACCAAGCAGGAATACCACGTACTGTGAGCTTGTCTAAAAAGACATAAGCCTCGAGTGTTGATGACACAGCTGTTCACTAGTAATTTAATTAGATTTCATGGCAAGGCCCAGATACCACAGCAAACCAGCAGAAGTGCAAGAAAAAAAAAGAAAAAAAAAGAACCTGAAACAAGGCCAGATCAGAGTGTCAAGAGTTCAGTTTTGAATGCAGAATGCCATGTTGTTCTTTGAAGCATTTGTTATGTTAATCACCATCTTGCCACACATTTGTTCCAGTCCTCCCAAATCTCTCCTCTCTGTCCAGGCTCACTACCTTCTGCTGTTCTCTGATCTGATCCAAGGGAAGTTGTGCACAGAGCTATCAACTGTCCAGCACTATCACTGCCTCTTTATGATAGGGCTGTAGAGTGACGAGTAATATTTAAAGGGTTTCTGCAGGTTTCAACAAGTTACCTGTATGATGATCATACAGGCAAATTTATGAAAGTATGATGGAAAACCAGTAGGGACGATATGGCATTTTATTTTTTATTACTATATCTTGCGGAAATATATTTTTCAGCAGTATATAACAATAATTCCTAATGATATAATCAATTAGATGAAAGCAATCTGGACCCAGATGAATTAGACAAATAAAAACTTTGAATTAATTGAAGTTCTTGCAGAAATTGACAATTAAGAGCTGATGAGCATCCTAGCGTCTGCATCCCAAGACTTCTAATACCTTCTTCTGTTTTTTTTTTTTTAATTAATCCTTCAAGCAAAATCTGCAGATACCCTGGATTTAGTATGAAGCTGGTCTTTAAAGCAAAGCACAAATGTTGTGGTGGGGTCATGACTTGGTTTTGAGGTACTCAAACATCTGCCATAATTTATTTTCACTTATATGTTGTACTAGATGATTCACAAATGTCAATTTGGATGGAAATGCTTCTTCAACAGATTTAAGTTAGCATAAAACAGTACTTTTTGTGATTCAGCCACCATAAGAATGGGAAAACGAAGGACGCACTGCATAGAAACATCAGCAAACAGACAGAAATGGCAAGGCAGGGGGAAGAGGACAGAGTGCGGAGAGGGCAGGAGGACAGTTTTTCACACCCTTTCATACCTCCGCTGCAGCCTGAAGAGGCTTGCGCTTCTGTGACCCCACGGGACGGGAACACAAAATATGACAAAATGAGCACAGAAACACACAAAAAAAAAAAAAAGAGAAAAGAATGAGTGCATCTTTATCTTATTCATTTAACAGACTTCAGTGCATCCTTTCATCTCTGAAAACACTCCATGAATAGCACACCAGAGGTAAGACCATGCAAAGCTCAGCTGCTACAGAGCATGCCTTTACTGTGCTGCTGTGAAAAGCAATCTAAAAAGTATAATCTAACCACAATCTCATTTGCACATAGCATATGGTGAACATTTGACTTCTGAAACTACAATCAAAACTATCCCTACACAGTTACACACAACTCAGTCTAAAGATGACAAATCTGTTCTAAAGATTCTTTGATTTATGAGTCCAAAACTGATAGTAGAATGACTTATTCTTATAAAAAATACAAACATTTTCTTGCTGAAGAATATAAATGTACCCATTGGACTGTTAAGGCACTACGGTGATGCAAACATGTAGGTGTCACACACAGACACACTCCTTTCTACCAAGATCAGGATGGTGAGGAGTAAGAAGAAGAAGGGGCATACCAGTGTAGAGTGTGTGTGCGCAGCCAAGTGCCATGTGGGCATGGCACACCTATCACTTACCTTTCCAATCGCCTGTGACCACATTCTTCAGAGGCCACAGTATAGAATGAAGAGAGTCTTAGAGAAACAAGCATGAAAAAGCCGGAGGTGAGTGGATATTTTGTGCAGCAAATCAAAAAGAGGAGGAGGGAGAAATAGAAAGAAAATTAAAAGGGAGGCAGAAATATAGGATGCAAGGATAAGAGAAATGAAAAAGCAAAAGTGTATGAGTACATATGGAGTCTTGCTGATAAGAAGCAGTGGAGAGTTGAGTGCTACTGTGTTAGTTACCTGCTGGAAGACCAGCTTTACACTTTTTGGCTGGGGTGGCATCATTAGCCGTCCTGGGTTCAGAGAATGAAGCTGTCCTTGTTGTAGCTGGAGTCTGGTACAGAAAATAGAGAGAAACAAACATTTATGTTATTCAAAAGAGCAACAGAAGCTTCATGGAGAAATGGTAGCATGGAACAAACAGTTTCCTTCTTATAGTAATATTTCTTGTGATTTGTAAGGTTTATACATTTGCACTTTTGTGATATATGGCCTATGATTTTCAAAAAAACATTCTGCACCAAATGATGTCAAGCTGACAAGGAGAACCACAGCTAACAAATAAAGAGGCTAAAAAGCACACAAACTACGTGAAAAGTAAGTAATGTAACACTATACAACAGAGCTACTCAAGTTCCAAAGTCCAAACCAGTGTTTGAACATGCATGACTGAAATGTATCGCAAGTAAGTGAATGCCCTTAAACATGTTCCGCTTAACAAAGCTGTATAGATTGTGTGTGTTTGCATGCATTATTCAGCCTCTTTAACTTGCAGACCATCCTAATTTTCCCTCAGTGTGTTACTGAATGAAAATACCATTGCACTGTTGCTGGCATTGAGGAGGAAGTTGGCGGTATGTGCATCCATTGGGGGCTGGTTAGGGATTGGCCGGTGGCCCAGAGCCATTCCAACAATGGCCGTCATATGAGTCTCGGTACCAAACACATGGATAGGAATACCCGTGGTCTTCCCTGCAGAAAGAAGAAGTCAAACAACTACTTGACACCAAGTATTTCCAAAATAACAAAAGACATTCAAATTCCTTAATTCTCTGACTGGGCTCTTCCCTAAGGCCCTCAGGTTTATCTTACTCACCAACTTCCCCCATCACTCTCAGCCCCTCCTGGTAGTTGGGCCCGCCACGTCGGACAAAGATGGTCACCTCATTCTCCTTAAGAGGACCTTGGTAGTCTTTGATAGCCCTGACAATGCCCTAAAGAGAGAAACAAGTAGGTTAGCTATTGTGGATTCTGGAAAAATATCTTCATAGGTGTGTCAGCCAGTAAGACCGGCTCAGAAACAGCTAGTGGTATGTTAAATAACAGAACTGAATATATCCATATCAGAAAGCAAGATGCAAAATCTCAATCTCATGTGCTTCAAAAGGACTAACTGACATTTTTTCACGCTCTGTGTGTTCAGAACCATGGTACTCATAGAGTTGTCAGCTATAATGTGTTACTTATTGTTATGTATTATTCATGAGTTACAGTGCTGAATTAACCAAAACTCAATTGCTTCAGAAAGAACAAAATACTGTGTTGAAGTTGGTGTTTCCCTCAGGAAAAATTATTAACAAACATTTCATTGCCATTAAGCCCACTATGAAGGCCTGTGATAACATTTAGAGTTGACATGGTGTAATTTTCATGGTGTTAAGATAAATACATTCATGTGTTTCACCTTGAATGTGGCTGCTACATTGGTGAAGTTGGCAATACTTCCCCCGATGATCAGCACTTTCCCTGTAGGACAAAAAGCGAGGAGGTGATATGTTAAGAATATGTTCATGACTGAAATTTGACACCCAGTAACACAGTTAGATGACAGCCATGAAGTCTATTGCTGGCAATATACACACAGTGAACACACAGTCCTTGTGACACACTAAAGGAGAACAAGCAGGTCAAATTGCAGAACATGATCCTTTCAATGCTTAGAGCAAACTTAATAAGAAATGTTAAATAAAGATTGTTTTTTTCTCACCTTGAGGATGTTTCTCCCGTGTCATGAGAGAGAGGATGGTTTTAGCGTAGTCGTAGGTCTGCTGTTCACTGGGTGCGCCAGAGTACTCGCCATAGTTAGCCAGCTCATCCACCCCGCCCAGGTCACAGATGGTGTCACTAAAGAAGAGGGAAGATGGAGAGTCAAGTGCTGTGTCCTTCTTCTAGTTGGTGCTTTTAGTTTTAATTAACGCTGCCCTGTGGAGTTTTCTTGTAAACAAACAAAAGCTATGCTTACATTCAGTTTTACTCACCAAAACAGTGTGTGTATCCTTCTAACAAAAGTGTTAAATGCATTTCCTTCCCTGCCATGTGGGCCGTGTAACAAACTTATATATTTTATGCCACAGAGCAATGCAAGTGGCACAGAATAATAAATATATAGTAAATCTTTCAACCACCAAAGTACTTTGAATAGCTTTTGTTAGCTAAAAAAGCTCAATATGAACCATTATAACTGTAGTACCTGTAGACTACTGAAGCCCCTCCTCCAGCCACCATGGTCCAGATCCTGCCACGGGGGTTCAGCAGGGTCAGCTTCAGACTGGCACCACTCTTTGCATCCAGATCAGCTATGTACGCCTCCTACAATGGACATATCACATAGTGGTAATACATTCTGGGACTACATATGTTCTTAAGAGGCAAAAATAACATGTTTTTTTATTTTTATTTTATATCTGAACATGAAATTACTGTGTATGTAAAATATTATACAATATCTAAACAAAAGATAAGTTACTCCAAAACATTAAACTTAAATTTCCTATGATTAAACAATAAAACTTTGAAAAAGACCAATTTACTTAAACACGCTACAGTATTATAACCCAAAAGATCTTAATACACACATACATAAAAACGTGCTTTATTGTCCTTCAGATCTCACCTCTGGATATGCTTCTCTGCCGAAGGGTGGTGGAAACTCCACATCACCCCATTTAGCCTTGCAGAGGTAATCTGCTGTGGCATCAATCTTGGCTGCCATGTCGAGGACGAACACTCCATCTTGGGTGACGACTAGTTAGTGAAAGAAGTAAAGAAGAGTTAAAAAATAAAAATAAAAGTCGTGTTATGCATTCATTTGACATTTTCGTGTTTTCTTCAGATAAAGATGATACAGAAGAGTATGTATCAGTGGTGAATTTCACTCATACAAATTCATACATCATTAATGTGTACAAATGAGCAAGTTGTTCCCATAAATTAATTATTAATTCCTTCAAAGTACTTCATTCATTCTGTTGAATTGATAATGCATGAATGGAGTTCTCATCTATCCCAAACTGAAGAATAACACTGGATCACGTTTCTAACAGTCCTAAAGTAAAAATGAATATAAATATGCACAGTTAGGATGCATTTTAAGAAAATACCTAGAGGGTTGATCTCAAGGTAGGTGAAGTAGAGGTCCTCATATAAGTTGAAGAGGCCCACTATAAAACTAGCCAGGACTCTTCAAGAGGGGAAAAAGCACAAACAGCAGATTAAAATCACTATACAAGAGAGGACGACAACAAGTCCTACAAGAAAACAACTTAAAATAAAATGAGTGCAGACCAGTGCATTCACATTAAATAACATATTTTGTTGCCAAACAATAATGCTTTGGACAGAGAGTGGAGCAATGGTATAATTCACAGTAGATCACACTTTGCTTCCAAGGGCAGAGCTTGTGAGAAACTAGTCCTAAACAGAAAAGTTATACCGTATAAAAGAGAGATCAGAATGTTCTCTAAACACTGGGAATGGTATTTGGTATTCAAGGTCACCCGATAGCAAAGGACACACAGACTTCACTGAAATCAGAGTGCCTCTTTGATTAACTGGCATAAAAATACAAGAAACAACAATAACAAATAAAATCCACCACAACCACGTTTGTACTGGGACAATAACTATATATATATATCATGATATTAAAACAGGGCTTGTTATCACTGTACTGTATTTGTAGCAAAAATTGGCTAAACACCTCTTATTTCCAACCAACTAAGTTTGTTTTACTGCTGTACAGCTTTCTGTACAGATAAGAATAAATAAATCTGCCGTACTGTTGCTTATCATCAGGAACGTGTGCGAGAAGCTGCTCTGTGACTTGGTCCTCACTCAGCTTCTCATCCACTGCAACCATCAGCCTCTGGGCCTTGGCGTCCACGTCACCGACCTCCACTCCTCCCTCATGGTGGAAAAGCACATAGTCGCCCTCACGTGTGGCATAAATGCACACATAAAACTCCTCCTCCTGGGTGGACCAGTAGAGAGTTGGGGCAAATTACAAGGATGCACAAACATATTTTCACAGACTGTATTCTTACGTATTTACAAAGGGCTGACAAGCTGTTTCAATAAAAGTCTAGAAGAACGTCCAGTTGCCTATTTTAAGTAAACTGACCATACAGGCACATTTTCTCAACCAAACTAAACACATACATCAACAACCAAATAACACAGCTACTGCACTTCACAAAACTGCAGAATACAAATACACAAAATAACATTTGTATCCTGGCCCTGGGTGTTTCATTGTCCTGCTGAATGGGTTGACAATCTATTTCTTTGCTTAGCTTGAGTCTATAAAGCTTTTTGAGACTTGAACATATACACTTGGCTGTCAAACATAAACGTGGATGTGGAATGATGAAACACAAGAAGCTAGTATACATTACCTGTGTGTGTGGAACAAAAGGCTCGATGAGGAAGTTCTTCAGCATCCCCTTTGCCTTTCCCACCTAATCAAGACAAACACTTAATGTCACACTAACAACTACAAGAATGTTAGTCTAACCTAGTTATAGACCGCAGTGAATAACACCTTTTGCCCCAAACTAGAATAAAACTTCAAATTTGGTAAAAAGGACAGTGTAAGTAGGAGTAGAGTAAGATTTAATTTACTACAGTATGTCTCGTCATCTTTATCGTCATCTTTCTTATGTATTGGAAGTTTGGCCACAGCCTGTTTTTGAAGTGCAGCACAACATGTATAGTGGACCAGAATAGACCACCCTCCTCTTACATAACCTCTGACCTGACAGGTCTAAACATAAGCCCATGGCCTCTAGCACTGGACACCACAACCTTCTACACAGAACAGGTCAATATGCTGGGACTAATGGACAAGGAGCTGTAGCTTACATTTTCTTCAGGCAGCCATGTGAATCACTACCTTGGTGAGACTGTTAGGCTGCATTTTTATCGTTATTTACGACATAATTTGTCAGATATATTTAGCACCTGCTCCACAGTGTGATTTTCTGATACGCAATGAAGTTTATTTGCACACATATACTATCACTGCTATGTCTGTTGTTATATTCCACATGTCCACTGTGGGAAATAATAAAGTTTTATTTAAAAACAGATGACAAAAATAAAGAAACATACCAAGAAAATGTTTAAAATCCCAGAGATGAGGTGAAGAACAAATTAAAAAAGGTGAAGAACAAATTAACGCAAAAGAAAATAAAATGTATGGTGAGCTGGTACACTGGCAGAGTAAGTATTGGATTTGTATCTGAGCAGATTCAATTATGTTATTCTGAATGGGGATACAGACAGAATTGATAGTCCTTCAGAAAAGACTGGCTGCTCTTTGTCTTGATGATAAAAGAGCTAAGTGACCAGTAAAGACCGTATTCAGACTGACATTCAACTGGCATGAACAAAATGCAGCACACAGGGAGGGGAAACACAGAGGCCAAGTATCACCAGCAAGTATGTTTCTCACAGATTACTTTGTAACGTGAACAGCATATTTCTACTTTTTACCTGCTGATCATCGCAACAATCAATGACTAAAATCCATCTTGCCATGTTTTGGTGTCTGATAATCCTTCAATCTCTTGGATTTGTTACTCCAGCTGGACTTCCTGGATCCTATTTTATCGTCTCAGACATAATGCTGGGCTGTTTGCTGTCTAAACACTCACTAACACAGAGAGATTAGAGTCAACTCACAGTCGTCTCTCTCATGAGGCGATCTTTGAGCCACTCTCGGACACCCTGCAGGTCCAGGTTGATGCCCACCAGCCCGAGCTTCCCGCGCCGCTTGATTAGTTGATCTGGCTTGACCACCAGCCGCTACGGGGGGAGCAAGAGGAAGACAGATCGTCCACATATTATACAAAAGCCACAGACTCGCACCAATACTGGATAGTCACATGCTGCTGTGATGGTAATGACATAATGTCCTGCAAATGGTGAACACAAGAGTTTCTGCGCCATGCAGTGTGTAATTAGCCTAATCACAAGTCTGTAGAACTTTGTATTGAGTCTGTTACAGCAGCCCTACCTCTGTCAGCAGCCATGGATGCTCCTGTGCAAGGCGGTCCCAGTCAGTCTCAGCGGTGACACTGGCATAGCGGAAGCGGTTCTGCACAGCCGCTGAGGTGCAGATATGCTTGTACAAGAACTCTTTTCCTGTCTGCTCTGAGATGGCTTTCGCCGACATGGCAGCGCTCGATAGCACAGGACCTTTGGGAGAGGGAGCCAACAGTTTATTTCACTACCACCTTAAGGTCACTACTTCATAATTGATGGATAAAACAAACATAAAACAAACAACTGATGCATTTTCCGCAACTATTAACTTAAAAGGCCAAGTCAATTTTGAATTTCAGCCAAGATTGGGGTTACTATCAAGCCCTGATTGAAATGTCTTCACACAGTATCATGGGATTTAGTGTACTTGCATATATTATTTCACAGATGTTATCAGAACATGATGTGGAGATGTGTGGAAATCCTGGAAAATAAAGTCAGACTGAATAGCCTAATTTAAGTGACCTTCTTAAGGCACTTATGTGTGTTTGCAATTTCCACAGTGACAACAGAGATAAACTGTAAAAGTACTTGTTATCTGTTGTATGGCCACATATTAAGCCAATACACTGGACTGGCAATGAAGGCAACTATCAAAATCCAAACAGACTTAGGGACAGTTATGGAAGTACAGATGATTTTATGCACAAGAACTGCTGAAAATGAACTCATTTTAAAAACTAAATACACTAGTATTTTTTGCATAATAGAAAATCCTAAATTTACCAACTCATCTTAGTTACTCTCTGCTTATTGTATTAGTAGTGTGCCCGAAATGCCTTAATTCAGCTAAACCTGGAAAAAGTACAGATTAAACAGTAACACAGTTGAGTATTATGGTTCCTGTGTGACACACCTCAGTATTGCTAGTCATGTTTACCAGTTGAGCTGGATTGGTGTCATCAACTACCAACTATCATTACATACTTTAATAAAAAGGACAGCGTAGCGATTATTCAATGTATTTTATTTGTTCTTCTTGTAACCATTTTCAGGCTTAAAATGGGAGGTACAGTAACAGTTAACATTCAGTCAATCACAGGCCCCCACGTCAAATAATTAGATAGTGTGTGTACACAGTTAGCCTAACTCTAGTCCCCTTCCTTTAATCAACAAACCGCATGCAGATATAAGAAAAGACTTACGACAGACAATTCACAGCAAAAGTGCAGCTAGAACTGAAGTAACTAATCGCTTGAGGGGAAAATTCATGTGTAAATATTGGTTCATTGTTTCAGTCATTTTTACAAACAGAAATTCAAATAAGTTTTTCCTTCCAGCCTCTGAAATGTAAATATTTGCAGCTATTTTCTGTTTTATATCACTATAAATTGAGTTTCTTTGGGTTTTGACCTGCTGATCAGACAAAACAAGCAACGTGGAGACGTCACCTTCAACTCTAGTGTTGATACACTACCATCAAACCCTTCAATTTCACGAGACATCACACTCAGGCCAAACTCAAAGACACAGCTCACATTTAACAGCAGCAACAGTTTAATCAGTGACAAAAGCAAGATATGATCCACAAAGACAGACAAGAAACTCTCCTGCTACTGTATATCTCCATCCAAATACATTATCTTGAATAAAAAAAGCCATCAACACTTGCCATCTAACATGTTTGGTAATTTCAATATGAGAAAAGAGATAAGCCTACACAATGACAACACGTTGCAATGATTGTTTTTTACATTCCAGTTTTCAAACACCAATCCTGGTTGTCAGACCTGCTCAGCAAACCCATCACTGTGTACAGCTCATGTTTACTTTGGCCTAGTAAAGTTTCTTTAGTTACGAAAGTTTCCAGCGCTAAATTAGGGGGATGCAACTCTGAAGGCTGTGTGGAGCAGCACAAACTGGTCCATAAAGTACTTTTACCACCACAACCCAAACAGTGATAAGCAGCAAGCCTTGATAACAGGCACCCTATCTCCTCTGCCTCTGTGTATCTGATTACATTTTATGGTGGTGCAAGCAGTGGCTTTGTGGTGGCAGCTTCTTGCATCAGCTGCAGGGCTTCAACACAGGAAAAGTCAGCCTGCAAGATGTCAATCATATCTAACCTGGGGCAGGGGGGTCTGGCTAGGGTACTTTCTTAGCAGGCTTTCATGTCATGCTGTCCCAGTGTTTAGCCTGCCATAATCCACGGGTCCAGCCCATTGTCTGAACCCATCGAGCCGTGAAATTCGTGTCACTGTACAGGCTTCCTGAGATGAAGGAAACTGGGTTCGGAGGCAGCAGCATCGCAGGGGCCAGCAGAAGGTGGATGGGGGGGGGGGACACAGCTGCTGTTTGACGAGCCTGTGCCGTGCTATAACATCATTGCCCCCCCCTATAAGTACAAACTGCCGTGTTACATCATGTGCGTCAGGCTAGTGAATGAAGCTCCTGTACCAGCTACCACACCCACTCTGTAGCCTCAACTAGCGAGCCGGGCAAGTTCGCTAAGTTCAGCCGAAGAGGACGCACAATGGGCAGACGAAGCAGGTATATTAAAAACCCGCAGAGCGAAAACATATAGAGAGAAAATGAGTCGCTTGCCGAGGCAGGGAGGCTTTTGTTTGTTGTTTGCAGGATGCTGTAGGGTTCAGTTAGCCTGCCTTTTTTTTTTTTTTTTTCTACCCTTCCTGTTTCGCGCACAAACTCTACTCCACAAACCAACAGCTTAAAAACAACAACGCAGGAAGCGGCTGTATCCCCTCTGGATGACAGTGGGGTTTTATTTATCTTATTCTGTTTAAAGCAGACGAAACCCTCACAGCGCCTCACATCCGCCAACACCGAAGTCCTGCCCGGCTAACTGCTGTAGCCTCTCGCACCGACGGTTGGTGCAGGCAGCCGTTGGATCACGTCCGCGTTTTAACGAAAACAAAGCAGAATTGAGTGAAAGCAGCTACCTTGTCAATGAAAGTAACACCTCCTCGTAGCGCAGGAATCGTGTCCCGGTGGGATTGGAGAAAAAAAAACAACAAAAAAAAAACCGACAGAGCCAAAAGGAGAGGGGGTCACTTCTCGCCGGAGTCTGCCGCGGCCAGCTGCCACCTCACTCACGTCCCGTCGAACCACAATCTGCCGACCGATTACGCGTCGGTGCCGGCGCCTGATTGGTTGGAACCCGGTCACGTGGCGATGTCAGTCACACTCGTGGGTCACGCCCCCCTCGCCTCGCCATAAATCAATGTAAAGTTAAAAAGAAAATTAAAAAAAAATTTAAAAAAAATAAATATTTTTGTTAACGCGGGTTCATGTTTTCAGGTACATTTGGTTTAACTTCAGTAAAAGAAAAACATTCAGAAATCAGAAGAAAAAGTTACAAAAGTAAAGTCTCCTTATATATTATTGGATTATATCCTAACAATAATAATGATGATGATGATGTTGGAGAATTTCTTTGTTTAGAAAAAGTTTATTTACTTTAAAGTATGTTCTGTCAGGTAGTTGAAGCTTTAACAATGCATCATGTTTTGGAGCTGATCATATGTTTGGTATGTAAAATCTTAATCTGAAAACTAGTAACAAATGTAGTTAAATACATTTAAGAGAAGAGTCCAACATTTCAGTATAAGACAAGCCTTTCGCAATATGAAAACTTTGTTTTGTTAATACTGCAGCAAGTTTTAAAAATTATACATAGATCAGTGACAGAACAATTAATAACAGAGGCTTTCAACCTACATGTAGTGCCCCTTTTAAAACAGGTGGAACAAGTAGGGGAAGAGCTGTACTGACCGAACGTGCATGACAACTATACATTAGGTGGAGAACAGCTAGGTGTGATGGTGACATGAAACGAAGTCTTTCATGTTTGACAGGACGACGCTTTCACTTCCAACTTTTTTTGCTGACCAGATATGAGAATGGTTTTCCTATGAAAGAGGAAGAAAACAACAACAACAAAAAACACATTTGAAGACATTCAAATTCTCTCTTTCTTGGCTTCACTTCAGTTCATTAAAAGAAACCATCAATACAGGGGAAGAATGGAAATAATCTTGTGCACAAAATTGTGTTAATTTCCTGGTGAAACATTACTGTTGTTGATGTGGGTTAAGGTTTCAAAGTAAATGTGATCATAAAAAAATGTGTAGACAGTGGTGTAAGATGTACTAAGATCCTTAACTGAAGTAAAATGTTATACCAGTCTACAAATACTCAGTTACAAGTTTAAGTCCAACAACACTTTATTTCATTTTAAAGTGCATAAATATTATCAGTAAAATAAGTATCAAAAGTGAAATTACCCATTATTAAGAATGGCCTATTTCAGAGCCTTATATTATGTATTATTGGACAAGATAACAATAATGATGATGTGGCATAGTGTCTGTGTTTAGGCACAAGGTGAAGTGTATTTAAAGTACATCCTGCTTGATCTATAACAATGCATTATGTTTTTGAGCGGATTATAGGTTTTGCATGTAAAAAAAATGTATGGAATAATTCTGTAAACTAGTAACAAACATGTAATGGAGTAACAAGATCTTCTTCTGAGATGTACTGAAATAGAAGTTTAAAGTAGCATAAGGTGGAAATACTTGAGTAAATGTATTTAGTTACTCAATGTAAAAAGGATGAGATCAAATTAGTCCATAATCAAATTTAAGAGAAAAGTCCAGCATTACAGTAAAAGACAAGCCTTTATTTTCGCATTAAGAAAAACATGTCTTGTTAATACTGCGACAAGTTTTAAAAATGATACATAGATCAGTGACAGAACAATTAATAGAAGCTTCCATCCTACTACCAGTGCCCCTTTTAAAACAGGTGGAACAAGTAGGGGAAGAGCTGTACTGACCGAACGTGCATGACAACTATACAGTAGGTGGAGAACAGCTAGGTGTGATGGTGACATGAAACGAAGTCTTTCATGTTTGACAGGACGAGGCTTTCACTTCCAACTTCGTTTGCTGGCCAGATATGAAAATGGTTTTCCTATGAAAGAGCACAAAAACTAAAAAGAAAAAAAAAAGAAAGAAGGAAAAACACAAAAAAACATGCTATACAAGTGTTGCCTTTTGCAAATAGGATGTGGCTTGCTCTGCAGCTTTGGATGTAGGTTTAACTGTTCAAAGTTTAATTGATCTGCTCATTCTGGTAAGGCACCACTTGAGTTTGAATGGGACAGTGGGACAGATGTGTGATCGGTGCTTTCAACACAAGAAAATCCGTAGGTGTATGTCTATGCTGATTTTGGCCGGTTTCAGAAAAAATGACACTATATGAGAATAAAGAAGATGATGTGGGAAACATTTACAAATGAGTCTCTTTAAAAAAAAAAAAACAGGGAAGACGATGGACAATGGCATTCTGCTGTATACAGGTTTGAATATACAGTACAATAAATATAAATAGACCGAGGGAAGACTGAAGAAGAAAAATTTATGGACACAAAACAATTTACATTCGAGTCAAATATACAATGCAGCATGGAGAAAATGAGAAGAAACAAAAACCCTGCAAGTCAATTCTATATTTGGCAAGTGAGCCAATAAAACCTGGACACAAACTCGCAAGAGACCAGCATTGTCCTTTAACAGGCTGTCCTGAGGTCAGTTTTGACATTGAACTTCCACAGTACACAGACTTTTGCTCTATAGAGACATGCTGTCCCAGGAGAACCTTAAAAACGTATAGCACATTATGTCTTCTAAAACTAATCAACCATGATGCTTACATATCCAATGCATTTCTTACCACTGATCACCTTTACGAAGGTTGAGGCAGTTCTACAAGATTAGATTTCACTTAATATCATTTTGATTTTGGCAATAGGGACATGCTATGATCAACTGATCCAAACCTCTTAAAAAGAGATCTCTTAAGCACTTCTTTATTTACAATGTTAATTCTTAACGAAAGCCTCTGAATTACTATCTTTCCCAATGTTTGTTAGCATCAATGTAAGGGTGAAATTTGGGAGTGAACGCAAGAATCAAAAACCTCTTGAAAAAGAAATGTGAGGACATTTTGCAAGACACTCAGGAGTATGAGCATCAGGAGGTGACTGTGGGTCCAACTTCATTTTGTCCACTGCAGGGCTGCATTTTCCCACATGCTCCTTCACTTTAGCCAAATTGGAAAAAGAAATTTCCAGGTCCAGAATCTTGAATAAAGAAAAACATAGGTTAGTTAATGGGATGCACTTTCTCCAGATTGATTCTTCCGCGTTTCAATAAACTTAATGATGACTGAACTGGAAACAAAACATACCTGGACTGGAATCGAAAGTGTATCCTCCACCCTGGCCACCGAAGAAAGCCCTGAAGATGTTGTTTGCATCAAAATCTACAAAGAAAGCAAATGCAAATATTAGCTGGTGATGACGGCTGTCAGGAACAAGTCGGGAAAAAGATGACGTAACTTTCTAAACTTAATCCAGAATGGAGGTGAATGAAGCTGTTTGACATAGTGTGCACATATTTTACAACTTCAAAAACAAACAACTGCCATCAATACAGTGTGTATGTACACAACAGAGACAAACAGGAACTGTTGACGCAGCGTTAAAATATTTTTAATATTCACACAATTACGTTTTGAAATGTAGTCCTTTAAGAGAAGTAGTGTGAAAAGCTGATTTGGAGCACATATATGTTCTCTTTCATCCCACCAATGACCTGCTGGTTGAATGTAAAACCAGCCAAGGAAAAAAAAAGTAAATAAAAATAATCTAAAAGCACTTACCTCTACCATCCATGCAGCCATCATCATCCAGATCATGTCCATTGTCATAGCGGACCTTCTTCTTTGGGTCGGAGAGCACAGTGAAGGCCTCACCCACCTCCTTGAACTTCTTTTCCTCCTCTTTTTGCACCTCTGGAGTTGCTGCGCTGTGGCGATCTGCAAGGCAATCATACAATAAAACAGACATAAGATAAATAACCATCAAATGTATTCAAAATCGGTATCCTGCGTGTCTGTGTAAAGACCAAGAGGGCTACCGACCTGGGTGGTGCATAAGTGCTCGTTTGCGATAAGCTTTCTTGATCTCGTCCTCAGTGGCGTTCTTGCCTATCCCCAGCACCTTGTAGTAATCTTTCCTCTTGCTCTTCTTCAGCTCCAGCTGTGCCGTCTTCAGCAGATGCTTGTGATCTAGAGGGGAAAAATGAAGCCATGTGAGTGTGTGAAAACCTGACCAGCTAGTACATCAGGTAAAAATGCAAAGAAAAAAAAAAAGGAACAGGACAACAGCTTACCTGATGTTTTTTCTGTCTGGTAAACTTTTTCATAGTCCCGTACGGCCTCCTCATATTGCTCTGTGTTCATGTAACTACGGATCAGAAAAAGTCACTTAAAAACGGCACAAAGCCGAATAACAAAACACACAAATGAGGAAAAATGTGCTCATATTGTATAGCATACCACTGAGCTCTTCTTAAGTAGGCCTTGATGTAAGTGTCATCTAGTTTGATTGCACTGGTGCAGTCTTCAATGGCTTGATTAAGTTTCTTCAGCTGTTGATGAGAAAGAAGTTAATTACAGTGAAGTGAGGGGAGACAAAGAGCCGGAGGAGCCCAAGCACTATGCAAGGATGCTATTTTTACCCAAATAATCAGACAGAATTATCAATCACATGCCTTTCACTGATAACATGTAATTTGCCAACAGCATATGCTGCCAGTGTATCACACAACTTCTCAGTTAATTTCCATGCCTGTGGTAGAATACAGTACATATTAACACCTCAACATAAGTCGATTTGCTGCCTTTTACCTTTGCTCCTGCCGTGGCTCTGTTGCAGTAGAGTTTAGCGTTGGTCTTGATGTTGTTGGGGTCTATCGTGAGGGCTTCAGTGTACAGCTGGTAGGCAGCTTCATAGCTGTTGTTCTTGAATGCCTGGTTGCCCTCGTCTTTCTTGGCTTTTAAGGCTTTGGCATTCTGATTTAGGAAGAAAAAAAAAAGTTGTCATGTTACTTTTAAAACATTTACTTAAACTTGCTGTGACATTTAAGCCACTGTTTACTTCTGTGTTTTGCATCCACACAAAACAAAAAAGGACCCACTCTTACAAACATTGCTCCATAGTGCTAAAACTCCACTGGTTACCTTTAATCATAGCGGTTAAAACTTTAAGCATATTGTTCATCAGTAATTGTAGCATTTGTAATTTGTATCATACAAGAAAAAGAGATGAGCAACTGCTACAAGTTCACATATGGAAAAACTGCAAATGTACTCCACCGCGACCAAACATTAATGTCTAACATTACAACCACTAGCAGAATTGGTTGCGCAATTTGGGTTATTTTGCTTTTTTGTATTCGTCTTACATAAGAGATTTAGAATTTGTACATTCATTTCTTAAATTAAACAATTAAGTATGTTATCACAGTTCCTGATCATTCGCAACCCTCGATCAACCGCACGTCTGGTTATTTTTCCGACAAAATGACAATCTTACCCTGCACGCTAGCCGGGCCTTTTCGTGGTCAGGTGCCATGCGCAGAGCCTGAACAAAGAACTGTACAGCTTTATCGATGCAATCCTCATAGTAGAGACACAGGCCTCGAACGTACAGTGCGTCTGCGTTCGTGGAATCCATTCGCAGGATATCACTGTAAAACAAAGGTTTGGTTAAAAGATGTGCTGTAAAGAATCTGTAAAAAATAAAATAAAAAAATCCACTCTTGTTATTGGAAAGCTACTGAAGAAGCCATATTTACGCATATTTAAAATCTTATGAGAATCCAAGAAGCTCCTACTATGAAATAATGACAAAGGAGAAAAATCGCATAGCTGTTGACAAAACAATCATACACCATGAACCCAACATCAGTTGTTCCTACCTCGCCACAGACTGGGCCTCTGGATAGCGTCCCAGCAGAGCCAGACACTCAGCCTTGAGGATTTTGAAGCGGTGGCAGGCAGAAGCCACAGCTAACGCCCGGTCCATACAAAACACCACCTGGATCAGGACAAGAGGCAAATATGTATTTACATCTACATCCAATCCAATCAAACAAGCCGTTTACAGTGTAAATGTTGAACAGAAGGTTTCTGTAACTCTGCTGTCAACTACAACACAAACTCTTCGACTGACAGTCATAGGATTTCGTCAACTTATCAAGTAAACGACTGGAAAATCTGTGCAAGTGTTTTTCCAGGATATTTGTGCTTAAATCTGGTGCTTATTACAAAGAAAAGCATATTTATAAAAAATGATGCTGTGATGCTTATATTTACCACACATAAACAAACAAAAAAACCACAACAAAAAAACATTTAAAGTCAGGAGCAGACCAAGAACTGATCACATGACAAATCTACTAAGGTGGGAAAGTGCTGCGTGCGAGTTAAAAAAGAGAATGGATGTAAAGTACCTTTCTGAAATCCCGCTTTTCGAAGCCAAAATCCGCCATTCGTTCATACTCCAGTAGAGTCCCTGCATTCTTATTCTAAAATACAACAACAATCATCTATAAGCACTTTCTTTACGATTGTAATAGACGAGTATGAGGTGCATGATTAAGTCTTTGAGTCCAAGACTCTGCTCAGTAAATAAAATGTGCAAAGTTCAGGTGAACCCCACCTCCTGCTGGGCCTCTCTGTTGCTGGGCTCCAGCTCCAAAACCTTCTGAAAGCAGCGACTTGCCGCCATGGCATTTCCTAAAGACAGGTGGCACTTGCCCTCACGCAGATGACCCTGTGGGACAGAATGGGGACACTTCCTTCTTAGGACGGTGTAAAAACTGAGTGGCATGCAAAGCTGAGAACAAAGATGATGCTCTAGATGTGAGAGTCTGTTCAAACTGACCTTCATGAAACAGTCATCCAGCCGCACAGCCTGCTGGGAATCTTCTAGGGCCTCTCGAAAGCGAGAGAGCATCATAAGGGTGGCCGCCCTGTTGCCATAATAACTGGCGTTTCTGGGGCTTGCATCTGGAGATGAAATAAAAGAATCCATGTCACACACACAAACTCAGATGAGGGTACAAATTACAGATAAATCATAGAACATCTGGGCCCATTCACCAACAGTAGAGCTATCTTACATATATATGGAGAGGTTTCATGCAAATATATTATAAGTATATTTATATCATAAATGGCAAAAAAGTGCATGGAGGGAGCATGTGTTGGAAAATGTGTCATGAGGAAATTTCAATATTTATTTGTTTTGCTGATTTGCTGGGAGAGGTCAGACAATAGATTATCAGCATTTCATATTCCTGGGTGCTGTGTACAGCCACCCAGCCACTGCAAAAACTTAAGTCCAGTGATAAAGATAAATTAATAGTAAACTCACCAATGGCCTTAGTATAATAGTTGAAAGCCTCAGAGTACTCCTTCTTGCTGTAGAATGCATTTCCTTGTTCTTTGAAGCCTTCAGCCTGACTGGAGAGAGGAGAAACAGATACCAAAGTCAGGGTCGGATAAGTACTTTACGAAGATAACAAAAATTAGCTAATTCAATATAAAACACTATTCCACAAGTCAAGACTTACAGAAAATTATTCAGAAATTATCAACTTACTCAGGTTAACTTAAAAATTAAAAAAAAATTACACTCAAATATTTTTATGTGACATCGTGAGAGACTGTTTAAGTCATTATGAAAATTAACCTGGATGTAAAATACAATGCATTCTTGACTATGCCAGTCCAGCTGGTTTGCTTGTACCCATTTTATTCCATCAGATAATTTTCTTGCAAATGAGGCAGAGTGCTGGTGTCCAAAAGGACTCTACTGTGGTGTGTTACACCTGGAACTGGGACAGCAGAGCAGAGTATGTAGAGTCTTGAGCTGCAGTACTAAACATAGCAGGGAAATTCACCTGCTGCAGTCTTGTAAAAAGAGCCAAGTGTTAAAGGGTAAATCACCACTACTGCTGCCGCCGCTGTGCTGCTCCATGTGGGTTGAAGGATTTAAAAATGTTGCAACTCAGGCCCCACCCCAACCTGTGACATCATGGTAAGGGTTTCCCTCAGCCAAAAAACCGGCTTTGACGTCACTAACAAAAGGTTGGGTTGGGTGCAGAAGAAGAAAATTCAACCCTTCGGCGATTGCGATTTAGTTTTGATTGAGTGCCTGGTTGTAATTCCCACAGGCAAACACTAAAACATGCCCAGGTAGGAGTCAGTGCTTGATATATATATATAAAAAAAGGGCTATGTCATGGCTTGTGGTGTGTGTTAGGCCACACAACTGCTCAAATGAGGATTAGTTTTGATAAAATGTACAGCAAAATTAGGCGTTCTTCCTTTGTGTGGTACCAGGTAACATTGTTTTAATAAGAAGCAACAGATCTCTATTGTGTACTTCTCTCTCTACAAGTACTTGGCTTGAAACAAGGCATCACCAAAAACACAATTTCTGTGTTAGACGTCTAATCCATCGCCAACATTAGGAAATATTTTGCATTTTTAAAAGTTTAGAAGCAACAGCTCAGTTTGAACATGTTTCCACAACATAATTTCAGATTTAGGCAAAAGTTCATTAATGCCACCAAACTCTTTGCATCTTACTGCTTTTTTCCCTGCCTTAGGGAACATATATGTCCCTGATGATTTGATTACTAATACACATCATGTGTTTACCCATTCCTATATTTCATGTGACAAGTTACTTTTCATTTAGGAGGAAACAAAACTTATCTAACACAGATCACATATTTGACTGGGAGCCAATAAAAGGGTGCTGTCAATGGTGCGATACGTGAATATGAGCCAAAACCGCCGCATGCCATCATAGTTCATTTGCTTTTATTTTATTCAAAATGTCGGCGTCGCACCATGACATCTTCTGTTTAAGTAACTGAGGCGGTTTTAGGTGTTTCGCGGAGTTTTTTTAAGTTGGATAATCGCGGCAACTTTTTTATCTGATGGTTTGAGCACCGAGGCGAGCTAAAGCTAACCGGCTGCCTCGTATGGAAGTTTCTCGAAAGATGAAAGCGGCGACTGCCAACTTATCTCCGGTCGGCGTCCAGGGCACCGGTGCCTTATTTCCCGTGTTAAGATTTTATAAAAAAAAAAAAAAACGTGTCCGCACGAATCGGTCCACCGGCCACAGAGCCTCGGAAGACAATAGTTTTTTTTTCTTACACGGACATCTGTAGCCGAGCATGTGTCCAGACCCGCTAATTAAGAACAAGAAAGGAAACGAAGCGGAGTTCATTTGACAAACACACAATTCGCGGCCGTGTTTTAACCAGAGGGACTGCGATAACGCCAACGCCTGCCGTTCATAAAATAAAAATAAAAAAACCCCAATAAAACGTGAGATTTGGCCGAAGTGGGACACACTCCTGCCGCTTCCCCCCTCAGCGGGCTAACTTAGCCTGGTTAGCTCGTCCCCGGGCTGCTCGCGCTCTTGTCCGCTGACGACGGTCGACTCCAGTCGGTGACCCGTCGGTTATTTTCACGTTAGACACGCAGCACAACGAAACACGGCGGACAATTGAGGCGTTTACCGGTCCAGGTCCTCCGGATTGCGGATTTGGGGCTCAGTATCCACCGGCACGTCGATGTCAACAGCTGCCATTTTTTCTGGAAAGGACGAACACGAACCGACGTCATTTCCGGTATCTGATCGCGTTTATTTATTTATTTATTTATTTATTTTGTGAGGTCGTGAGAAAGTAGGCCACTGCAAATATAATATATAACATATACTTTACATTTTATTTTATTACTTTACATTTTATTTTATTAATGTAAATCGCGGACAAAAAAAATCATATTTAAAATTTACATACATTAGCTTTTCAAAATAAATGTTTCAAATAAATAAAACAGTAATGTCCTGCTGTTTTAACAGCTTTAACATCTCCTGAGGTTATGTTGCTTGCTCTGTGCGTAAAAATGAAACCCATAAACGTCTGCTTCAACGCGGGGATTTACACCCAGGCATCAGCACTCACCTGAGAGCCTGAGGCTGCTGCTACAGTACCAGGATTTTCCAGATAAAATGATTCACAAATGACAAACAGTTGCAGACATGCAGTGGCTAGTTTTGCATTTTTATATGTTAAGAGCTGAAGGAAGCACTTATATCTCCTCTGCATGTTTTTCGGTAAAACAAACAAACAAACAAACATTCAATCTCCGCTAATAGTCAAACTCTGCATTGTCAAACGCAGCATTGTCCATAGGGTTAGTGCATCAATAATAAAGATATTTAGATGGCATTTTTATATGTTTTCATACTACAATTATTATTAAAACCATGATAACTAACTGTATTCATAATTTGTGTTTGTTCGATTTATATAAATGTATATATACCTGCAGGAAATATCACTGACATCATTCAACGCCCTTAGGTTATCCATCACCGCTAGAGGGCACTAGAGTATCATACAGTGTAGGGTTTACTGTTGTATGGCGGACACATTTTCCCCCCTAGTCAAACATCATATAGTTTTAAGGTCTGGATAAAGGATTGAGGTGTTTATGTTGGTGGTCATCAGTACTTCAGTGTCTTCAAATCTTCAGTGAGTCACCACACAGATAAGTACAATTTACACTGTATGTGTACATGATAAAAAGGTTAATTTTGTCCCTAGATAAATGCATTTATCTGCGTTTTGTTTGCTAATGACATTCACTGACCTTTAAGTGATCCGACGTAAGAACAGTATCATACTGATGATGCAAGTTATTACTGAATGTGTGCGTTAAACAAAGATCTTTCAAGTGTTTTTGTCCAAAATATTCATACATGAAGTAAGCCTATAAATCTATAATGAATGGTAAAAAAGACTCATATTTCCCTATGAAGAAAGAAACTGCCACAACTGTGTAAAAAACATTACTATTTATACGTTCATTTAGAATACAGTATTGACATTTTTAGCACATAATTTACATTATTGCACTTGATGCACAGTTACAATAGTCATTAATTTTACCAGGTGACACTTCAAAAATACATATTGCTTAGGATGATTCAGCACAATAAGGTGGGAGGGGATTTCTAAAGTGAAATAATGTTGTTTTTTTAATGCAACTATAAAAAATAACAGGTTTAATAAAGACGTCAAAGACACATTTAAAAACTTGTGGATAAATAATTACAATTTTGGGGAACAGCACACATCACCCTCTTCATACTGCGCAAACAGCTTCAAGCTGTTGCACAATCGTAATTTATATATCTAACCATCACCTGAATAGCTTTTTATAATGGTTCGTGTAAAAAAAAATACAAGTTTAGAATTTTATAGCTTTAAATTAAACCATCTCATTGTATGCATTGTCTGTAGTCTGTATCCATGTGGCAAGTATTCTTGGCATCATATCAGGGTGGTGGTTGATTGTCACATCATAACACAGAGAGCAAGACACAGATACAGAGAATAAATAAATGTATGTATTTATCTAGAATGAATTACAAAGAAAAAGGCATCCACATCAGACGATGGCTGTAGAGACATACATTTGTTAAGATGCAATATCCTCAGCAATCCAAAGTTATAGATCTTTGTCTTTTCATAGGTGGAGGGCAGTTATATGGAAGAAGCCAGTTTCATGAGAGATTAACACAATCTGGATTTTTTTTATTAAGATTTGGGTTTGAAAACTGAAGCAGGAATGAAGTATTGTACTTGTTCTCCCAGAGTAAAACTAGAAAGCTCTCAAACTGAAAGAATTTTGGCAACAAACACTTATTAACATTTACACACCCTAGTGTACTAGTCTATTATTGTCTTATAAATAAAACTAAAAGATGCTTGTCATTATGGCTTCCAGAGGGGTCCAGACCCCGGGGAACATGCACTCAACAGTTTGTTGAGGGGAAACAGCTGAGCAACGGTGCTTCCATGTTTAAGAAAGGGAGACACTGGTCAGTCAGCACTGAAATCTCATTCCACTGCAGGGGATTGTGCACACTGTTCTTACGAATTGACCCTGCCAAACTTGACATGCTGATTTGCTGCCCTCGCGGCCGCTGCATATTGTCCTGGTGTCCCTCAGGAGGTCCCTTGCTTTGTCCTCACCGGCCCAAAATAAACATTTTTTTGCTTGTCCAGCTTCGGCTAGGTTAGGTCCCCTCGACTGTAGGTCCTCTCCCTAGTCTGGCTCATTGCTAGTAAGGAGAGAAGATAATAGGTGCATGTGTGGCCCTCAGAGGTCCTGGGGCAGGCCTGAAGAGCGTTGGGCTGATCAGGGGACCCTGAATGATGGCTGCAGGACCTGGCGGCAGCCTTAGTGCCAAGGGTCCAGAGGCCAGGGTGCACAGGGCAGCTGGGTTGAGGGGGCTGGTCAGGAACCCTGCTGGCAGGGCTTTGGATAGCTGCTTCTGCAGGGCAAGTTTAGTCTGAACCTAAAGACAAGAGACATATTCAGTAGAAACAAGTCTAAAGCCATGCTAGCAGCTCTGCGATGCTGTACTTATGATAAAAGGTCAGAGGATCATCAAAGTCATTAGGATTCATCGTCTGGGAACCATGAATGTCTCTACAAACTGTCATGGGCTAGAGTCATGCCATACTAGCATGGCTAAATAAATGCATTTAAGAACTATAACAAGTAACATTTAGAACTCTGCACATATTCGTCCTCCATCTGCTCATACAGTACGTGCACCAGCTGTAGTGTCACCACATTAGATCTTCTCCATTGCTCTTCTTTAGAATAGAAAAGCTTTTCTTTCTTTATTTATATTGTAAACTTATGTTAACAAACTCTAAAGAGCTTAATTTAAGGCCTCTGAGGCCTCTAAAACAGCACAGTTTTCACATAAACAGAGGCACTTATTCACTTAATTATTTGTATGAACAACTTGGCAGCAATCAGACTTGTTGACAGGCGCCAGGCAGAGCTTACCATTTACTGTACATCTACTGAGTATGTGTATGCATAGTTTGTACATGTTCTTTAATGACCATGTGCGATGTGGACAAAAATAAAAGTAGTTAAATGTGTGTGTGTGTGTGTTTGTGTTTGACAAATTCTTACCGCTAAGACGGCGCTGTGCTGCAGTTTATTATAGGGGGTGAACTTCACCTTGACAGGTTTCCCAGCCAAACGCTCTTTGTGTCTCCTGCTGTTCATGTGCTAAAAGGGGACACGAATACACAGAACAGTGATTCAGGCAGGACAGCTCAGACTAACAAACCAGAGAGCTGACAAATTGGGTAGTTTTCCTTGTAGAATACAAGTTAGGTAGGCATTCCACATTTTTAGTTTTTATACAGTGGTCAGTGGTTTAAACAGCAGTAAACGTAGTCACATTTATTATATTAGGACAAACCCACATACCTGCTTCAGCTGGGTCTCTGAGTTGACAGACACCTGGCACATTTCACAGTGAAAGGGCTGGCTGGATACACCCACGACCGCTCTGGTCTTGCTGCCCATTCGCTGCTTCATGCGGCAGGTAGGCCTGGGCGATGATGTCATCTTGACCCGGCGCTGGGACTGGCTGCTGTTATGACCGTCGAGCATCTGTTTGTGCTTGGAGCCTGATTCAGCCAAACACAGAAGAGGACCAAATGTCAGAATCATCACAATAATCTATTTCAAACAACATTTTCATGCAATTTTCCCAATGAGGATCAAATAGCAAATGGCTTACACATGTTAACTAAACTAGTATCAGTAGTATTGTGGTACACACCACTACAGTGAGCGTCCAACTGGGAGCTGGAATTGACCGTCACTTTGCAAGTGGGACAGTGGAGGTGTTGTTTTTTGTTGCTCTTGGCCTCCTTAACCTCTTCCACCTCTTTCACCACCTCCTCCTCACCTCCTGTGGAGCTCCCCTGAGGGTCACATTGTGGGGCTGAAGTGGTGGCCGGGCTGCACCCTTCCACAGGTGGGCTGTCTGAAGCTGGATCAGAGAGCTGAGAGCCAGGGGAGATTTCTGGGGACAGCTGAGCAGAGCGGAGCGAGGAGGAGTCTGCGGTTGAAGGCTGTGAGGAAGGAGTTGGTGCCAGCGAGCCCCCCTGGCTGTTTTCTGGTTGCTGCTGTGCAGTTTGGGAAGAAGTACTTGGGCCTGTGGACAGATGGATAAACACAGAAGTTGCACCATGAGCCCATTTACACTTTGAATTACAGTATGATATTTATCATATTTGTGGCCACCTGATGAATACAAGTCCAACTCTCTCTCTTTTAGCTCTGTTTTTGGTCTCTACCAACTCCTGAGAAAAATATCTGGCTCTTTAGCTGCTAAATTCTCCGCACGTTTACCAGCTAGTTGCTTACTGTCTGTCTTTGGCTTATCAGAGCTTTTCCACTGAAAACACCTGCCTGCTGCGGCAGGCTCTATGGGACCAGTGAGTAAACCAAACAATAGAGCTGCTGGCCGTAATAACCAAAACAATAAACTGAAAGAAACTAAAGAGCTCCAAAAAGCTGAAGGGGAACTGCAGACGTCACGTGATAATTCTCTGTGACACTACACTTTCATATACAAGGAGGAAAAAAAAGTTTTTATTATAGCTGCTTTAATTTTAGCTTTGTGAATAACTGCTGTCTATTGTGTACCTGTTGACCTGGATGATGAGCTACAGCATACAATTGCCTGTACAGGTATAAATAAACTTGAATTGAATTGAAAATGTAAGAATTCTGCTGGAAACACGGTAAACACTCTTTTATAAAACTGCGTCAACACATGAAGTCTACACAATCAAGGTATACATTTTCTCGACTAATGCAATCCTTCTTTGTCCTATTTTTTTTTCATACAACCTTGGTATTATACTTTTTCTTACCCTCATCTACTTACCCTTTCTTTTCTGCTCTATCATCTCCTCTAGTTAATTTTCATATCTTTTCCCTTTTTTCTGCCATCTCAATCATTCTTCCACCGTCTCTCTGTCATTTGTTTGCTCTCTATCTCCCAAAGCGCCCTCTGTTACCATCAATCAACAACCATGGCAACCGCTGAATGTAACAATTGATAAGCGCTGGAAGAAAATGGGAGGGTGAAGATCAATAATGAAAAGGAAAGCTAGACAGAGAATAGTAAGGAAGATGGTGACTTGTTTTGTTCAGGCAAAATGAGTGACAAACGACTGAAAGGGAGTCTTACAGCAGCTCTTTTGTACGCAATGTTGCTGAAGAACCCATAGCTATAGTATTAAAATTATGGAAAGGATCCAGGGCGGTAGCTACCAGTATGGACACTTATGTCCTCTGTATTTTGTTTGGGGATTTTAACAAGCTAACATGCAGGCTTTCATAGGCTGGCACCAATTTTATTGACACAATCACAACAACAAGTAAAAAGCTTGTGTGCACAAGGACAGTGAGGGCATATCCCGGCACATCTTTATTTTTGTGCTTATAATTGCAGTGCATTATACATAAAGGGTTGGATAAAGTTCAGGATAAATTGGGTGGCCTTCGGTTTATATTTCAGACCAGAGGGGACCTGGCCCTCAGGCGTTTATTCCCAGCATAACTTCAAAGACCCAATTTTCACTAAAACACCCACAGCTGGCCCTGAGATGCCTCGCCTGTTTGGAATGCGTTTTGTTGTGCCTTTTCTTCTGTCTTGTGTGCTGTGCTGGGCACCAAAGAATCAAAGCAACTCGCAAAGCTATTTTCAAACTTGGCTTATCTTTAGAGCTGAAAATAGTAGTCGATTAATTGAAGGAAAAATAATAAAATTGGGTATTTTAATCGAGCCAAAGTGACAAATATTTGCTTGTGGATCAGACAAAACAAGATGTTTCAAGATATCATTTTGGGCTCTCTAAAGTGTAATGTAATTTTTCCCTAAATGATTCATTGAAGTTGTTGTGATTTAGATCAATCCAAGAAAATTAATTTATTGATAATGATACCAACATTTTTTAGTTGCAGCCCTACCTACCTTTTATAGCCAACGCTGAAGTCTCTATTGACTGACAGAGCTACAACTCCAAACTCTACTTACCTCATGTAAGTTAATTTTAATCATTTTCTACACCCTAAGACATGTCCATTAGCACAGTGCCAACGCATTTCATAGTAGGAACAAGGAACTGCAAGTGGGAGTTGTGTTGAGCCACCGTTGATTTAAAACTAAAATCAAAATTGAAAGAAAGTAACACCACTACATGCATCTTCAGATAGCATCTCTATTTAAGAGCTTTAAGGCTTCTCATCTTGCAGAATGTCTTTGCTTGATGGGAGTAATTACCTATCTGACAGAGCCAATGATAGCAGGACAGGTAATAGACGGTAATTAGCCAGCTGAGTGGCAGCTACCAAGCCTTAATACTAATGTCGCTCCAATTACCACTAATTACTCACAGGATGGAGAGAGGGGTGCCTTCAGAAAAAGAAAGATTTATACCTGTTATGTCTTTCAAATGTGAGTTTGTGGGCACGGTTCCTCCTCCCATCGCCCCCTTCTCTCGGTCTCTGTCTTTTCCTGTTGTAGCTGGACTGTGTCCGTTCTTCTGCCGGTTCCTCTGGGTCTCCAGTGCCTTTAGCTTGCGAGCATGTTTGTGGCCTTTGTAGTGGGCCTCCGCCTGGGTCTGACCATGACACACACACACACACACACACACACACATAAACACACGAGCAAACAGATGAAAAAAGTCAGTGTGCAGTACATGGACAGAATCACTGACATGATTAAATTAGTGAAGGACGGCGTGAAATCAGTAAACTGTAATCTTTCCATCTGTTCCATCTCTTTGGCTTCACATGCTTCCATGGAGTTTGGGAGAAATTATGCGATTGAGCATTTGACTCGGAGGAAGAGTCACATCATCATTTTGATCATCATCATCATCATCATGGTTGTGCACAAATGAGCATCAGTTGGACTCGTGGCGTCTCATGGCCGTCCTCTGAGCTCACTGGCTCATCTTTCCACTGATTCGTTCTGACACAAAATGACCTCTGTGCCTTCCTCTGCGAGAGAAAACACATTCGTGGCAGTGTGACAACAGATGCATGCAGATTTGGGATCCCCAAATGGCTCTGTGTGGCTGCAGATAAAGCAAGAAGTGCTCTACAGAGGAAGATTAGCTTCCAGAAAGTAGAAGTGCACCAACAGTGAAACAAAACAACTGAAGCAAAACACATTTATCTAATAATCCATAATCACAACAGCAACAGCACACATCAAATCTATACATTTCATACACTACTTAGCTTTAGGAACCAAACAGCAATAAAGACGATTATTTTGTGACAACATTTATCTACACAATATGTTATATATGTTATATCGTGTTTAATATTCAGTCACATTTCTCTGTGACATCTGAGCCATCTTCATGACAAATGAGGAAACTCCATCTGCAAAATATGCTTAGGTTAAATATACCTGTTTGTTGTTTAATATTGAATAAAGAAATTGTAATAGGTAAATAGGAACAGCAGACATTTTGACTTGTCATAGTAGGAAAAGCACAGGTGTTACCAATACCATTAACAATGACTCTGTTCTATTCAACTGTCCCAGTAAGTCGTAACAGTGAGCGTAACAGTGGAAATGACAATACCAAGACCCTGAAACTGAAGCAGCTACATGGAATTCAGTCATTATTAATTTTATAATTAACACCTGTGCTTTTCCTACTGTGACATGTCAGGGTGTCTTCTGTGAAAAAGGCCTATTACCTACTGCAGCTGAAAAGTTCTAATAGCTTCAGCAAACCTGAGCAAACTATCCATGACATCAAGTGTGCAGAACAAGCAGAAGTCATAAAGGATAGGTCTGGCAGTATTCTACATTTTTCTTATTCACAAACCTTTTCAAGTCCCATGAAAAGACCAAAAACCAACAATTAATTGATCTTGCCAACAAGTATTGTCTGTGTAGCCAAAGCCTAATATATCTCATTCCTGTGCCACAGAGCCTCCATTGTCCAAAAACTATTAAAAATACATCAATGAGCCACACTATTGGCATTGTAATTTATTTTTAATCAATCCCACATACACTGTGCTCTAGTAAATACTCACAAGAGTGCCAAATGTGTATTAATCTGCCACTGAAAATAGTTCCTAACAAATGGTCTATTTACTCCTGTTTAACCAGTGCTAACAATGACCAGCTGTTTAAGGAAGTAATTTAGCCCTTCAAATTAACTATATACAGTATTTGTGACACATTTTAAAATATTTACATAAGAATGAATGGGCTTCAGTGCCACATACAACGGACTAAGGCGTTGTTCTTTTCATAGGATTTGTCAACAGTAAGAAAAATGCAAAACATAACCAGGCCTACCCTTTAAGAGCACACATTTTTGGTGCATTTCTGTAAATGAAAGACACAAGAGCACTCCCTAAATGAACAGAGAGTCTGAGTTTGGAACAGCAAAACAAGACGTTAAGTATCTAGCTTCACACGGGGCTGTTAGATAATTTGTCATTGCTCAAATTATCCGAACCAGTTTCCAGGCACACACACTGTACACAGTACAGCCTCTGAGCTCAGTGTGCAGAGGTGATCTTTTTGGTGACTGTGTGCATAGAGTGGTGCGGTACAAGTCCCCCCATCAACACTTTGCATAAAGCTGCTACACAAACAGAAAGTGTACCACCGTGGGTCAAAGTGTGTGGCGGGGGATACAGGGCTGAGCAAAGGGTGTACGACCCCTTTGGCTACGTTGAATGTCAGTGCACACTAACCATTCAGCGTGATTTCCAACTGAGTCAGAGGGATGAATCTGCTCCCATCTGTGTACTACCATACTATCTGGCATGCCAGTGTAGTATGAGTTCACTATGTTCCACCATAGTAACTTAAAGAGAGAATACTGAGTAGAATAACTGTTCCAGGACGGCAAAACAAAGATCCTCAGTTAAAGACACCTGAAGGAGAGTTTTAGGACTGCTTGGCCTCCGCTGAGCTTGATTCAAGCAGCTTTATGCTTTCTCACACCACTGATGCCCAAACTCTTCATACACAGTGAGCAACGACTCCCCTCCACAACAGGGCAGCAGAATTAAAATATCATGTGTGATCCTTCAGGCTTGAATCTTTCATGCTTTTTCAGTGAGTTTAGCAGCCTTAAAGGAATAATTTGAAAATGTTCAAGTCTATTCTGATTTTATGCATACTGGTCATGTAATATATACTGCAGATCTCATTTTCACAGTCATCCATCTTTGTCTTCATTCTGAACAAACAGCCTCAGCTCTCCATCTTTCAGTGACAAGTTGGTGTCAGTGCAATAAAGTACTCTACTGTTGATACTAGTACTACTGTAATAATTAAAATTTTATGAGCAACTAAATAGCAAATTGTGAAATTAAACCACTACTGAATAATACATTTTGAAATGTAATTACCATTGAATATGTAAAATTAAAATATTAAACTTTGGAAACCATCTATCTCCATTTACGTGGTTTGAAAATCCCTATTTAACATTTTTTATACGCCTCACTAGCGGCGTGGCTCTAGGGATTGCAATGTTGCCACCACTTTGGTCCAAACTGAAATATCTTGACAGCTATGAACTGTCATGTAATTTTCTAACAGACAATGAATCCTATGGTCTTATGGTCATACATCTTAATCATAGCAATGAAAACATGTTGTAAATAACCACTCAAATCCAGCGTAAATCATGTTAGCTTCAGTGGAACCCCAAAATCATTCGTAACAAGGACAAGGACTGTGGATTCATAATTGAACTTTGGATGTCAAACTGAAGCTGCGTGTCCAATATAAAAATAAATACATATAAATGACTGTGAAAATTAAACATACTGTACCAACTGTATGTACTACACAAGCAGTGTGTATAAAATCTGAAAAGACTTGAAATATTCGGGACTATTCCTTTAGGAAATTTTCTTGGTCAAGTGCAAATTCCAGCCGCTCAGTGCAGCCCCCTGTTGGGACCTGGTACCTGCCTGTAACCTGGCATCCAACTCCTGGGGCAACCAGCACTCTCAGCTCAGCTGCAGGTAACACAGAGGGGAGGAGGAGAGAGCCTGTTAGCTAGAAAACAGACTCCTGACAGCAACACTGTATGTCCACAAGTACAGGGCAGAGAGAGGAAAAAGACAGAGAGAGCATGAAGAAAGAGACAGATGAGGAGGTAGGGGTAGTATAATAGGCTTGAATCAGTGTCCTGCTTGCTTAAAGTTCACAAGTTCACAATTCACACAAAGAAGAGTCATTGTCATTCTACCAGGTTCCTCCTAACAATATAAATGCAAATATGTATAATCGAACTCCATAGGAATGGGAGCCAAATGAATATGAATAGGGAGGTGTGATAAGGAGAAAAAAGCAACGGAACTAGCTGACTGGTTTCCTTCCTTCCCAGTGTCCGAGTAGAAAAATGGAAGCTGTAGAAATATACTGATTGGACTGATAAGAAGCCTGTTTCGAGATTGTTTTTAAACCAATGGGATGCAAAAATATTAAATGTGTTGCAAATATGTGGATGCTTGACCGCAGAAATAATCAAAAGATTAGCTTTAGATGACAGTTCATGAGATCACGAGTCAGGTTTGTGTTTTAAAGTACGAGCGTTTCAGCGAACATCAAGAGGGTCAGAGGGTCTCACAGTGCGTAAAGTGAAATAATACTGATTCAACACTCAATAATATAAAAATCATCGCAGGTTGATGTGATTTAACAGATGTGAGAAAACAGACAGATAAGAGCTGAGTGGTGAAAGGTATTTTTCCATCTTCCTGTTTTAGACGATGAAAGCTCAAGGAAAGAAATTGAAACGTGTTCCTTCGTGATATCGGGATAAAGGACTGAATGAGTGTCTGACTTACAGTGGAGTTGAAGCGCAGGTGACAAATGTTACAGGAGATGATGGGTTTCTTCTTGGGTGGAGCCACGCCAAAAGTGTGGTTGATCACTGCCTTCTGCACTGGGTCCATCTATGACGAGAAACACACACATAAGAACATGTTAGAGCTGCCTCATGTTTACTGTAGTGACCTTAAGGATGAAGTTGGTGATATCTTTTGGTTCCAGAGAGTAGTGTAAACAGGCAAGTTCAGTAAAGAAGTCCCTATTCACGCTACTACCAACATCTTTCAGGTCAGTGAGGAACAATTTGTTAATGCTGATTTGTGTGATTTTGTTTTTCATAATAAATAAGATAGGAAATTTAGCTTAGAGTCATCCTGTGATTTAATTAAATATTGCACATTGTGATGATGAACATGGATTTCTACGGTGAAGGGAGATTAGTTTGACTTGAACATCTAGTTGGCAAAAGTCAAAAATATTTGATATAATTTAGAAGAAATCTACATTTATTCTTTAAAAGTGTAAAAAATGAATTCAAGCTGTGTGTATTTTCCAGAATAAAAGATGAAGGAATTACCCTCCTGAATTTGCACTTTTTAAATAACCCTATTTCATTTTTTTAATCCCTATGGTGCAGCTGTGTTAGTTGAGTCATATTTTTAGCATTAGGTGTCAGACAGGAATCTTCCTCCCACATGCCTGATACATTTAGCACGCGCATCTTGTCTCATTAAGGGTAAAATCTAAATGTAGACTATGAAAGTCTGCAGCTTTGTCATTTAGCCCAACACCAAACATGCATGTGTGTGAGAGAGAGAAGTGTTATATTGTCTCAATCGTCATATTTTTACCACTTATCGGAGCCAAGTGATATTTAGAACGTGTCGATGCAGTCTTAATACAATATTTACTGTATGTTTTCCTTTATAACACATGCAACATGCACATTTCAAGTAAAACAAAGTTGTTTACATAAAACATGGCAAGACAGATTGCACCAAGAGCTTAATTTGATAAATGCAGGTATGTGTGTGTGTGTGTGTGTGTGTTTGTGTGTGTGTGCTTATATTATTGTAAGGTCGTGGAGAAGACAATGTTTTTCAACTGCTGATACAATCAAATGTTTTTGTTATCTGAGCTTGGTTTTGCTCCCGCTGCTTTTTTGAATAGACTTCTTCTTAACACACCATTTGAAGCCTTTTGAGCTTTGATTAGTGTTTTGCAAGTTTAGAATAGGAAATTACTTTTTCACATACTCACACAGACTAATGTTTGTGCCTTAGTTTTCTAGTCATTTATTCAACATTAAGAAGCTACAGACCTTTAATCAACCCCATCAACCAAGTAAGTGAATTTAACTGACAATCTAATGATGATCCAATGATTGTGTGACCCCAAAGGACCTGACTACAACTGACAAACATGGGTGAAGTCTAAGACTTATTTTCTCACTTGAATATTTAGTTCAGGATTGACTGAGGATTAAAATATTGTCATCTCAGACCTTAATTTTTTAATATATATTTTTGGGCATTTTTATTAGTGATTTTGACATAGAAAGATGACAGGAAAGAAGCAGAGAAACTAGAATCCCCGGCCACTCGAACCAGGGACATCGCACCCCTTAATTAAACCCCTTAATGTTTAGTTTAATGTAACCCAAATACTCATCAATCTTTTTCCTTGGGTTTGGAGAAACAAATGTAAGGTTCTGTTTGGGGCTGGAATCGCTGTAGCCTCGTGTGTGTAAATGAGCAATGTGATATATTATCTTACCGTGTTGAAATTGGGAAAGAGGCTAAGCGGCGAGGAGCTGTTGACCCTGAGCGGCAGGAAGTGCTCCAGCTGGGCATGAGTCTGCGGCTGGAGGGGTCGACCTGGCAGAGGCAGGGAGCCCAGGAGTGGGTGGACCTGGCTCTGGGAGAGGGCACCTACAACAGGGATGACCACATTTGAGTGAACACATCCTTGGGACAACTGCTTTCTCTAACTCCTGCTTCATCCTATACCTTAAACACATTTGTTTTTCATCTGACACCACCGGAGCTGCACATCCTTATACACACACAGGGATAAAGACAGAGTTTAGCAGGCGGCATATGACATCAAGACCCATTCCCACAGTGAATTGTTCTCTCAGTAAAGCTTTACTGACTTCAGTAACAGCAGGGGATAAATGATGACAGCCTTTGTGTGGCATTTTCCTGCTTAACAAGTCCATAGTTTATCTTGACAAATGTCTCTGGCCTTTCAACACAGCACTAGTGTGTGTAATTGTGTGGTGTCGGCCTTCCTCATGCCAGTAAATTGGTCAGTCAACATAAAGAGAAAAAGACTTGCAAGAAGGTTTTAAGGCCTAAGTTGACTGATAGACTCTACTTTTAAAAAATATACATATTTGTTTGCTTTTTGTTGCTTATCAACTTTCTGTTTTAGCGTTTGTTTTGATGAATCCCACGGCAATTTCACCATCACATTTTGCTTTTAAATCTCCTTCCACATGACCTCTCAATCTCATCACGCTTAATTTTGGTTGGCCTAAATGCTTTGAGACTGCTCATGCTTTAAAGAGCACCACGGCACTGACCTTTGTCTGGACCCAAAGTAAACATTAGCGTGCCCACATTAAAATGCACAGTTGCTTATAAAAGCATGGTGATTGCAGAATGTTTCTAATGCCTGTATGCTGAAAGTCCTGTGGTTCGTTACGTTAAAAGGTCATATGTAAATGAAAGAATACAAGTTAAAATTAATATTACATCAGTACTTGACAACATACAGTATCTGCAAAACTAGTGGTTATCTATCTATCTATCTATCTATCTATCTATCTGTTGAAGGCTGCAGCCCTTTTTGCACCCTATGTATGATGATGTTCAAGAGATGTCAAACATGCTTTTTCTCACTCTGGTTTGACTATTTTTATTTCAGTTATTGGTTTCTTATATTTTCCAGAATGACATTCGATAACTTCTAGAGAACAGGGATTGATTTTCTGCCTTCACGCTACACAGCAATACATTTCTTGAATGTATGAATCATAAGGATTTGACTTCAAAACCAATTGGTTACATAGCTTATTTTCTACAAAAAAGGAAACTTTACTCAAAGTTGACAGTGAAGTATGCTTTTGCATATTACTGCTGAAACTTCTCGTTAATATTTTAAGAAACAGATTTGTGATTAAAATATCTTGAGGTGTCTTTCTTCTATTTGAAAGACAAAATTTGACTTGGTATGGATTTAAAATTTGTGGTTATTGAGGGTGGAGGTGAGGTTTGGACTGTGCAAGACGGAAAATGTCAAGAGGAGTTTGATGAAATGGCTGAAAGGAGCACTGACTAGTAGGTCTTTTAGGAACTTTTTGCATAGAAAAACGAATGAAATTGACCGATGAAGCCAGAGGTATTAACATACCAAATGACAACTGGAGGATGAAGAGGGATGACTCATTAACTTTGGATTCGGGAAAGATATGTGAGTAACCCACAATGTACATGTTTACCCTTACTGAGAAATTAATCTCCTTCTGGATAACATTAAAAATTAAAATGACGAAACAAGTCTTTATTTCATGAATTACAAATAAATTTTAAGAAAATAATTAAATAAATGATAATTATCAAATAATATAACATAAGACACTGTTGCGGCATATAGAACCAAAACATAGATGAACATAAAGTGTACTGTTCATTGTTCAAATTTTCTCTAAATACTGCAGAGAGTACTGTCAGTCTTATAGTTGCGGTCTAATGATGTTATTTCATAAGACTGAAAAGCACATCATCAAGAAAGCAATTTTCCTCAATTTTCTGCTTCTTTCACCTCTGGATTTCAGGTTTTATCTCTGGGGATGAGGCAGGGTTTGAAAGTCCTTGAGCATTAGCAGGCATTTACTAATCTGGTCCCATATTCAGAATGGTTCTTAAAACCTGAGCAGAGCAGTGACACATAGCAGAGGAAGGGGAAGGGAAAAGACAAACAACCTCCCAGAGAAACAACCTTTGCGGATTCAAAACATGCTCAAAGAAATGTTATGAACAGTATACTGCAGAGGGAATACTTAATAAAGACACATGATCTTTGGAGTCACATAAAAGAGGTTAGAGGGAGATCAAAGATGATGAATTGTTCCATGCAGGTGTTTACTATAGACAACAACTAAAAGAGCAGCAGTAGTGAATGTAACACACCACAGTATGTCTTGTTTTATTATGGCTGCAGCAACAACTGCCTCAGAATACTTTTTTTTCTGGCAGTGAAAGTGGCAAATGATAAAAGCCTGCCAGAATTAGTTTTAAATCAATTTCAAAGCAATCCAAACACATTCTTTATATGGAAGTGAAATATGAAAATGTAGGCTATTTTGGAATATTACAAGACTAAACAAGCATCTACAGGCACTAGGTACAGACTGTACTTAATGTTAATATGCTCACAATGACAATGCTAACAAGCTAAGGTTTAACAGGAATAATGTTTACCAAGTTCAGCATCTTAGTTTAACATTTACTAATTAGCACCAAATATAAAGTACAGCCTGGGCTGATGGGAATGTGATTTGTTTTTCAGGTATTTGTTCTTAACCAAAGTTTTGGACAAATCAAAATGTTCACCTAATGATGCCACTCGATGGGAAAGTTAAGGAACCTCCAGAGTCATTAGGCTTCATCATCTGGGAACCATGAATGTCTGTGCAAAATTTCATGATGTTACATCCAATAGTTGTTGAGATATTTCAGCTGTACCAAAGTGGTGGACCACATTGCCATCCCTACTGCCACACTGCCAGCTCGGCTAGAAAAGTTTTCACAAAGAGAATAGGAAAATTGTGGATCCGTCAAATTGAATTTTTACGTTCTGGGAATTGAACCACTAAAACACATGTACCAATAAAATACTTAATTCCCGCAGCTGGTCAACAGACTGACCAACCAAACAACTCCAGCACACCGGGAGGGATTAACCTCAGACCAGCACTGAATCACAATCTCAAACCAGAGAGAAACTAAATTGAACAAACTGAAACTGCCTGTCTGGAATACTGAATGGCAAACACAAAGGAAAGTGAATTTCTATCTGATTCAGAAGCCATGAATAGAAATTGGCAGATATATCTCTTCACTACAGAGAAAAGAGATGGATGTGACCAAAAAATACAGCCAGAATCACCAGAGATAAAATACAGAAACAAGTATCAAAAGATGAAAGACTACAGAACATTGAGAAGTCAATGTTGAGTGAAAGTAGAGATTATTAAGGGGGAGACATTTTGAGTCAATAATCTGTAATTTTGAAGTGAAAAAGAGGACAGCATATTAGAATACGATCACTGAAAAACCTCCAAAAATGGGAGACAGCCGATGCTAAAAGTAACTCCTAAAGCCAAGTTGTTACATCCTAATCTTTATCAAATATACATTGTATTACTTGAGGTCTTGTCTTGTTTTAGCACTGGTAATTATGTTTATTCAGAGATTTACAGGCACTCCAGCATACCTATTCAGATTAGAATTTGAAATGAGAGGAGGGATTAAAGCTAATTATTACTGTTTATTTGATCCTGCATGTGTAATGTGCACAACAGATCTCCCTGGAAAACACACATACACAAAAACACACAGAAGTAACGTGTTTACTGATCTGATTTCGTTTTTGATGAATTCCAATTTCATTTAAATGCTCCAGCAGGACCGTTCATGTACCACTGGTGCCAATGTAGTGTATTGAATTGCATTACACTGTATTCGAGAGCGAATGACAAATGAAAGAAAGTGAACGAGAGACTGAGAGAGACAACCACGGGCAGATGAGATATTTTTTCCCTTCGCTAGGCTGATGTGCTTAATCTGCCTGTCAGTATGACTTTTGGGGACATTGATTCCCTCTCCTACACAAATCTGAAATTGATCTCATTAATCTCCTACGCATACATTCACAAAACACAGCAGGGCGAGACGTTTAATTAACTGCATTTTGCACTGAACAAACTAGAAACTGCCATCATCTGTGAGAATTTGTACAACATCAGACGACAAGAGGAACATGCTTGAGACAGGACTTTCCCTTTCAAGTAACCCGTCTAGTTTGCGTCCAGAAAGTGTCACAAAAGCCACATGATGGACTAAATGTGTGGTTATATTAGTTCCATCCAATCATGCTGGGAATGCGTTAACCAGCAGGCCTTGATGAGTTTATATAAATAGTTTCTCATCACTTTAGAACTTCATGAAGATCAGACTCATGAACTCAATTACTGTACCCATAACCTAAAATAAAAAAGTTGAGTAGGGGGATTTAGTTAAGCATTTAAGATGTAATATAACCTCACAAACATGGGGGAAAAAACTGTAAAACTTCAACACAGTTGACTGATAGCGGGTTTTAGTTAGTTAATGATACTCTCTTTTGGCCTAGAGGTAACCTGCAGTTACTAGTGCAGGTAAGATAGGTAACCAGACATGTTAACGAATACAGCAGAACAGTTCAATCCATTACACTTTTGTTGTTGGCAGGGGTTTAGCAAACAGTCAATTGAGTCAAAACTTGATTTTGCGTTTCTTTTTTACTACTACAAAAGTATCATGTTTTTAAAACATGTCAGTTCCTGCTCGCTGATCTGTATTCACTTTCTTTTTCTATGCAGGAAGATAGCTTCTTCGTGGAGGCTGGGGGTGTAGGTCACAGCAGCCAACCTTCCGGTACTGAGAAGAGATATAAGATTATGAGCTGGAGAAATTATAGCACCTTGAAAAAACTGGGGGAAAAGCTTAATCTCTATTATTTCCAGGATTAGTCTCCGGGTGACTCAACATCACAGCAATCACAGAGGGAAGGAAATGGCATCTTTTCATGATGGGTGGAAAAAAAGGGGGGGGTGAGGCTTTCATAGTGGCGAATCGAAGCGAAAGCATCAGAGGAAAAGCTGCGTTGGCTCCTTTAATGGTGAATGCATTTCTCGGGATCATCTATCTGAGCCAGGCTCTCGCTCTTCAGTCTGAAACCAACATGGCAGTGTGGAAGCACGCTCTCATTTTTGACATCTACCAACATCCCCTGATGAGCTTCCTCTGTTTGGTGTTAATGCTTTGTAACATCAACAACTGAATTAGGGCTGTTTCCTAATTTCATGGAATTTAATGTGAAAATCATCAAACATATATTGCTATACTATTACCATCAAAATATGTTTAATGAATTATGGGTTTAAGCATGAGAGAAAATTCAGTCAGAGTGGCAGAGACCAGAGATGTTATAATGTAAACATAACCTACAGCGCAGACAAAATGCAGATGGAAAACTGCTCTTAAGGGGAGATTTTCCACATGACTGTAGGTGATATACATAGAGCTTTGATTCTCAGCCCAGACTCGATTTGGCCTGACTCGACCCCACAGGTTTGGGACGGTTTGGGCTTTTTATTCCCTCAGGCTTTAATTGAGTCAAGATGTGTTGTATTTATTTTGTCATCTTTTTCTATGTAGTGTTTTTAGGTTATTGTCGCTGACCATGGATCTCTAAAATGTCAACTTTTCTTGAGCTAAGACTAACAGTCCAATTGTTTTTCTTTTCCTTATGTTGAATGTTACTATATAGTGTTGTGATGTTGCTTTTATATTGTGTTGAGTGCCACTCATCCAAGGACTGGGTTGGGTTTCGGGACAGGGTAAGAACAAATGTGTGTTTGTTTCTTGTGAAATTAAAACAAAAATACATAAACTAATAATAAACATATGTAAGATAAAAATGTAGATTCTGCAGTCCACAGATGGCTGTAATGTCACTGAAAAAGCCAAATTATCTGACAAAACTAAAAAAACTTTATAATTACAAGACATTACATTTTACACCTCAAACTTGTTGATACTTTATATTTATAAAGTATTCTATTATATAAGACATAATGCGTTCTTTGGGCACTTGGAATATTGTGTTACTACCACTGATCATTTATTAAGTAGCATTAAAATCCCAGCATCAGAAAACATCAAGTTAACAGAACCCACTATGCAAGAGTTACTTTAATGTACTGTTATAACGGCTGCCATCTATATTACAAAATTAGCCTATTGGCATTTCTAAGCTGCTTTAACGCATAATATGAAGTCACTACTGCACAGTGTATTCTGTGGGTGCAGATCAGAAAATCCCACTCCCTCTATCTTTAACTAACAGTAATCTTTCTATTTGCAGAATAGCACTCAGTCATAGCAAACGGTTTAATCAAATAGGCAGGATTAAGCAGTGGGGAATGTGGAACTGAAATGCTAATAAGTGTCTCCTCTGTTGACAGGGTTTTGCTGTTAAGCCTACAAAGCACATTGTCAAAAATGAAAATTGAATGGTATGTTTTCCACTCCATAATAGCACGAAGCACATAGCTTTCTGAGTCATAAAACAGAAGTGGTTAGTGCACTGCGCTTTTGCAGTAATGATGATGCCATTCATTGCTTACACAACAGGCAGAGAGCTAGGCGTTTATGATGAGCTCTGGAGGATGAATTAGCATCCATTAAAACTGCCATTGACAGCTCTGCTTAGCTCCCTCCACTGGAAACAAAACGGTGGAGAGTGAAGGCCTAATTTCCATGATGGCTTACAATGCTGCCCCCGCCTTGCACTGTGTGGTCTTTAAATAAATCATCTTTATTGTGACAAAGTACATTTAGGCCACGACTGGCGGCCAACAGGCAAATTCTCCCGCTGGCTGTCACTGTCTATTTAAACTCACACAGCCGCAGCTGGCAGAGCCAGCGGCTTCATGAGAATTTCTACCTGCGGGGCACCATCCAGCCCAGATCAGGCTCCCCGCGGTAATCTGTCCTACTTTCAACTGGAGCAATGTGGGCCCATTTTCACCCCAGGGTCCAGAAACTTCTATTGAATTTGTTCAAGGTGAAATCCAGGACTAGTGTCCTCTGGTCAAAGAAAAATCACAGGATATTCTGATTACTCTGCAAAGGACACAAGCTACAGCTGTTAATAATTATTTGAGTTACTCTTGCTGTGATCTTCCATTTCCGTATCTTTTCTATGTTGAGTAGACTTTGTCTTTTTTGAAAAACAGGTGAATACATAAATCAAATTAATGTACATGATGTACTTAGCCGTTAACATTTTTGATTCCGCTAAGTTTTTGCACCGTGGTAATAAAGGATAAACAAACACTAAGAGATAACGTTGATCTGCTGGGAAATCAAGAGCAGCTCAGAGAGAGCGATGTCGGTTGTGTTGTGTTTCCTTTACCAACCCTCTGCCCTTCCATAGCGTTCTGCACGTCTGTATCAAGCACACTTAAAATAAACTGTCACCATCTGCTTGAATTGAGATAAGCCTGCGTCCAATCAGACTTGCTGAACGGCAGTCAGCAGATGTGCAGCACATACTTATTGATATTTAAAGTCTGTCGCAGCTTTATCCGCCCCATGAACTTAGTAATTAGCAGCTTTCTGTCTCGGTGCCCCTCTCTGGCTGTCTGCCTGGTGGAGTGACTTTGAAGGATAATACATTAACGGCTTCGGAGATGAGAATACCAGGATCTCTGCTTACTGGTGCAAGATGTTTATCAGGGACACATTAAGCAACAAACAGTATTTCCGTGATCTGACATCTGACACCTCTGTTCACTCCATGAAATGCTAACCGGGAAATTTTTTATTTTTCTACTAACAGCATTATGTTGTTAAAACACCCATCTTAAGGAAAAGGCCAAAGGCTGCTTGAGCTAACCTAATCATGCACACATCTTGACAGTGTATTGCATGAACCTTAAAAGAGAGCACTTGAATTTGCATTCAACATTTTTGGGCAATGTCATGTCTCACGGCACCTGCATATTTTAGCAGGTTTGCATTTTCTGCTTGATTTTCAAAGCACGTCGCAGGATTTGGAAGCACAATATTTTCATTCAAGTCAGCATTTCAGCAAATACCAAAACGTGAACGCATTTTGCTGACAGAATGTGAAGTTTCAGTGTGTGTGTGTGCCTTCTTACGTGCGTGTGTGTGTGCATTCATGTGTATATCTTAAATCGAAGCATGGGCAACATTTAAGCCATTTAAGAGTTTCTGAACAATTTGCCTCAATCATTTGTCACTACTCCAAAGAGAGATTAATTCTCAGGAAAACAGAAAATGTCCTCAGTCAGCAGCCAGTCATGTACTGTAGCCAGCAGGAGGTAGAAATACTGCATACTGCATGCATGTCAAAAGTTAGAAATAGTCCTGGCTGGTCTGCATCCAAGGAGCAATTTTTGAGCAACCATTGCAATTTTTTTTTCTCACAGTTTATGTAGACAGCTGGGTTCAGACAGAGGCAGAGCCACAGGCTAAAAACTCCTATTTGAAGGACATGGAGGGTGTATCAGTGCCCGTGTCCCTGAGAGTCCTTTCCCCAAAGGTGGTGACACAGAAAAAAACTGCTTCAACAGAGCAAATTGTCATTTTGCCACAGAGAACTGGATCCCATTTATAATGACTGTTTAGTTTTGTTGTTGAACCGAATATCCTTTCTTCATATGACATAAGTCTGTCCCACTAGACTTTGTCAGGTAAGTGCAAATGAAAATCAAACAGAGATGTGGTACAGTAGCACTCTTTTTATGATGTTCTTCCTGGAACTTGAATGTCCTCAGTAAATCACATGGCAATATGCCCATTAGATTGTTATTATGTACACGTATAATTATCTCTCTTCTACATTACTTCTACAGTGTCAAACTTGTCAGGTTTGATTTGCATCTCTGGGTATTTGTAAGGCTGCACAATTTTTACCTCGTTACACTTTATAATGACACATTAAGTTTCTTGCTCTGTTGGAAACCAATTATAGGGCATCGTGGGCCATATGACTGACCTCATCGTAGGCCATATGACTGACCTCTGGAGTGACGGACAGATTGTCAGCAGGAAGGGAGGGAATAGAGTTGGCAGGTAAGAAGGATAAGTATTGTAGGGAAGCAGTCCTGTGGTCAAATCTGATTAAAAACGATACTTTTGCCCAGTCCTAATTCGTAGTGTGTATTTTCCTGATAGTCAACAGAAAAATGCCCCTACGTATCTACTCTGCATCTACATCATACTGCTCCTCTCTAATGTGTTGTCAAATTTCTCCCAGTCCTTAAAGGACCCCCTTATCTTGTATGGATATGGTGATGCAATTGGTAATGCATTGAAACAACCCTTCAGTGTCCTCACTATGTGCCCAACAGTCCCACATGCCCTCCACAGACCCCTGAGATCACCCTCTCACAGTCCTGGTGACAATGGTCTGATATCCCTGGTTACCAGATATCTTGAGGCTGCATGAGCTCTTGGCAAATCCAGACTGTAATAGAAATCCATGTCATGTGTCTAAACCATTAAAATGACTTAATGTAGTTGGTCTTGGCATGCAGCTCCATTCCCAGGATGCATTTGGAAAAATATTACCCTCATTTTGATGCAGGATGTGAGTCATTCTAAGCTTCTACAACTTGAAGTTTGGTATTATTTTAAAGAGAAAATCATTGCATAAATGTTAATCTTTTAATTGATTTCACTTTCTTATTACACATTCACATGTATGTGTATATACACCTGTAATAATCGCATTGTGGGGACAGTAATCTGTTAATATAGGATTGTCCTCCTATCTAGGGACAAAAATCAGGTCCCCATAAGGGTTGATATACCATTTCAGGACTAATATTTTAGATTAAGGTTATGATTGGGATTCAGCATACTGCACATGGTTTGGATAGGGTTAAGCATTCAGGGAATTTAAGTCAATACAATGTCCTCATAAGTGACAGAAACAAGTGTGTGTATGTGTGTGTGTGTGTGTGTGTGTGTGTGTGTGTCTGAACTCCTACAGTCATTACCAGTCAGGCTAATCAAACTCACACTGTCAACACTATACAATGACTGATTGGGGCTGTCAGTCTCTGTTAGCAGGGTTGAAGTAAAGTAGGACACATTTTGATGCAAGCCTTTACAGCACCAGCCTAAACACATACAAAATTAGATTAATTAATTATGCAAATACAGTGTATACAAGTGCGAGAAACATGTTTCCCTACCATGAAAGGAGGCTGTGAAAGAGACACAACTACATCAGGAATCCAGTTTTACATCGAAAGATGACAGAGGAAAGCAAACGTGTTATGGTTGGGTGGAGGATGGGCATACGCATTTGTCTTCAACTCGGTTTAAATCACAATTCATGCAATGTTGTAAGCAATTATTTCTCCTGTTAACCTCAGACCTAAATTTTACCCTTACTTTCGCAAAAGTTGTTTGTAGATTTAACATGTGGGAATTTTTTCACAAAATTGATACTTCACAGACTTGAGACTTGACTTTAGTCATGAGACTTTTGGGACATATTTTAATCGTGCAAGTGCCACAGCAAATGCAAGGTGGTGGGTCTAGGTTGGACAGACTGTGTGGGCCCCTGCTATTTTGGTTCACGTATTTGCAGCAGCGCAAAGTCCAAAAGGGCTTGGTGAGGGGGAATATAGATCGGAGGGTGCAGTGATTAATAAATATGCTGTTAGCCAGTCATATCACTGGTCTCATAGCGCTGAAACAGGTGTGCCAATTGAGAAGCATGACCACAATGGCTCAACAGATGAAGAATCTTCTTTTCCAGGAAATCAAGTTGTTGTCTGGATGGTGCAGAGCGGCACAATGTGAACACACAGCACCATGTATCTGCAGCCAGAGGCAGATGGTGTGGATTTTTTTTGCAGCTAATTGGTGATATTGATGAATAATGATAAAAACAAATAATGTTTGGTGAAGCATTGATCTGATATTATTTCAGTCATAATTCTACTGTATTTTACGTTGCAAATACAAATACATACAAGTCACACAAACAGACAAAAATAAGTGTCAGCAATCTAGGGCTGCCCCCTAATAGTCGACCAAACGTTAGTCAATAAGGAAGAGTATTAAGCTAAAAGACTTAAGATTCAAGACGAGATGAAACCATTTTAGAACGTTGCAGGGAAACGTTGCAGCGAAGTGAACTGGCCCGCCTCAGCTCAGCTGTTTTTTAGGTACTCTGCTGTAGCACAAATAAATCAAAACACTCTCAACGACAGGAAGCACTGAGTCAAAGTACAGTAACCTAATGAAATTTGTTCTGTAAAATAAGTCAGTATTGCAATTAAAACCATACTGCGCCATACTCATTACCCAACAATTAGAATAATGACTCATTAACGCTGCTGGATAGTGAATTCGCGCCCCAACAGGAAAATTAATGGTCCCATCTAAACTGACTCATAAACTTCTGTCTGCTCAAACATTTTGAAAAACTTCTCCATAACAAAACAAGGAAACAGGGACTTGCTTTCTCCCTCTCTCCCTCTTCCAACAGAACCCAGATTAATGTCTCCTAGCTAATTTGATGGGTCATAATATCAAATTTGATTTGCTCCAAATGTTATAGGTTCCTAATAAATGATTTAGAGTAAAGTCATTAAATACTTCAGTCGTGCACAGAAAGGTTTAATTGTTTCTTCTATATTAGAAAATGTAGCCTGTTTTGCTCTAATCGACTGTTTTGTACTTTGTCACACATCTTGTTTTATTATGTATACTTCAGGTGAAATCGCGTACGATTATCACTTAATTTGTAGTTTAAGTGGGACATTTTCAACAAAGAAATGTTCTACTGGCATATAATAACTAAAACTAATAATAATAACTAACAACTTGTATTTTAATACAAATTTTAACCACTTACAATAAGGTGGTCATAAAAGATGTTTTTAGTCAGCTTTGAGATTTCTGACTGGTAAAAGGTAAGGTAAGATTTGACAGATTTTGGCACCGGAGGGTAAACAAAGCACAACCAAAACACTACTGCATCTCATAATAGCAGCCAATCATTGAGGTAATTTGTAACCTGCAGTAGGTTCAGAAAACTATCATTAGTTGCAATTCTGTGGTGTTTTTAACCTCTGATATAAAGTAAATAATTTGTATGTGTGTGGGCGGTAGAATTCATTGCAGGGTTTTATTTTCATGACAACGCACAGTAGGGATTTGGACAAGCACAAAGAAGATTTTAGTTAAGTGCAGACTTTTGTTTCGCCTGCTTTAAAAGGGAATGAAGAGGTTATATGTCACAACCCAAGCCAGCCTGCGTCACACTTCAGAATAAATTTTAATCGCAAGTCATTTCTTGTATTTACATAAATATGTGGACTTGTTCCAGCATTTGTTAGTTGACAGTAGAGAGAAACAGATAAGATGTGACCTGATGATTAAATCTTGGTTAAAGACTCACTCTTAAAACTTTTTCATTATTTTAATCTGTTTATTTGTTCCGCCCTGTTATATTGTGTCGATTTTTCTTTAAATTGTTACAACAATTTGTTAACGCTTTTATTGTCCTGTGTTTTGTTGTATTACCTGGTTAGCTTTGTCATATCAGTTTCATGTTTTCTACTGTATTATAGAGCAATATGAAACCGATGTTTTTGAAAAGATCTACACAAATTATCCTCAGCCAGACGTGAATCCACCATGTGGCGATCACATCGCAGGCGTCTTACACCACTGGTGTGGTGCAGTTGTGCTGTGCACCACTGAACACATAATTACCAAAACCAGTCCCTGTGTCGTACTGTAGATGACTGCGATTTGCATCACTGACGTCATGTGGTATAATACACTGAAATAAAGCTCTTAATGTGTGTTATTATACTATTGTGCTCCCGGTGACCTGTATTATAAAGGTTTTATCCTATGTATTAACCAAAGAACACTGTCATTGTAATTCCTCCAGTTTCTGATGTGCTACATTTCATTTTATTCCTACTACTTTTAAACAAAAGACGTAGAGAAAGATAAATCTCAAAGCTGAGAAATTTAGATTTCTACACATCATCGCAGCTCTTGCATTTCAGACTGAACAGAAAATGAGAATTATATACATAAGCTGTCACTGCGGCCTCAAAGCGGAGCTCTTGACGAGGGGTGGGGACAGCTGCAGCATGGCCACCAGGCAAAACTCTACAGTTATCTCCTCTCCAACTGTTTCCCTTTGATCTCTCTAATCTGCCATTTAAGAAGAAAGCATCCAGAGCTGCCACACAGACACTTCTTAGTATTTCTATCCAGGCACATGCTGCACAGTGTGTATGTCTCCATAAGCAACTGAAGTATATCACAAAATGCATGTGTATACACATAATTAAAACCTGCACTTTATGTTAATCATGTAAAATGGGAAATTACATTCTTTCTCATCCTCATCATATAAAGACTATAAGAAATGTTGGCTCAGTTTTTATTTAAAAACTTACGACTATTTTCATTACCGATTAATCTGCTGATTATTTGGTTAATCCAGGGTGACATGTTTAAATTACTTGTTTTGTCTAACCAACAGTCCATAACCAAAAGATAACCAAATTAAAGTGACATTTAAAAAAATCAAACATTGACTGTAAGAAAAAGAAAGTGACTGAAACAATTAAAAATAGATGCTAATTCATTTTCTGTTGATCAACTAACTGATGAACCAACTAACCGTTTCAGCTCTAGATATATCCATATTAAACTCCAAGTTACTCTTTCATTTGCATCCATTTATTTAGAGGTCAAACTATGAACTTGAAGGAGGTAAATTGTCTATGTACTACCACCGCGTGAGTTTAACTTGGCAAAACTAAAGTGATTCTAAATTTAAAAACCTTTGAATGCAATCAGCATTTTTGTTCCCTTAGCTGAAAAAAACATAAACACAAATGACAAAAAATAAATAAATCCCATACTGCCTTTATCTTTTAACAGGCCCCAATTATAAGAGCTAATCTGGGCATATTTCCCTGGGGAGGCAAAGACATAATTGCCAGCAATCTGCACAGTTATATCAGCGCTGTTCTTGTGTGGCTTTAAAATGACTTGACACATCTGGGAACGACAGTTTTGTATTGGTCTGAACTCCACACTTGGCTTCATCAAAAGGGGTCAATTAGAAAAACAAACAGGCCGGGGACTCATTTTGGATGCAGAGGAACTGAAAGATGGCAGATGGTAGGCAGGAGGCTGAGCCTGCCCTTGAGCAATGATGTAAAGTAATTGTTGTAAAATACACATTGACGTGGGAGAACTCACATGCTTTCAGGAATCTCAAGACAAAAAAACATTTCAAGACAAATAAAAAACTGATAAAACCTGAGGCATTTGAGAGGCTATTGTTGCATTCCCATAAATAAGTGATCCTGACACATACATATACTGTAAGAGTAAACAAACAGTCTTACCAAACAGCATCTCCACGTGTTTTGTGATCCCTCTGCTTGCCTCACGCTTCTGTGTTTGACTTAGGCTTCTCCTGCCAGTTTATCTCCCATCAGAGAAGTTGAACAAAAACCAACAAAGTGCCTCCGCGCAGATAACCTTCTCCGTCTCTCTACTGTGTCTGTCTTTGCTCCACTTTGATTCTCTAAACTGAGGTGAACTGGCAGTCCTTTCTCGGTCAGTGGCACATCTTGGCTGCGATCCAAACAGCCGCAGCTTGAAAAACGACGCGTGTGTGCTTCAATTAAAAGCGTCGTGCCCCGCTGATCACGCTGCCCCTTTATGAGACGCAGGAGAGAAAGGGTGAGGCGGATTGAAAAAGCAGCGGAGAAGGAAAAGAGGCTGAGAGTGTGATGGTGAGAGCCTGAAGAGCAAGTGTGTGTTCATCTGTGTGTAAGAGCATGTACTGTAAGAGAGAGCGAAAGAGCGAGTGAGTGAGTGCGAAGGGGGGTGGGAGTGGGGGGGCTGGCAGAGGGCTGGCTATTAACAACATGAACATCCCACCCCTTTCTTCTTCCTCTTCTTCCCAGCACCATTTTCTATTCAGGGTTCACACCTGCATGCTCCCTTAAGGACACTCAAATGTAATTTCCTTCCTGGAATTACTTGACAACAATAGGCATCATTTATCAATATGTTTCTGTTCTGCTTATAGTCCTGCTTAAAATGCAGCCGGGATGCGTTGTTTTCCAGAGTTTTCAACGCCGTGGGCACAACGGAGAAACATTTAAAAGCTTTCAATCAACATCCAAATGAAACACCTTATATGTTGACGTCACAACCACTATTGTTGTAATTCATGCTGCAGTCCGGTGTTTGTGGTGGTTGATTGCAAGGTCCTATTTGATTACGATCCATTATTTCTACACTCCTGTTTACATTTCCAATAGGTCAAGTGTGCAGAGTTTTCAATCAAAATACCTGAGTCACTCATGCAGCACAAAGTCGTTATTTTTTTCACCACCATTTCAGTGTGACTGATATAATCGCTATCATAATTAAACAGCAGTGGTTTAGAGTTCAGCCCAAGTGAGCCTGATTAATATTTAAATGAACAGTTTGTTCTACCGTTTTTCTCCATAAAACCTCAGTTTTGTGTTCTGGATCTTAACCCTGAACTGAATGACACATCTTTTTAATCCCCACACAATATTTTACAAATATGGCTTAAGTAAAGGACGTGTCCATTTTTATTTCATTGTGGACATGTTTTTAAATATGAATCCCTCCTGTCCAGAGTGTACATTAACCTTAAGATTCACTGCTTAAGTATGTGCTTTTAGTTGAGAGACAATGAGTTTCAGTGCATCTGAAAACTCGACTCATTCCAGAAGCACGTAGCTGGATATTTGTAGAGGCAACACAAAGGCTGGTATGCACCGCTGGGGAGGGCAAGCTTTCAATGCATTGTTATTCATTCCGTAGTCACTATAATCACTTCAAATAATCACAATAACTCTCATAGTCTCTACCCTGAAACCCTGGCCTCAAATGTCATATACAAGACACACACACACACCCGCTGCTTGTGTCTGCCCTGTGTGCTCATTGCTGGCTCCTTGTCCACTTGAATAAGTGTGGTGTGGAAGCACAACGCTGACAAATCCTGACAGTTTTACACTTGATTTCAGGCTGCTGAATTCAAATGAAAGTGCAAGGAGACGGCCTCAAGCAGAATGGTTGTGTGTCGGCTACACACAGCTTGCTTTCATCTAGCCGTGAAGCGACTAAACATTGGCTATGCATACTTCTGTTTACCTATAGACTCTGTACATGTTTATGATTGACATGCCAGGTTACTTATGGAAATCACTGACTTGGTTAAGGTTGTAAGGGAGGGACAGGGAGAAACAGAGGGAAATGATTTACAAAGCCTCTTTGTTCTCAACCTGCAGTAATTCACCCCCTAAAATGTTTTTTCTGCATTTTAACAGTTTTGAAGCCCATTGCATATATAGGTTTAGTTTTTATCATAACTACACTTCCTAAATAGACATAAGAAATGTAACTGTGCACTGATATTTACTTATTTTATTTTGCCAAACATCTTAACAGTAACCAGTGTTCCTCACATTTGTTTTCAAGTATTCAAATATATTCCTTGGCTCTTCAGCCCACGTGACTCTGCTTCACATGCAGGATCATGACTCATGTTCTCGCAAACACAAACCGAATGCACTGCCATCTAGAACTATTTCCTTGTTTTATTTGAGTCTAGAATCGAGGTACAGCTCCCTGGGTAACATCTGAGACGTCCCTTGCCTGTACTGTAGATGATGGGAATACCGTAAAACAGGAGCTTTAACGCTATCAGTCCGTGAGAGTTTTGGTGGAATATCTGCCAGCCACTGAGTCAAAAAAGTTGGGAAATGGTGAACAAGCCAACATCAAACGCTTTATCTGTCTTTGCATCTCCATCTCCAGCTTACACTCCTTCCTGCAGGCCTTCAGACTGTGCAGAATGGCCGTTGATGACAGATCAAGTGACAGCTTAAAAATGTCTGCTTTTGCTCAGCAGCCTCTGATGTATGAAATGAGGCCAAGCAGCACAAAACTGCAGGTGATAAATGTCCTATTTCACAGCTCACATGTATTTCAGCATGCATGTGCGTGTCCGTGCATGCGTGCATACAGCTATACATACATACTGCTTTTATGATTGTTTTTGTGATACCATATATCTAAAGTATGTTGTATGTTTTACAGGAGAAGGAACGATTCAACCTTCAAAAAAGCGCCAAGCCAAGTCAATCTGCAGTGGAGCTCTATTTGAGAAATTTAGAGATTTTCCATTAGTGAGGCGAAGCTTTGTTCCAGAAAGAAGAAAGGCTTAATTTCCCCTTTCAGTGGGGAAATTGTTGTAAACGGTGCAGGAAATGTTGTAGGTCACCTCTCTGACCTACATTATTCTTCAGCTTTGATTTAGGATGTGTGTTTGAACAGTCTTACTTTGAAAACTGGAAATCCGAGTACAGTCACATAAGGTTACTCTGAAACATGGATTTTTAGCCAGAGGTGTGGTGGTTGCATATACACGGGTATACAGCGTATACCAACCGTATATCTACCTAAAAATAGCCAAAGATATGTATCAGTACACATCTTGCAGAGTAAGCCTGCAGGCAATGATGTTACAGTCTTTTATATAATCTGTGGCATTAACTGTGCACAAGAGATTTTGTTCCCTGATTTTATCCTGTAAGGCAACACCGCCTCCAAGCCAACATAAATACCCCTGGAAAACAGCACCAAGACTGGCGAGACAACAAATGTCCCTTTCCTTACAGTCGCTTCATATCAGGCACACACAACTACAAATATGAAGCGAATATGAAAACTGTCTGACACGACAGTTAGGAGATAAGATGTAGAAGCATCTCCAAAAGGAGACGTTGACACGGACGCAATGTTAGATGAGGACGTTACACCGGTTGCACTGCAGGGGTATGTGTTGATCCATTGTGAAAGAAGCATTTATATCCTGAAAGTAGCAATACTGCAATATAAAAATGTGCCCTAAATAAAAGTCATGCATTGAAAATGTCAGCAAAATTAAGTTAACATTATATTATCACCAACATTATATCATCACCAAATGATGTGCAGTTTCCTCTATAAGCTGTATGTGATATATATTTTGGACAGTATATGGGAAGTGACGGAGAGGAGCAAAATAAAAGCAAAGTAGTAGTAGATAGTTCATGTGACTAGCCTTCAGTGCGTTATTCTCTACTCTTCTCTCTGAATTCTGTTAGAGATAAATAAAAGGTACTTGCACTCCATCGATTCCACTGGTTGAGCATCTTAGCTCCTTAAAAGGTCACATTGTGGTGCCACAGTTGTTAAAATGAATGAATGCCATGTCAGAAGGACCACACGTTAACAGCCAAAGTGACCAAAGCATCGCCACCAGGAACTGAACCCTGGTCTCTACACTGGTGTTTCCAGTGTGGCAAAGACATGGGATATGTACTGTAACTTTTCTGGCTTCATTTATCTGTTCAAGAGGTAGCTTTTTGTCATTTAGACATCGGTGTCTTTTTCGTTAATGTTCCTTATGGCTTGATTTAGACATGACGAGACATAAAAATGTTATGACAGTGAGGAATAAATGGGTTTTTTTCTGTTCTCTCTTAGGCTGCACCACTGATGGATTTTAAAACTTACTTTGGCGTTGAAGCCTTAATGAACGATGTGAGTGCGAGGGACTCACCCCCATTTCTCGCTGGCAACCCAGGAATACATTTTCACATCAGTTTCATCATTAAACGTTATTAGAGAGCGAGATTCTGCTGTCTGTTTTTTAATACCCGACAGTGCACGAGCATTGAATGACAGGACGTTAAGTTTGGACTCTGCTCACATGCTGTATGGAAAGCGTTTTGCTATATATTCATTAATTCATCCACGCAGCTGGCATGAACATTGAAACTATGGGGAGAGAACGCTGGTCTGATTATTACTGGGGTTTTGCAAGTTTTTTTTTTTAACCTCATCTGCTCCAGTTGCATTGCCAGAGGGAAAATAGTTTTTATACTTTGATCTGATATAAGAAGATCGACCTCCTCCACAACTTAAAATTGGCTCTTTCACAGTGTTTCCCAATTTATTAAACTAAACAACTACTTTTAACTACTCTGTGTACAGTTTAATCCAGTGGTTCCCAACCTAGGGGTCTGGTTTTGTCTGTATTAATATTGTATAATTTGACCTCATTGGGCCTCAAAAATGTTTTTAAATGAAAACATCTGAGGTGTTTTGAGGGGAAATGTCTCTTTGATGGAACTGTTAACAACTCATAGACTTCTGAAATGTGATCCCAATTATACACTGTTTTTTTAAAGAGGTCACAAAACAAAATAATTGTGTTTAATCCTTACCAATGTATTGTATTTTATAAATGTGTCATATATTGTTCATATAAAATCTTAATCTTAATCTGAAAAGTAACTAGTAACTATAGCTGTCAGATACATGTAATACAGTAAAAGTACAATATTTATATATCTGTGATGGTAAATGCACTTTTTTATACATAAATGTACCTCTATTTTTAAGTGTGCCTGCAGTACACACACATATGAGAAATGGCACTTCATGTGAGTCCATATGCATGACACAGACACACATCATACCAAAACCACCACCCTTGTTTTGAGTGTAGGAGGTGGAAACTGCATTGGTCCATTCTCTTCTCAAAAGGCGTCCAGTGAGAACCACCCTATTAAAATCTCTTTTCATTTGAGCAATCACTTCATGAGGCTAAATAAAGGGAATGCTAGTTCAGCTGTGGGAAGGGAATTGGTATTATTAGGCTGGTTTCATCTCAGCACAGACTGAATTATACTAACAGTCACCTTAATTGACTTGGCTCATCCTCCTTTTCTCCTCTCTACTGTGAAATACGCAACAGGGACAAGAGGCCTGTGAGACATTATACACGTAAAATCTGGCATTTGTGTGAATTTGTGTGTGGGAATCGCCCTTCCTATTTGTTTACAAGGTTTAACAGAAGATCTGCTTGGCTGCCATTTTATGCCTGAAAACTGTTGTTGAATCCAGTAATGAGTCATGTTGTTTTTACAAAATGATCTCGTATATCAGCTCCCACATTAAGGGATGCTCAGTGCTCTATATTCATCCATGGTTTTCTGTTTGTTAGATATGGTTATGTTTTTTGGGGGGTTCATTGATAAAGGCCAATGAGTACATGTGTGAGTAAGATGTTTTCAAGAAGCAAAAAGCTAAATACAGTCTAAGAGATAAAAATAGCTGAAATTATCAGTAAATTAATCAATTAATTAGTGATTAATCATTTAAGTTGTTTTTCAAGAAAATATAAGAAACACTCTGTTGCTTTTCTTTGTGTTGTGATAGTAAACTGAATATCTTTGAGTTTTGGACTATTGGTCAGACAGGCATTAATGATTGGTATTTTTCATTATTTTCTGACCTTTTATAGACAAAACAATATCAATTACTCAAGAGAGAATTGTTAGATACAAATCAGTAATGAAAATATATTAATTGGAGGCCTAAATATGATAAAGGCGTACAGGACACTGGCATAAATTAGGTAGTCTGTGTCTTTAAAAGGACAATTTTCTGGCTATTTTGCGTCTGTGGTCTAGTTCTATTTTTGCTCCAAATAAACAATTTCTTGGCTATTTTTAGGCCAAGCAGTTGTTTGGTGCGCTGCTCAATTTGACTGTGGTAATTTCACAACAACCCAAACAAAAGGGATGAAACACTGTGGGGCTCATGTAACAGGCTCAAACATGGCAGGTATGAAATCACTCTGTGCCCTGCATGAGGAAACGAGAGGCCCTTCACCCTGAGGGACTGACACAAGCTGCCCATGAGGGCGTCTCGTCTTAACTATCAATTAGTGGATGAAATAGCTCTGACACGGTGGCCCGCAGCAGGTGGGGTGTTTGAACTCTGTCAGTGCTGATGCTGTTGATGTGCATGTCTAATCTGAACATGTGCACATTATGAAAAGTGTGCTATGACGAAGACTAAACAATGAATTTTTGCATCAAAATGGAAACAAATACATTTTTAAACAAAATAAATATGTAAACACCCCTTTGTTTGCAGTACACTGAGGAGAAAATTTTGTGTATGTAATACTGTAGACTGTTCATTAAGGTAGGGTAGTACTTCCTACACAATTTCCCCCTCGTTTTAGAGAAATCTGTCAGTGAGGGAAATATTTTATCTGAGAGAACAAATTGCTCCCTCCTGGCTTGCCAGCAAACTGGAGCAAAATGGAGGTCACATTCAAAAGACCATACACAGTTTCTCAGTTTGTTGTAAGACACTCATTTCATTCTCTAGATACTAAATCTCTTAAGTTAAATAAATATGCCAACACAGTCCAAAGGATGGGCTACAGCTATCCACAATCGGCCATAAGCTGTGACCCAATTCCATACTCTAAGCAGATTCTGTGTTTACAAGGGAAAAGTGACAAAATAAAGTATATTTAAAACAGTCAGTATGCAGACTAAAAATGCTTGATTTTTGAGTGTGCTGTTGATGGACAAAAATACTCTACAAGAGTACTCTACAGTACTGTAAGTGTTTAAAACATGCTCCCACAAGGACAAAAGTCAAAACACACACACTCACCAAGAGACAAGTGAATGTAACAGTAAGTTGTATTTAGAGTTTTAAGGTAAGTCAAATGATCAGTGGTGGCTCAGATGTGCTGTGTCAAAGAAGAGGAGTTGAATGTGCAACAGGGACGTTGAAAGGATCCAGTTTGTCAGTGCACCTAAACGATTACTCTACTGTCAACCTTATCACCATATCTTTAGTGGTATGAGTAATGATCAATAAATTCTGTCAAGTCTGTCAACACTCTTTGCATCACAGAGGAAGCCACTGCAGAGCACTGCACATACTCTGCATGGTGGTGTCATACAATGTGGATATCAGGATCCAGATTGTTGTGGATTAGAGTATGGCCTAAATCCATTTCTCAGTGACACAGTAACACAACTGTTAGTGATATTTTAGCAAACTAACAATAAGTAGACTCGAGGATGCTTTGTGCTGTAAGAGTTAACCACTGTTCTTTCTGTGGTTGACTTTACTTCTAGTTTACTTAAGCATAAACTAACTCTAACTAGAAGACATCTCAAATGATAAACAACCTGTCTTTATTATAACTGATGGATAGCGGTACCAAAACCAAAGTTTTTATTCTCTCTTTTATGGCTCCCTGGGGAGCCTGGGAAGGATGTAAACAGCCATGTGTCTCCTCCAATATGGAGTCACCAGTCGCCTATTTTCACTATTTTCAATTTTACCCAAGTTTCCACACCAAAAAGTTGGACAAAGGTTTACCACTGACCTAGATTTCCATAAAAATGACTGGCGCTAACGTTGAAGTTCCTGATCAGTGAGTCAGGAACTAAAAGTTTGCTGCTGGATACTGGAAAGTCAAAAATACAATAGGTAGATGGATTGAGGTCATAAATTGGGTGCCATGCACACACATACCAATTCTGTCCTTACGCTCTCACACTTTTAAGTATGAATGATGATCTGCAAAGGCTATTATCTGACAAAGAAAAAGTCAATAACATTGTGATGATAACAAAATGAGGTTGAAGTTAGGGAGAAATTAAACATTGGATATAGTATTAATTTAATTGAATGCGCTAGGTTAGATTTGAACAGCTAAACATGTGTGGTAAGCCTACAGAGAGAGACAGCCTCATAAATCAACATTAAAAAGTGCCATCTCATTGGCCAGTTGTTCATTAGAGGCTTTTTTTTCGGCGCGCTGATTGATCAAGCCGGTCAGCGTGGCAGAGTGACACAGGTGGTGGTGAGTGAAGGTGATTAATGGCCCCTCTTCAAAACAGGTGTGCAGAAAGTGCCTGGAAATGGCGAGGGGCTCCTCTGGAATCGTAAATATATACTGAATGCATAACACCTCCTCATGGTTTGCAGATGTGAACATTTGCAAGATTGTGAGAGAGTATACAGTCAAAATAAATAAATATATGATGAATAATAAATAAACATCTGACTGAACAAGGTGTTCGGTATCATGGTACAGTTTCCAAGTCTGCTGAAAGACTATTTCTCCATCTTTTTTCAGGGGGCCAAAAACACCAAACAGCGCATATTGTACTGGAAATCCTGCATTTGCAGAACTTGCAGAGTCATTGTCAAAGCTTTTGTGACATGTTGAAGTGGCTCCGGCACTCAGCATTTAGTTCCAAAAAACCCATAGCAGTGTAAAAGCCAGAGCCGGTACCTGCACTGTGACATGTTAAACACTTATACTGTTAGCAGGTCTTGGGCATATTTTTTCTTGATATCAAACTCTGGCACCAAGAAGCATGAGGCTCAGAACCAAGGCAGCATATGTTTCCACCACTTGTAAAGCCTCTATGGAGGAAAAATGTATTAAAATACTGCGGATGACAAAATAACAGAACAACTGACAATACAGCAGCCCTGCAGTAAATATCAATTTGAAGAAGTTCATAATGTTCTGTTTTTGTTCAGACTGTAAGAGTTGCTGATTAAACTGTGGTCATTTTGAGGCAGTTTGCAGTGTTGTCAAACAAATATAAAGTTATGAGTCTTTCAGTTGATGTCGGTGAGGGTCTACATGTTGGGTGTTACTTTGTCCTGATTTTCAGCTGCTTTACTACATAATGTTGAGATGTTTGAGACTTTTTTCACAGCAGACATTTTAACTTGTCATCAGATAAAAAGCAGAGGTGCAATAATAACGTAAATGATGGCTCTGTTCCATTTAGGTGCTCCAGTTCCAGGGCTCTAATATTGAACATGATGTCTCACTGGCATGGCTTACTGGGACGCTTAAATGTAACGAAGCAATCATCAATGTTATTAGTTACACATGTGCTTTTCCTGGTATGACAAGTCAAAATGTCTGTGGTGAGAAAGGTCCTTTCATTTGGGACTACCTGGCCTCTTTCTGTGAGTTGGCTTAATTAAGTAGTTAGGTAGGAGTTAAAGTAATTAGTTTTGATATTCATCTTAATATGACTCACTTTTGAAGTACAGCATTTAACTACAACCTCAAAAAATTACCATTCAGTTAAGCACGAAAGTTAATTCAACTGTGTCACACAGTCTTCATCAGCAGCAAAGTGCTATGGATTAAGTCATAACAGCTGCTGAGCTCACACATCAATTATAAGCCATTATAAGCTTCGCAAAGGTAGAATATGTGGCAGAACTTTTGTTTTGGATTGCATTAGATTGCATAGGCTTACCTTTATAAATTAGCGTCCTTGAGAGAGAGAGAGAGACCATAATACAGCAGAAGAAATCAGTACACAACACACAACAAAACCCAGCCAGTCACACAAGCACATACAGACAGCATCAGAAACAATCATCTCTACAAAGGTCTAAAATTAAAAGTTTTAATTCATACAATGGTATGAGATGTTTAGATGAGAGTTTTATAGTCATCAGTTTGTTATCAAGTTTGTCAATTTACAATGTGTTTTACTCTTGAGGTATCTAGATTTAGTCAGTCAGGTCTGATGAACAGTAGTTTTACATTTGAGGATAGGATACATTTATAAACAAAAAACATTATAATGTGTTTAGTTCTGTTCTTGCTGGTAGGGAAGGCCAAGCTTCTTTTAAACTAAATAATTGTAATAATCTCCAGTAAATCGGCCCATGAAACTGCAATAAGACTTGAGAAAATAAAATCACTGCACCTACCTGTGCTGACGACCTTTGCCAGTCGGCGCAGCCTCCTCTGGTGCGTCTTCCCTCTGTAGTGGATCTGGGCCTGGGCGCTAGAGTTCAGCTGTATGTTGCACACCTGGCACATAGTGGCACTGCTGCTGCCTTGACGGCGCTCTCGTTTGGCCCTGTGCCCTGCCGCCACCCTCCTGTCCTCTTCATCCTCCTCCTCTTCTTCCTCCTCCCGTGCCTGTTGAATCTTGGGAGGAGAGCTGCTGTCCATCCAGTCGGGACTCTTTGGACGCTTCATATCTGGAGAAAGATAAAAAAGGTAATGGAGGTCATTAAGCAAAATAGTCCCCATGTAAGTAAGACCTGTCATACAAAATGTATGGTATGTATGTTGTTAAAGCCTCCACAGGGGGGCAACAGAGCAGCACGACTCCATTCAGAGCGGAGCAGTAGTGGTCTTTTTCTTTAGAGTGATTCAAAATGCAATTAAATGTGCACCACCATTAAAGTGCTTGATATCTAATTGCACCAAACTGAGAGGTTTCATAGCCAGACAAAGGATGCTTACCACCGGGATTTATCTACATCCTGTCAGTGTTCACTGTCAGCATGTACAAATTTCAAAATGCCCAAATGCATGTGTTAAAAATCTTTGACATCCCATTAAAGGCTTGAATTAAAGGGCCCAGAGACCACTTTTGATTTCTGACAACACGTTGTACGAGCCTTTTTTTTTCTCTAGACATCCATTAGCTGAAAGAATGGCCTATCTCTGGTACACTTCACAGAATTACAACAGAGACGTGTACAGTCTGTAGATAAGTATTTTGTTCATGCTTCTCTCTATTTATCAGATAATAAAAGCCGATTTCCAGGGTACACAAAGCTGTATGTTTCTTTCTGAGAGCACACAGCCTTAATACCTGTAATGGCTGAGTGATTGTGGCAGACTGACAGCATAAATCAAGCTGCAGCTAAACGCCAGCTCTGTTGTGAATGTGGAAATGTCACACCAAGTCTAACTGAATTCTTTGTTTTGGTGCTGTTCATATGATAATGGCACCAATTAAGCCCTCATGGTGTTGGACATTTTATCCTCCGCCTCGCTGAATGCAACCCCCACCAAACAGAAACCATAATTTGTAAAATCTTTGCCGTTGTAAAAATTCAATTTGACTGGTGGAGAGATGAAAGTGGAATGGAAATGTGTTCACTGGAATTCATCAGCCTCCGACCAGCAACATAGACTTCAAAGCTGCAGTCCATCACCATGATTATTTGAACGATGTTTTACTGCAGTCTGGCAGTGGATAGGGACATGAGCAACGTGCGGTGAAGATTGGTGATGTGTTTCAACACAACCAGGGGTTTACCCTAACCTTGATCTCATCAAGCACATGCCTAAAACATACAAAGTGTCAGAAATTTGTGAAAATTACCCATCCACAGGGAATGTAATGGCAACCGATTATTCAAGTAACCTAAAGGGGAAATGCTGTTGATTAATGTATCTGGCAAGTCACAAAATGTTGATACCGAACGTATCAGTAAAATGCTCACAGACAACACATTTTATTAGTTTCATGCCAAAATATCTGATCCTGCAATACAATATCCGCTCATACTGAATACAGTGTTATTAAACATTTTATGGTTCTGTATTCTTTTTGGTTAAGGTTAGGGAAAGATTATGCTCTTGGTTTAATACAGAAAAAGTCCACAGAGATAAAAATAGTCTTTATTAACATTTAAACGAAACAATCTATTCCTAATCTTACCCAAAATGCCTTTGTTGCGTAAAGTTAACTACAGATGGCATTCAGGATGCGACAAACCACCCTCCTGCGACTCCAGTGCGGTATATAAATGTAACGCTTCACTCAATAAAAAAAAACAATGCCTCTGAACATAGCCCGGGCAGCGATCACATTTGGTAACACAACGTAATTGGGAAACCAATTTAGTAATTTATAAACATAATTTTTTTGGAGACAGGGTTGGAAAAAAATCAACCCACTCGGCAGAAGAAAACATCAATACTGGACAAACAAAACATGTTCTTGTTTTATTACAATGCTAGAATATAACATCTCTGCTCTGCTGTGTTTTCTCTGGGTGCCACTAATGCCGTGCAAGGACTTTATAATTAAATGCTGTAAAAGTCTATAATTATTCTAGTGCCACACTCCAGACGCCACACAATTTAGGTTGCTTGAGTTCATAGGCGGCCGTGGATGGTCATAATTTCATTGGCTGTTCTGTACTTTCACAGAAAGTCCAGATTTTCTATCTGCCTCTGCCCAGAACCCAAGCTGATGTCTTGCGTCCAGAAAAAATTCAATTTTGGGTTGATTAACTGATTGATTAACTAATCTTTTCAGTGCTACTTTAACTGGGCCAGAATATTTTATTTTTGCTCCTGTTTACCCTTACTTATTACAGTTTATCACCACGTACCGCTGAATGCAGGTACACGTCATTTTATAATCACGAAACATTGATTGTTTTTCTGCTCAAACAAGCCGCAGGCCGAGGCAGAAATATGCTGCTGCTCTCCGGCTGTCTGAGGCACAAAATATGTCTCAGTTCTGTCAGACAGCTGCTGGATAAGAGCTCAGACTTTTGCTCTTGCCTCCAAAGTCTTTTGTCAGTAAATGGTCTGCCATCACAGAACAGTATTGATGAGTAGACAGCAGACAGGGTCAGTCAGAGGGAGATGTGGGCTGTCTAACTCACTTTAAGGCGGTTTGCATTGACAAGGCCGGTCTATTCAGGGATGAAATGGACAGTAAAACTACCCAAAGTCAGTTTACTCATCTCTTGAGGCTGTCCTGTAAATTGCTGTGACATAAATGTTTCACAGGTTTTGTCTCTTCTAAATGTGTTTTGGGATTATTGGAAATTAGCTGTGAAGTAACTGCAGAATATTAACAATTATGTTTAAGATATCAGTGTTGATTATTATGCACTGTACCCTATAAATAAAAAATAAACAACAAAATGAATCCATGATTTTCTAGATTGGTGAGAGTTTAGGCCAAAAACTAAAGGATTTGGTATTCCTCTGAAACAGTATTTAGACATGAGAATAAAAATTAATTCTTGAGGTTTAGAACAGTAATTTGACCAAATAATCTCATTTACTATCTTTTTCCAGATTTCCAGTTTTCAACCACGTCTCATGGTCTTCATTAGTGAATAGAGTTTTTATAGCTGTCATGGATTTCAGTGTGGCTCAGTTTCATTGAAGTACCATTCTCAGGTTACAAGATGACAACTATATGGTTGAAAGCTCTAGAAAAAGCCAGTAAGTGAGCCTTGCATTAAGATCATTTTGTCAAAGCATTAATTGAAAATTCCACAGAGAAACACAGATATATACGACAGCCTGTAAATACATTTACAGGAAATATAACAGAATAATACATTGAACAAAAATAAATAAGAATATATTAAACATTTACACACTGTGTCTGCTGAATGAGACGCCTCTATCAAACCATACAACAGATGTTAAAATAGCTTTCCAGCACATATAGTAGGACTATCTGTGAATATATTTCCTTATATTTTGAAATGCACTATACTATATGACCTTATGTGGGCATGTAGTTTTTGCAGAATTAAGTCAAAAGTCCCAGATGCCATATCTGATCTGATATCTGAGTGAAATTAGTGATATAATTTATACTTTACTAGTAATTCTTTGTTAATGTGCCTGTATGCTTTGCTTTTATGTAACATTTGTGACTTCTCAATGTGAAAAAAAGTGTTCCAAAAATGATCATCTTACAGCATAATTAATAGCCCCCTAGGTGGTTATTTATGTAAACGTTGATTGCGCATGCTCTTCAGGCTACTGGTTTAAAGTACTGGCACCGTTTTCCTTCCAAATCAAGCACTGTTCAGATGCCTGTGTTGCCTAATGTCTCATACTGTACACTAATGCCACTAATTTAGGTGTAAACCCTCCTCCACACCGGAACCACCCAAGCTGCTCCACTCACTCATCTTTATGTGGTCAGCTGGAGTTGGAGCACCTGACAGCCCCATTACAAAACAACTTTAAACAGAGTGCCAGCCAGCCAGCAGCTGCTGGTTTCTGCTGCCACTCTGTACCGCAGCCAGGGCTTCTCTGCCTGTCTGGCACCTGAGTGGGCAGCCGGGAACAGCCCAGGCCTCTGCTATAGATGGACCAAATGGCTAACGTTACCGGTGCTCCACAGAGCAAGCTGTGGCACATGCGGCCTCCAGCTGCATTTAGTTGTGAGAGGGTGAAAACCCTTCACTTAACATCAAAGTCTGATCTTAGCTGAGTTATCACACAGAGCTTTAAGGTTGTTCTTAACACGGAAAGTGAAAAACTAACCAAAACGATGCTGCACACAGTAATGTTTGTTCTATGGAAATAAGATCATCATCCATAACATTAGTTTACTTGTATGGTAAAAGCGATAGAAATGATAGAAACTAGAATTTCATCAAGCTGGTTTAACATTAACAAGCATCAACACAAGGTATGATGATGAATTTGTATTTTGTGTCCCATACCAACTACAATACACAGTAAAATACATTTAACACATATCACATCAAGTTCCATGACACTTCATTTGAAAAGTTAGATTATGTTGTGTTATTGAATTCCCACTATTACTAAAAAGGTTCGACAGTAACATTTGAGCATTATGAGCACAATAAAACTGTAGGTTGGATTTCCAGCACTATGATGAAGCTGTAAAAGATAAGAGCGACACTCTGCTGTAGCTGTTCCTCTGGGTCCTCAATTGATTGATTTGATGTGTCATGGCAACTATTTTTTGCCTGACAGGAGGACCTAACACCTAGTGGGGGGCAGGTGTGACTTTTAAAGTGTTAACTTCTGTCAATGTTGAAATGATATCAATAAATGAAACAGAAACTGGACGGGAGAACTTATACAGCCCTTAGATCTTAGATCCTTTGTTCATCTTCACTTCAAAAAGTACAAATAATTCCATTCTGTGAGGGCGAGAGCCTATAAACTTTATATATCCAACCACGGCATCAACAACTGCATAAATGACTACATAAATAAAATAAAACCATATTTACCCGGACTGAATGAGGGGGAAAAAAACACAAATAAATACATGGCAAAGGATAAATTACTGAAATGTGCTCAAAGAAATGAGAACCTAATGGCGTGTGATAATTAGCAAATTAGCAGTGTGACTAACACACTATATCTTAATACTACCAGCAAATGATGCACAAGAATATACATATCAGTGTACCTGTCACTCACAAAGTGCTACAATATCACACATGAATCTTAATGACTTGCAGACAGTCTCTAGAACATCTTGTTCAGCTCTTTTGACGTGCAGTAAAGTGGTAAAGAGTTACTTACTGGTAGTATTATCCATGCAGGAGACATTAGCTCAGCACGCGGACACTGTGGCTGGAGATAAATCCAAGCGAGCCGGCAGTAGGAACTGTATGTATCGAAAAAAGTATTTTGTTTGTTCTACAGCCTCATGACACAGAAAGCTATGAGAGGAGCTCAAGCATCAGAAATGTAGTGCCTTTATCTGTAAACGCAGTATCTGTTGTGCTGTCCTTTTAGCAGTGAAACTATCTGGCCCCAGCAGCTCTTTAAATACCAGCACTCATCAGCCTGTCTGGCTGTTGGTTCAGGATGAGGAGAGACTACATCAAAGCCAAGAATATATAGCACTGGTCATAAATGCAGCTTTATGTACTCTCTCTCCCTCTGGCCTCACGCCCCTTATAAAGTTGAAATCATAAACAAATCAGCATGACAAAGGTACTAGGAAGTGTGTGTTGTATGTGCTTGACCAGACAGAGTAAGCATGAGACATCTTCTTACTCATGTGTCACATGTCCCTTTGTAAATATAGTTAAAGAAATCACACCCAATACTGCAAACTGTCACGACCGCAAACTGCCCTGCGGCAAAATTAAAACACTGTAGACTTGGTTTCATTTTTCGATGATATAATAGAAGTCATTATCTCAGAGTATCACATTTTGGTCTTGAAGACAGAAAGCGAGAGGGGGGTATCCATCTGTGTATCTTAAAGTTTAAAAATAGATTTGTAGATTTAATACACTTAAAATATAATACTTTTTGTCTATAAATATAAATGATAGGGGAGAAAGTTTTTCAGGTTATTGTGAAACATGTGCAATAGACAGATTTCTTGTGTCCACCTGAGCACCAAGAAAACATCGTCACACTTGTCATTATTGTTATTTAGTGCTATTATCATGAGTTGAAAGTGTCCAAAATATTCTCTCCTATGATATCCTGCATCTATATCCTGTTAAAGGTTTCCGATTAATGATTCTTGTCATCAGCCAAACAAGACAGCAGATATAAAAACAAATTCACCTGGCTGCAAGTCTCATCTCTTTATGTAACACTCTACTAACTTTCCCTGCCAACAGCGTGCTCAACATCTTTGCTTTATGGCCTGAGGCAGCTGCATGAAAATGACCTGTCAACGTCATAAACCACTCTATCAAGGGGCTCCCTTGCAGCCACAGTGTAATGTTCTCCACATGGGTGCCTAGACACATGAGGAATCATTCATTTTGCTCTTTGACACGTGCATGGTTCTTTACCATTTCCTGACAGAACCCATTTTTTTTTGGTCAGTCAAAGGAATGCCAGAACAATCTCTAATGCACAGTTTTAGTGTCCTGACTGTCCTGTTCGTGTTCATTAGGACTTCTTCTGGAGGAATGAAGCCACTTATAGAATTGTTTCGAGATTGTCTTTAAAGGCCCTGCACACCCGCTCAGGTGTTTTCACTTATCCTGATGAGACTTCCGCCCAGGTTGAAGGTGGGCAGAGCTACGGCTGGCATCACATGAGGGCACCAGACTCCACGCACCAATCAGAACGATAAAGGTGTAATTCGTCTCAGCCTGGCAGGCGCAACCAAGCTAACAGAGTGAGGAGGAAGTCAATCAAACACAGTTTGCTCCCACATACAAGCTCTAATCATCCAAAATAAATTAAATGCAATCACCTGTGTGGGTGTACCATGGCTGGGCAGGATCTTTAATGGTTTTTAGACATGCTCGTGGCATGGCTCTATGGATGTAATGTTGGCTACAGCTATTGGCTGGATTGCCATGACATTTGGTGCAGACATTCAAGCACACCTCAGGGTGAATTGTTATGACTGTTGTGATACCTTAAGTTTTCTTTTAGCACCATCATCAGCTGAACATTTTAATTTGTTCAATGCTTTTGATGACCAAATACCTGCCAAACTAACGATATTCCCATCAGCCTCAGTTGTACTTTCTGTTTAATGTTAATTACAAACCTGTAGTTTAAGATTTTAGTCTTTATGTTTTATCATGAAAAGTGCCATGAAAAGAAAACAGGAACTTATAAAGATGTTATCTGTGCTAGGTAAAACTGTAGCCATCCTTAAGTGCTTACATCAGCACTATCACTACTTCTTTATTAATGTTTCCATAAAGGTAGAAATATCGGATGGTGAATTGAGGCTAACAGTCCAACCAGGTGGGCACTGGGCTGACAGGCAGCTATAAAAACTGGAAGCCTGTTCAGCCTGATTCCAGCAAGCTGCTCTCCCCATCTGTATGATGTGCTGCTTGCCTTGATGTGCTCTGGTTTCACACCGGGGGCAAACTTGTTTATCCCCGAGCTTTGACAAATGAGGTGCTGCAAGAAAAGCGTTGGCACTGTGAAGAGTAAAATAGTTATTTGGAATAATACACTATCAAAGAGTTTTGGAGCACATCAGGTTTTTTTCCAGGAACATAAAGATTTGTATATGCAATTGTTGCGAAATGAACAGGTGCTCTACAGAGATTGGAAAAGCTTTTTTCAGCTTTTCAGCTAATTTTGATTTAGTTCAACTTTGTAAAAACATCTTGTTCCATTTTTATATCACATTAATTATATGATAAAATCACTTGTCAGCATGTGGATCATTGTCCTATATTTTCTCAAGGGGACATAGTCCAGCGTTGCATTTCTCTATATATAGCTGCACTTAATTCCCTGTAACTGTATCTATTACACAGTAAAGGCTACTTGGCGGTATAATGCTTTTTTGTTTCTTAACTATACTCTCTGCCCATTTGTCTCTATACAGCCAAAGCCTGTTGAATCCTTAATAATCACAAGTACAAGGTGGCATAAAAATATATTTCAGAGAATCAAGTCATCTGTTTAGACTGGCCTTTAAGTATTAAGACACCCCTCCTCGCTATTAATCCACCTGACCCTGTGAACTTTAGCAGCTCTTTCTGGTCAATCGGCAATCTAGGAAACTTCCTGGAAAGACCAGGTCTAAAGCAGATGTGTTAAGAGGAGGACCAAGGCTTTTAGCATTTATACGCAAGGCAGCTGTTATTGTGATGTTTTGGCATGGACATGTGCTTTATATAAAGATGGCATTGTTCCAGACACTAAGGTCAAGATGAGTTCCCTCGCCGCAACACCTGTCGTCACTGTTCCATTACGTAGACAACAGACGACAGCAAGATAAAGCACTCGGCTTGACATGGAAAAGCTGGACGGTGGAGGAATATGAGTAACAATCTTGTCGTTTCTAATAGTCACTACATAGGGTATATTTACTGAGCGATGAGTGTGTCGAAGGGCAATACATTCAGATGGAGATTATTTACAAAGACAGGACACTCCACACAAAATTGCCACCACCTACAGTTCTTTTCAGTCAAAATAAATACTGAATAACTGAACGACAGGTGGACTACAATTACAGTTGTGTTGCTAGGCAACCCCACACATCCGGTAAAAACATGAATTTGAACCTTTTCCACACAAATTGCAGCTCAATTATGCTGTAATTTGTGCAGAGATGGCAAAGAAGTGGACAAAAAGCCACATTTTACTGAATGGTTGATGAAGAAACATGGGCAACACAGACTGTAGAGAGCTGGAGGTGAGTGAAATCTGTTGAGCGAGGTTGGTTTCAGTCTGGTGACACAAGATGTATTGATCTCTGTGCTGAAACATGGATGAATTACATTAGAAATGAATGTATGTACCATTTTCAGCCAGTTTTCTTCTTGCACATTACAACTGTTACATTGAGTCCTGATTCCATTTTAAAAAAATACTCGTAACTACAGTCGGCCCAGTGATCAGAATGTTTGTCTGTCCCTTAAGGGTGCAAGGAAAAAACAATTACCTGTTCAACAGTAATACGTTACCTTCTGCATGCTGTTGTTGCTCTGGGTACTGAATCTGGGTATTGGGGACGATGGGGATTTGAGCTCTGATGGTGATATTGGTGGGGCCAGTACATGCTGTCAACTGTTTCTGGTGAGAGTAATGAGGTAGTATGTTGTAGAGCTGAAGCGGTTATGAATCGATTAATTGCTTAGTTGACCTAAAGAAAATTAATGTGCAATTATTTTAATATTCAGTTCATAATTTCAGCCATTCTTGCGAGCAAAAATGCCAAAACAGTGTTGCTGCTTTCCTTTGTCTTATGCGATAGTAAACTGAAATCTTTGGGTTTTGGGGTGTTGGTTGGGAAAGACAAAGAATATATTATATAATGAGCATTTTTACTATTTTTTGCCAATTTACAGACAAAACAATGAATCAAGATTATAATTGAAATAATCAAAATAATAATTGATGATGAAAATAATCTTTATTTTACAGCCCCAATCTACATATACTGATGGGGTACTGTATCTATACAGGTGTTGCTTGATGTGGAAATGAGCAGCAGATGTGCTGTTAAGTTATACAATGGTAAGTAAGTTAATTAAATAGCTAGTTTATAAACCCTTATAAAGCGCGCCTTATTAGAAAGTGGTGAAGTAAAATCTTTTCTTAGTTTTGTGACGGTGTTTCTCTCTGTGGTGCATTTAAAATAAGGATGACAAAGAGCTCTTTATTACCAAAGGGGCTCAAGGAGAAGCTCTATGACTCACCTGGAGCTCAATGAAGTATAAACACACACCACAACCCTCAGAACAACACGCACAGACACGTGCACACTACATACACATGTACATGTACACAACTGCGTTGGCATAAATAATCCCACAGCATGAGTTGTATTTCGTGTGTCAGATCTCTATGACAAGGTCATTTGCAAATGTTCCACTCATGTAATGCAGTGATTCACTCCGTTAGGTAAGTGAGTGGGAGCTGTTAAAAAGGGTGCATATTTTTAGTCTCTACATTTTCCTTGGATTCAACTGGTTCTGGAAACACGGGGCCACGACGCTGTGTACTGGATGTGCGTGTGGTTGTACGTAACATGAAGGCAGTGACACACATTTTTATAGACCATGTACAGAAGGCTATTCTCGGCAAAACTCTGCAATAATATTGGTGCATTCAGTTATAATATTGAGAGGTTATCATTCATGTTTTCCCATGATACACAAATGTGGTGCAACAGAAAACGTTTTAGCGCACCACATGTGATGCTGACCCACCCTCAAAGCCAGACTGTTTAGCAAAACATACAAATATCTATGAAAATAATGGCAACACAAGATGCTGTGGAAGCCCAGTAGCACAGGTACATACACATGCACACAAACACACACACTCCTCTGGGGTAGCTTGGCCGGGTTCCCAACAAACGTCTGTACTGGTTTGGCATCCATCTTGTATACACCTCACAGCAATCACCAGATAACACACACACCACTCTCTGTAGCAGGAGATTAGATCCAATGTTAAACAAAGAGGGAGAGCAGGTTTCTGACATGCCAGCTCTTTAATTAGACCACTGGTGTCTGAGGACACACGCACACGCACACACACACACACGCACACACACACACACACACACAGTAGCGTTCAGAATAGCTACAGAATGTTTCAAGAACTAAATACAAATAAACTCTGTCAAAAATGAACACACACACACACACACACACACACACACACACACTCATAAACTTGCTCTAGCTAAGTGCGTGTAATCCAAGTTGTTTGTCGGTCTACTGTTTGTCACAGTAAAATGGTGCGACAGCCACAATCAGCTGTCACTTTGTCTGATGTGTCCGGAGCCACAGGACCAGGCAGCCTTGCAGGCCGCCTCTTTGGCTTCAGTTAAGTATTGTACAGTATTTGCCAATACAGGCTACTCAAACTTATCCAACAGGCTGAATATTACAATCAATACAGAACAATCAAAAATAAACTTTCTCGGTTAGATTTTAGTGAAATTTCTCATATGCTGTACCAAATTTATACGGTATTATTCAGCTTATCATAACATACCACTATTGGTGTCAACAAAACAGTCCTGACAACCTTGATCAGGAGAACAACACAGGTATTTCCTCAAAGAGAGTTTAACCAGGGGACATAAAATGCCGTTTACACCATTATCCAATTGAAACAAAGGTAATGCATGCCACCTAAAGCTAAAAAAATAGCGCCAATTTTCTTTCCTTATTGACTGGTAAAGTTATGGATTCTGTCCGGTTAAGCCGCTCGTATTCTTCAGGAGTGCTTGTCGGATGGTCGGACAGCTTTGGAAAACACCTTCACCAACACCTTTTTCATATTACGGGTGGCTGTAATCCAGACCATATCTGTAAATTTCCGAAACCACCAATCCGACATTCACGCCCATTTCACCCATTTGAACTTCTCATCTCTTTTTTGAGTGCAAAACTGCGAATGCCTTCCAAGAGAGTCTGTCTGAAAATGTGTGCTGTTCGCACGGTAGCATGTTGCATGGCCTGATACTTGTCCGCAGCCCGGTGGTTTTGACAATGACAAGGTGTCAATAGTGGAAGTTTAAGAGAAAATCCGTGAGAAAATGATACCACTATATATATCCATATTATATATTGAAATAAAAGTCCAGTGCATCAGTTAGCAATCAAGAAAAAACAAGTGCGCCCAGTGCTATGGACCTGAGCAGTATAAGCAGTAGGTTCAATCAAACAAAGACACACGCCTTGTAAACCTACTCATACAATCCTGTACTGACACACCACATGGTCAGTCTCATCACCATGAGCACTACAGTATGTCATACTGAGGTCATACTTCTGCATGTTTATCTGTTTGATCCTGACAGGCTGCCATACATTATGGATGAGATTGATGAGATGCTGACAGCTGTCGTCGTGTTTATGTGTTGGATTATGTGATGCCCTTCTGTCTGCGGTGATCACACACAAAGTCCATGTCAAAATTTAACAAAAGAGCCGTGAGAGGTAGCCAGTGATCCTCTCCTTTACCGGAAAGGTAAGACCCCCTTCTCAGAAATCGATTCATAAAGACTGGGGGGTAAAATATAGCTTTATGGCTGTAGTGTTTTGAAGTTTGGAAGCCTATTATTAATATTTTATATGAAAATGTACAAATGTACTTTATTTTATATACTGTGTGACATGCTTAAGTTAGTGAAGACCAATTATTTATGTTTTAAACAGAAGAAATAATCTCTTTTTTGTCATTTCTGATACATGCCCCATAGAGTCGACCACTTAAAAAAATTCTTCACCTGTAAAAAACACTGGCAAACTGTAATTAGATCAAGATAGTTACTATATATATATTAGAAAAACAGCATCTTTTTAATTGTCCAAATACCACATTACCACTGTTTTCTTAAATTGCTTTGGTGAAGGAAACTAGACGCAATCTAAATATAGGCCACATTTCAGCTCAAACTGTTTCATAATCAGAGAAACCCAGAGGCCATGCCTGTTTAAAATAAATCCCTGTCCTTGCTTTTAATCTTCTTTCAGCACAAACCTTGACACATTCACATAAAGGTAATTCTGTGCTCCACGTAAACACTGCTGAGGTAGGCCACAGTCAGGAATGACAAAATGTAATCTCCTTCCCCCAGGTGGAGTCTCTTAAATTTAAGTGTCTTCTAGCGTAGAGTCAGGAGGATAAACTGGATTTACAGTCATATGGAGACAGAAAAAATGAGCCACACAGTGCAGAATTTGCACTGGACCACACCATGTTAATGAATGTTTTAGCTCATTTATTATAAAACATTATTGTACTCATTACAATTTCTTAAAGTAAACCAAAATGTTACACATTTTTGAATAGTTTTTTCACCGTCATAATTTTCCATTAATTTCCTTATGATCTGAAAATCAACTTGCAGAGACTTGAAACTTGAGTTTGGAGGTTTATGTGTAAATTATACAGTGCATAAAGTTTCATACCATACAGAACTAATGCCATCTTATATGGAAGAAAACACACATTAAAAATTCTTTAAAATTCTTTAAAAGCTTCAGAACTTCAGAAAATATGTAATATTGTTATATATAAAACATGTAAAAACACTGATATTAACATTTACTTAAGTGCTATTTGGTATTGTCTTTCACCAAAGGTATTATTTCACTGCACAAATTACATAGACGATTCAATACACATGTGCCTGACTGGGTTAAATAACAAGATATGAGTCTCTGTCGTGTTTTTTACCCAGTGATGGGACATAAAGGACAGAAGAGAGGACACCTCATTGTGGCTAAAACCCCTGGTAAGCATCCAGCTCCATGATAAAAGAGGAGTAGAGGACATGGGTATCAAGCCAAGGACGAAGAATGGTGCAGTAGGAGAAGAGGGGAGAGGAGAGGATGTTGGAAAACTGGAATGTATGTAAAAAATAATGTAAAAGTAAAGGCAGTACGGTAGATATACAGACCGAAACACAAGAGAAACAGAAGATGATGGAAAATAAACTATGAGCAAAAGAAAAAATCAGGCTAGGACAAGTGGGAGAAGTGGGACGTTGGGGGTAACTTGGAAAGGACAGTTTTATTTTTTTATCTGGAGGGAGGGACTGCAAGTCAACCAAGGGCAACAGCAATTGTGGGCATCTGTCATCGGCCATCTGGGAGAGCCCTAAGGCTGCTGTGTGGACCCAAGCAAATGTGACCTGTGCTTGAATGACAGCAGTGCACTGCAACACTAACAGTGCTTATAGTCGCATGCAAACAGAGGAAAAAAGCAAGAACAGGAAAAGAGGAAAGTCCCTTGGATATCAAAATTAGAATTAGCTAGAATCTAATGGATAAATACAAGACAGGACTTTCTATTTAATACACTTGGTGAATCAAACAATTCATTAGAGGTTTTGTTAAATATATATATATAAAAATGCAATGGGGTCAGGTTGTTAAAGAATAGTTTGACATTTAATGAAATACGCTTATTTGCTTCCTTTCATTCTCATGTCAGCAGTCCGTTAGCTTAGCTTAGCATGAAGACTGGGAACGGGAACAGCTGCCTGGCTTTTCCGAATGTAACAAAATCCACTGACAGCTCAACAATTAACACGTTATATCTCACTTGTTTAATCAGTGCAGAAACTGAAGTGGGAGCTAACGTTCGCCATGTTACGGATGGTTATGCGCTGCACTATTTTCTCTATCCATCTTTTTGCAGCCTCCACTGGTTGCCTGGCAACAGAGCCAGGCCAGCTGTTTCCCTGTTTCCAGTCTTCATGCTAAGCTAAGCTAAGTTAACCAGCTGCTGGCTCCAGCTAGAACTAGGCCTATTTCCTTTAAGCCAAGATGATATCTTGTGTTTTTTGGCACCACATTAGCTTGTAATCCGCTACTTTTACTGTATGTGTCACACTACTAAGAAATGGGTCAAGCACAGCTTAATTTAGTATGATGTTATAAATGAAAATGTTTTTGAGAGACTGTAAAAAGCTCAAACAGCTTCCAATTTTGTGAATCTTAACATCTATAATGAACACCGTAAGACTGACTTATCAACAAGGATATGATGGGGCAAAAATTTGCTTTTGATAACCAAACTTGACAAATTCACCTCTGTGAGCTTTCATTTCTCAGACCTCAAACCAACTAATAATACATGTCAGCATATGCTTTAAACTGACTAAAAATGGCTAGTTTCAAAGATCTTCCAGGCAGGCTGAGGGACATGAAAATGTGGCGAGGGAGTGCTGATTATAATGAGATGGATTAGTTTAACTGTGCCGTTCTCCTTTTCTGACAGGGAGATGTGGGCTGTTGAAGGGATCGGCCTGCAGTCAGCTGTAATCCTCCTCTTCCTTCCTTCCACGCTCAAAACAAGAATTGACCTAAATTCTTTCTTAATATTTTTAGATACAGTTAACAAAGGGGGTTTATTGCAAGAATTAGCATGGCTAAGTGATGCCAAATATGTGAAATTATACAGTATGTGGTGTACTTTGGTGAAAATCAAACTATTATGTTTCCTATGCTTTCCATCCTGCTAACGACAAGGAAATAAACATAATGGCTGTTTGAAGAATCCTTGTCAGACACTACCTTATATGTTGAAGAAGAAATGTAGCGCTTGCTAAGAAACTTTTTGAAAGAAAGTAATGGAATTGGAAACATCCCTGTAATTTATTCTTATTTATTATCATATTTGGTTGATGTGCATTGCGGAGCAGCCATGACAAGTTAATGTATTTTCTTCACTATCTTAGTCATTTGGAAAAATGTGCATGTACGAGTTGAGGATTGTAGCTGACTCAACATTTAACAAGTTAATCCAAATCTCTAGTGTTAATTTAACTGACTGATTTTTAAAATACAAAATGTTAAATCAGAATAACTGTATAGACCTTGTGGTCTCAGAGTCTTGGAGATACCAACCTCCAGTCAGTTTTGTCTCATTTAAAATCGTTATTTAGTTAAGGGCCTAATGTTTGAGGCCAGTAAAGGTTAGTTTTCTTTAACCATCCTGGCAGAGGCTTTCCGAGTCTGAAAAGACTTGCGTGGTGTGTTCTCTTGGATCCTGCAACATTACAGCCAGACGCAAATTATGAGGAACAAGGATTGTTTACAAAAGATAAAGAGATAGACAGACAATATACAGACAAAAAGGAAAGCTTTGTCTAAAATTGGAAAATACATTTTTAAAAAAACATTAGATTGTATACAGATTTGTAAATTATAATCACAACATTGTATCACTGTACATTTATAACAATGTATATTGTAAAAAGTGAACAATATATATTCTGTATAGGTTACAGCCTATTTCAGGACAATGGAGTGTTTTTACATGCATAGTCTTTTTGTATCAGATCTCCTAGTTGTAAGTGAGGTAGTTTTTTGTCTGTGTACATGGCTTTTTGTTTGTTGGCTGACAAAGATCGAAACATTGCCTCATCTAATTTTGGTAGCTTTAGCAGCTCTCTTTTTTCTTTGTTTGCCTCTTTTGTCATATTCCTGTACTCACAGTTGAATGTACACACTATTCTTTGCTATCACCTGTGTTTTGGTGGAGTTCTGCATCTCATTGACTTTCATAAGCATCTTCTAGAGCAATTAAAACGGGGTCAAGTACCATTTATAAAGATGTCATTAGTCAAAGGTTTTAGTTAATAACAGTTGTCTTCACAGCCTGTATCTGCTTTCTAAACTTAGATTTTCAACTTAGCCTCTAACTACTCCAGACACCAGCTTGCCAAATGTCTATTTTGTCATGTTGGGTCCATTATTACACTCAGTAATTTAATTAAATTCTGAAAATAACTTTGAATACAAACTTGGCAATGGAATTTCTGCTAAGGACTATTCAATTCTCCTGGCACCAACACATGTGTGTGAACACGTGTTTACATTTGGAGAGGAACCCAAGGCAGAGCAGGGTTAAGCCACTTCCTGCTGGCGTTCCCTTTGGGCTTCGTGCTCCTGACAGCTCTCAAATCAGTTACTGCATGACACTGATGATACCAGCCGAAGCAGCGGGTCATGGCATCTCAATCACAGAGACATGCACCTTATCTGTCTAAGTGCATTTTCAGCGTTGGCTCCAAGTTACACTCTCACTGTGAACAAAATGCTAAATATTTGTATGCTAACTGATGGCATGCTGAGTCGAGAATCCTTCCTCATTTTGAGGGTAAACGTATGCTTTCCATATGGAGTGATAGCAGGAGGTGGGAGGAGGAAAGCATGGAGGCAGGGATGACTAATGAGGATGACTAAGAGATGTGTTCAGGGTGGTTTTCCATGTCATTTGTCTAGCCAATGTCTAACTCATCAGTTGATACATATATATATATACACACACATATATAGCTGATACTGAGGGTCATTATCAGGGCCAATCCAGGCACATTTTATTGAATTGGTATCAACTAAAATGAAGCTCATCAAATGCTGATCCTTTCTGTACTCTACTGTGTTTTATCCACCTCAGCCTATACACTGCAGCATATTGCTACATATGCAACTAGAAAATTAGGGTGTGAAAAACATACCTGGGTGCAAACGCAGCCCAGGAACAGCTTGCCAAAATGCACAGATTCACTCAGCTACAACGCTAATTATCAATAGCAAGAGTACAAAACATTCACAACAATATCTTGTTGGTAGGTCATATCAGCTGTCGCAAATTCACTTTAATTTTGTGCTTAATAACAGGAAAACTGTCTGTTCTCTGCAGCCGGTGTCTGTGTTTGGCCAAAGATCATTTGTAAGGGAAGAACCTTCACTCGGTGACATCGCTGTACAACCGCAAGTGGTGGGAGTTTTTGTAGTTCCAACAAATCCAACATATCATATCAATAACCTAAGCTTATAAGCGTAATAGTTTTGTATTTATATAAGTATTTGGATCAAGTAGCTCATGTATAATTAAGTGTGTCGTATTAAATGTAGTCTACAGCTGTTTTTTCAATGTATCAGATACATACTTAATCATCATTTAAGTAAATATAAGTATCCGAACGGACTCAGGATCGGCATTTACCCAATATTAAAGGACTTGGACAGGGATCAGGGACAAAATAACCAAATAACTTGATTGGGACATCCCTGATTAACACATATGAGCAAACAATCTACCAACAACTAAATTAATACCAAAGAAAATATTTAGTGCAAAAGAAATCAATATGAGTGGGTTTCACCAAACATACATACAGCAAGGCAAATGGGATGATTAATCGATTAGTCCATCGACAGGAAATTAACTGGCAGCTATTGATTATTTATTTATTGTTTGATTAATTGTTTAATTTTTCAAGTCAAAATGACAAACATTGGTTCCTCAAATGTGAGGATTTGTTTCTGTTCTGTGTCCTATATGATAAATGACTGAATATCTTTCCCCCATTGGTGCTCAGTCATTCAACAGAAGAATTGTTGTTGAACTTCAGTAATTCATCTCATAAATTAAATAAAAAATCCCTGTTGCAAGTTATATGTCTTCACTAACAAAAAGTGAATTTAAAACAATTCGGATAGTCCCAGTGCCAATTAAACCCTGTGGCAGCAGACATCAGTAGTAACACTGCTTTGAATGTGTAAGGTGGCTTATACTATAAAAGATCTAAATGTTATTATGTTGATTCCTGCCTATCTGCATTAGTAATTGTCCAGCCAGACTTTAGATTCAATTACTTCTCTCTTCAATAAGAATTGCTGAGGTATCTAATCACATGGTGAAGAAATTCAATGGTGTTTTATTTATGGAGCAAATCATCCCCAACGTTGACAGATGACTGCAGATAAGATCACTGCTCTTTCTCGCTCCCATTCCCCTAATCATCCATCCTCCAAGTTCTTATCTGTGCTGACTCGTATTGGAAACCTGACAGGCTAAATTGGATTGACTTTTAATTAGGTGCGCTCCCTAGGTAAAATCGGGTTTAATTGCCTGAATTATCTCACTGGTTCCTTGAGGTGGTAGGGCAAGGAGAAGCACTGGACAGCTTTTTGAACAAATAAACCAGTCGGACTGTTACTTAAATCTGTTTGAATCCAATTATTAGAATGAAACTGATAATTAAAGGCAGTGGGTCTTTCATTTAACTTGTTACTGAAAAGGACTACTGTCTTTCTTCAACTTTTTTAAAGCAGTTTTATACCGAGTTTCAGCTGCAACTTTACTGTTTTGGTTAACTCTCACCGCTCTCATAGCATCGCCTTCAGTTCACCACATCAACTTAAAAGGTGATGATATGTCAATGCTGTGTTCATAACTTGTTTCGGCTGCCCCCAAGTGGCCAAAAAAATCTGTTAATATGTTGTCTTCACCTTCAACAATCCCCACTGACTTCAGAAACTTGTGGGAGAAAAACAATCCAAGCTGATCAACAGTAGTTCTTGCAGCCTCCACTGTCACGTTGACATGTAGTTAATCTACTTGCTTTGGTAACATGTCCACAAGCTCATGTCTCACTTAATGGAAAAAGTCATTTTTGGTATATATTTACAATCTTTGCCTCTAAACTGACCTCTGTTTCATCTGCATCACTGGTCCGACTCACCCAGTAGTACCCAGAGTACAATTGATAGAGACAGTTCCTGCACAACACCGAACAAAAAATGTAATATTTAACTGCTATATTCCAGTAGAATTTTTGCATTATGAGACATTATGGAGCTATGCCAGCTGTTACCCTGAAGAGTGATCATCTATCCGCTGAGTTAAAGGCTCCACAGGGAAGGGAGCAGCAGAACAAAACATTTCCTTTTCCACTATACACACATGTAGAAAGAAAATGTAACAAAAATGCATTATCAGGCCTTGTTGCCCTATAGGGCCTGTATATAACTGTAATTTATCATAATGAACATGAGAATTACATTATAGAGCTAACAAAAAGTCATTTTAGTCAGATGAGCGATGATTATAACTTTTTAGTGGACATAACGGTTCAGAGGTTTCACCATCAGGTCCCTGTGATTCAGTCATGACTGTAACAGACAGCACTCTAAAAGCAGCTGAATCATGCTATAATGGCTCCTTCAATTAACGACCATTTAATTTGGCCTGCTTGACTGGCCTTTTGTGTTCAGCAGTAATAGCCATTAGAGAGAATATAACAAGCAATTTAATGGAGGAACAAAGAGCAAAATTATTTCAGACTGCATGGCAAATCAGGTGCGAAGCAAAGCTATTTGATCCGAGGAAAACCGAGGAAGACAGAAAAGGTTTCAAAATGGTGCTCCCTTCCTTAGCAGAAATCTGTCAGCTGTACTCTGTGGTTTGCATCTAGTTTTACTGTTGGGCTTTCTGCTATGTCGGGGACTGACAACCTTTTTCTCACAATGTCTGGAGGAAATTCAAACTATTTTCTCATCTCAGATAGATGAGGTTCTTTTATGCATTTGTATATGAAAGCAAAATGTGCCACCTCTCTCTCTCACCCATAATTAATTACACACGCACATACCTGTATAAATATTGGCCCTTCTAGACATGATGGCATGTGCAGTATTCAGAGAAGGATCATTTCTCTGTACTACTAAGAACTGGAGGAAGGTCTCTGACACCAGTTCTGGTGTAGCAGATAGTGTTAATTTATGTTCGACAATGACCTTTTTTTTCCAAGATTAGGACGAGACGATAACGAGACAGGATTGTTTCACAAAGGAACACTTTGTGTGCCATCAGCCACCGACAAAGTTTGGTGGTCGGATGAGGGAAAAAAAAGGTCCACAGACTGTTTCATTTCAAAGGACCTGCATCTGTACAGCGCTATGGAGTTTCACTGGTACTAACGTCACAGCATGGTATGATTCATTTTGCATTTCAGCAGAGTTATAGCCTGAAAAAAGTCCCTCAATTTCTATTTATTGAATCAAGAATCGTGACACCAAGAATCAGAAGCGAATCTAATTGTGAGATTCCCAAAGATAAACTTGGAAATAATATTAATAGTAGGAATTTATATTTGTATTTTACCACCCTTATCCTGGTGCCTCTTGTCTCCTGAACAACTTTTAAGTTAAAATCATTCTTACAGATAAAATGGAGAAAAATCATGTGTATATACAGAATAAACAACATATCATATCCCTTGGGTGACACTCAAACAGCCAATCATTTAAATGATTGCAGAAGGTGAGGAGGAAATTGTTAAAAAAAAAAGGGGTTTTCTTCTGGTCTTTATTATATGTCATTAAAATTGATCAATAATTATCAATTTCTACTGAAATGAAACATTTTATCATGATAAATTGTCAGCTATAATGGCCAGCCCAACACACACCTACTGAATGTACACCACACACACACACACACACACACACACACACACACACACACACACACACACACAGAAACATTTTCACACTGCTGCCTGCTGTGTTGAATCTGTACCTGCAATACAGCCCCAGGGGGATGGGGAGGTAATGGACCATACGAGAATTCGACTTCCCACACACCCCTCAAGGTGTCTGTCCATCCTTTCGTCCATATGACAGAGACTCAAAGAGCAACTATCCATCAGTGCTGCGATCTTACTACATTTGGCTCTTTTTGCAGACATCATAACCAACATAAACGTTATTTTTTAGGACAGGGGTTGAAATGTGATATGCAAAATACAATTTTTGTGTGTTGCTGAGCTAACTGCCAACATTTTAGGAGAATATTTGGCAGCTGCATGTGACTGGCATTTTAAGGCGGCGGATTCCAGGTTGCCTTAAAAAAAAAAAGAGAGAGATAAATCAAGGGTACTTTGTGTATATACTAGTGTATACTTTAGCACCTTGTACATTGATATTACATGACATGATGACAGGAGGCCTTTTTTTGTTTTACACAGAAGAGCTTGTTGTGAGTGAGGAAGAAAAAAAGAGTGTCTGTACGTGTTAAGTTTAAGTCTAAGGATGACTGTATCTTTGTGTGTATCTTGCCTAACTGCCAGCATTTATGTTGTTTTATCTCAAGATTCAGATTCCTTCTGACAAGACCGAAGGCTGACAAAAACGCTTTTATGTTTTTCCCTACCTCAGGGAAGATGATTCATGCTGTTAACGTAGGGATATATGAGCTGTGAAAATGATTTACAGTAGCTGTAACCAAACATTTAACTTATAGACACAAAGCCTCTCTCTCTTCAGTTTTCAGTTTATTACAGCCCAGTATTGACCTGCTTGGGTTGCCATCACGTCTTTTATTGATCTTTTTGGGGGGCATTTTGACATTTTTGCAGCACCTTGAAGGACTGTTTTCCTGGGAGGGTCAGTAGAGAGTCAGGGAAGTGGCTTTGACCCGTCTTCGCTTCTAAGCAGCCAAATAAAGATCACAGTTATCAGTCCAGAGGCAGGTTTAAGCCTCCACTGTGTGAAGGAGACTGTCATCTGACTTGTAATGACACAGCCTGAGAGCCATTACATCTTTGATGGGAGATTTAAGCAGAAATCCATTTCAGTGTGTCTGAGGTGAGGCAGGCTCGGAGGGGGAGGTTTTGGAAGAGCAATCTGTTGTTAGTCCGTTGTGATAAGGTATACGCTGCGCATTTACCAGTGGAAGCTTCCTCTGAGGGTGACCGTTGTTTGTAATTTCACCGACAGTCCCTTTGAAATTATTATTGACGCGAGAAGAATTTTTTTTCCCCAGATTTGACACACAGGAGGACCCAAATGTTTTGTCTAAAAATGTTGCTGTAATTGTCACTTTTTCCATGCTACTATCAGACATCTGCAGAGGGAATATGTGTTGACAACACAGGCAGGGGGTGCAACAATAAACTCCTGGGCAGTAAAATGGCTGCTATGGAGCACTCTAGTGACTGTGAGTCCGTACTTTAACAGTATTGATCATATGCACCCTTTTTCTCTCACCTGTATTTTCACTCTCCTTTGTATATAGCCAATGAAATAAAAACAAATAGTTGACTTACTGGTGGTGATGGTTTTAGCTTCTCAAAAGTGTTCATGCTTCATATTATTATTAGCTTTATTTTTTTAATGTTAAAACTTGTTAAAAATGTTGTGGTATATTCTGCTAATTTGATTAAAATTTGAATTCTGTTTATCTAACTGGTTTTGAGAAGGTTTCATAAATTCATAATTTACCAGTTACCATAAATATAAGACTCTCTAAGAAATTAACCATATAATCCTTAATTTTAGGTTATAAAAAAAACATAAAATAAAATGTGGAATAAGAGAAATGAAAGCTGTGATATATCCAACAGACTGAGATTACCATGGTTGGAGGTGAAGCTGTGTTCTGCATCATAGTGGTGGACCACCCTGACTGATTTAAGACCTGTGGTCCTAGATGCCACAGAGCAGGTGGCACACTCCACCTGCTCCTTTAAGAGGCTGAAAACAACCCTGCTATAAGCAATGTCTGTAGATGATTTACTGCAAAGGAGGTAAATACCACAAAGATGATTGAGTATTTCTAATGCACTGCTGTTCTTCCAACTTCGCCCTGAACGCAGGCCATCTTCTGGGGAAGTGAAAAACACCATCATAAATTAATCTACCAAACACGGAGCATGTTTTAATGTTACATATATTTTCTGAAAGAGACAAGCAGCTGCAACTTCACAGGGTGTCTTGTAAGACTGGGAGAAAGATAAACAGAAATGTCTAGCAATGACAAGTTGATTTAATTTTACATTTTACAATTATTTGTATTAAAGTATTACATAATTATCGGAGTGTTTGTCAACGACTGATATTTCAGTATATCTCTTTATTTTGTTAAGTGGCAGAATGTGGTTTTAAAACTGATGTATCTAATTTGTGGGTCACTAACTTATTGAACAGCATTCAATTAAATTATTATTTCAAGCATTGTATAATATTCCTAAATATTATTCCTGCAGGGACTTGAGTGACATGTTTGTAATCTCAACACATTAAACTTGACCTCTCACATCTACTAAACTCTTTTATATAATTTATGATATAATTTAGCAGACTATGATGTTTTTCTGTGATAAGTGCAGCCCATATAACAGGATTATCACACTTTATTCTATTGTTTCCATATGATAAAAATACTTTTGTTGGAGCTACTCAACAGTGAGTTTTTTGTATTTTTCTCAAGTGTTTTCACTGCAGTGTTAGTGTTGGGGCTGTTTTTATGGTAGTGTATTGTCCCCGCTTAATTGCGTTTTATCTTGCCAACTATCCAGAGGCTCTTCAGCTAAAGACAGAGAGATTTGTGTGCCAGTTGGCTGTCATAGATTGTAATGCATTAGTCAAACTTGAATACTATCAGCGGAATAATAACACACACATTAGGAATGCCACACCCCATGGCAGCTAAATCATATTTGGGAGTACCAACAGGATATCTACTTAGTGTCTGTTTACAACATAGAGAAAACACAGCTTTGGGTAATTACTGGCCATTTTACCACCCTGACACTAAAGGCCTGAGAGTGACGAGTGCCTTGTAGGAAAATCTTCGCTAGGTCATGATGACAAAAAAGGTAATATTCCACACACGTCAACAAAAAATGCTTTGTGGGTGATTGTTCAATCCTTGGTGGACTTTATCAGCAGGAGCCATGAGTCCATCGATAGTGAAGGGCTGGAGCTCAAGCTGCTCCCATCCCAATCTCGTTCCACATGATTATTCTCAATTTCACAGCTGATGGTTTTTACTGAGACAGACGGCGGCAGCCAAATGCCAAAGTACAGAGGAGAACGCTCTGAGGTGGGTGAGAAAGTTAGAGAGGCAGAAAAAAAGATAGGCTGGTCACTCAGCTTCATCACCAGCGTTTGGGATAGAAATAATCTGCGAATGTGACCTATTGCCAGGTGCAGGATTGTGAGGGATGCGGGGCGCGGCTAGATCTCTGGGTCTGACAGTACAAGCCTGGCTTTATGTGAACTGTCCAGTCACGAACAAATACACAATTTACTCCTGTCCGTTACTCCAGTGCCACAGACAGGCCGGAGAGGTCAGAGAGTTTTGAGGGACGGGTTCATGGTTTTGGCGACAAAATTACAAAAATGCAGTGTATCAACAGCCTTATTCAGAGCCGATGCAAACTAAAAGAAACCTTGTTTAAAGTCACAAAAACTCAGTTCACAAAACTCTTTGAACCTCCGACCAAATACCGATTAAAGGGAGGAAGGAAAAAACTTGCAGACCCCTTTCACCAAATTTGCAACATTTCCTCTTGCACATTTTAACATTATATCCCAAATCTTAAGGTATGCGAGCAGGCTAAATTAAATGTTTGGTCTATTGAATGTTTCTTAAATGTGTCTTCAAATAGCTTATTGTGTTACTTGGTGGCTTGTCAGACTAACAGTCCAAAATCCAAAGATATTCAGTTTACCATCACATGAGACAAAGAAAAGTAGCAAATCCTGACAGTTAAAGAGCTCGAACATCAGGGAATCTATGGTATTTTTACTTTTAAAATGAAAAATTATAAAAACAGTGCTCAAATATGCCACTGAACCACCACAGTAAATATTAAGCTCTGGGCAGGTAAGGCAGGTAAAGGTTGTTTTATTTCTTGGCAGGTCTTGTCCTCCAGCGCTCCCTATAATTGCCTTTAAGAATACTTTTTTGTCCACAAATCACTGGATGGCCTTGCACCACAATTTTTTCTACCCGCTTAAAAGCTATGAGCTTACCAGACCTCTCAGGTCATTCGGCACTGGTCTGTTAAAACAGATTTTTGAGAACTTGAGATGTGCTCACACTGTCACTCATTTTAAAGACAGCCTCAAAACAAAGTATCGTACACTTTTTGCGAGCTGGTCTGTTTCCTTCCATTTTTAATATAACGTGTATTCAAATGAGGCATAGTGAATTTATCTTGGACATGAAACATGCTATGTAAACATCAGCTTTGTCTTTCTTTAGGTGGCTCGTTTTGTGAATTTGAGCCTTCATGCTGCTTGGAATCTGGCCCAGCTGTGAACACACCTAAGAGCCCAACAGAATCACACAAGGTATGAAAAAAAAAACAAAAAAAAAAAAACTATACCCTCCCAGCCTCACACAGGGGGAGTGCTAGTGAAAATTACAGCATCACTCTGGAGAGTGGGCAGTAGGAGGTGCGGGATTTGATGAATCAAGGACCTTTTGTTCATAGCGAAAATGACTGCCTGCATGCAGTTGGAAAGAACATCTCTTAGGCGATGCGGCGGTGCTTGGCAGGCAGGCGGGCGTCATTTGGAGCCATTTAGGTTCGACGCTGACGCAGAGGGGGACAAAGGAGAGCAAGGTCATTTAAAGAGGATGCAGAAGATGATGATGTGGCCAGTGCTGGGTGTTTAAGTGGGTATACTTTGCTTGAATTGAGTAGCAGCTGGGTATACCATGGCAACACAATAATTACAGTGTGAGACACACACGTCTATAGGAAGAAACACAGACTGAACTGAAATATGAGAAGCAAGGCTGACACATAAGGTGTTTCAACCTGAGTATGCACAAGTGTATAGTTGAAATTACAAGTCGATTACAAGATTAGTCAGTCGACTGAAAATTTATAAGTGACAAATTTAATAATGACGTGTTTGAGTCATTTTTATCTAAAAAAAAATCCCAGCCTCTAAAATGTGAATATTTTCTGGGTTTTTTAGCCCTCAATGATCGTAAAGCGAATGCACCTTTTGGTTTTGGACAAAACCAACACTTCGGATATTATAATGGCATTTTTCACTATTTTCTAACATTTTATAGACCAACAATCGATGTATTGATTGACAAAATAACCACTGATCACTAAGTTCACTCTTTTTCTCCTTGGGAAAACATTTCAGTACATGGGCCAGATGCTTTCATTCAAAGCGATTTGCATTTTTTCCCACACACATACTGAAGACTTAATGTCAGACCAACGCTTCATCATAAAACACGTTACAAAGAACATTTAAATGAAAAAAAAATATGAAAACTCACATACAGACACACTTTGGTCTGACAATAAAGTTGCTCTGTATATTACGGCTGCTGCTGGAGTTCAGACTTCTTCCCTTCTCCATGCACCTTGGAAATAGGTGAAGTTGTGCCAGAAATCCCAACTCTGCCCACCGACACACACTCACAGGGAGTAATCTGGGGTTCAGTCTTGCTCAAAGACGATCGAACCACAAACCAATTTCGATTAACGAGCAACACGCTCTACCGCCTGAGCTACAGCTGCCCTAGATATGCCTGGTCCTTTTAAGAAAGAAGTTGTAAAGGACTAACACTTACCCCTGGAAACCCCAAGAAAAGGAAGAAACACTCCATGAAACAGTCTGTCGTGTCTTTAGCAGTTCCCACGGTTGAAGTTGTCTCTACTTTCTATATCCGACCCTACCTCTAACGCCAACTTCCTCCACAGAATACTTTAAGTGACTGACACACACACACACACACACACACACACACACACAGAGGACTACAGTGTGAAAATGTGCATGGGAACACAAACAGTCGCACCTGGACTGAGACTTTTGTGTGCAGAGCTGACGGATCCTTGAACTCCTGAGGTTTGAATAATTGCTCGACTCATTAACCTGGTTAACAGCACTTGACCTTCATCAAGAGGAAGACCACAGCTGACAAGAAATGACCTCTTTAAAAAACAAGGCACACACCAAACCCTAGAATAACTTCATGCCATGTCAATAAACCCCTGGTGTGCACATATTCCCAATAAAGCGGATTCGGATTCGGATTAAAAACTTAAAGGAGCAAAAATGGTTCCTCAAACATTTACAACAAATGGGCTCAAGCTACAGTACAATAATACTTCATAACTGTAAGAAAAGTAGCTTCAGCTGTAGGGCAACACAGTATATGCGCATTGAGAAAATCTTACGTTGACATTAGAAAAGTAAGACACCTACAAACCTACATACACACTGTTAAAGTGATTTCTCCTCAGTGGACACATGGTAACCTGTCTGCTGGGCAGTCTGTGACCGCTTTATCCAAAATGACCGGGTGAAATACTGTAGAAACACCGAGTTTCACACGACAGGCGGTCTACAACGACACCGACGCGTCGTCCTACCTGCGTGAGACGGTGTCGCGGTGTCTCCTCCGTCCTCTCCGGCCATCTCCACCTGTCCACGGCGCGAGCCAGGCGCCACAGACGAGGAGCCGCGCGGGGACTGAGCGCGCGCGCGCGCGCTGGTGCCACGGCCGCCCGCGCGGCGGAGACAGCGCGAGAGGATGAGGAGGATGAGGAGGATGGGGGGGACACGTGAAACAACTGTTTGAGATGTGACATTTCAAGAACACTGGACTGGCTCAAACAAGCATCTCCAACTTTTGAAAGCTGCAGAAAGGACGCGCGTGTGTGTGTGTGTGTGTGTGTGTGTGTGTGTGTGTGTGTGTGTGGAGCTGCAGTCTGTGTGCAGGGGTACGCAGCGTTTCCCAGGGCGTTAAAAGGTTTTTTTTTTTTTCCAGTAAATTGCAATTTGTTATACTAAATAAACATGGATTTAGGGCTTTAGTGTCCTTAACATTAGATTGCATTTAATTGTCAATACACAAAGTACCTAATGTGAGAAATCCAGCCAGAAGTGCGTAAAAGCAGTAAAGTGTATGTGTATGTACATATGTATACTGGTAATATATAAATAAGTAAGCGATATGAACAGTAGAACAGTGTGTAATAAATATGCTAAGATATATATAAGAGTATGAACTTGTGCAGCACTAGGCAGTGCAGGTGTAAGTATAAGCTGCTAAGTAGGCTGTAAGACAAATAAATATAGAAATAACAAAATGAGATTACAGGCTCCCAGTAGCTGAGCATGACAATCAGATTTTTGAGGCCAATACCAATATTGATATTAAACATAACAAAAAACAAACACTTTTGATAAGGACTCCTTGAATTTGTGACAGCGATGTGTATGAGTGGGGCGTGAACTTGTCTTATGAACAAACTATTTAACAGCATATGTATCAGCAGAGCAGATCTTAAAGGGGATTTAGTATTGCACTCCCACAAAAACTGGGGGACTTGCAAAAGGCAGATTAAGAAACATAAAAGGTAAAATATTAGCTGCAGAGGCCGACATATCCTGAATTTTTAGGGTCTAATTCCTTAAACACTGGATTCTACATTTCCCACAATGCAATTGGATAGTGTTTTGGTTAGAACCTGCCTTCCTGATAAAATCCCGTGTCTGTTAAAGTTTGTAGGCTTTGTGTTATGAATTTGTAGTCTCCAAGCTGTGCAATGATTTGCTCATTTTGCCCAGTGAAAGTACATTTTTGGATGACTTCACTTAAAGTCTTTATAAAACACCTACTGGCATTTTTTTACGGCCTTGAAACAATCCTAATGTATCTCCATAAACAGCTCTATTAAAACCTTCTACCACATAACAGCCACTTGGAGTGAGATAAATTGGTCGAGGGGGTCAAAGGAAAATGTTGTATAAATCCTCTCCACCTTTAGGTCCTGTGTGTGTGCTGGGCGGCCTATCACCAGCCATCCTTCCCTAATCCCACCCCCTTTAGACCCCCTCATTAACATTGTTGGGCTATGTTCAAAAGCAGATGCCTGCAGATGAATTTGGGAGTATAGTGACACGGGCACATGCTTGTGTGCGCTGCGGCCAACCTGGTGGCGTGCGTTTGTGTCAGCTGTCAGCCGGACAGTGATGGACGCACGGTGGAAACATACTTGGAGTTTGAGCTATGTCCTTCTCACTGAAGTCCTTTGGCACCCTGCTTGACCCCGCCGCAAGGCAGCCACCCTAAAAATAAAGGTGCACATGTGCTTTTGTGCACATACAAGCAGAGACAAGGGTGTAAGATATCACGGCTCATCAAGTGCTCTTGATGTCTCCGCTCGTGTGTGTGTGTGTGTGTGTGTTTGTGTGGATACAAAAGAAACACGTATGCAGATACACGTGCACACAGAGCTTGCTCAAACTGGATACTCTACTATAGTAGAATCAGCCTCCCGTTGTTAAGGCTGGATGAGGATTTATAGGGTATATTTGGTTGCTCCATTTCCATGAAGCGAGTCCAATCAACATGTTCCCAGCATCAAAGTTAAAACCAGCGCTCATCATCTTGAGTGCTTTCATTAAAGGACATTTTTATTCGAAGCCGGCCGCTCCTCAGACCCACATATTTCAGTTTAACCTGGTCACTATGGCAACGTGTTTTTTTTTGTGTGTGTGTGTGTTTTTTTTTTTATTCACTTTTTTTCTTTTGACTTCAAAGTTTGATTGAAATGGCACTTGAAGGACACGAGTGGTTCATTTAAAAAGATGGAGCGAGAATGTGGAAGAGAAGAATAGCACCACTGTGAAAGCTGGAGTTGGATAATGACTGCAGTTCACTGCGTGGAACAGTGTAACCCTCGGCAGTAAAGAGTATTTGAGCGTGACTGCAATAATCAACTTCTGACTCAATTTGACATTCAGTAGGTCTAGTTATTAGTTCACTGCGGCAGCTGCAGCATGTATTTCATCTCGGCCTTGATTGAATTAACATCCTTTGTCAACACTTAAACAGTCCAAGTTGAAGGTAAGACAGAAAAATGTATCATTTCTGCTCTGTGACAAATGGCAGGAAATGAAAAGGACATTTTTAAATAGTTTTGTCCTTTCTCCAAAGTTAAAAGTCTTCTGAACTGATTTTTGATGTGGAGTTTAAATCTTTGCCTGTTGGGGAAAAAAAAATATTATTTTTGGTACATTTGTTCATATTTTTTCACTTTGCACTAAAAAATTTAAATTTCGCTTGAGCTGTTGACTTGATCCGTATAGGATTTTTTTCCTCTAACCACATCAGTTTGTTTTTTTGTTTTATTACTTAAGTCAATGAAAATGAACAATAAAATTACAATTTAATGGCATTTTATGTCTGAAATTTGACACACATGATGAGAGATCATGAACTGTTGTAAATGCATTGTGTAAAGTCCAGTCAGTCTTTTCAGAAAAGGGTTAACCATTAAGGTAAAAACAATGACCCCTTGATTCGACAATGTGAAATTATTATAGAAATGATGCGACAATCAGAAGACATTCAAATGACTTAAAAAGTAGCTTGTTTATCTACATGACTTTGCCTGACCTTCTCTAAATCATTCTTTTACTTTGAAAAACCCTTATGAAGTCATCAAAGCCAGACATGCAATGTGTCCCAGTGCTCATTTGACATGCATGACTTCACTTCTCTTTGACACTGAGCAATATGAACCTTCATCATACATTGACATTTTCAGAGTGATGAGGGAGAATTTAACAAACAAGGCCAACCGATTGAGAATGAACAATGACGAAAGCTTCTCAGAAAAGTGACACAATGTATTCTGGGTACGATGTGCTCCTCAAATGTACATCATTGTTCGATCGGCCCCTCTGTCCTTGAGGGTCAGTGTCATTTAAGTCCACTTGTGTATTCTCAGTAATGGAACGGCGCTCAAGAATGCGACAATTCCCTGAAGAGGAAGTGCCAAAGGGACGACAACGAGAGCTTGAAACTTTTGAAATTCACTGCTGGAGTCGTTCTGACTCTTCTTTCTTTTTTTTTTTTGTGTTTTTGGTTTGTGAGTCACTATTACGAAGGCTGATACTATTTAAAATCCAGGAGTCACTGAATAATTTTAGGTTTTGTTTTTTATTGATCTGTAAAGATTTGAAGGCCTTGCTTGGAGTAGAGATCATAAATAGACTCTCATGACAAAATATGAAATGAAAATATTTCAGTGTGAGCTAAGTAGAAGCGCTTCAATAGATTTTTAAATCCTACAAGTATACCTTCTTCCTTTGTCCTCTTGATCCGGGGAAGAGAGTGAAGCTCATCAGCTGTGCTATTGTGTTCTGTGGATGTTACATTCTGTGTAAAAGGGTTAAAAAAAAAAGAAGAAACAAATCAAAAACCATGTTAACATGGCACTTGGGAAAATTGTGAGGCTTAATGCTTTTTAATACTCGCTCAAAAGAAAATAATTACCTCTCAGTCTTAAAAGAATACACATATTCATTTGAGTCAGCTGCTGGTTACCTTAGCAGACCAATCCCTACAAATGAGTCATAGAGTAAAAAAGACAATTTGCCATTTTAAGAGGGGTTGTGTGAGGACTATTTCTTGGCTAGGAGCAGTTGCCATCCAAACATCGTAGACTCCAGTAAGTTTGGTTACAGCCGGAGCCAGGCCAGCTGTTTCCCCCTGTTTCCAGTACTTATGCCAAGCAAAGCTAACCGGTTCATATTTTACCACACAGACATGAGAGTGAATGTGTAAGTGTGCTACTGAGAAATACAACGCAACACAGTGCAAGATATTAAAAAAAAAAAAAAAAATGACTGTCCTTTCAACATTCAATATCCTGTTGTGCTTTAGTCTGATTCCTTCCTCACTAGCATCCTATCCGGTGGCAACACAGTTAGATGTTTCATTTTAGATAAGAGACAATTATTGTGCCACATCACACGTACTGTCACTATCAGCAGACATCTCAAACCACAGAATGCAATCCAGATACTGTGTCCCTGTGCCCTTGGTATTAAATGACATTTCTTTCTGTCCTGGGAGATAGAAGGAATCCACCAGAGCAAGCATTTGGAAACGTCGGACTTTGTCTTTTTGAACTGGGCCAGTGGTTTCTCAAGTATAAACACATTTACAGTACTAAAGCTAATCCAAAAATCCCCGTTGTTATGACAACCACACCGAGCTAAAGCTAGATTTTGGCCATTTTTACTTGTTTTATTTGTTGTACAAATGAAAAAGAAACAAATAATGTAAGACGTTTGTGACCGCATTGATTTTCAGGGCACATTTCCTCTATTCTGCAAATCTCCTCCTCTAAACAGTCAGTTTTAGTCCAGCGCTCACACCATTATGATTCACAGAGGCCAAGTATGAAATGAGTTTCTTTTTTGACTGAATACATCTTGATTGACAGCTCAACAAATGAGAAATCATTTACTGTGAACAGAGTGGCCGCCTGCTTTTGGTAGGGATGCTGCCTCTCTCTGAGGCTCTTGTGTGCCTGTGCCTGTGTGTGTATGTGTCTGTGTGTGTGTGTGTGTGTCTGTGTGTGTGTGTTTGTGTGTGTGTGTGTGTGTGTGTGTCTGTGTGTGTGTCTGTGTGTGTGTCTGTGTGTGTGTCTGTGTGTGTGTGTGTGTGTGTTCAAATGGCTTTAAAAGCATATTTAATGTTAGGTCTGATGCATCAAAACCGCAGTAGCAGGGCTGACAGCAAAAAAATCTTTACTTGGTTTACATTTTTACATGCAGTATCAGACTTTAATCTGCTGTACCTGAGTGACTTCTTGTTCGGATTGTAGTAAAGACGTGTCATCAAGTCAGTGGACACACTTAGTCATGTCAGTTAAAGCAGTAACTATCTTAATGTATTTTGTTGGTGATATTTGCCAATAACATTAGATACTGGTCATACAAGTGTTCTTATTGTTATTACTGTTTTTATGTGCAATTTAAATTTGCAGCAGAAAACATCAGACCTGTGCGGAGCGAGAGGACAGTAATTTTCATGAAGATTACATGAACTAATACATAAAGATGGAGGCTGCCTCGCTTTAAAACATTGTTTAAGATCATGTCCCTCCACTATGACTGACCATGAATGTGTTGCTGAAATAACACTATTTAATGTTGAGATTTTTAAATTAGATATTATTCATTGTACTAAATAAAATATAACAAACACCTCTACAGTCTACAAAATGACCATAAAGTTGAATAAAGACCCTTTTAAAACAGTTTCAACAATAACCGAACATGATAACCTTCATACAGGAAGGATTTATTGCATTTTTGCACTCGACCGCAGTAGTTTTAGCTTCCTCTGCATGGATGCCATTTAATATATAATACAGTTTCTTTAGTTAATAGACTTAAAACCTCAAAGAGCTTCAGGCACCTCTGTTAAAAGGTCACCGGTCATCACCACAAAGTGAACTGCTGCATTAACCCAGAAAAACCCTGCTTTAAAATGAGCTGTGGAATAATCAGTTGAGCATAAATGAAGAACACCACTATCTCACCAGTGTTTCTTTCCTCACTGTGCCGGTAATGGCTTTTTGCATGGTCAATCTACATATTGTCCAGTTTCTCTCTCTCTCTCTCTCTCACTCACTCACTCACTCACTCACTCACTCACACACACACACACACACACACAGTCTTTCCTTTCCTTCACTTAAACATGGAAATATTTTCACCAACAGCTCTACCACAAACACACACACACACACACACACAGTGTTTGACATTTTTGGTTGAAAAATTAAAGAAAATTGGTTAATTTTATGTCAAACATCTAATTTGTTAATGTACTAATTGTTTCAGCTAAATGAATGTGTTTCTTTACTTACTTTTATTAGGAAACGTTGACGACATGTAAATTAAGGGCCACAGATCCACTCAAGACCCATTTTTCAAATCTCTGAATCTTGACAAGTGTGATGCTGCCATCTGGTGGTTGTTCAGTGACACCGTTTCTGCTGTTGGATTATTTCAGTTGCCTACAAATATAAATTTTTAGACTTTCAATCATTTAAAAACACTGCAGGACATGTGGCCAAATATCTGATTCAGACATTTGTTAGTAACTGGATTAAGGATCTATTCCCAGCATTTGCCCATTTAATCATGTTTTTCTTTTTTTTGTTGGGCCAAAGCTCTGATCAGGGCTGCGACTAACAGATAAATACAGAATTAACAAAGCTTTATGAATAACATTACTTTATAACAATTGACAGAAGTGTCTTTGTTCCCGATCAGTGCATTCAGTCCTTTTGTTGCAGGATGACAGCATACAGGGATACTGAAGACTTTTTTATAGAATCAAACATGCATTTAGTAAATTAATATATCTTATTAAGGTAGCTTGTTATCACTGTACGAGCCAGAATCAGTCATGTGATTTGTTGCACCTTGTGGCAGCCGTAACTTGGGTAAACACACGTTATAGATATTTTTTTATCTTTACAAAATCTCTTCCGATAAGGGATCAACAGGGTGAAAGAAAATCTGGTAATGACCACATACTTATTTTTCATTGCCGTAGGCACACTCATAGTTTCACATACTAAAAATGCATATTACCATTACGCATATTGTAATGACATTTATTGAGCCAATTCTGATTATAAGATGATCCCGACCCCCCTTTTTAATAACTGTTCAGATTTGATGATAACACTTCAGCAAGGTAGGCGGATATATCATAGTTTACATCGTATAAATAATATTTTTTATCATCAAGCTTAAATGTAAATATAGTAAGGAAATTAATATAAAATAAATAATAAACATGAAATAATGTCTTATATTTGGATTTAAAAACCCTGTTTGTGGCCTACAGGCTGTACTGCTTCTCACACCAGAGTGGGACAGAGTGGTTTCAACCCACCAGGCAGCCAACCTGCACTGCCAACAAACTTAAAAACACACATGCCAATAATCACTAGAAATGTCCACCAAAGCCAAACCATACAACTGCAAAACAACTCAAAACAAAATGAATCTTGTGTGTTATTTATTACTTTTTAGATTTACAAGTTATTTTCACATTTCTTTTTAAAAAAGGCTAACAACTCTCTGGTGTTACAGGTATCAATACACAATGAATGCAAACAACTGCATTTGTTGCACAGTTCAGAAATATCTTCAGATGTGTAGCCTATTAAATCATGACCTGCTTCAATAAGCAAAGTCTGGAGCTGTCCTTATAACTGTATCATGTCCAGGTCCCTAAAAAGAACTTAATGCTGTGATCTAAATCGCAATAAAGACAAAAAACCTTTTTTTAGATTAATTGCTCTGTCATTTGCAACTTCAGCATTAGTAGTTGGGTATTTGTATCTTTCATAATGATGATCAATGTAGAGGGAGATGAGAACAGTACAAAAGTAAACTGCCAATATACATGTATGTGTATGTACTATTCACATACACATACATAACATAGACACACACACTCAAACAAATAGGGGAAAATGGCAAACAACCTCAGCCTAACCCCTCAAAAAAAGAAAATCATTTAAAGACAGATTTCAATCAACTGAGACAGAGGCTGAAGATGAACAGGGAGGTAGATAGATACACGGGGGAAAGACAGAAGAGAAGTAGTGAGAGATCTTGGTAATCCCTCTTTAGCTTATGATTCTTTAAAAAAAAAAGTTCCTTAAATCAAAGAGGATCCAGATAATCTCATCTGTAATCTCAGTTTAAACGCAGGAGTGGCGAGTGGCTCTGCCCTCTCCTGCCTCTCTGGGTTTTAGCTACGTGCTGTCCTTAAAACGATGTTCAGGGCTCGCTCACTAAGTTCATTGTTTTGTACTTGCTAATTGCCCCCGCCGCAGCAGTGGCTGCGACCGCCCTGAGGAGCAGCCTCTTGTAGATCCACTCCTGTCCTGGTCCGCCCCCCTTGTCCGGCTCCACCCTGAGGATCGTTCTTCGGTAGCTTCTTCGCTATAGGGACAGGATCACCAACGTTATAGCAAATGTCAAAGTTTAGAGTTGCAACATAAAAAACAAAGGTTACACAAGTATATTTAATGAAACAGATGTGTTTTCTATGGTGTCATGAGGACTTCTACTCTGATATGTTTTCGGTATTTTAGTGCCTATAAATACTGAATTTATTCCTTGACATTAATGTCGTTTGCTTACCATTTCTAACAAAAAATTAACATATAAGCATCACACTCAAAACCCAAAAGTTATTGGTCTCAACACCCAAAATATCTTTGACCCAAGAAGCTTTTTCAGATATAATCTTAGGGAACTGCTTGGGTTTAATGTAAATTCTTTTGATTTTGGATGAAGCAGTGTGGACATCAGATTTGGCCTGTTAAGCAAAGTTGTGTTATCGTTAACATCCTTTAAACATGTTATAACAATACCCTTGTGAATTTTGTGCAGTCAAGTCATTAAGTCAAACAGACAAGTATGCGCACCTGAATAATTATTTAAGGGCACAAATTATTAATAAACACATTTTTTCCACATGACACCTGCTAGGCTCCATATTATTTTGATTGTACAATTGATCAAAAGTACAATTAAACTTAAGTAAAACCAATTCAGCTAAAGTGTTGCCTGAAATATCCATCTGTGGGAGCAGTGGTGAGGGAGATTTGACTCAACAGAACACACTTACCGATTGCCATGAAAATTTCATTGACGTTCATGGCAGTCTTGGCTGAGGTCTCCATGAAGAGTAGACTGTTGTCATCAGCATATGTTTGTGCTTCCTAAGAACATAATTAGATATATCACATATGTTAGGCATTTACTGCACTGGAAACATGGATACAATTTTAGAATATACAATAAATTCAGGATAAGGCTTTGAATATCTGAAATAATTTTCCTGTTCATGCAAAATGTATTAAAATGTTGTCATCTTCATACCTGAAGCTCAACAGCTCTCTTGTTTGCGATATCCGCCTTGTTTCCAGCCAGAGCGATCACTATGTTGGGACTGGCTTGTCTCTGCAGCTCCTTCACCCAGTTTTTCGCTCGTACAAAAGTATCCTAATCGAGCAACAAACTTTATCAGTATTGCTCTCACCAGGTGTAGTCACATGACATTCAACTGTATTTAACCTTGGTGGAACATTTCCACTTGTTTTCTTCCACTTCTGTATAAATTTGGTTGAGCATCACATGACCTGAAGATGTGACCTCAGAACACCCACAAGTCTATACACCTACGGGTCTAATTTTAAACTAGATGTAATGAAATGTTTAACATAGAACCTAAAACTGCACCTAAACAAACCCAATACACTTCCACAAGACAATTTTTCACAAATACCTCTAAAGAAAAAAGTCTGAATTCACTGTCTTTTACTGTCACCTTTGGTTGCAATAGAGTCAACAATGAATTCGACAAACAATCAGTGAAAATAAAAGTAACAACAAAACTGCTTAAGCAACAACCCATCCAAGTTCATCATGTTGCTACAGACTGATAAGTCTTTGTCTCCCCCTTGTTGCTCCACAGGTGGAACCTACTGTGTTGGTAATGTCGTAGACCACGATGGCCGCCTGAGCGCCTCTGTAGTACATTGGAGCCAGGCTGTGGTAGCGCTCTTGACCTGCTGTGTCCCAGATCTCAAACTTCACAGTGGTGTCGTCCAGGCAGACAGTCTGAGTGAGGAAGGCGGCTGAGGAGAGCAGGACAATGAAGATCAGTGGATATCATAATGTATAAGGGTCCCTCCTCCTGGAAGATCCTGTTCATGTATGCAGTAAGTGAATGCTTAAAGGCTCCTTGAACACAAGCTCCATGTAACACAAACATATCTGTGCCAATTTGAGCCTGTTAGACCTGCTGGAATGAGGGATGAGTGTGGAATTTGACTCAGAACAATTAAATGAAACTTTGGGAACATTATGGGAGACAATATAATCTCAACATGAAGGTCCACATGTATATACACATGTAGCTCGCTCTCTCTCTCTCTCTCTCTCTCTCTCTCTCTCTCTCTATATATATATATATTATTTTTTAAAATATAAATGTATTATTTTTAAGATAAAACAAGAGTCTGTGGTGGTAATTAAAGCCTACACCTTTTAAGTATTAGTGCAATATTCTATTGAGCTTGAAATGGAACAAAGCTCCTAACATATATTGGTTCCATTTTTTCTATTTAATGGAGTACACCGACACTGGGGCTCGTTATTGAAACTTAATACTTTTTTGGTACCTACCAAGTATCCACAAGTATCAAAAACTGACATCAACTGTCTTGTCAAATCTGTAATCGCCTTCACTTATTCTGTGGTTGAATAGTTCCTGATTTAAATCTAAATTTTGCCAAATTTCAGCAATTTTATTTAGGTACAATTCTTGTACAGCTGCTTGTGTTAACATGTAAGAATTTTGGCTTATTTTGGTAAATGAAAATGTGTTTATGACATGTTTTTTTAGGTACTGAATTGGAATCGGAATTGGGTTTATCGCCAAGTAGGTTTTCACATACAAGGAATTTGCTGTGGTGTATTGGTGCGTAACAAGTACAGACAATTAAAGACAAGTACAGACAAGACAATTGGCACCAGTACTGATACATTTCAAACAACACATCTCTTATGTCCACACAACAAGACAATCCACCTGCTGAGGCACCCAAAGTCCAAAAATTCGCTCCTACAAAATTCTAGAAACACATTTTAGTCTCTTACCTCCAATGGTACTCTCCTGGAATTCATGAAACTGGCCTTTGACAAAGCGCAGCACTAAGCTGGACTTGCCCACCGCCGACTCCCCCAGCAGCACCAGTTTGAACTGGCAGATTTTGTTTGCTACTGCGGCACCATTAGGCCTGGTCGTTCCTCCACCGCGCCCAGCCATTGACAGAGACAGAGACTGTTATGGACGAGATGGGCTGAAACTACAGGTTGACGAGGTGTACAAACAGGAGCCGAGTCAGGACACACAGGCACTGATGGTGACTCCCGGTGAGAAGAACCGGATTGGGAGGGCTGTTGGGGAAGTGACCCAGTCTACCTTGAAAAATAAAAACATGGGAAATCAGTGGATCTACTTATTAGAACACCTGCACAAAATTAAATTAGAAACAGTAATAGAGTAATAGTTTTTCATGTTGCAGATCTACTTTCAAATAAAGATCTGATTTGCTCATCGATCACTGTCTACGCATTTCAACCATTCCTTCCCTCCTTAAAGTTATTTTCATTAACTATGAATCTGCTGACTATTGTTGTTTTGTTTGAACCACAGGCCTAAACCAAAAGATATCCAGTATACTATATGAGACAAAAAGAAGCCCATTTGTAATTTTATTATAATAAAACAATTATTTATTTGTATAGCTGATTACCTAGTTCTAGCTTCTTAAATGTGAAAATTTGGTGCTTTTAAGAGTCATATAAGAAACTGAAATAAGTAAACTGTTTATCTGGGGTTTTTTTGGACCAAAGGTCGGATAAAACAAGAGGTCTGAGGCTGTCAGAATGGACATTTTTCACTATTTTCTCACATTTTATGGAGAAATATGCTGCCTCGCCAGCTTTAAACTCATCTTTTTGGAGTCAACATAACATTTTAATGTACAAAGTCTAATACATAGACACCAGTTGTATGTATATTTATCCAAAACACAACAATAACAACCTCCAAGCGAACTGATTACTTCGCAAAACCCATGTGAACCTTCAGATCTTAACTTTGAACAGACACAGAACCAGCTGCAAGTTAGCTCCGAGGCTAACAATGCTAGCAATGCTAACCTCGGCTAACGAGAACAAATACTGAAAGGAAACAGACAACACGTTGGCCTTCTTACCAACAACGACACACAATATCCTCTCCCGCCCTGTGAATAATGAGTTATAGCCGTGTTGTTCCTCGTTAACAACGTTTTCTCCCTAAAACACTTTCAGGTTCAGTAAATTATTCGCTTCCGCCTTGTGTAAGCAAAACACTTCCTGGTTTCGTCCGTCATGTGATGCGATGTCACAACCAATCAGATGGCCGGAAGGTGGGGCGTCAGACTCAGAGGTCAGAAAAAGCCATACGTCAAAAAATATATATATTTATTTTGAAATAGTTTATTATATATTCTTAGAGACTAACTATATAAACTATTATATTATTTTTGATATGGTAACATCAAATTTAAAAGCCTAATTAGGTATGGGACAGCTTTATACATTACATCTGTTGCTTCCTAATGGTTAAGGTGAATTCAATTTTTATTTTCCTAATTTCCTCAGTTTTTGGGTGGGATTTTATTATTTATCTTCTAAGAGAACTTGGGCTGCAATTGTTTTATTGTTTTTTATCAGAACTGATAAAAACAATAAGATAAGTAATTTTAATTATCTTATTTATTTGCTGCTCAGACTATTTACTCTATATTTTATACAGATGCAATGCCAATGTTTGTGAGCTGTTAACTGAAAAAGAGAAAAGTGAAACTATAAAACATTTTGTATGGATTATCATTATCACTGCATGGCAGAGTGAAATCTACTGAACTAACTCACAGTGAGATACCCACACTGGGTTTCCTCTTCTAACGCTCATGCCACCACTTCATCTACCACAGGGTGGCACAATGTGACGGAGAAAGAGAAAACTCAGAATCTGTGTGATCAGCAGTCTTAAAATTGTTCACCAGGAATAAACTGAGAGAAGCTGAAATATTACCCAACTTAACACCTAACAATCTTTGCAAGAACAGGGGGAGGTATGACTCAGGCTGTTGATAAAATATAAAAGTGTATTTTAGTATTTATTTTAGCATCCTGGGGGCCTAGTGGATGAGGTGTTTGAATAAAAGTCAGAATAAAAGTCTTTCCATATAATGCAATAACACACCAACAATTCTGTTTATATTGTTTTGGAAAACCTTTAGGAAAAAAAATGAAAAAGTGGTATGTAATAAGTGTAAAAGGACAAAAGTTTGCCGCTGACTGATCTTTATTATGACAGTGCTACAGTACACGACGGATGAGAGCAGATTATTCATTCAATGGAAGAAGTGTCCTTTAGATATAAAATGTGCTCAAGAAAGGCACACTAGAAACATAATAGTTTAAAGAAAAAGTACATAAAGAGTCGTGTGTTTGAGGAGACTGCAGGTTTGTTGTGTTTCCCGTACATTAACTCACCCTGTCTGACAACCGACTTGTTGATGCAAATCCAGTGTAGCATCTGTCATCTGGGTTTCCCTCACAAACAGTGACTCATCAAGGACAGGCATGGATGCTGGGAAAACCCACTGATTCACCGGGGAAAATGCAAATATTTGTCACATTTGTAAAAACAACAAACTCAGTGCTGATGCTAGCGTTAAATGGTCTGAGTAATTACGCTGTAAAAGTATTTTTCCTTCATGAGGACATCGGTAAAGCACACAACCTGCCCAGTTGCACTTACACCTAGAAATAGTTTCCCAACTACTTGGCACACTACCATTTGGAGGGCAGTGTGCAGTGTTGAAATAGCAGGTAGCAGACTGTAACTTTTATGGGTTTATTTTATTCCTCCTCATTTTATCACAACAGATAACAGAATACTGAGAAAAAATCTTCAAATATAGGAAAAGTTAAGCTTGAGTGTGAATTTTCGACTTGGAAACTGTATTTTAACAACAATTTTGCAAACAATTTTAAGCACAAAATCTAATGGTTGGACATTTTACACATTTTCCTGAAAATGTCCAGTAGGTGGTGATTTGATATTGATGTTTGATGACAAAATGAACACACTTGAATGAAAATGATAAGGTAAACAAAGAAAAATTATGATGGGAAATGTGAAATTGAAGCAACATTATGTTATTATAAACAGGATCTATAAAACTTTGAGAAAGTCTCCATGTAGAAGGGAGATTTAAGAATTGTTGGAAAAGGGTGATTTTGATTTAGCCATTTTTAATTAACCAAATCACTACTTCAATCCTATGATGAGCCTGAGTTTAGATGCATTCTGAAAATAGCTCCACATTAGGACAAACTAGACAACAAAGTATCAGCAACTTGGCTGGTGTTGGCCATTTAAAAAATTAGATAAAAGATAATTTCTGCAAACTGAAGGTTATTTTTATCTGGTTTGGCAACTCTCAGAGTTTCAGGAGTAATATTTTACTTATTCATGCACTTTTTTTTATTGGACTCATTACACTATATCCCTCCCAGTGACTAATCAACCTCTTATAGTCATATTGTTGGATTATAGTTTTGTTGTATTTTATATTTCTTCTGTAATGTGCAGGAATGTACAATACATATACACATAGACACACATAGACAATCTGTTTTATCTGTGTTGTTTTTTTCTCAGTCTGTTGTGTTCATTTATTTGTTGTTTAGTTGTTTTAACCTAAATTTAAAAGTCTTATTAGGGATGAGGGCTGCATACATTACATATGTTGCATTACTTCTTATGTAACAATTATGGTGAAAAATGTTCTTTCTGTCAGTGTTTTGGGGTTATTTTATGTCTTATCTGCTTAGAGAGCTTGGGCTGCATTAGCAGTTGTTGCTGTTGGCCTGTAAAGTCACTGAGAGGCTGTATGAGACGTTAGACTTAACAAATAAACTTGACTTATCTCTTGTTCCATTTAGAAAAGAAAGAAAAATTACAAAGAAGAGGGAGGCATAAAAAGCGAAAAAAAACCCAGCAAAACTTGAAACACATCGCTCTTTATTATGAGGATAAGAGAATACACTCCACGACAGCAGAATAATAAGATGTGCTGGATGTGTTGACAGTCGTAATGATGTTCATTTATCTGTTGCACAGATCAGTCCTGCAGCAAGTGCTAGATGATATGCCTGGGCGATTCAGAGTCCTGCAGTCATTTGCAGTCATGCAACCCTTGAAGTAGCTGGGAGCTGTGAAAACAGGGAAAAAGACAGGATGGATCATTAGGAAAAGTATTATTATTATTAATATTCTTATTCATATTCTTATTAGTGGTCGCTGTTCCCTTTACTGTGACCACCGCCTTTAACTGCTGCTCAGGCCCAGTGAAGACTGAAGCACTTACTGGATCCAGCATAAATGATGACGCCGGCACAGACATCGCTTAAACCGGAGCAGGTCTCCACGGGGCTTGAACATTGCCTCAGGCCTCCACAGTAGCACCTCAAGGCTTCACCTGAAACAAAAGAACTCCTGCTCACCATCCTCATCAAACAAACTCTGCAATTTCGTACTGAACTTGTTTGCATAAACTGCAGGTTTGCAAGGTTAACTCACTCTGGCTGACAACCAGCAATGCGAAAAGAGCAAGAATCACAGTCTTCATGTTTTCACGACGCCTCGTCTCTGCACACACGTCTCTGTATGAAAAAGTGGAAAAAAGTGTGAGAACATTGTCGTGATTAAATGTCGGAGCGCTTTTATAACCCACACATTAAAAAACACAAAGCTACCTCACCTGATGAATTGTCCGACTGGAGTGTTGATACCCCGGCTTCCTTTTTATCCACTCTTGTTGCGCAACTTTTTAAACAATATTACATATTCAGGGTATTTCAAACTTTTGTTTAGTGTAATCTGGGGTTTTCTCAGAGTGATTTATCAAGGAAAGACATGGATGCCCCGGTCTGGTGTGGTACTGTAGATCATTAACCTACTACTAATAACAATGTTCCCAATATTGTTAACTTTGGCACTGCTCAGTATGATTTGAAGGCATGATGTAATATTGGGATGTTGTCCCACTTTTGTTTGTTTTCCACCAGATTTTCTCTTAACTTGCAAGTAAAACAAACAATCTGGGACAAATGTTGTAATAATCACCAAAACTCCATAATAAAGAGAAAACATGACGATTTCTTGTTTCTCAAAATCAATACAATAGGCTGCACTTTATGAGAGACCTGTTGAAACTCAACATAGACATGAATCATGGATGTTTTGGAGTTTATTTCTGAGTGTAAACCCTGAACAAAAAAAATAAATAAAATGTGTGAATGAAATTGACATTAAAATATAGAAATAAAGTGTTAACATTCCTGAATATAGCTGTTTTTAACTGTGATCAGGAATGCTGATGCTGATATAACTGCTGCTAAATGTCTTGTCTGAGCAGTTCCCTCTCAACACCACTTGACAGATACAGTACGTTTGCTTATATAATCGGATTGAGAGTCATTCCAGATCGGCCCAAATACAAACAGGGATAAACCAGTTCTTCTTCTTTTTTTTTTTTACCAAAAACTCATTGAATTCAGAGCCACTAATGAGAGAAACAACAGCTGCAATCGCTTTTTTTGTTGTTGAAGAAAGCCGATTGGTGACTTACTGTGTTGCTCTTACCAAATGTTGTATTCAACTTATGTAGAATACTTCTTTGAAATAAATGGATGAATGCAATTTGTTCATCCTTGTGACTTTACGTAAGTTTATGCAGGGTTGTTAATAATTTAATTCAAATAATTTGGTTCCAATTTTAAATGTGGACACCTAAACTCCAATGCTTGCTCTTCAATCTTCCGTTCAAAATTAGATCAAACACAAGGCTCCTGCAGCTCTTAAAGTGGTTGATCTGAAGCTCTATTTGTTTAATTCAGGATTGATTGCACTAATTATTGATTAATGAAGTTTCTTGCTGGTCTCCTGGTCCTTTCAGTTTACGTTTCTAGTCACAAATTAAAGAAAATTCAAGGGGGATCATGAATTTATTTTTAATCGTCTAAAACACATTAAAACACATATTTTAACTCAGTATAAACAAATGAAATCTCCATTGAAAACTATGCAGTAATTAGAAGACATCTCAAAGATCACCTTAAATGGTTGTAACTTTAGCTTTGGTTAATATGTTTAGATCAGAAATATACTTTTAATAGAGTAACTGTAAAATCATCATAACATAAACAAAACTATTATAGATGGATACCACAAAATTATTCTTTAATTTCTATTTATCTAATTTCTATTTATTTATCTAAGTCTAAATGTCAGAATACTGCACACCAGCCTCTCCTAGCAGACTCGAATATACATGTTTGTACTTATAAACTACAACTATGTCAGCCTTCCATAGGTTATGAAACTTGATTAACCCACCATATTAACCGCTGAAGTCGTATGACATGACCACACACATGTGCACAACAAGACTTTACCTCGATCAATGCACGGAAATGGGTCGATAACGCCTGTCTAGGTTTTCCAAAGCTTTGACACAAATATCTTGTTCCTGAGCTTAAATCAGAGTTGGAAGATATTTTAAAGAGGATTTCTGACTGACAAGAGATGTTTTACTGCAGCTAAGCATGTAACTTATTCTGACATGTTACTTTTCCAGAAAAATGAAATACTGTACATCAAGTGTGATGAGTGTGACACCACAGTAAAGGACACAGCAATACATTTCTGCATACTTTATTTTGTCAGCCAAGGAGAAGTCATTCAAAATGTTCCTCAATACTCTGAATATTGTATGAGTATCATGAGTTTTCCCCCAAGAGGCATTCATATTTTGTAAATTAATGACAATAATAAATATTTAATGGGACCCACTTTGCATCTTAATATCTGTATTTATTTATGTTTAATGTATCAGCTGCTAAGTTGTGTTTATAGAATTGTAGATCCTTGCGGGACAATTTTTCCAAGTTGTTTTGTGGAGAGAGCAATTAAACCTATTTCAGAGCACGATTTTTAATCCCTTGGTGAGGAAATCTATTCAAATCTCTTGAAGGATCTTTAGGAAAGCACAAAAGTGGAGATGTTCAATGAAATCTTAAATGATGTATTGTGTACTGCTTAGTGGTGTTTGATATGATATATTCATAGTCCAAGAACTCAAATAAAACATGTTGAAACGAGAAAAACATTAAATTTAAAACAATAAACAATCTGTGCTGTGTGATGCACATGGTCTATTCCCTATATGCAAGGTGAAGCTTGTGTCATTTCTGTTCCCCTGTATATTAAAACATCCAGCCACTCTCACCTTACAAATACAGTATCAGTGTACACAATCAACAGGTTGTCATGTAGAATGCTTACACATTGATTTGGAAACCTTTTCCTTAGGAAAAAGAATAAACAACTTTACCATGCAAGGAGGTAACAGGTATAATCAACTGCAAATTGCTCTGAGGATGTTGGAAAAAATATACAGTATATACTGAAACCTCTTTTTTTTTTTTTTTTAAAAGACACACTTCAGTAAAGCCAAGATAATGCACAAATGACATGCTTTTGCATAGAAATTATGTAAATTGCGTGGAGTTTGACAAATAGAAGAGCCTAGAAATAAAGAGAGGAAAATACAGCACACATTGAAAATCTCCAGCGAGTCTCTTTAAACACTGTCAGAAGTTGCATGTTAATAACTTGAGTTTCTTGTCCAGTGCTGCTTTTTTCCCAGTTGTAGGGAAATCAGTGAGTCTGCCCCTGAAACATGTACAGTTTAATCTGTGAGGTCCAGACACCACGACTGCTCTGTGCTCTGAGTTTGGACGCCAATGCTGGACCTTCGTGATGACGCGCTTTCACTGTCCCTGCTCTCCATAGAGCCCCCGTTCCCCAGTAGGCACTCCAGACTGGTGTGTTCTATGGCAGATGGGTCGCCCAGTGGAAGATGGGGCTCGAGAACATCCGATCGCGGTGATCCTGAATCCAGGGAGGATCCGAGACATTGGCCTGGCAATGTGGGTTGAGATGCAGCCCCAGCGTGGATTGAGGGGTGTGAGTCCTCCATTTGGAAGAAGCTGCTGTCCTGGATCAGATTATGAGATGCTGGGGGGGAAATAAGAGCACATATGTCCTCGTGTGAGGCTTGTGATAAGTTGACATGAGACTCAGAGGGCAGGCAGAGATGGGGGTAAGAACTGGGTGACGAGTCCAGCAGGCTGCGTGTGGACGCGCCTGTAGGGGCACTGGACAAAAGGCAAGAGTAGTCGTCACTATCACGGGGTGGCTGCAGGCACAAAGTGGGCTGGGACTGGCTGATGGTGGTCGGGCTAGCACTGAGAGGTCTGTTGTTAGAGTCTTCATGCCCAGTGTGAAGTGCAAGGCCGGGACTTCCACCCTGGAAGCCTGGGCTGGTCCACAGAGGTGTCACGCTCTCAGAGCCATGACACGGGCCTAACCTGGGTGCAGAGTTTACAGAGAGGGGCGAACAGGAGAGAGCAGATGGACTAGAGCATCGAGGCCGTTGGTGGCCTTCCGTTTGGGTTTCAGCAGCTCCACTGTAGTTCCAGTGGCCAGCAGTTGGGACACTTTGGTGGCTGTGGCTTTCACGGCTCGCGGGATCGTTGTGGAGGTGATAGGTTGAAGGTAGGTTGAAGGACATGCCAGTGCTGGGGACTGTGGGAGGGCCTGACACCATTTGGACGCCATACGGGTATGAGGGGAGGGAGGCTTGCACAGATAAGTGGGCCTGGAGGAGATGCATCATGTGGTGCAGGCCCTTGGTGAGCTCAGATACTTCCTGGTTTAACGTGCCCATCTGGGTAGAGAGTGCACAAAGTTTAGTTGCGACATTAAAAGACTTGGAGCATATTCTATCCTGCCTTGCATATCACTGCACTGAGCAAACGTGGTAAATTATGGAAGTAAAGTACAGCTTCAAAGTAGAAAAAAAACCCAGTTCTGCCGAGCACAGAGTCACAAATTAATCAGCTTCTATCTTTAAGGTTTAATCTCGGACTCAAGTCCAGATATAATTTTCTGATGACCTCCCAAAAGAGGAACACAATTTATAATCCCCTCTATGACTCTAAGAAATGGCTTCTTACACAGCAGTGAAATCCAGAGGGACAAAGACTGTGGTAACTGACGCAAATAGGGGAGAAAGTAGACAGAAAACTGGGAACAAGGGAGTGAAACAAAAGGGAAACGGGGCCAGAAGAGCCACAAGTAGAGCTGGGTTGTCATCAAATGTTTTCTTTTTCTTGGGATTGTCGAGTCAGCACTCTCGACTATCCTCTGCACTGCAGAAAATGCCCTGCTGATTAATTAATATCGACTTCAGACAGCACCTACCTGTGCCCATCTGGATCCTCTCGCTGCATCTGCTTTCACTCAATTTACATTCAAATTAAGAGTGCACGGACAGACTGAAATACAAGGCAGAAATCCACTTGATCTCACTGTATGTTTCCCCAATAAATGTACAACTATGGCTGATAATTGGACGAGATGCCAGAAATGTATCTGTAAGAAAAGCTTATGAGTTTCTGTTTATTTTGTTGGTCTGCTCATTTCTAAAGACTCAAACAGGAACTTATATTTTAATGTTGAAATTGCACGCAGGTTGTATTTTCTTATCAGAATTAATTAATGCTTCCTGTGTTTAATTCATTCAGTTTTTCCAAAATAATTTACAGTCAGAAGACAGAAGGGATGATGAGAGGGAAACAGAGCAAAGTTGAGTCTACATTAGCTTTGGCTTAATCAATTTTAATGTGGGTTAAGGGGCTGTAACTTACCTTGTGGTTGAGTTGACTGATGCTCTGTCTAACCTCCTCCGTCTCCAACAGCAGAGTGGCATTCGCCTGTGCTGAGTCTGGAGAAATGAGGAGGAGAAAACATTAAGTAGCTGACTTAGTAGCACACAACTCGACACACCAAAGAGATGATTTATCAGTATTAATATAACACAAAATTATGATTTACTATTACAAATTACATATACCCCAAATATTTTGTAAGCTATTGCAGAGCTATTGCATTGGATAGTGTTTATGATAATATGTCAACACTTAAGGATATATCTTAAGAAACAGTTTACACAAGCTCTGTAGAAAGTATCTTGACCACATGATTTTGCTCCAGTATGCTGTAGTTAGACATGACAGTATGACATCATGAATCACCAAACTAAAAGAAAACTAAACAAAATGCACCAATCCTCCAAGAGGCGCTGTAGGATGGCCAGAACAACCCAAAAAAAGCGGGTGGTCCACTTTTTTCCATCATTTAGTTTTTTTAAAGACTATTTTAGTATTTAGCAAACTGTATTGTACATTGATTGCTAGTGTGTACTGTTGTGCATCTCTGTTGCCATAGCACTCATTATACTATAGTAACTTAGTTGGCCTTCAACTGAACTGAATTGGATATTCATCCCAGAATGACAGCGATCATTAGTGAAAGTTCAGGTCAGGGGATCTGTACCCTGCTTTGACCTCAGTTGTCCTTTAACATGTTCTCTGATTCTTTGGACACCTGGCTGTCATTTCATTCCTCTGCGCTCTCATATTACCCCAGAAGGAGGCAGGGCAGGATTGTTGTATCCACTGTTTGAACTCTTGAGTTTACCTCCAGCCATCTGGCACCCAGGTGACCCACGCAGCTGGAGGTGGTTTGGCTTACCTTGGGTGCCGCCTCGTGTCCTGGCTTTAGGCCCGCTGTGCTCCACATTGAAATGGAACGTGTGTCCATTGTCTTCGATGCCGTCTACAACCCTGCCGGGAGGGATGAAGAGGAGGGAAGCTGGAGTTAATGTAACAGTAGAGCTTTTGCAATTATCACTGGAGCCAGCAGACGACCCAGGAATGTGCCATGAGAGCTGCTGCTGGCAGAGGCCCATGTGGGTTTGAACATGAGGAGAAGAGCCCAGTCTGTAGGGGCAGACACCTGAGCTCTCTGAACCAGCACTTACCCATATCTACTGTAGGTATTACTGGATGACTTAGGGATACATTATGAATACAGATGGTAGGGGCAGAAGGATAAGGTGATCTGGTAATGAAATGCAGTGACATCTGTTGAAATATGCAATGCAAATATGCTCCATTTACATTAAGTGGATGATGCAGGTTTCTGTAGCGTGACTTTAGGTGTCCATTACTGCAACACCTTATTTAGATCATCTCAGAGGGTCTAAGGCTATCATAGCTGGGTGAATATATGGACATAACGTGGTCTACAAAATTAGATATGGGCAGATTAGACCATGAACAAGAAAACAGGCATTGGGGCCCATGGTATAGTGGTGTAGTTCATGAAGCAAACCATTGTGAAATGTTTTCAAAGTTGACACAAACTGTGGATGCTTTAAAATGAATCTATTTCAGCTCCTGGGAGAAACCAGTGTTTATGGAAAAGGAAATACACAGGTAATTATAGCTTATTGTTATTATCTTGCATTGCATTACGTTAAATGGGTGTTTCTATTTTTCAACTAATATATACCTGGGACTAAGATCCGGGGGTCCAAAGCATGTGACAGTTGGGATAAGCAGCTTTGAAGGCTTTTGCTCAGCCCCTGACACTCCTTGGGCTGAACTCAAGGCTGGGGTGGCTGTAGGGCTGCTGTGCTCTTTTTTTGATGTTGGCTGTGGGGATGAGCTCTGCCCGTGGACGCCACGGCTGAGGTTTGGTGAATAGCAGCGCCGGAGGGCGTTGAACTGCCGCAGCTCATCCCCCAAGAGGTTCCCCAGGGAGGTTCGGCGAACAGGGCTGCTGAAGCTGGGCAGTAGGAGGTTGCGACGGGAGCGGGTGGCTGGAGAGAGGTGGAAGGAGTCGTCAGGGTCATCTCCCTTTGTTTCCACTATAGAGGGAAGCCGGGATTCCTGCAAAACATGCAGCATTAATAACTGTACACTTCTTAATGTGAAATTACAATTTTTTTACTACAGAGAGGTGCAACAGCCTGATTTGGGTTTGTGTTTGTCAAAATACAAAGCCTGAGGACATGAAAACAGATTAGAGCAGAGCAGTATTCAATTACATTAATACTTTAACATTTAAAAATATTGGAATAATGTTAGAAAACTCTGTACTCAGGATACCTTTCTCCCTTAAAACATTTTATGAGTAATCTGGCACATAATAACCCTTTTTGTTTTAAAAGCTTCTGATAAAGAGCAATTTCAATGAATTACACCTGATGATTTTTTAATCACATTACTTGTTACAAATCTATATGCTCTAAGCATGGTCATGCTTTGTGTTTGTGAGTAAAACCAATTGGTTTAACATTCAATTAAAGCTGTAATAACAGGCTGAGTGAGCACTGTAAACTATTTTTATCACAGAAAAAATAAGGCGGGGAGATAAACATACAGTACATAGTGAGAAAAGTAGCTCATAAGGTTTCCCATTAGGAGAGCTACTGACCCAGTTAGCGAGCTAACTCCAGGGACTGAATTGCTCTCTCTGTTCCAAATGAGTTTCAACCTGTAGGGGAAGTCCTTGCACAAACCCTCCCACAGTACTCACTTGCAATACAGTATGTCCCAGAAACACACAGGGGTTTTACCTTGAAAAACCAGACACACGCCTGCTAAAAACCAGGAATTGATATGCATGACATAAATACACTTTTCACAATAACTGCGTTGTGGTCCTGCGTACTCTAAAATATTTTTTTTTTGAAACTTGAACTTGTGAATTACAAGTATATTAAGGTAACCATGTATTGTGGAAAAACTAATAATGACACCTCTGGGAGAGGAAGAAGACTGAATTTGAACTGAACTCACGTGGGAAAGCCTGGGTGACCTCGAAAACCTGCTGAGGCCCTGCAGTAACAAAAAGAAAGTATCAGGGATTACAAAAGAAACCCTCTCTGGCAAAATTAATTTATGTATTCAACTTTATCCTCTTTATCCATCTTGATTAAACCTTGAAAAATGTAAATGAACCCTGGCAATGACATCTTTGGAATTGAAAGGTGCCCTTTGGAGATTTCTTGTAAACAAACAAAGGTTTAGATTCAGTGTTGCTCACCAAACTGCATTGTGTGTATCCTTTGGGTCTAACGACGTGTCAAGTGCATTTTGCTGCACAGTCTGAATCACATAACTGATCCTTTTCCTACACTCGACTTGCTAGCAATTTACCAGAATCACCTGCTGGCTGGCAAATGAAACTGTGGTGGTGTGAAGTCTTCCCTCATGTGTGGAAAATGTGCTTCTGACAACATGGCTTAATGTGACAACACAAGCCACAGTCTGTCGCTCTACCAGTATAGTGCCAGTAATACTCTTTGAGCCAGGAAGCCAATTCACTGAGGTTACGCATTAAATTTAATCCTTCAATGAAGCACAATACTGAGTTTAAAAATTATCACCACTAAAAGGCAATTAAAGCAACAATATAATTCTAAGTGTGAAACTTTGCATCTCATCAGACGGTTGTGCTACGTGAGACTCAGAGGAGACAAATCTGAGTCTATTCAAGGCAGAGACAAATTCTCTTCATAAGGAAAACGAAGCCTGGAGCCACATGGAATGATTAACTAGCCAGAGAGGAATATTGGTGCCAAATTACGTTAATTGAACATCAATATCAACTAATGGGGCACTGATGCCACAAGTGTCCCACATAGCAAAGTGGGTGTGCAGGGACTTAATTGAAGGACTTGTCACTCACAAGTGTGCTATCTTTTTATAAGAACAGACCTTCTTACAAAACAGACACTTACTGTGTCTGTTATGAAGACTGTAGACTGAGTGACTGTAGACCTTTCTCACTGTCAATGTAGTCATTTGAGTCTCAAATGTTTTGTATATGTTAATAGAGTTTTGTATAATTCAGAATACATTTCATGGTATCTGTTCTTGTTACAAAGTCTAGAAAACGTTGACTGAGAATCAGGGAAGTTCAAACACAAGAGGACAAATCAGCAATCTACAGGGGATGTTTACATGACGACGTGACTTGTGGCTTCACAAAACTACTAAACCATTTTTTTTTACAAAAATGTATTTAGAAACTTTTTTTGGTGGGTAATTTGGGACAAAAAACCACCTGGGACAGTTGATGTGACATTATTTTGTCATCTCCTCTCTGTTCTCCTTCAGCCCACTCCGAGTTGGTATTGTTATCCCATCCAACATGTCAAAAATACTGAGCACTCATCTTGTCTCTAGCTTTCAAAAAGTGTTTTTTTGCACTCCCACCACTGGTTACCAGTGGCTGCCTTTATCAACTGTTGTTGTCATATGAGGCTCCAAAGGGGGTTACATCCTGACCGACAAGCTGCTTCTTCTTCACACACCATGATGACTGACTACTTAACTCTCCCTGTGGTGACATGGTCATTATAGTCCAACAATTGACTCAGTGCTGGTTCCCTGGTGGTGTAATGACCTTCCCACTCTACAGAGGACAGCACAGTCACTCTTTATCTCTTAAAACTTACCTCCCTTAAAAAGTAAGCAATGCCCCTAGTTCTATGACTAAGTAGCAACATACCAAATCATTCACCCCCCCAGCAATAATTGATGTTTTGGCCACTTAGGGGCAGCGGAAAAGAGCAGCAGTTATTTATACATCCAGCAGATACAGAGAAAAATCCTATAGAGTCGTGTTTCTGGCCACCTGACGAATGTGAAGTCCAATATTCACTCTGTTTTGGCTCTATTTTTGCTCCACTAAGTTGACCAGCTAGTCGCTAACTGAGTCTGTCTGCCCAGTGGTACTGAGTAGGTTGTGTACAGTGGATTTTTAGAGTTTTTTCACAGGAAACAATTGCCTGCTGCGCCCAAAATCAACACTACAGTATGAGAGCTGTGAAAGTGAACAAAAACATTAAAGTTGTTGGCAGGGCAGCGAAACAACGAGGTGAAAGTCACTATGAAGCTCCGTAAAGCCGGGAGGAGCTGCAGATACAGGTTATAATTCTCTGGAACTTAATCACTGCGAGCAACCTCTTTTACACTGTCACATTGTGTTCACATTGTCATTTGATACATTGTTTTTATAAAATATTGATTATAGCCACTTTAAAAAACAATTGATTGTTTTTTTTGCATAATTAGAACGTTAGTCCAGACACTCCAGTACAATCTTAAAATGCAAGGATAAAAGTCAGAACAGGATAAATGTCCATATAGATATTACAATGTCCAAAAAACAAAACAAAAACTCTGTTTGCAGTTTGCAAATTCAAAAAAAGCTGTAAAACTTTTATGTTCTATACCAAAACCTATTGAAAATAAATTTTAATTCAAAGCACTGCAATAAAAGTTGAAATTAAATTATAGAGTTGACAGAAAACTCTCATATTCCATCTGGCAGTCTGGGTTTTTCCCTTTTGGACAAGATAAAGTAGTCCCTCTTGGATACCTTATACTGTAATAGGCATTCCTACAATCTGTTTCTTTGGCAGTATTTCACTACAATTGACTGATTGCTGTACAGTCAGCATATAATTCTGTAGTATCTCTCGAGTGTAAAAGGACCTCCTATCCTACAACAACTCCCACCTCAAACCACCCACTGTGAGGATGTGGATGAGACCAGTACGACTGTATATGTTTGTGTGTGCGTGTGTGTCAGGAGTCTGTGGGACCTGGCAGCTTGGCCAGCTAGCTGAGCACTCCTTCATCCTGTCAGGGGGGTGGAGGTGCCCTGGCTTTGTGCTTGAGCATAAACTCTGAGCAGATGGTGTGAAAGAAGTAGAGAGCTAGTACTCGTGATCAGCCACGCCCCAGAGAACCCTACTTGAATCAGAATTAAAGACTGTAATAACTCCAGCAATGTATGTACTTATGTGGCATCTATACGCCAAACATTCATTCTTTGTTCCAATAATTAGCTTTCTGTGATATATGACTGGCTTCTGTAAGGTGCTAAATTTCATCAAATACTTTTCTTTATGGAATTAAACAACTCAAACATAATCATTCTGTTTTCAAAGCCCTCGTTGAAGCTGTTGCCTGACTGACAAAAAAAGCCTCTGGTATTTCAAACGGCCAGCACAGATGTCCTGTCCTTCAAGTTCCAAACCAAAAAAAATAAAAAAGACTAACAAAAAAAAAAAAACAACAAAACAAAATGAATAAACTAATGAGCAACAAAACCTTCAAACAATGGGAAAAGCCTGTGGGAACCAAGAGGAATGCTTGAAGCAAGTACAAAATGTTTGAGACTGACAATAAGGATGAGAGTCTTTGGGGAGCTTTGTCAGTTTTGTCAGTCACACATCAAAGACATCTTGGCATTAATTTGTTTTGAGTTTACAGTTCAACAAAATGCCATGCAAAACAACCACTGAACTTTGCTGCACTGTTTCTGCAATTAATACATTGATTAGATTTTTGGGTTCCAAGATGCATCTTTAAACAAATTATATAAAAATTCAACATGGCTGAAGTACATGTGTCACATCAACAGGTGCCCTCTCTCCACAGATGGAGGATTATCTTGCCCTATGTAACGTTTCTTAAATAACTGTTAGGGATAAAAGGCAGCACTGAGAGGAGGTCAGTGTCAGGGTGTAATGTCATCCTGCTGTGCTTTGGGGTGGCAACAGGGAAGCGATACGGCTGTCTGACAGTGGCACCCACGCATGGTAATTGGTGTGACAATCAAGCTACCAACAGCACTTTGGTCGCTGTGGTAGAACAAGTGTCAAGGAGAGTGACAAAGGCACCTTAGGGGGCATAAATGTGTCCTCTGGTGTGCTGTAGGCTCTATTCCATGGTCGGACAAATGTTTGGGGAAACGGTGAGGTTGTATAGTCTACTAAGACACAATGTAAAATGGAATAATTTAGAACACACACATTGATTTCAAACAACCCTATAACCATGAGCCATTTTTTACCTGTTACAACAGCCATCTGAATGAGTTTAAGTAACAACATGTTTGACAATACATATATAAATCAATAATTTTGCTTTGAACCCAGAAAAGAAAAAATACACCCCAAATCCCTTCTGTTTAAAAAAGAAACAGCAATCAGATGTCTGGGTTGATTTTAGTAACAGATAAATGCGAAATAGGAGAATACTTTAAGCTATCTTATTCATAAACAGTTACATTATGTTTAGATGTTAGCTCTTAGAATCAAAGAGCAAAGGCCTTTTCTTGACTTTTTTGCCCCAAAGTTGATCTTCATACAGGTTGAAATCCACAGTAGAAAAAATACTAGTTTCTCCTCTAACAACAGCCTCAGTTGTCAGGAATGCAATGAAATGATATATTGAATTTCTGAACTTGGTAGGTTTGAAAACTCTCACTTATGTGTCACCACTTCTCTCTTCATTTACATTTACTGTATATTAAACATGTGGACGAGACATGGGGTGAAGGTTTGTGGGTTGGTAGGCTCAGGTGTAGGCACAATGAATTAACATTTTGAGGGTTGAGAATTTGGGAATGAGTTAAGATAGATGACTGTGACAGATTTACAATTGTGAAAAAAGCTTAATGAACGCTTTGAGTCGACACCAGATTTCTGAGTGCGAGTGTGTATTTAGTACCTCGTCCTGGCTGCCCTCACGCAGGTTGTAGGTGAGGTTGTTGTGGATGTCAGAGGCGAACACACTGGCATACTCAGGGTAGAGTTCCAGCACCTCCCTCAGGCCACGCACACTGATATACTGGAGGTCACAGTAGGTCAGCGCCTTCACATCAGCGTTAGTTTTGATCACCTGGTCTGGTCCAGGCAGGTCAGACCCAATCAGGTCGCCTTTTCCTAAAATCAAAACAATAAATATTCACTTTCTTGCTCCGCGTTACGCAACATAAACAACTTAAACATGAAGCTAAAAAAGTCCCTTGACCACAACACAAACCTAATATTGCCAGCACCATGTTGTCTTTCAGCACCTCTAGAGACCCGGAGCAGACAAAGTAGTTGGCATGCAGCGCATCACCCTGACGAATGAGGTACTCCCCAGGGACACAGAAGGAGGTTTTTATATGAAGGGACAGCGAGCGCAGGCAGCCACGACTGGCCCCCTTAAAGACAGGCAGCTGGAGGATGTCCTTATTCAGATGCATGGCGATGTCGGCCCGCAGCTCGTCAGGGAAGTCGTGCAGAAGCTGGGGATGTGTGACAGATGTAATGAGGTGTGACACTGATTGGTAATTAGGGAATGGACTGTGTTGCCACCAGTTACCCTCTTTAGAATTTCAATAGGATGTCAATTGATGGTGTACAGGCAGCCATGTGTTGTGAAAGATCATAGAAAATGACAGCTGCAAGGGGTTGTGAATGGATTGTAGAAGAGATTTCAGTGCTCAAATGGCATCTCAACATTGAAGTTTCTTGAGGGCAGACATGAAAGGGACTCCTACCTCATTGGCATCTATACCATTGTTGACAGACCATGTGGTCTGGAAGTACTCCAGCATGCGCTGTTTGATCTGCTGGGGCAGACGATGGACACGGATGAAGTCCTTTAGGTCCTTCATACGTGTGTGGTAGAGAGAACGCCGTGAGTACATACGCTGAATGATGGCCGTCACGTTACCGAAGACCAAGGCGTGCATCAATGCTGTGTGAAAGACGAACAATAGCATGAAAGAGAGTGAATAATAATCTAAAGGCTGAATATTGGAGTTTCTAGGTAAAAATGATACAATCTGAAATTAAATTCTGAAGGCTGTTTCTTTTAGCCTATCTCAAATATGGAATGGGATCAAATGCAACAAAGTCATTGTCATTTCATATTGAATACTACTCAATCATCTACTACAGTTTATTTACTTATTGGACCAGCTTCGTCTATCTCACATGTTCTGACAAGCAATCTGAATAAAACAATAATTATCTTGTGGGTTGTTGGACCAATAATTGTCACCTCAGCTAAAATAATCTGTCTATTGGTATATGAAGATGGCGACAAGCTGCGTCTTAAAGGCCAGCCAAACTATCCAACCCACTTCCTGCTGAATTTCTTGCACTGGCGTGATGAACAGAGGCACTGTTATGCCAGGACGCCAGAGGGAGAATGTATCCTGGTGTCAGACATACCGCCGACAAGCATGGTGCAGATGGAGAAGATCTTCTCAGCATCAGTGTTGGCACAGACATTGCCAAAGCCCACACTGGTCAGGCTGCTGAGGGTAAAGTAAAGGGCAGCAATGTAGGAGCTGCGCACTGTCGGGCCGCCCACCGTGCTGTTGATGTAGGGCGTCTCCAGACGTTTGCCCAGCTCATGGAGCCACCCTTGAATGAGGAAGTAGATGGTGAGAGAATGTCCAAAGGTTATGGTTCATGTTATTTTATGTTTGTGTCTCTTCTGCCAGCTCAGAGCTAGGTGGTAGTGGCAGGACGTGTACTGCAATACCTGGTCTGGAGAGACAAAAGTGTATATTTGGGTCTGTATGTGTGTGTTTGTGTGTGTCAGACAGAGATTTTCAGCAGTGTCAGGAGGCTGGCATGTCAGTGCGGGACAGGGCAGAATTAGATTGGCTCCTCCAGGGATAAACAAGGCAGAGTGTTAATTAGCAGGTATGACCTAATCTCCCTATACATAACATACTGACACAAAAGTATGCACAATCACACATACACACACAAATAGAAACACACACACACATACAGCACTGCAGACTGGACCAAATGTTTAATTTTGCTGTACCATACAGTATGTCAGTATGCTTATTACTGTTTATGATTGTTGGAAAATCCTATATGGCTGTTAAGATACAGTATTAAACTTGTCACTTGTTTGTAGTCATTCTGATGGTAATAAAAGCTTAAACATGGTTATATTCTGTGATCTGATCACACACATAATTTATAGAATAGGAAAACCTGTCAGTTTTGCATTAGCTTTAATTGGTCTCCATGTTCAACCATTTTCAAAGAGTGACACAAACAAGACAGTACTGTGCTGCTTTCCAGCAGTCAGCTTCTGATCTGGTTTCAGACAGTCCTCAGTGCTAACATCAAGTATGGTGTTCCCGACTATCTCACCACTGAGCAGAGCTAGACATCCCAATAGGTGAGCCATGACTATTTATAGCTGAGTGTGGACACAACAAATGTCTACTCACTATACTGGCAAAAACTAACTTATTTGTTGGAGTTTTTGTCTATTTAATGAAGGAAACAACAGATGTACATAGCACCTATGGTAACTGAATCAAGTCTGGTTGTTAGCACTGTGCTTAAGTTATGAAATGAGCAGTTTAAGAAAATATTAGATTTATATTTGTCACAGTGAATTAGGCACAGTAAATGAAAATCAGTTGGAACTCATTTATACTTTAGAGAAAGCGAATATTATTTTCCCCCCTTGCAGGATGAAACACCAAACCTGACCCTCATACTTCAACAGTTTTTGCTTCAGCAAGGCCTCAATCAGACTCACCAGTTTCCCAGGTCTCATTGGTTTCTATCTCCACACGTCCAATCATGTACCAGATGCAGGCCATCCAGTGCGCCAGCAGGGCAAACACAGACATTAGTAAGGTCAGCACCATGGCACTGTACTGGGAGTAGCGATCCAGCTTCTGAAGCAGACGAAGGAGGCGCAGCAGGCGTACAGTCTTGAACAGGTGAACCAAGGAGGTCTGAAGAGGAGAGGCAAGTATGGAGGGCATAGTGACAAAGAAAAGGAAAGCGAAAATAAATCCCTCTTCCTTTTTTGTATCTGGAAACACACTCCGACTGTACATATACTGCATATAAACAGCTGAATATCACAGCTTGGACAAGCAGCGACTTGTTTTGCTTTAACAAATTTACTTATCTTGTGTAAGATTCACTATTCAGGGAGTACTCGTCACACAGGCAGGCAGACAGTGACAATAGCAACCTTGTGGAATGCAAAGTACTGGAAGGCTATACATTTCAGGGGAAACTGGTATGTATTATAAGTCATTAATTTGCTGCTTATGTCAGCAGTCACAGAGGGCAGTGAAAAAAAGAAGGCTGAACACATTTTTGTCCAGTTGTACTCACCACTGTGATGTTAAAGGCATACAGCAGGTCAAAGGGCAGGGCAGCCACCAGGTCCACAAAGAACCAGGTTGTGGCATAGTGTATCCAAATGGAGCGTGACTCATACACCACCTGCCCTGACTGGCTCACATAGGTGGTGCGGAAGTTCAGGATAATGTCTGCAAATAGAAAGGTTGATGGTAAGTTTTTTTCTCAGTGACTAAAAGACAGTATATTCATATTCATTACAGTGGAGGAGGTCACAAAGTGTTTGAGGATAGTGAGGGAAGAGTCACAAGTTCAAATTCAATCCCAGTGGTTCAGTTGTATGTGATGTATACTTTACACCACGCCATGAAGTTTGTCATTCCCACTTTTGAAAATATACAACAGGGGTAGTGTACCAATTTTAAACATGTTAATGTGTGTAATGCCTAACCGAGGGATAAATATGAAACAGCTGGAATATGCCATTGTTTTAAGGCATCCATATGGATCAGTGAGTATGGTAGGCATCATCTAAACCTAGTGTCAGAATGTGGCAAGCACATAACAGGCAGACCTCTGGGTATGTAGTCTGATGAAGCAAAACCTCATCTGTCATCCAAGCTGTCGATATTTGCAGAGATGATGGCTCATCACTCAATACAAAGTTCAGTTATGAGAAGTTAAAAGAAGGTAAGATGATGAAATAAAGATTAGATCTTTCGAATTATAGAAAGCACACACAGAAATGTGCAGGCCTGTGTCAGCTGTAAAAATCAGCAAAATAAAAAAAATGGTCTATTATATTGGAGAGTCCTCCTCTCCAATATAATATATTCCCTAAATGTTTTTGGCTAGCATGCCTTATTTTCAGTGCTATATGTGCTTTTTTATATGCAATCAAACAATTTGTCACGTGACTTCAAAAGAGATCTATTAATTACTGTACAATAAACCAACAAAGTCTGGGTAGTGACCAAGTGACTGAGCTTGCAGAAACAAAAAAAGAAATCCGGCTGGGGACTTCCTCTTTGTGCCAAGTTGAAGGACTCGGCAATCTGACATGAACTCCAAATTAAACCACTGTCCATCTACACTAAGTGGAGCACGTTGAGGTTCCGCCAACTCAATTCGTCCCTTGGGTGCTGGCATTATCAACTCGGAGGAGATCCTGGGAGACACCCAGGACATCCTGAAGGAAATACAAAACCCAGGTTGCCTGGAACTGGGGGAAATTTCAGGGGAAAAGGATGCCGGGTTGCTCTTGTTGCCCTGTTGCCATATGTGGCAAGAAAATGGACAGATGTTGGATGGAAATCTCACGTAATCACATAAAAAAAATTAATTTGAAAGCACAATATTATTTTGATTCAGATTTTGAGAGTTCTTCATTCAGACTTCTTTCAGCACTCACCTATAATAAAGAGCATTTCCACAACAATGTCGCTGACGATGGTGGAGCGTGCAGCTGTGATGTTGTCATCGTGCGGCGTGAAGCTGACGTTGTAGGGCACGGTGACAGCCACATAGAAGGTGGCCAGCAGAATGAGCCAGTCCCACAGGGCTTTGGACACACTGTAGTGGAGCAGAATGAAGCGCGACTTCTGCACTGCTGCCACCTTGTACTCCGGTATCGAAGGCTTTTCAATCATGCTCTGTAAGAGAACAGGTAGACGATGTGTAGAAGTGCAAACATATCTTGGTAAGAACACATACGCAAACAGCCTCATGAATTTAAAGTTTACATTGATAAATATACAAAACACACAAAACACTTTAGAGAATCTGCACAAATGAATAACTTGATAACCAGATGGTCACGAGGTGGAGTGCTGTGAAAATAAACAATAATCAGATGGACATTGCAGTGCCAAGATATCGCAGAAACAGACAATATAAATGTCAGCACCCTCTCTTGTGCTCTGACCGCTGATGATTCAGTATGGAAGGCAACTCAAGTGAAACAGATATGGTAATGCTGCTGGTTATCTAGTCTTGACAGCCTCCTATAGACAGTGATAAACCTTTTAAATGGCCATTCATTAACAATACAAAATGACAGAGATAGGACTGTGGTCAGTGAGGGGGAAACTTATTACCAACAATGACGCCTGATAATTTCATACTTGACTTGGCCTTGGCTTGACTTCATCCCCCCAAATGCCATTAGTGCTTTAAGTTGAGCTGTTGTATAGAAATTAGGGGAACTAGAAGCCTCAGCTGCTTTTATTTTTGAAAGTCATGCTTATTCATTCAACTCATTACATTTTTTATTGAGAAAATCCAATTGCAGAAAGTATGAATTGCTATTGCTGATGAGGTGGGGAGTCCATTTGGCACATAATGAGACTGCAGCTCTCCAAATGGGGCCATGCACTTGGCACATAATAGTCTTAACCATGTTTGGGAGACAGGAGGAGAAGCTATTACTTCTGACAGTGGTGAGAGGGAAACAGAAATGGGAGATAAATGAGGAGTAATTCACCCAAGAACAATGTGACCACTTCACAAACAGGTGTGGGCAAGCAACAAGGAGGCTGGTTAATGAAGTCTTAACCTGAGATTTCTTTGTAAGGGATCTGAAGCTGCCTGCTTGACTTGCATGGATTGACTTTTTGAAAGTAATTGGGAGTCGGTGGACAACCTTTTCTTGTACTTCAAAAAGAAGAGAAATGCCAGAGAACAATGACACTCCACTATGTGAATGAAGGAAAGGAAATGATTTATGTTTAAATGGTTTCAAGAGAAAAAATGTTCAATACTGTATTGATAATGGCAGCTTGACGCTGGCCTGTTTCTGGTCAAAAACAGTGTTGCTGAGTCCGTGGAAAATGCAGAAGAAAGAGCCTGCTCACTGTCACCAACAGCTGTGGCCACTTTAATGAGAGTTGAAGCAATGTCAGCAAAAGCTGGACTGTTTTTTTTTTTTAATTTGCCTTACATCACAGGGGTCAGGACGTCCACCTGACCTTTGGCACTTGAGGCAGTCAGCCGAGCGCATCCAAATGATTAGAAAAGAAAAGCCCAGCACTGCAGGGCCACATGGGACCGCACACAGCTACAGCTGGTCTTCGCACTTCATGAACTCACGCTGTAGTCCAGAGCTTACTGTTCCAACTACATCTCCCAGCATGCTTTTGGGCTTTATCACTGATAAAAGCCTGTCCTTCATACACACGGCTTACAATGTGACTGAAGCACACAATCTAGACTACTGCAGAGGATCCTCAGCCTTTAATTTATACCCCGAAATAGAACTTTCTTTTTTCCCAAGTGATTGCTTACAATTCGCGAGCGGGAGCACAACACAAAAACAGTACAATTACCTCAAGCGAGGAACTACTAGTCTTAAATTACTCGGATTTGTACACTTACCAGAAAAAATTGTTAAATAGGCAACTTAAATTGTGTTACATTCACTGTCTGAAATTATGTGAGTGAGTGAGTGGAGGAAAATAATTATAATAATTTAAAAAAAAAAGATTCAATGAGGGATAGTAAGATGTGAGAGCTCAGGCCATGGACATAAACTATGAGCTCTGTATTTCACAGTCAGCCAAATAAGTATTTGCATCATAACTTAAAAACGCCTCCAGACTGCACTATTTTTCTCTTTCATAGCCCTTTGACAAGTGCATTAAAGTGAAAAGAGGCAATAGTGGCTCTCCCCCTGGGAAATACTTGAAATCAAGTCTGAACTACTTGTCAGTGTGCCTCGGATTGGTTACAGTAGCTGATACACTGGGTTGACAGCCTCAAAACTGCCAGAACAGACAAAACAATAACTCAGAGTGTTTTTGTTTTAGTAAGGAGCCTTCAGAGACGAAAAAAAATCCAAGCTGAACATGTTTTTTAAGGAGGTGATGTAGTCGACTGAAAAACCTCTGAAGATAATGTACACAAAGTGCTGTGGAAATGTGCAAGCTCTGAAACCAGTTAACAGATTGACTAGAAGTGATATCTTACTTGCCACCTCTGGCTCTCTGTCTACGTTTTTATGGCGTTGCTCTTATTTAAAGATCTAAAGTCTGGCTGTGGTGTGGAGGCAGACGAGCACATTGTTGGCTAACTGCTACCGAGAGACAGACAGAAAGAAACAGACGGAGAGACAAACTGAGAGAAAGGTGGAGGGGGACAGTGGAGAATGAAAACGGACTGGGAAAAATATAGTCATAGTCAGAGTGGGAGGGTAGCATTGGTGGAAAAAACTATTTTGATCCATTACTTAAGTTAAAGAAGCAGTACCACAATGTAAAAATACTCCTATTACAATTATGGTCCTGCATTTAAAATCTCAGAGGTATTATCAGTAAAACATACCTAAAGTATCAAAAGTAAAATACTCAGGCGGGGAAATGTCTCAGAGTTATATTATCATAATTTATATTATTGGATTATTATTACAGATGAATTATTGTGTAAACAGCATCTGAATATAGCTGGTTGAGGTAAAGCTACTTTTAACTTATTTGTACACTGTTGGGTCATTTAGTCTTTAGCAATAGATCGTATTTTATAAACTGATCGTATATTTTATGTGTGCAATCTTTATCTGGGATATAGCATTAGTGGAGTTAAAAAAACAGTATTTCCACCCTGAAATAAAAGTGTTAACTTACAGAAAATGGAAGACACCCAGATAAGCACTTTAAAATGTTACACGCGAAAACTTCAGTATTACAGGTTGGAGAGGATGGAGGGCTTTAATATTCGAGCTGCTGTGGGAAAAGAAAGAGAGAACATTTAAAAGTAGAAGAAACACGGTGCCACAGAGTGACAGATAGACAATACGGGCAGAGACAGCAGGATCCAGAGGGACGAAGCCAAGAGGAGACGAGGTTAGAGTGACAGATGGAGGGGGAGAGGAAACGTGTTTAAGCGGCGGAGAAGGGTGGTTAAGGCTGGAAACACACGGGGGGGCACCGGGGAGGACACAGAAGCTCGTTTATCCTCACAGAGTCTTCCTCTTTCCTCCATTTCCAAGTCGTTGAAAACAAGTTCATGGATGCTAAAGGCCTTTCCCCTGGTGGGCGAGTCCGGCTCGAGTGGCGTTCAGCTATTTAGTTTAGCTAATCCGCCATTTCAGAGAAAGCACTGGATTATATCGTCTTACTTACCCGAAACCAAGATGTCCAATTGTCACCCATTTTTGTTTTTTTTTTTTTCGAGTTTTGTTTGTCTTTTGTTGTGAGTTTTAATTAAAAGGCAGCTACGGTTTAACTGCGTTATTATTCACAACCGAGAGTTAACTGAACTTAAGTAAGCAAGTGCTGTTGCTATGGTTACCGCGCCTGGTCTAACGGTTTCTGAACGTACATTAGTTGGTTTTTAGTTTTTTCTTTTTTAATAAATGTTAAATATAATCTGCTGTTGTGCTTTGTCCCCCGTCCTTTCCTCTCTCCTGTGTAGATGTGATTGTAGATTTGATCGTTGCTGTTTAACACTGTAGTGATGATGAATTGTTCAACCAGGAGATAGAGTAACTGGTGCCAAAACAAAATAAATAGGGTCGAACAGGCCGTTGTTTTAGTAACTCACTCAGAAGTGATATTATGTTTTATGAGGAGGCTGTTTAGTTAAATTAAATGCACCATCTGAGGAGTGCATGATCAAACAGTGCAGTGAAACTGTGTCATAAAAACTAACACTGATGCCCACACTCCTGTAAAAAAAATAGTGCATGTCCAACCTTATTATCATGAAACAACTTGTGCATTTTGGCTCCTAATTGATGATATTTATGACCCAATATGTGCTGAAATATAAAATTAAGACACAATGCAGAGGGTTAGAGTCGGGGAAAGCGCATGCCAACAAAGAAGCAAACACTGGCACGTTTCATCCTGAGTGTTTTGCGTGCCGTTATTGCTTTGGATCTCATTCCCATGCAAACAGCATTGTATCTGTTTAACACTGGTGACAGGTCTGTAAGACACGTTTCCAAAGTCACTGATTGGATCACAAGACGAATGAGCAGTCAAAGACCCAGAAAAACAAAACAACACCTTAAAGAAATGTGTCTGATTTATATTCTCACTGGTAGATGTTTTTTGTTTTCCATCCAAAAACATGCTGGTTGCCTGCATTTTTAATATGCTGCATCATCACAGGCTTGTTCTGACTGTGTGCTGCTGCTGCTGCTGCTGCTGAAATGACTGTTTATGGTCGCACTGCTACTATCAGTCCCTGAGGTCACAAATAAATTAGGTAAAAGTGCTGTCTTGTATTTTCTAAATAAAGTCGCAAAAAATTGGAAAAAGTTAGCTATAACTTGTTGGATAGCTGGATTATGCTTTGTTTATTGGTGTGTTGAATTTTCTCTTACCTCCAATGTGATTTTCATGTTAAATTGTGAGTTATAGGTTGTTCTACTGCAACTTGTTCGTACCCTTGTGAGGATGCACTACCTTGGAAAATAAAATTATACTCTCAGAGGGAATTAATAAATACTTTAAAATGGTAATTCCCCTCCTGGTAGAGGTAGAATTGGGGAACAGTGGAGGTTATGGAAAAGTGTTCCCCCATAGGTGTGTGCATGGTGTGAAAAAGAGAGGAAATGAGAGACAGAGATTAGATTAACTGATTGTTGAATTTCCTGTTTTTTTTTTTTAATGTCTATGTGTGAGAGAGAAAGAGAAACTGTGTTTGCCTCATGCTGAGAGTGCTGGAATCAAATGTGAATGATAAATATTGTGCATCTGAGTGTGTTGCTGTTTTGCCATATGTTTGTCTCTGCGCTCCTCTCAGGGCATAATTTACTGTATGTTGTGTACAATGTGTGTGAATGTGCATGTGTGTGCACTAATAGAACAGGTGTGTGTATGGTGTCAGTGAACAGCGGCATCTGTAAGTAGGTGAGGTTGGAAGCAGGGCAGCAGGAGGGTTGGCGAGGGGGGGTTGGCACATTGATCCCCATGAAGGCACCTGCAGGTTGGGTTTGAAAGAAACAGCAGAGCTTTTGTTTCTTTAATTATGTGGTCTATGAAATGTCACACAACAGTGAAGAATAGAAATCGCAGTGCCCAAGTGCCCAAGCTGACCGACTGATTAAATGACTAATTACGTCAGCACTAGTAATTTATATATTTACAGTATAAGGTATGTGTCATGTCCTTTGGGTCCCGTATAAGAGTTAAATATGGTTCATTTTCTAATATAAGTGTGCTTAAATTAGAATTGAAATGCCCTTTTTCTTCATTCCTGAACAATTTTATTGTGACTTTGTGTTATAAATGGTTGGTAGTCTGAAACATATCTGGACACATTTGACCAGTCACTCGAAATGATAGCATGTTTGAAGTGTCCAAAAGGCAATTTTCATGTCAGATTCTCATCATGTTTCTGCAGGTTTTAGCGATGCGTGTATCAGCACTGTGGCAGAGAAGCTTCAAATTTGGTGTCAGGTAAGGGGCATACCATTAAAATGGTAGAGGCACTTTGAAAAAAAGTGCTACTTAATAGTAAAATGGTATTGGGTTTCTCAATTTTACTGCTTAAATGAACAAGTTACCTAAAAGGTAAATTAATCTCTCAAAAAATATAAAACATGTTTGTCATTTTCAAATGCTAAAACTTACCCCCAGAATCACGCATTTGTCTCACAGGTTTTTACAGAGTTTTTTTTTTTACATTGTAATTTACCCCTGAAAGTCCTGAATTGCTTTTAGCCCCCTGAGATGAAATGCCACATTGTGAAGGACAGGTTTGAGTACAGACCCAGTTGGTAACTGAGCCTCTGCAGGGAGTGAGCAGGATTATCTCAAAATGGTGCCCCGCTAGAAAAAACTGCTCCCGTTTGTATCTGAGAGCCAAGGAGGAGCTTGTTCTCATGAATAACATTGCTTGGAGTGTAACTTTATTATTCAAAGCCAACAAAGGCCTTTGTTCTGCAGATAATACCGGGGCAAGGGTTTATTTCACCACAACAAATAGCCTCTTAAGGTACTTGAAACACAAACACACTTGAAAGACAAATGACACAAATATAAAAAAAAAAAGTTAAAAACCATTTGAAATTCATATGGAATGAGCCTATTTTATTCTGCATCCACATATTATCCAACCGGTTGTATATATATATGACGCTATATAGAAGCATTAGAAGCAGCATCCTCATTTGGACCTAAGGGTTAAGGGAACATGCTGGTGACATAATGACCTATATCCCAGAGCTCCTACTGGTGAGGTGTTGGTAGTCCCAAAAAAAAAAGTGATGATGATGATGAATCCAACTTCCCCTATGACCAATAACACATCACCATCAGTGACAACCATCTTGTGTCTCCCAGCAACCCCTGCTGCAACAGTGACCATGCTATTTTTCCTTTTAAAGTCAACAAACAACAGCTTGCATACAAAAAAAATGCAACAGAAGCAAGATTAAAACCATTCAGGAGACTTAAAATAGCAATCCCGCTTGATGAATTTTCCACTGAGATAAGCCTCACTCTGGGAATCTGGGTCAAGACTTTCCTCATATTGTCTTCCTAAAAACTTATCTTTTAGATATCAACATTAATAATTCAAGCTCAAGATTGAGGGCGGCGCATGTCTGAGTAACTCTTGACTGTTTTTTCTTAGATGGTATGTCAGGGCACACATAAAAATACTATCACAGCCAATCAGGAAGTATGTGTGAGGGGTAAAAGTACTCACGCCACCCAGGTTGACCTCTCTTTTGCCTCCCCTCGAGAACTGGCTGGTCAGCTGATACAGCATGGTGCGTCCACGCTTCCTGGCCTCGCTGAAGTGAGAGCTGCTCTTCCTCCTGCACCTGTTGTCCTCTGAACCTGTCACACAGTCACTCAGGTCAGCGCGTGTCAATTAGATCACAAGGTTTTTGTGGCAAAGCTTTTTTTCCGGTTATAGTTACACAAGTAAGACACAAAAACACAACCACTAATGTGCATCCATTCGATTGCATTATGACAAAATGAGTATTTCCCCTGGCATAGTGCTCGATATTTGCGGCAGACTGTGTCCAGGTTCCACTTGAAGACACACCGCTGCCCAAATCAAACTCCCCATTGGAAAACATTGTCTGAGTTCAGCGAACAAATGCCAACCCAAACAAAACTGCCGGGCAGAACGTGACAGTGATGAACAAGAGCGCACAGAGAAAATGAAAGCTGGGGGCCAAAAGGTGGCCCGCTCGTAAATCTTGCTCAGAGTAAGCAAATAATGGGACGTTTTCTTAAACAGGGTCTGTAGCCTACCGTCCTTCTTGCTGTTCTGGTGTACCCTTCCATAGGTGTCTGTGATGTCCTTGAATGAAAAGAGGAAGAGAACCATTTCGCCCTTCTCGTTCTTTATGGGCACGATGTCTAACAGACACCAGAAGGCTGCACCTGGAACAAAATCAGATATGTTGATTTAGCGCATTTTTTCCTCCTCATTTGGTGAATGAATGCAAATCCAGGGACACATCCAGGCCTGTAATTTCCCATGTCATGTCAGCTCTCACCATGTCTGAGCCGTGGATACTTGTCAAGTGTGGCATAGCCTTTCTAAAAATATACCTCAAACTAGATATGGATCATGTTTGGGAGGATTGTGCACAAAGAGCAAGCGAAAGGGTTGGTTATAACAAGTCAGGCAGGGAAGGAGCACCATAGATCCAAGACCTTGCCATAACCCAGTATGCTCATTAGCAACTCTGCAGAAACTGTGCTCTGCCACCAAACAGATGTTTCATATCTCCTATAGTGTCCCTAGTGTGCGTATGTGTGTGTGTGTGGGTATTAGGCACAGACAAGGAGAGAGGGGAAGAAAACAGTGTAGATGGTGGTGATGAGAGAAGCTATCTGTGTGTTTTGTGCTTGCAAGCGTCCGCTCGAAAGGACTGTGCGTGCGTGTCTGCTGAATTTATTTTAATGTCTGACTTTGTCATGAAAATCCTGCTAATACTGAACCTGTCGTGAATATCTGCCAGTTGGGTTCTAGCTCTAAAATGTTATTGCTTCGCTTTCGTTTTTTCACCGTCTTTGTTCTCTTTTCCCTTTCTATCACTCTTGTGTCTGAAACTGCATTGTATTATTTTTTGGGCACTTTACCAATGATTGTGTCTTTCTCCTCATTAGTGGCATGGCCTTACTGTACCGTAAAAAAAACAAGAAGCTTTTTTCAGCTACAGTACAGATTTGGTAATCCATCAGCGTAATTAGCGGTTCACACACTTTGAGGCTGCAGGTTTGGGTCTCTGATGAGGGAACATAATCCTGTGTGCCCATCAGAGAAGCTTAAACAGTGTTGTATGTTTCCTTTTCATGCATGACATCATACAGTATTTTTAGCCCAAGACTTTGACAGAAGGATTAGCTACTGTAGAAGTCAGAAGGAATGAGTTAAATTCAGGATTTAAGCTACTATGGTAAACACACACACCGAGACAGTATATATGGTACTAACATATGATTTGCTTTCTGAATATATATCTGAGACTGACTGTAAGCTTGTTCTTCCAGCAAGCACGTTTTCTCCGTCTAGCACTTATGTGGAGCGAATCACTAAGAACTGACGGCAAAATTTCACTCGATCTGACCGTTTTGTATTAATAATAATGAGCAGTAACTCTGCAAAAGACCATTTGTTGCACTGCTGACCCGCTGTATTTAAAATTCTGCATCACTGTGGAGATTCACATTTCAACCAAAACGTTCAGCTCTCATCTAAAAATAAATGTGCTCTTCACGATGCCGAGAACAAAAAAAAATAAGCTCACAATTTCAATATCATTCCAAAAACTGAACAGATGATCAAACCAGAACACGATCTAGGAAAAAGGCTCGCATTTCCCCCAGTTAATAGAAAAGTTTGAACAACTGAACAGAAGATGAAATGACCAATGAGGTTTTCTCCTCCCTTTCCTCTCTGCTATGCACCCACCATTCTTCTTGTAGAAGTGGACCTCGCCCTGGTACTCCTCTCTGCCCTCCAGAGCCTTCTCCATCTGCTGGGCCACATGCTCGCTGGTGTCAGCCCCGTACAGGAAGCGGCAGCTGCAGTTCTTCTGCATCACCTCAGTTCTTGTGAAGCCCGTCAGTTCACAGAAGCCGTCCGAGCAGTAGACGATGGGGTATCCGCGGTGGCCCTGGGCGTTACCCAACAGGAAATTACTGTCTGTGAGGGGGACATGAAACCGTGTTAGAAGACATGGAGCATCATGGAGTTCAAGGCCAATGTGAGGAACCCAAAACAGAGACCTTTTGGGGTTTTGTTTGCTGTCGGAATACCAGAGAGTAACAAATAAGAAACAGCCTCACAGTATCATGTTTTAGTCTGAAGTTTGGTGCAAATGTGTTCCTTGCACTAGAATCAAAGTCTGTTTAGCGCTTTGAACTTATGTCAAAGCTTTGCAGATTTAGTGCGACACTAGTTTACAAGTTCAAAGCAAACATGAATGAGACTTTGGTGTAGACTCAGTTTCGGGCTGAATTAATTTCTCCAGGCCATCGTCGTCTGATTTCTGTTGCTGGTGGTGGTCAAGACGACTGATGTGGGTGGTATCGGCCGCCTGGGATACAGACGGCAAGATATAAAAACAGCCGACTGGAGTTTAATAGGAGCACAGAGGTCACTGATGTTACTCTTGGCTTTTTTGATTGGACCACACCAGAGAATAAAAAAAACAGGGTAAAAAAAGAAGCATAATAGAGGACAGCATAAATGTGGAAAATAGCTTTTACTTTTACATGAGTGACATTATGCATTTTATACTTCATGATGCATTGAAATTAATTTATTTTTAAATTAATCTTCTAATTGGATGTTGATATTGCAGAAGACATAACCAGACACAAAAACCTCTTGGCCTACTGTAATATTCCACCACTTTCATTATGCAATTAATTTCATGTAACTAAACTTACATTTCACTATTTTCTTTCACTACAATTCACTATTCTTTCCATTCATTTTTTTTTAATATAAATACAACAAATATATATTTCAAGCTAGATTACATCATGTGACTATACAGCTTATAAAAATGGCTTTATATCAAATCTATATTTGGGTCCCATGATGGATTGAACCTAATTTGAAAATCCAATAAAACACTGGAGTATGTCAGCGTCCCCTCCTTTTATTGTCCCTCACCTGTTCATTGCATGTTCACCCCAAGACAATTTGCCTCCATGACCCGACAAAGAACCTTGAAATCCATACATCTAAATGTCAAATTAAAGTGGTGGAATATTAAGTCTGGTGTGAATGCTTTCACATCATGTGGACATTGCACTATGCACTCAGCACCGAAATCTCTGCCAAAACCACAGCTTTGCTTTGCCCTCTCATAGTTTCCATGCTTTCAGCACCACGGACAGTTCTCCAGCACCAGGCCTGTAACGTGCTGTTTTCTTGCTGTATTTTCTTTAGTTATGTCTGCAGGACATGAACACACAGAGCACCTGCTCTCTGTTCTGGGATCTCATCCCAGTAACGTCTGGCTGCAACACTCAAAGACTGTTTTGCATACCTACGTATATATTAATCTTTGTGAGGGGTACAGTTTGACGTCACACTTTCCCCCGGTTGCTAGACACGTGACCTTGATAAGCTAAAGCGGGTTCTTGCTGCAGTCTGGCTTCTTTGTTGGACAAATACTTTGGCTATCTGTCTGCCACAGCTAACGGTGGAAGGAGCTTTGAAATGCAATACATTATAAGCAATGCCTGTTCAGTTCTTCTCTTTACTATTTCAAAACAGAAAACACTGCGGCATACTCAGTGGTGCTAAAACAAGATAAAAAGTAATCGAGGGACTTCCACTGACTTCCCCTTTATTGTTTGTGCAGCATTTGATGAATGGAACCTATATTGACAAAATAACAGTCTTCAGCTGGAAACAGTACTGCATACTGTAGTTTAACCGTCACCTCTGAACAACAACATAATTTCATAATACTGTTCGTTCTCTGCAGATACAGCATGGATCCCATAAAACAGATATTTCCAAAAAATGTTGTCCTCCCACAGCCCTATCAAATATGCTCAAGTACCCCTCCATCATGCCCCTTTGACTTTATGGTTGTGGTAATCTATTTCACCACAGAGAAAACACAGTGGCGGTGTTGGATCCATACAAGACATTTCAGATCCTGGAATTGTCTATGTTTAGACTTCTTCTCTATTTTCTTTTTTTGTCGGTTAGGGCTAGATTTGTTTACTACCACTTGTAGTGACAGAAGCTGGACATTCAGACATATATAACATATTTCATATATATCACTTTTAGCTATCCATTTCAACTTGTATTTTGCTTGCTATCTAGTTTTCATGCACCCTCAATTGTTATATATGCTAAGGTTTTTGAAATGACTCAAACTGTGCAGCTGACCTATTGTATTTGTATATGTCGATATACTGTATATATTTTTTATTAAATGATCATTTCCCTTTTTTCAAATTAGCTGGGCTACTCCCCAATATTTCCACGTACCCTCTATTAACTGCAGAAGTACCTCATGGGGTACAGGTACTCTGGCTTTAACACTACACTTAATATCAGTAGATACACATTTGTAATAATACATCTTTTATTGATTAAGTGTAATTTCATATTTAGGGAACTATTTATGCATATTTGTTTTTCTAATTCTTTGCAAAAGTCAGAAATGAGGCATCAAACTAAACTCCACAGTAACTGACTTCTTTCTACTGGATAAATGGAAACATCAGACTGGAGATTTTCTGGATGCCATGCAGAGATGCAGACCGGTCTGAATTCTCCCGATTCCACAGAGAGCGAGCCTAAGAAGGAGGAGTATTAAGCAGCTGCAGCAGCACTTTCCACAATCTAGCACTTTAATTGGCCAGACTAAGCAGAAAGCAGTCCATAGGGGATGTCTTTTCTGAGCGGTGACAACCTTTCTTGGGTGTGCAGTGAGCAGCAACTAAACTGTCACTGTGGAATTATAGAAAGAGACAGGCATTAGTCGGATCCATCAACAGGCGGAGAAGGTTTTATGCCTGCAATAGGCATTGCCGCTGTTGCTGTTCGCCAGACTTAAACATGGAGAAACAAAAATATCTCAGTTCTATAGTGAGCTGCAGTGTTCATAGGTTTCATGAAGAAAGACTGATAACTGTTGCCATTTATCATTTATAAGCTTTTTTGCACATGAAGCCACAACTCTGGAGACAAACAACTCTCTTACTTTGCCTTTTCACATCCAAAAAATCGCCCTAGAAACAATTGCTGAACATAAAGTGATAGCCTATCCAATTGAGAAAAAACAAAAACCATGCCCTCTTTTTCATGTTCTATAAATTTCTAACACCCAAACTCAGTGAGCCAGCAAGTGTTGGAGAGCAACTGCATTCATCTCTGGTTTATGTAATGTTACCTAAGAATAGGTACATCTCTACTCAGCATCCCTAAATCGGTCCTTCAAATAGGTCAAGGGCAGGTGTAGTCATAAATCACTTCGTAAGGATGTATTAAACCAACAAAAAAAAAAACTTTTATGCTGCGTTTCGTGGTATGCAAACTGTGCAGCTTCAAACAGTCAGATTAGTCATTGAAGTTTATCTCCATTATTCAGAGTAGTTTTATTCAATTTGAGATGTTTGATACGGATGCTTGAGTTTTCAGCTTTAATAAAATGCATTTCAAGCCATAGTTTGACATTTCCTATTTTTTTGCCAAGAGTGAGATGAGAAGATCAATGCCACTCTACTGGCCTGTTTCTTATATGATAATTTGATATCCTGGAAACCAGTCATTGGTAGGAATTGAGCAACTAAAGGATTTTGCTTGATTCACTTCAGCTTCTACAATTGCATATTTATTTCTTCCCGGTAACTTTGTAAACAAGGAATCTAGCAACCACGTGAACCCCGCTTTCTCTGAGGGTGTGTGTGTATGCGTGCGTGAGAGATTGTGACAATGCCTCAATTCTTAGGCCGTAATCCTCTGAGGGACACAGCTTTGAGTGGCTGCGCCGCTACGCCAGCTTCCTTAATTACACATCTGTGCTGACTCGCTACAACTGTAAGCTGACATGATGACGCTAGATGCTACAGCTAAAAACAAGCACCCTGCACCATGTCACACAAGTTCCTCAGTGTATAAAAGAGAGATGAAGCCGGAGCCTCAACAGCTAATTACCACCCAGCAGCATGTAATTACTTATTGGGGAAGATGGGTGAGAGTGTAAAGAAAAAATGCACTTGCAGGGGAAAAGGTCACTGGTCTGGTAAAGAGGAGAGTCGGTGGAAATCATCGATCACTTGCATATTTTGATTTAATTGATGAATAAAAAAAATGATTGGCTTTAGAGTGACACGCAAAGACAACATCAGCACCAAATAATGATTATTTAGAGCTTGTTTGACAGAAGTGCCCGTGCTGTTGTGATCCCAATCCTAAAAAAAGCCAAAAGGACTGCATTTATGTCATGCCTTTATTCTGAGAACGGAGCAAAGTGCTTTACAAAGCCTCACACCCACTCACACCTACATTCACACGCCGATGGAGGCGGAGCTGCCACACAAGGTGCCAACCTGCACCTCAAGGGGAGATTTAGATTTCGGTGTCTTACTCAAAAACATCCTATATAGAAGGGAAGCCCGGGATCAAACCGCCAGCCCTGCTATTATTGAATGATCTCGGTATCGGTTTAAGACTTTGACAGTGCCAAATCAATGCACGGATCACACCTGTAAAACTAAAATACCAGGAGCTTCAAAAAGAAGCAGCAGAGGATGAAGCCACACAATAGCTTCAGCCATCCAGTAGCTTCTGTCTGCAGTTAAAACCCGTTCATCAGCTGGGTAACAATGAGCGCCATAAGGTTCAAGCTGACAGTCCTCCCTGTCTCTTCTGTGGTTCTTTGGTCGCCTTTTAACGGAAAAGTGTTTAGGGGGAAAATAAACCCTGGTTCTTATCTCTGCCTGCAGCTGCCCCGTGGTTACGCTGCCCCACAGGGCGAGCGCTGCTGTCAATGTGAAAACGCCGCCGGGAAGGTGGTGTAAAGGAGCTGGGGGAGGTGGGGATGGGTGTAAAGGACAGGCGTGTATGCTGTAACACTCGCACACAAACACGACCGGCGTAGCACAGTTGTGGTGCAACTGGAAGGTCCAGGTTTTAGCATGTGTGACGACAAACGTGCCCCGCTGAAGCGCCCGGGACCAAATTACAGCTCTGGGGATGCTGTTCCTTAACGTGACCCTGACCTTCGGCCTCAGATAATTTCCCTTGAGGGATCAATAGTCACAAACATACAGACAGATATCATATGAAATCAACATATGAACACATGACAAACACCCAGGCACTTAAATACACACACACACACACACACACACACACACACACACACACACACACACATGCACACAAATCCTTGGGGAACAGGAATGCTGACATTGCCATGGGCCAAATGCTGTGCTGTGCAGTGCCAAAGGTTAGTGACTTAACCTGTTCTGACATTTTTCTTATAGTGGGGGAGTTTGTATGCTAGAGACAAGCAATTTTTCTCAGTCCAGGAATTGTTGAATTAAAATCAACTTACAGTTGCTGTCAGTTTTCTAAAAGTTATTTCTAAGGTCAGGCACAGTCCAATCAATATTTGCGAGCATGAACTACTCTTCATCTGAGCCACAAACTGGAGAGAAATTACACTGAAACCCCCTGATGGCATGAAAATCTAGAATATTAAGCTGCACAACTTGACAACTTTGACTGCGTGCTCAGTCAGCAGTGCTGCTTTCTTTTGTTTTGCTGATCTAAAAACATTTTTTAAACTGATTTTACTATTGCACAAGGACTGCAAATATGTGACAGGTGTCATCTTTTACAAATTATGGTTTGTTATGTATTGTATTATCTGTAAAATGATGTGTTAGGAGATTCGGTATGAGAAAAGCTTATTTTTTAATGCACAAGTTAAATTATGTTCAAGATTTGATTATTATTTATATATATTATATTTTTTCTCCTCATATTCATTGTACATACATTCACATCCCTCTGATCCCGCTTGCACACTGCATATATGAATACATAACACACTTTCATACACACAGAAACATACAAATAAGAAATGTGTGCATGTAACTAATATACATAGTTCTCACACTAACAAAAACAACTACAAATCAGAGCCCAAATGAAATCATAACCTCAGTTTGTCATGTCTGACTGTTTTGTGTTATCATCTATATATTTTGTTACAAATATGTCTGTATAATTTTTCACATTTGTACTATGTACCATTGCACAGATAAAGATTTGATCGAGTGTAATTAACTTTACCTCAAGTGCCACTATTTATCAGCTTCTCAAAATGAATGATGATATACTTTTATACAAGTGCATGTAGATAATGATGCTTTCATGAATTCATGAATAATTTGCTGCTATAAACTGTACTTACTGTAAGTAACAGTCTCGACAGGGACAACGTTGGAGTGACACATTAGATAAAGATTTTGGACAATGTTTGATATTGCGGCCGCTCAGTCAGCAGTGCTGCTTTCTTTGGTTTTGCTGATATAAAAGCACTTATTTTGACTTCATGTTGCATATTATACAATTAGTGAAAATCTGTAAAATACACCATGTTTTATCTATTTTAAGGCTGCAAACAGTTTGTTTATGTATACAAGTATACATATATGTTTTGTTGTCAAAAATAAATATTTTCCATAAACAAGGTAAATCATATCTGTTTATTTATTATATAGTTTTAATATGGTTTAATTCATTCTTGATTAGGGCTTTAAGCCTGTACTGAATATTGAAGAATTCAAAAAAATTATAATTATCAGCTACCCTGAAATAATGATGGTATACTATTGTTGTTTAGAATTCATTTGTTAAAATGGGAAAAAAATCATACACAGCACGAAACGATGTTTTAGGATTTAACTGAAGCTGAAATTCACAGTGAAAGGGACAAGTGTCTCATTTTCAGGGTTTTACAGTGTAGTATTTAGTATTTAAAGATACCCACCAGACATAAAAAAAAAACTCTGCTTTTAATAACAATTTGTCTGATATTGTTTTTCCCTCAAAAAAAGGTCAATTATGTCTGTGCAAGTTGTATTTTTGAGTGAAGTACTGTCATTCATAAAGGTTTTAGCACTGAATATAGAGCCACCTTTAGCTGGTTGAGGCAGTTTGAGGTGAAAAGGGATCACAGCTGCACGACCCACAATGCAACTTGTTTTAAGATGTGCTGTTCTGAAACAAGAGACCAGCTGCATTCTAAAAGTCCTTGATTGGGAAGCAAGTTCAAGTGTTTTCTCTTTAGCGGACCATCTTCTGCTCAAAGACCAAAGTGTTCAAGCATCATCCATGTCAAGTGGCGGGACCCTGTCACCCCGGCAACAGGAAGGAAGCTATTTTAAGCTGTGGGCACTCTGCCACTCTTCTAGGAGCCACAGCCTTATGGTGGCGTCGAGAATGGCTCAGAAGTGTCAAAAACTGGCATGTAGTTGCAAAGATGTGTATCCAACATGTTTTTATCTCGGCCTCCTATTGCTCTAAATGGCCATTATTTGGTTATTTATTCACAAGCATGCAGGAGAGAGAATAAACAAACAGCTACACTGAAATAAAGCAGATATGAAGTGAAGGTTTGAAAATATGAAATTGTTTGTAGAAGTGTGCATTTGCTGTAAAGTGGTAAATGTGGCTCAGATGTCCTGTATAGACGTACAATAGTGCTGCAGGACTGAAATACCACAACATGTCCTGTGACATCTACACTACATGTATCCAGACGTTACTATCAATGATGAACAAACTTCACAACAGAAGAGAAAACGGCAGATCAGGAAGACGTTTTTAGTGCCTTTATAGGCATTGATAAATATGAATTATTCTGAGACTTAATCGGTTCTGTAGTTTGTTGAGAAATTATGTTTCCAGGCATTAGAAAAAACACTGAGCCCAAAAGGGAAGTCATTTTTTCCCTCTTGCTCACTGGGAGGTCAGAGAGGAGTTCAACCAGAGAGGTGCCCCATGGAGTTGGCAGGGAGTCCATGTTTAGCTCAAGGACTCTTCAGCAGGGCAGATGCAACATGGGGACATGACCTAATGTCCTCCAGCAGAACTGTGCACTTACATGTCATCTCTATTTTCAATGTTTGTATCTTTTCATCTCACAAACCTTTTGCATTTTAAATTACAATCAGTGTCAAGATGTGAAAACAATTTCTGATGAGCGACGTGTCAGTGCGCTTTAAGCTCTTGAGAGATCCTCTAACACCTCATTAGAATGCCTGACTCACAAGTGAAAGCTATAATTGCAAACCCTACAGATCAATTACACAGTAATGTCAACCATTTCACTGCGCTTATTTCCTCAAATTGAACTGAGACCCTGCTCAGAGAATAACTGCGAACCAGCCGCTCACTCAGCCTGCTGCGACTAGCGGAGCGAGGACAGGCTGGAACGACAAACGAGCAAACACAGACGTCCCCATGGTATTTGTTTACAACGAACCGCAACCTCCCTTGAGGTGGCACAAGGTACAAAACAAGAGCGAAAGCCAAGCAGATATGGCAGTGCTGCCCAATGGCTGCTGTGGCTGTGTCTGGAGCAAACTGTGTGAAACAAATGTGAAAAGACAACATGATTTCTGAAGGTCAATTTTCTGCTCGTGTCGAACTGTAAAAGTGCAAACAAACTTTTCCCTACATCCCACTGCAACCACCAGCGGATGTGGCTTACGTCAGGCAGTGTTGAGGTGTTTTTGGCTCAGAGACAGAGCATCAGAGACTAACCTGAGAACCGAAGTATCTTGCTGATTTCAGCCTTTCTGATTTCCTGTGATGGCAGCAATCTTTAACTGCCTATTTTAAAATATTTTTGGCCTTCTTTAGATAGGATACAGTAGAGAGCTGACAAGAAATGATGGGAGAGAGGGGGCCATAACCAGGGATGTTGCAATTAAATGGACAACAACTTAAACCACTAAAGCTAGAGTGAGTTGGTGCGCTTGTAAAAAAAATTACAAGTCCCAACACAACTCATCCTCACAGCGTTTCCGTTGTACTTACGGGTGCCATCAAAGCGCGTAGCGATGGTGTCCAGAAAGGTGTTCTGCGGGGCCAGGAGGCCCTTCATCACCGGCATCTTGACCCAGATGTGGGACAGCCAACAGCTGGCTGGAGGTCACACCATCCCACAGGTACAGCAGGTGGCTTCCTGGGGCTCTCAGCAGGTGCAGCAGGAGACTTTGAGGGTGACAGTCCAGTGCCAGTCGCAGGGACACACATTTACAGTAACTGTGGCCACCCTCCTCCAAGCGATGCCTCTCCCAAAGACAACGGTGCAGTCTGGGAAGACTAAAATAGCTCCCTCCAACAAATGCAGAGGTTCAGGTGCGGGTAGCCTAGATAAGTAGAAATTAAAAGAAGCAATCACCAGCTGCTGCTCAATCAATAAGGAGGGATCATGTCCAGGTGAGGCAGGGATCCAATACGCTTCAGATCAGTCACCCCAGCTGTTGCTTGTCTGCATCTCTCAGCCAGAGAGCTCATTCCAGCAGCAACGTGGTGGAAGTTATCCTGTAAGTCCACTGCGCTTCCCATCTATAAGAGGACCAAAAATCTGCAAGACAAAAATGACAGTGCATGTGTCTACACCTCTTGCATCCCTCAGCTTAGGGCTCTGTCTGGATGCTGTGGCAGAGTAGTTGCATTTTTCTTTAGCTTTCTCCTCTCCTCGCTACTATCTTTCTCTCTGTCTCTCTCTCTCGCACTCCTGCTCCCATCCACTATTGTGATATCCCAGCCAATGAGATGCTGGCGTCCTCTGTGGGGACCTGTTTTCCTCTGTGGTGGGGGTAGAGAGAGAGAGAGAGAGAGAGAGAGAGAGAGAGAAAGAGAGAGAAAGAGAGAGAGAGAGAGAGCGGAGGTGGAGGGAGGATGGGAGGATGCTTTTGGAGCAACTGACAGCACCATTACACCACATAGTGTTACTATCAGCACATGGCTTTTGTGTGAATGTCTGCAAATCAAGGAAAGATGGATTACCTGCATGTCGGTCAATGCAGGCTATTGTATGCAGCTGGACTGTGTGCTATTGTGCTGTTTTGTCATGGGAGTCTGACTCAAGGGACATTGTGAAAGTAAGGGGGGTGAGGGGGATATTCAGAATTTTTTTTTTTCTTACATATCTAGTTTCCTTAGTAAAAGAGCTGCATGAGCTATAAGGACTGTAGCTCTGACACACCATTCCTGGAGTATTGTTGTTTCAAACTTGTCTCTTCTGGACCGAGCTGGTCACTGATGTCCTCCCAGCCCCTACAGCATCCTCATGAGAGAATTAAGGCTCTGGGATAAAAGCCGCTAAGAGCGGATTAAAAGGATAAGCCTGGAGATGTTTTTCATGAGGACTTTCATGATGCTAAACACACCAAAGTAACGTGGTGTCTTAACTCACTTTGGACCGAGCAAACAACACAGCTCAACTGGTGAGCAAACTTCCTCTAGATAGTGAAGGTGCTTAACAGGAACAATTGTTTATCTTACAGTAAACCATATCTTGATCGTTTTAATGATTGTCATCAGTAATCCCATTAGATTTTACAGTAATTGGGGAAAGATGATCCTACTATTAATTTGATTAATGTCATTAAATATTAATTATTGTAAACATTAGGAAACCTGATAATTAGGGGTTGATTTTTGAGGAGACTACTTCTTTGAATCAGTAAATGTGCTCCATGTGTTAATTTACAGGAGGCCAGCACAGCTTAAGATGCAACGTATTAACATAATTTGTCCATTTTAAAATGTCCACAGCTTTTTGCAGGAGGTGTTCGCAAATAGGCAGAAGACTGAGTGGATTCTGTTCATTTTAAAGTGGAAAACAAGAATTTTTTAGTGGGAGGAAGGGTCTGAGTTTTACTGAATTGTGAGGTAGAATTGTTTCTTTTTGTCAGTGTGATTTATGTGGAGCTTGACGTTGGAACCAACAATGGCACTTAGATTGTATAGATTTACCCAGAAGCTATAAGAAAACCTAGAAAAGATTCTACAACAATAATATATCATTTTGAAGCTTTTTATATACCTTTCAGCAACCTCAGAACCATATTCAAATTAGCATGACCGTCGATTGTTTTCAAGGTAACCAACCTGGGTTTGAAACTAGAATATTTTTAGTCTTTCTTTACCTGCTTCTTTACCTTCACGCTATATTTCCTAGACCATGAATCAAGTGTAACTTCATGCAAATTGGGATTTAAGTAAACAAAAATGGATGAGAAAATAAATAGAAATATATATTTAAGTGTCTTGTGGGGGCGTTGGTAATCTTGTAAAAGTTGAGCAGACACAGCAGCTGCGTGGGAGTTTTTTCAAGCCAGAAATGAAGTTTGTAATCTTTAGGGTGATAAAATAAGTTCTGTTTTGATCTTGTTTGACAGTCCTGTCAGCAATGCAGATCTCTGAGATTATAATAACCAGGTCAAAGAAGTGGTGAAGGATAATGACCTGTATTTTATACTGTATGCATTAAGTCATTTGCTTTTTAAAGCAGCAATAACAACACGTGGTATAACAATTTATCCTTTTTCTGTTTGATATTTTTATATTTCATGCTTATATAATTATATTTATATACGATTTCTTCTATGGAGATTGGTACTGCCCACTAAATCAATAAAGGTATTTGTATTTGTTGTATTTTTTATGTGCTGATTCTGATACATTCTGTCTTGAGTGGGGGAGAAGACATTTTCTAAGCTCATCATTGACATACGGTCAGTCAGAAAATGCTAGTGATTAAAAATGCGCAATTAACCCATCCAGCAGGTAGCACAGGTGTGCTGCATTTGGAGAAAAGGAAAAAAAAAAGACAACGAGTGAAAGTACAAAACTGGCTCTCAGACTGTAAGAAAGTATTGTTCCCCCTCTGAGATCCTATTCAAGCCCTGGCAGCCCTTCACTGCTATCTATTTTTAATGGCTTCTCATTGGGCTTTCTTCTTGTAGTTCATCCATCTCTGCTTGTCACTAATAAAGAGGCTAATCCATTAAACATGCAGACTATCTGCTCCGCAGCCTCATACGACAGAGTGACGCACGGGCGGCCAGGTGAAATATTATCCCAACTACATTTCCCACATTTCCCAGGTCTGCGTGGGCTGCTGACATTTATCCTGATTTGTTTTTGGAGGTAAAATTTGAGGGATTTTACTTGATTTAAATGGGTAAATTCACGTTTGGATGAATTGTTTGTTGATATTTACAAAAAGGACTCTTATTTACCATTTTTCAGTGAAAACCAACAGGCCTGATCCTGACTTAAACCGTAAGATAGATAAGCTCTATAGCCGGCATCATTCACTCAACATGCAACATTCCTTCCCTCAATTAAATACATCCTCCTTCCCTCAGCAAACCCATTGAGAAATCAGGCCTGTCATTCTCAAATCTCCGCTGTTTACATTGAATTAACTTGTGACTGAGCAGATGTGCTTCGAAGCCCTGTGTGTTGGAGTGTGTGTGTAAATCCTCAAGGCACGTGAGGAAGACAGACACAGGAAGACACACACCAAATCTCTCTAAACACCAACCAGAAGGACGACCATCTGTAATAAATAAACAAAAATGGTGGAAGCATGGATTATTTCCCTACTATACTGTCATTATATTGTAGTCTGGAACCACACAAATTCTGCATAATAAAAATAAATCTTTCTATATCTATCGATATATATTTACTTCATTAAAATCGTATAGTTTCATGTTTTGTTTTTTTGTGATATGGTAGATCTCTGTTGTTCCATGTACAAGCACCTCTACAGCTCACTAATTAACATGTTATATCTGGTTTGTTTAATTTGTACAAAAACCAAAGTGTGAAAACTTAATTTGCCATTTTTCGGGTGGTTGGTTGTGTGCTGGACCATTTCTTGGACAGGGGCGGTTACTTGCCTGGCAACCCAGTAGAACAAATGACATGCAACATGCTAATGAGTGACCTTTAGAAGAGCTGGTGCCATTATTTACATATTTAACAGCCAGACTTGGTATCAATCTTCTCATCTAACCTAACTCTCGGTCAGAGCCACAAGCCGAGAAATACAAGGTTGACACCGGCTGGACGGGGAGGATACACAAACCCTGGCTGTCTAAGTCATTAATAAGCCTCTCTAACCTTTAATGTGCTGTAGAACGCGGGAAGATGACAGACTTTCACAGTTTCAGATAACGACTGTTAAAACAACATGGCCACCACTGTTCTATTGAGTCACCAGCTCATTTGGTCCCGGCCACAATGAGGTAAATTTAGTTACTTTCATTTGACTCCTGTTTTGGTCTGATCACACTATGAAGCCAAAATAAAGCGAAAGCAGTGTCAAATCTCTGCTGAAATGGGACGTTACTAAAAATATTAGCCCACTTTGTGAACGGAGAGACCCGCGGGAGAGAAGAGTGCCATGCGACAACACACAAGGGTTACAGGCTTTCAGATGTAGGCTTATCCAGTGTTCAGCTGCTTATTTTCTTCAGCTCCCACGACATAATAAGTGCCTGACTAGAGCTTTAACTCCAGTAAGATAAAATAATATGTTGGGGTTAGCGAATATTATTGAGTCTCTACTCTCTCCGATTTGCCAGTGAAAATTACTTCGACTGCATTTGCACTTCAGAAAGCTGTTATACTCTTGTTTGCCTGTGGTTTCATGTATTCTGACTTACAATAAGACTCCAGTAATTCAGCTGAAGGCTTTAACAGTCAGAGTTATGACCAAGAATCCAAAGTTTTAGTTGAGACAATAGGAAAATATAAGACAAACAAGTAGTAAACTGCTGATCAGGAGTATAGCACAGAGTCTTACATACAGGACTATCCCCCTCTAGTGGTGACACTAAAGTCCTGACACTGTTAATATTTGCACTGTTTGCAAAAACTAAATGGAGCACAAGCTGCTGATTATGAGATACTCTTTAACTTTTAAGGTCACTTTGATTTGTCTCTTATAGGAGAGCACAACCTACACCAGACTTTTACTTGCACAAATAGAACAAAGTTATAGTTTATAAATAAGAGGGGTTCCTCTGTTGCATTCAAGCCCCACTCCATGATTTAGGCATACAAGAGGGATTTATTTTTGTTGCCTTAACCTTCACAGGTGACTGCACTTACGGGACGCAACATTCAGTAACACCAGATGGTATCAACTGAAAGGATCATGCTGTTAAAAAGGTTTATCAATGCAAACATTTTACAGGCTTAACTGTTTCAGAGGAGAAATGTTTTTTTTCCTATTTCTTCAGGTGCCATAAAAATCAGATTTAAAAAAAAAAAAAGATTTTTTTCTAAAGAATTATCACCCCGGGAGTGATATGGCAACAAAATGAAACCCTGGTAACATAAATGTATGAAGCAGTTTTCTATCCATAGCTCAGAATGATTCTTTGTTATAGTACCGTATATACTGATTACTGCATATGGTTCAACTTTGAATAAGATGGAAGTTACACGAGGTGCTGTACAATCAATCAAACAAAACTACGGTAACACGTTACTAAAATTATAAATATGGTTGAGAAAATAAATCAGTCAAATTAACATTTTTAATTGTCAAAAAACAGAAGGATGTTGTGTTTTTGTGTTTAACAGTTCCCAAAGGCACAATTCAGCATACAATATGGATACAATTCGTTCAGTCAGCGCTCACCACAGTCCAAAAGTCCACAAGTTTTGTCTCGTCCTCCACAGCGGGAGGCTTTAGGAAATGGTTTTTCCCAGGAGGAAGTCAGCGTACTCTTTCCTGCGCAGCACTCGGTGCATTTTGAAGGTGTTGGGTGAGGTGTTTGAGAAGGCCATCATGTGCTTGCGAAGTTCCTTGAACGCGCCATCCGCCACCAGCTGCACCCTCATTGGTCCGATGCTGCCTTTGATGCGGAAAGACTTGTAGACCGCCGAGTCTTGCTGGAGACAGGTGTCCAACTGGAAGCAAGGAGAGGAGGCGGCACACGGAGACGAGACATTAAAGATCAACTTACTGATAAAGGAAAAACATACTGTCTATTGTTGCTGTGTGCTAGGTTCGTCTCACCTTGTATCGTTGTTCCTCTGTGAGGTTTCTCACACCTTTCAGCTCTATAAAGACCTGGTAATGAGGATCGGAGCCGCCTATCGAATCTCCTACAACACCACAGGGAAGTCAGATTCACCATAGTGCAAACTGAACCTGACTAACCACTCAGAGGTGGGACTGAGGGGTAAAAGCGAGACATCTCACCCATGATGCCGCTCTCAGCGCAGCAGTAGTCGACCAGCTGAGCTCCTGGCCACTGAGAAACAGCTTTCTTCAGGGCATGAAGGAACAACGCCTCAGACACTTTCTCCCCTCGAACGTTCAGCATCTGACCCCGCCTGACAGAAGCAAGCAATATTGTTATTTTGTTTATTTTAAAAATGTACACACAGTACATTACATGCGGCATGAGATGATATGCAGTATGTGAACAAATATGCACGTACCTGTATTGAAACTCAACAATGGGACACCGGTTGTGGAATCCAACTACTTTCACAATGTCTCCAATGCGATATCTGTACCACAAAACCCAGTGTCATTATGGAGTCTGAGCACGAATCTTATCAGACTTGAGATGTTGCTCATTTTCTTTTGATAGAATGCAGTCAAGTGAAACCACATCCCAGCGCCAATGACACAAAGCAATTATTGAATATAATTTCTCACTTTTTGTGGCCTATAATTTGACAAAGGCAGTTAATGGAACCCTATGACTGTTGACATGACAAGTAACAACAAGAAATATACCTAAAATTGACTTATTTCTCCGGTATTTACTCCCTAAAAACATAACGGACATAAAAGTGTCTTAATTCAACCACCAAATCCTGCAAGAGTAAAGTTCTTCGACTTAAATGAAATCAAACCTGAAGAGTCCTGATGCGTTTGTGATAACGAGCTCATAGTTTTGTCCCTCCTTCACCTCCTCCATCAGCAGAGTGCGAGGCGCCTCCTCCTCCAGGCTGCTCTCAGGCAGGAACTCGCAGAACATTGAACGAGGACACAGCATGTAGCGTCTGTTTGGCTCCTGAGGCCACAGGTTCACTCCTATTAGACCTGCAGGGGCCCATACATACAATTGGAGCTAGTGTTACTAACCACAGATGAGTTTCCCACTTGGAGAAGCAGTAACACATCCAAGCACCATAAAAACCTTTTATTGCTACTTCTATTGGTTTGCTCCCACCGTGGTGTCTGGGATCAGATGTGTTCACGTGTAGGTTCCTACCTTCAGTAGCAGCGTAAAATGGAGAGTAGAAAGGCACCCCCTGGCAGTAGTTCTCCCTCAACATTTCCCCATAGATCTGATTGGAGCCTGAATCCACTGCCAGCACCAGGTGGAGGTGGGGCCACACCCGCCTGGCAATCCCACAGAAGCCGTCCTGGAAGTGGGCCCGGAGCTGGGCGGCCCTCTCTGGGTCTGGCCTCATCAAGGCCTCAAGCTTGGACCTCACTTTGGGCTCCAGAGCCAGAGCGCTGCTGACTTTCCCTCGCTCAATGTCCTCCACAAGCTCCCGCCAGCGATCCTGTGGGAACGGAGAGGAGATCGGACGGAAATTACTTTTTCTAATCCTTTCATCAAACAAATTACCCAAGCTTTTCTTTCGGTCAATGGGAGCCTGACACCTGACTCAAGATTTCATCCCACTTTACTAGAAAATGTCCCGGTGGGGCTCAAACCAGGCATGCATGAAGGATACAGCACTAAGGCTAAAAGACTTTTTAGCAAATCAACAACAGAGTGCTGCCAATGGATGAAAATGTGTTCTCTCCAAATTATCACCAACAACAACTTCAAGGAATTAAGAATGGAATGGAATTAGGAAACTTTATTTGTTAGTTAAAACATGCTTTTTCGGAAATATAAAATGTTCTGGAATTATTTTTGATGACTTTTTACTGCTTTTTATGCCTCTAATCACGTAAAGTAATAAAAGTGTTTTTACATGACATGCAACCACTACCTGTATAATACATTATGACATAAGAAATGCTGTACCTGTAAAGCACTGAAAGCATAGAAGACTGTAGAAGCAAAGTTGGACTCCAGTGTTCCCACACTGGGATCTTTGAGAGCAAACAGGAGATGCAGGTACAAAGTGTCCCTCTCACTGGGAACCTGAAAGGGAGGACGAAGGACAATACAATCCCTTGGAAATTGTTCAAAAATGGAAAATAATTAACAAATTCTGCATGAAATTCAAAAAACAAAAAAAAAAAACACAACAAGACAAAGAGGTGAAACTCATGCTGATTATCTTGTAAATTGTACCTCAAAGGCGGGTGCTGGGGTGGTGTAGAGGTTGAGCATGTGGCGGGAGGAGGCCGGCGTGGAGGAGTTTGGTCCAATAGGAATACCGGCCTCAGACTGGCGAAAAGTCGGTGTGTAGAAGAACTTTGTGGTGCGCTGGAGGCTCTCGGTCGCAGGAAATGCCCTTCGCATGGCATCCAAACACACTGTCACTCCCTGGTGGAAACACACAAATAAATATTATTAATAATAATAATAATAACATAGTTTTTGATGCACAACAACCCATCATCATCATCATCATCATCATCATCATCAAGCTTCACCTGCAGGAAGAACTCAGTGTTGGTGTCCTTGGTGCTGAGCAGCATGGCGCTGAGTCCTGACGTCCCAGAGGTCATGGCCAAGATCAGCGGCTTCTCCGCGATGATCACCTTCTCCTCTCCTGCCGCGATGCGTCCGATGAGCTCGCGGTAGTGCTCGTATGTGGTGATGGGGTGACGTTCCCGGAAGCCATCGCTGTCTGAAAAATAACCATAAAACAGGCGGCTTTACGGTTTCTGTTCAGTTGCTGTTTAGTTTCCGTTCTGTCTGAGGTCTTCATTTCACTGATGAAAACAATGAAATGTGGTTGATAGCTCAGAAGAGACAGTAAGTCGATCTTTGTGTTGAAATTATCTATAACATATACTTTTTCTAGTCTGTGTTTTGAATATGACCATTTAGCTTTTAATACACCCATATTTTTTGGTCTTTCTTGTCCTGTCGCCTTCACTTCATTCCCAGCTGATACCATTACAATATTATACAGGTTATTAAGATATATTAAAACTCAATTTAACTTTTTAAAAAGACTGACATTAATACATAATATATAATATAATATAATATAATATAGATATAATAAGACCTGATCACTAGGGGGATTCACAAGCTACCCAAAAGTATATACAGTACTTATAAGTACGTTTGGTACTTTAAGTATATCTTGATACTTACACTTTTATACTTTTACATTTTGAATGCAGGACTTTTACTTATAACAGTATTTCGACACTATGGTATCACTCCTTATATTTCAGTAAAAGATCTCAATACTTTGATATTAATTGACAGAAATTTTGATTTTTCAAGCAAAAATATAAAGATAAGAAAATAAACATCAGAAGAACTATTATATAATAAATAACGTGAATACTGTGTAGTTGTGTTTGGTGCCTGGTCAAACATTATTGAGAGGGTTGGGGCTGATCTGGACCTCAGTACTGTAACATCCCGGTTACGGCCCCTGCTGTGCAGCCTGTGGCCCCTGACTATATATAAACAACACATAACGTTACATCACAGCAAGCCAGAGGGCGAGTCAGTGTCACGCTTTCACAACTCGTGCAGGCTGCCTGCACCGCATGGACGCCGTGAGATCTCGTCCTCACCTGTCACCGAGCTGAAGTCAAACCGCCGTCCGTAACGTGTGTTTGCGTTTTTCCGCAGGCGCTTCAGCAGCGTCTCCTCCTGGACCCGCCGCACGTTCAGCGTGTCCTCTTCGAGTTTCCTCCTCTGCCGCCTGCCCAGCCAGCCCACACCCTTCACCGCCACGTACTGACCGAGCAGACCGCCCGCCGTCCGGTTCTCACCTCTCATCTTCGAGCTTATGTCCCTCCAGATGAGCGCCACGCCGGCCAGAGAGCAGAGGCCGAGGGCGGCGGGCAGCGGCGGCGGCATCGCTGCGGAGGAAGAGCCGGAGTTACACAAGGGGCACACGGGGAGCCAGGTGGGGGCGCTGTCACACAACGACACGCAGTAAAAGGCAGCTAACTCGCACACGGTTTCGCTCCGTCAGGCTGCCATTAAAAAAAAACTACAACCTCCCCATCATTTCACACATCCGGCGTCATCGTGCCGGAGCCACTTACCCCGATCTGGTCCGATGATGGCGACAGCGAGCGATAAAACCGCAAAACAAAGCGGCAAAGCGACGCGAAACCAAGAGACAGGCATCGCGAGTTAACAGAGTGACCCGACGCGTCTGAAGGTTTTAAGTGTTACACATGGATAACAACGTTTAGGCAGCATTCACGTGACAACATAAACCTGAAGTTTTCCTCTCGCAGCTGTTTTCGAGCTGCTTCCGTGTTTGGGTCGCATCCTGTCGCGCTGATTGGCTGATTACAGGATGACGTAGGGCTGTCTGATTCACGCACGCACACACGCACGCAACCAAAAACAAAACTTTTAATGGAAAGTTGGTTCAAAGGTTTCTGTTTATAATGTTCTGCAAATTCCAAATACATGAAAAGAAACGAAAATACTTTATTAATGATATTCAACTTATATATATCTTTATTAAAGTTGCAACAGAGAGGGAGCAGCAAAGACTGAAATTACTTGAATGTGCATTTTTTTCCTTCTCCTACATATTCATTTATTAATCCTGAATGTAAAGAGCTCCCTGCAGTACAGTACCCTTATACATAATGCTTATATAATGCTTATATAGAATGTAACTGTATAAAGTTCAATATAGAAAGAAAAAAAGAGAGTATTTGTACAGTTGCACATATTACACCAGATTGTGGTTTGACATCTGTAAATTTCATATACACAATTTAAATGTACATATTTAATATGTTTCATATATATTCCAAACAATGCATGATAATAATCCAAATGTAGAGTAAGTATTACATACATACATACATGTTTGACTTATTTATTTATTCCTATTTTTTTTCTTAGCTGACATAATTATTGATGTATCATTGCTTACATGCAGTATGTTAAAGGTATTTGTTTGATCTTGCGTTGCACTGAATATACACAGCGATTAGTCATATTAGCATAATTTATACATTAGGTACAGGATTTATTATGTCTGTGGTTACTAATTTGAAAAGCAACGTGAGCATCAGAGCGGTAACATTACAGGTCTTGTCCTGAGCTGCAGAACATGTAATGAGTCCCTCTTGCCTCTGGCAGTACATTAGTCCACAGAAACCCCTTCATCCTCCCTCCTCATCAGAACCTGCACAAAGATCAGAGAAAACACTGAAACCTTTTGATGCAGGACTGTGCTGGAATCACAGCGATCTGCAGTTTGCTTACCTGTTTCATTTCCATGGTGACAGCTGATAATGAAAGAGGAAACAGGAATTTACATGGTGCACATGAAATGATAAACACACACGGTCAAGCTTACATAGATGCGTCTTTTTGGACTAACCTGCCCAATAAGAAGAGGGTAACACCAAAGGTCCATCGGCAGACGCACCACGGAGCAGCGCCCCCAGCCACGACACCTCAGCTGGGTTGTCTACAAGAAACTCCTCTGGTTCGTCCACACACTGCTCACACTCTGCCACAACATAAACACAGAGATGCTCAACGTATCCCCTTGATTTTTTATACAAAAATACCACAAATGCCAATATTCATGTCTTTATTTGCCCCTATTAGTTTGTCAATTTTCAGTGTCAAATTAGCAAGACACATTTTACAAAACTTAATTTTTGTGAAACCTTGAGTGGAATAGAGTATACAAGATGGGAAGTACAAACTAACAGCTGACAAACAAACGGAGAGTTGCAACGTCTTGGTTTTTTCCTTTTAGCTGACCTGTGACAAAGACTTTATCTTCCTCTTCCTCCTCCTCCTCCTCCTCCTCCTCCTCCTCCTCCTCCTCCTCCTCTCTGGACCACGTACCGGTTGTTTCAACTGCAACACTGCAGTCAGAGATGGAGGATGTGAGGCTGTTGCTCTGGAGACGGCGTGTTAAGAGTGATGTGTCACAGATGTAGGCCTCTTTGTAGAGCCGACAGGCTGCAGACAGACGGAGAAAAGACAAAAACACCTTTGGATTGTGATTATGTAAAAAACTTGTTTATAAGTCCTTTAATATTTGTTTTTCATGATGTACTTTTCAAAATGCTTTGGCTGAAGCTGAGAATAACTGACTTCATTAGGTTTTACCAGTGATATAGTTTAATTAAAAATGTTGTTTGTGAAGAATCAGTTCTCACAGGACAAAAGTCACAATATTAGACCTTGATTGACTGATGGGACTAGATGCTCTGTTAAATGACTTTAACAGTACTTTATTAGGTGTAACCAATCAATACCACTTATATTGCAGCCAGCTGTGACTTCTTGAGGGTTTATATCAAATTGTAGTTATAATAACTCATGGACATGTTTTAGTAAATGATGGGCATGAGATTGCTGACCCTGCATGTCTTCCAGCTGCTGGATGTAGCTGACTGCGTCTCTGGTGTTGATGTGGAGCCGGTGACTGTCACTGAGGTGCCTCAGGACGTGTTTGGAGTGGAAGGCTGAGGGAGTGTAATACACCAGCTTAGGGAGGCACAGAGAGCCCACCGCAGCGATTTCAAACCTGCTGACCTGGAGGGCAAGAGAGAGGTGCAGTACAATCCAAAATAACAAAACAAAGTTGTATGAGTGGGAATGTGGGAATATGGAAATGTATGTGACTATGTATGCTCAGATGTGTATGTGGTCTCTTGGACCAACCTGGAAAGTGAAGCGGTCAATATCGGTCCAGGAAAACTCATACAACAGACACTGCTTCCCTTCCACCTCCTTAAGAGAAATACACTCAGTTTACATTTTTAATATGTGCAAACTCAGGATTACATTTATTAGAAAAGTTCCAGAAAGTTTATTTCCATCTACAAGTCAAACCCTTCTCTAATTTTACTTTAAACTTATCTGTCATGTGGAGGACCCACCTGATAAATATGGAGTCCTTTCAATGCCACACCAATAAGAATTGAACTTCTCAGCTCTTTTTTCTTCTGTGCAGATAAAGAAGCCGAGTTTAGAACATAAAACATGAGCTCATGCAACAGGATTCTGCAGGGGAGAGTAATATTCTCATTATTGAAGATTATTGAGCCATGATGAGGCAAAACAGGTGATTCGATAACCAAATCAGTGGTGTTATGGTCATTAGGACCGTGTAAAAATGTGAGCTTCAGTCGTGTAATGTTTTACATTACATAGGGCTTTCTGCCCGAGTGTTACTTCATTACTGTTACAGTATTCTGGCGGTTTTCTTTGGTTAATTTAAACGTGGAGCCCGTGCGGGTCTGACCTGTCTCATCCTGTAGAAGGTGACTGGTCCATCCTGCAGACTGCTTGCCTCTTTTATGAACTGCAGGATGGCTTGGCTTCGTGACACACCTCTCAGCTCAACGTGCAACACCGGCGAGTGCTGGAGCAGGTAGTCTCGTCCACGGCGCTTTATCAGCTGAGGAGACAAGCATGTTACATACACACACATAAAAACTGTTATGATTTCCATGGATAGGTCCACACTTTTTTTTTATTTTTTACCCAAGAGGGGAAGTAATCTTCTGGCAGAAAGTAATGTCTGTGTTTTCTCTCCTGTCTTTCCTCTTCTCCACTCCCCTCTCTCTGCTCTAGATCTCCGACCTCAGCTTGAAGCGCTGAAGCTGCCAGCTTGAAGAACAAAGGCTCCTGATGGCGGCTCTGTGAACGCAGCACCTTCTGCCTCAGCTCAGCGTAGTAGAGCTGCTGCACTTTGCTGCTCCTTAAACAACCAAATAGGACACGGAGGTTGTCATAATGTGAAGATCGAAATATGGGAAGAACATTCATGATTTGTGTGTGCAGACAAATTAATATTCTTCAGAAAAAGATGCTGATGGGACACCAACTTACAATATTAGCAACCCACTCTCTACATAATACTGCACTCTCAGAAATAAGATGAATGGGACCTGGAAATATAGAGTCAAAGAGAAATATTGCTCAGTTTGAATTCTGTATATTACCTCTAGACAGTCTAGTTAATATTTAAAGAAACAAACAGAAATCATCATACAAAGACTTGATGCACGTTAAGTTAGATTAGAGTAATATGTATGATAATAAATCTTTCCTTGAACAATAATGGGACAAAAAATTGTTTGTGAGAACAACTCCCTAGATACAAGACAATACTGTAGATTATCACTGTATGTAAGTTCAAGAGTTCACTGAGGCACACTGCTACATGCACTGCTGTAGGTAAATCTTTTGAGAAAGGGATCGCACAGCTTAAATACAAAAACTTCAACTTAAATACAAAAAAATAAATAAAATAAAACTCACCATTGAGGATCCTCTGTTCCATCTTTTGCCAAAGTACTTTCTCAGCTTTTGCTCCAAATCAAGAAAGAAGTATTCACTATCTGAGAAACAAAATGCACAAATTAAACTAACACAGAGAAAAACAGGGCCTCGACATCCAGTAAGTTCATTCATTACAAGCAGCCTCCCTAAACTTCAGCATCCCACAATAAATGAATTCAAAACATTTTCTCTTGAACTCCCACACGGACACTAACTGACCTCTGAGGACAGCCAGACCAAAGACTTGGAATTCACTGACGCCAAACTGCTTCAACACACTATTCAACACCTCGTGGCCTCTGGCTCTCACCTAAAAACGCACACAAAACAAGAATAAGTACTTAAGAGTACATGGTGCATTCAGGGTCCATCCTGTGAGCTTTGGGTTCACACTTATAAAGCATTTTGGCTTTCTGATGTCAGCATTTTATTCATTATTGAGTATCAGACAGTTGTTTGGTCCAGCCCAGATAAATAGACATGGCACGAGAAGGACACTGGGGCCACTCACCTTGACAGTGCAGTCCAGGTGCTGCTTGTTTGGTAGAAGGATGCACACTTGTCGTTCCTGCTTCGTCCTCATGATCGCAAAGGCTTCAGTTCGTCTCAGGACTCCACATATCCTCCTCCTGTCCTCCCATGGGCCGTCCAGAACACGTCAGCCTTCCTCCCTAAACTGACACATAATGACTCCTGACTTTTGTTGACATAAAACATGGAAAAGCATCAAATCCTCACATTTCAGAGGCTGCAACCAGAGATCATTTGGCATTTTTGCTTGAAAAATTACTGAAACGATGAAATGGTTGTCTGTGTATATGTATTCATTTTTTTATTATCATATTTTTCTTTTCATCAGATGCATCTGCACAGTAACTAGAAAAATATTTTGTAATCACGCAGTTTCTTTTGGAGTAATGATATGGGTAATATCAATAAAGAGTATTATAAAAGAATTCGCTAAAAAAAACAAAAACAGTTTCTGTCCACCCCACCCCCCACCAAAAATAAAGACAAGAGACCATTGTTAATCTATCATTAATTTATTTAAAAATGAAATCTGATAATGCCAATTGTGCTTTGCTCTTAGAAAGCAAGAACAAAAAAGTGACACTTTTTTCCTTTAGTAGCTGGTGATTCTTTTTATAGTAACCACAAGTTCTCTGCTCTTGTGTGTGATTTTTTAAAACTACAATCTACAGTGTTCTTTTGGATTCCCACATGGAATAATCTGAAACATGCACAAAAACAGAACAAAAAAAACACAACCAAAGAACACTATAGTGCATTAAAAAGGCACCTGCTCCCCAGATACAGGCATTTTTTTTAATCCTACAAAGTTACATAGTTGTAGAAGGATGTTGTTAATGCAGCTTCAGTAGTAATGAGTCTCAACAATCCCCACAAGAAGTTCATAAAAACTGTATCATATCTGTACCGACTCCATCGAGTATTCTAAAATATCACATTGACCTTTTTGGGGACAGATGAGATACATTCAAGAGGTAACAAATTAACATCTCCTACACAGACATCTATCTTTCTCTGCAACATAATTCACATACTAGACTGTAAAATACAATTCTCAGGTTAAGTAGAGTTCACATTGAAGTGTCGATGACTAAAGGCGACCAGAGGAAACATGCAGTACAGTACATAAAGTGGTTTTATCCTGGTGGGGGTCCCCTCGGTGTAGGGACCGATACAGTTTCGGGATCACAAATTCTTTGAATGTCAAGATGCTCCCTATGAACTTGAGCAGGGACTATTTTTTGTGCACTCTGATCACATTACCATTTAAATAACATACTTTTCTGTTCTTCAACATGCTATGGGTGTCATTCACCGATCCTCAACAAGTAACCATTTCCATTTCAGGGATATTTTTTTAAGATAAATTTGAAAAACTGCATGAAAATATGCAGGTTTGTAATTATAAATAAAGCTGAACGTTGAGAAAAAGCATTTAAATTAGTTTTAACAAGCAGTATTGTAGACTTGTCTTTCAATATAAATATTCAGTTAAATGTATACCAGACACCATATTCCCATTTACTTTATTGCCCTGGAAGATCAAGAATTCACATTATCAAGGTCAGATTTCAGTTGGCATCCCCTCTAATAATTCATCAAACTTTCTCCACCCTTTCAAAACACACTCCTTCTTTTTCCTATCACTTGGCGTGCACTTTTACACCAACATTAACTTAGATTAGCTTAGTTGTACATTTATGTTTAATGCAAAATGTATTCATTTTTTGGCATTAAACACATAAGACAAAACCTAAACATTCACAGTCATGTCCTGTTATTTTACAATAAAAATGAAAACTGGTAAGTGCACAGGTATTGTGCAGTGAGGTTTCCGTACCAGGTTTTAATTTAGTAGTTTTGTAATTTTGGTTTGTTTCTGATTTTCATGATCAACACTTTCTGATACTGCAGTTTTTATTCCAACCAGTCTGACTCAATTTTCTTTGACACGTCCATTTTGGAACAAAAAGTGAAATGATCAGATCTACTTAATGGTAGTTTGAAGTGTGTTTTTTGGACATTTTTATACAGATTGTGTGAAAGTAAGACAGTGGTACTGAAACTCTGAAGAGAAGCATTGCTATAACCAAGAAAATTAAAGAATAGGTAAACCTGAAAGTTAATTATTTTGTTTTCATAAACATCACCGCTCCTTGCAGCATGTCTGCATTTAAAAGTAAACAAAGGAGAAAGATGTCCTCTCCTTTCTGTAAGAGTTTCTTGATAGTACAATAAAGACATTATCTTGTTCTCACAAATAGCAAACGTTTAGAGACGTGACCTTTTGTTCAGATGGATTACACAGTGGATACGTACCATTTATTTTTATCACACTATGCAGTTCATTTGTCTTGCGAATGCCCAACCTTACAATCGCTCTCTCAGCACTGATGCTAGAACGGCTTTTATACATTGTTTTATAATACAGGGGGGAGGGGGGGGGGGGAGGTGGTTATCCCAAATCTCTGCTTTCCCTGAAAGGCATGACGTAAGAGTTTTCTGAGCTTGTTGCGTTTCAACTTAAGTGGATGTGATGGTGATGGTGATGATGAAGTATTTGAATTGCTGTGCTATGTAACATTCATTGAAAAGTGAAACAGGTGTTACACAAACTCAGAGATCAAAGTCACTCTTCATCAAAAAACATGACGAAAAGTGTAACTGAATGCACTTAGATATTAGTGGTTTGAATGCACTTAACTGTAGATGCTTGTGATTTTAGGCTTTAACTGTGCTGGACTTTCAACAGGTACATTTTGTGTTTGCCAAGAAGATGTTATTGCACGGGCTGAACTGGTTTGCTGCTTAATTTTTTTTGATATTTTAAACCAGTAACTGTGCAGAATAACTGCCCAAAGCTGTCTATAAGGAGGATTTGATTTTGACATTTATTTTTGTAAAAGAAAATGTGGATATGTTCACATTTTGCAGGGACAAATCTTTCTATCTAATGTTCCTACATTATTAACTTTGATGAGTGCATGTATTAAATGCACTACAACTAAGAGACATATTGTCCTTGTTGCCTATGTACAGGAATTTGTTTTCAAAATTAGCCATGTTTTCTACTGTATGATAGTGGAGCGCACTGGAGAGAATACAGCAGCTTTACAAACGAGCAGAAAAAAATCAACATAAAAATGCCTTTGTTGTTGGTAATGTTTACCATTATTTTCTATGCATATTTTGCTTGTTCACTTGTATAGACGAAAGGCAGCTTGCTTTGTTCGGATTGCTGTAAAAGTGATCTTATTCACTAACCTGTTTGTATATTATATTTTCTGATAGTTTAAAATTTTATCATATTAAAACCTCGTGACTTCACTGGCAAAGTTCACAAAGAGAAGGTGATTCCTAGCGTACCTCTTCAAAGAACGATACATGTGTTATATCAGCTGCACAGTTCTAAGACAGGGAGTCAGAGACTGGAACAAAAAGGGAAGACTGGCTTCAAGTCTCTTCCGGCTAACAGCTATAACAGTTAGCGGCTGTTACATGAAGGCACTTCCTGGTAAAGCTTTCCACAGAGTAGCACCTGGGATTGTTTAGAAGTAACCAGTAGAAGCCCTTTAATGGAAGGAGCCTGGGGTCTGAGCTGGGCTGAAAGGTGTCTCGGTCACAGCAGGGTGAAACCTAAGATGTACTGCAGGAGTTTGTTCCGATTGGCCTGAGGTAGAAAGGTGCTGCTCAGCTGCAGAGTTGTCACCCGGTTCTCTCTTCTCTCCTTCAGGACCTACAGAAAATCAGAACACAAGACATCAGCACATCTCAAATTCAGCTGGAGGAACCTGAATGACACCCAAACCCTACTTTCCTAAGACTTTACTGTATTTTAATGTGTTTATAAAATGATATATATATATCATAAACCAACAATTTAAAGTCAAACACATGCTTACCCCAAGCTCTTTGAATGTCTTCACTGTGTTCTTAACCAAGTAATGAGTTGCACTTTCACCTGGAAAAAAGGAGATAACAAAGGACTCAATTTAATTAATCTAATCTAATTAAACCTGCTCATGACTGACATTTTATTTGTTAAAATGTTACTAGTTTTGCTGTGAGACTTGGCTGTGTCCATAAAAGATAACTATAGTGCTAATGTAATGACATTTCTTTGTATTATTATTGAAGGATAATACAAGAAATCATTACACAGTGCCCTTTATTTGTTTATTCCATGTTGAAAGAACTGCAATTTTGTGTGTACAGTAAGTGGGGAAACATTGCAGTGTTACCATAAGCAGCCACTCCTCTCTCTGTGCGGGTGAGCAGGTATCTGAAGAGCCTCTGGGTGTAGTCGGACTCAGCCATGGGCTGACTCAGACTGTGGACGAAGATCGCGGCCCCACTGTAGGCCTCCAGCACCGGGCTGACAAGTCGTTGTAGGAAGACGAAGAACTCCTGGTGCTCTGCAGAAACGCTCACCTGATTGACAAAAACAGGGAGAGAGAGAGTCAGTGACTGGCTGATCAAACACAACCTCAAAACACTTCTTGAAGTTGGTGCCACGTGGTAGTGATGCTGTTGGCTTTAATACAACATGGTCTTTTTAGATAAGTAACTAGACCTTTAGGTAGCGATCTCTCTGCTCCTCTCCAAAGTCGCTGTCCTCGTCTTCCTCATCGCTTCTCCAGGAGAGGGGCTCAGGGAACTTTTTGGGCCAAGGTTCCTCTGTGGGGCTGGGACTCAGTTCCTCCTGGTCCTCCTGACACACACACACACACACACACACAAATTAGACCATTTGGGACTTAACAGCACTTCCCAAGATGTGCACCATGAGTCCAATATTAGTCACAGTGGTATCTTTCATTTTTGTCCACCAGTAGTGAGGTTTGTATCTGTAAACTGACCTCTGCTACGTACAGAACTCCATACTGAATGAGCCGGGTCACTGCATCATGAAAAACCTGGTAAATAGTCTGACAGGGCTGTGGGACAGAGATGAGGAGAGACACTGTGAAACAGGAAACAAACCATGTGGAGTTGTATTTAAATTCTGTTTAAATGCACAACAGCATCAAAAAACAAAATTCACAAAACAGCTTTGTGATTATAAGTACTACTGTGTGTTGTCTTGCTTCAAGTCATGTAATAAAGTCTTTTAATATTTTACTTCAGACACTGCAAAGAAGCAAAAAGGGACAGGAAAGTGTATGTTTTTCAACTTAAAGAAGTACGTCCAAAACTTCTTCTTACTACATGCTGGACTCATTTTGTACAGGGCAAAGTTTAGAAAGCTGGTGACAATGTGCAGGACTTACTGGTGCCATAGACACCTCATTGATAAGGAAGTGGGAGAGTCCAGCAGCCTTGCGGATGAGTCTCTCCTGACTGAGAAGAAGGCTATTGGGATCAGAGGGCTGGTGATCCGACTCTGATTCCACGACTAGCTCTCGCTGCAGCGACAGGATGCTGCAGGCTGGAGATAAATCATAAACAAATTGAGCAGAGAAAAATTCCAACATTTACATCTGGCGTTGACTGATGGAATTTATAGTATTTAACTGTTTAAAGAGTAATGCAGCAAACACAACAACCTCTTGTCTCTACATACCAATAATTGCATCAGAAATGAAGACATGGAAAAGGCCATTGCTGTAAAAGTTGAGCTCAAAAAGCGCTGGTACAGTTTGGCTGGGTGCGATAGTGAACTCTCCGTTGCGATTCGCACTGCTGGTCACATTGACGCAGTTTCCCAGCAGGTGGAGGGCACGCATGACCACATCCTCGGAGTTCCCCGAAAAGCCTAGATCAAAGTCCCGTGACAGGATCTCCTCCTTCATGTTGAAGAAGTCTTCCACCAGCTTTGACAGCACCACCCCCTGGAGCAAAGTAGAGGAAAAACACAGCCTCAAAAAAATGTCTAGATACTTTGTGACTTTGCAAACTAATCAAAGCCAAGATTCAGTACAAAGTGCAACTGGCCTTGACTTTGTAATAAGCAACGCTGGCCAAAACCTCAGGAAAAGACAGACAATTTCAGTAATTGTTTTCCATCACCCACTTACATCAGTATGCCTGCAGAGGGCAGAGGCCCACCACTAATGTACAGAGGCGGTGAGAGAGAATGCAGGAAGAGAAGATTTCTAACAGAGAGGACATTTATTACTACCATGCAGAGCTTTGTGACATTTGGATCACCTTGGTGTAAGGGAGGGAGCGTGATGGATGAACAAGGAGGAAAAAAAGAGAAACACAAAAAGGAGTAGAAATTTGAGGAACAGAGGGAGGAAAAAAAATGCAAAGGGGAAGAGGGTGCAGTATACATTGGCAAAGCACCAGGAGAGGAGGTTATAAAGAAAACATGAAAGACAGCCAGGCTTACCTGTCTGTGTCTGTACAGCAGCAGACAGGCTACAATGTGGGTGGACATGATCGCTGATGACTTATTAGCCGCTGTGAGGGGAGACACAAAATAGGAAATAATGAGCAACACACAACAGACAACAATATCAAAGCAGAGACTTCTGGAGTTGACCGGTATGTCTTAACTAAGTCTGACAGTGATGCTACACAGCTGGAGGGCAACAATAAACACTTCTCCAACATTGAGAAAAAAAAATACATAAAAATTCAACATCCATAAATATATATAAATATAAATAAATATATATTTTTAATTTACAAGACAAAAAAACATGTGATGTTTCAATCATATACATTTTTTTTTGCAATGTACCAGGTTTGTTTTGGGTAATTTGGTATTTTCTTTTGAGAAACACAGGGTTAAAAAAGATCCAAAATAGTTTATTATAATTATAACACACTAGAAAGACAGAAAAGAAAAAATAATGTAGAGTGTGTACGCATGCGCACACGTCTTAGGTTACTCGTGGTCATCTTGGGCATAGTTCATGTTCAGGGGTGTAAAACATTTGTGAGCACTGGTACTGCATTCCTCCCCTCTTCTGCTTCTCTATCCTCCCCTCCATCCTATTGGCTGAAAACAACATGCCATCCAGCTGGAGGCTTTGTGATTGGCTGAGCATAAAAAGCAAACAGGCCTAGCATAGGAGAATGCAGCTGAATGAGCTGGGGGGAACCGGTTTCTGTAGTGCTACCCCAGGGCAAAAAGCCCTGAGTGATGTAAAGTGGATGGGCTGATGCTGTGCTGTGAGCGGTGGTAGATTTTAAATTAATGAAGGCAGTATGATGGATAGTATTTCATGAGTGGCAGCTTCAGCAAGCAGGTGCACCTTTCACACAGGATGAAAAGGAGACATATGTGCAGAAGAAAAAGAAGATTAAAGAAGGATGCCAAACAAAGCTGCAAACATGTTCTCCAATGTTTTTAATAAATGAGATGTGACAGGCTAAATATTGCCATATGAAATTGGCTGAATGTGTTATCCTGGTTGGAATACTTTGAATAATATGTTTTTGTGATGATTCATGACCTCATGTCAGTCTTACTTGATGGCTTTCTACACTACCAACTAAAACAAAATACAGCTTCAATTAGATTCATGGAGAGGCTGATAATGATCCCTAAATATTATTTAGTGAATTTCTTACTGAAGAGGACGTGCTTGGCCAGGTTGTTAATAAGTTGTCGTCTTAAGATGTCATCAGGCAGCTCTCTGTTCAGCTGCTCTTCCTCCTGCCCCTCAAACACCTGAGCGTCAGGTCTGGAAGAATAATAATTCAACATGTAAACACACAGTTTGACAACTGTCTTATTATGTCAGCCTGATGTGGTATGTATGATAATTTAAAAAGGTTTTCATGTCAAAATAAACTCTACACCAGTTCATTTCATTAAGTAGTTTCCTTCAGTCTTGTTGAACAGATTTATAATAAGAAAAATGTGCTGCTGAAGGGTTGATACTGATTGAAAACTAACATAAGCACAATGGCAAATGAATGAAACCACTATTTTAAGTTTTAATATAATATTTAGATGATAGTTTAAAGATGACATTACAAAAATAAATAGAGGGGCACCAAAAAGGCTTGAGCCTGCCCTGTGTACTACTTTTCTGCACAGGGGCTTTATGCAGCAAACAAACTGCCCTTTGTGTTTAAACAAACACTAATCTGAACTGAAGTAAAGTTAATATCTGAAGTATTACCCTCCTGAACCCGTGGCTGTTTCTGCTCACTTTCACTCTTTCTTTTTAATTCTAGCCTTATGGTGCAGTCATTATATGTACCAGCCAACCATGCCATATATATTCAAGACAGGATATGATAATATTTAGCATGGGAGTGTTACTATACATGCTATAGGGAACTTTTGTGAAATCCTGTTTGCAGTGAGTGTCCAGTCTGCTGGCATAAGCTTTGAAGTTGTGACTCCAGACCAGCTGAGGCAGACAACTTCTGACATTGAGGACGTAGTGTATGACTGTATCAGTGTTATTATGAAGTGACAGCGCTAAACTAAAGTGACCTCTGCCAAAGCTAAATCAAGTGCTGTGCTCAGATGTCAGATAACAGCCTGTGCTGTGAAGTAAGGGAAAAGTCAAGTTTGTGATATGAATGTTCATAATATCACAGGTTATACTGTGGGAGTGCTGGTTTGTGCGTGTGCACTGGTCAGAGGAGGGTATAACTGATTGCTGGAGTGAGGAGTGTGTGTATGTATGCCCTTACTGCGCAGAAATGATGGTGGGCATCAAGGTGTGTTCTAGGGACACTGGTGGTGGAATATGGCGGCTTCTCTGGCTGTCCAGGTACTCCTACATTTGGCACACAAAAGGTTCATTATAAATACAAACTCAGACAAAGAACCAGACTAATAACTGGGTGCTGGCTTTTCTAAACACCTTCTAAAACTACCTCCAGTTTGAACTTTATATAAGCCATAATCATGTTTTCTCAGTATATATTTTCACACTTTATTTTTTTTTTGCAATAAATATGTTGAGAAACAAAAAAGAATGCATGATGCGTCATTAAGACTCCTGCATTTGAAGCTTTGCAATATTTTTAGCACTTTAGCACTAAAAACTTGTTACAGTTATAGCTTCTAAAGCAAGCTACACATGTGGCCATAACAGCTGTACTTTTGTTTGTATAAAAGATGATATAAATCTGTGATCAGTCACCTTTAGGGAGAAAGGCTGGTTGAAGTCAACTCGGACGCAACCGTAGTTCTTCCTCAGCATCCTGAACACTCCACATGCTATTCCCCACAAACTCTCATTCTTCTTAGGTTTTCCCTGGTGGGATTGAGGATTTCAGACACAGCAAATACTTTATGAGTATCCCACTAACAAACAAAACTTTTTGTCCCTCTATTTATCTACAGCTACAATTTCAAAAGGTCGAATACTACATTATCTATTCTGTTTTTTATATATGACTTAGGATAACAGCTTTGTTGCCAAAGCAAAAGTACAAACAAACAACAGGCATCATCCAAGCACTTACCAGCTGCTCGCTATTGTAGTTGCCCTCAATGATACGATCATAAGAGATGCCAACTGGCACCACCAGTACATCTGCGATGGACCCATTGAACAGTGTGTCTACCACGATGGACAGCATGCCTGCACGCGCCGTAGACGGCTTACCGCTGCGGGAGCGGGTACCCTCCAGGTAGACCTCCAAAAACTGCTGCTGACGCAACAACTCCTCTGTATACTGAAGGAAGATTGATGAAACACAGAGAAAAAGGTTGACGTGAGAAAGTGAGTGGTGGGATGAAGATGAATGAAAAAAGGTGGCATTGAATGTCAAAAGTGAGACAAACGTGCAAACACTGTGTGTAAAGGTCATAACACCTTTAATGAAAATGTAATGTAAAAAACAACATTCAAGTAAAGTGAACGCTGTGCAGCAGCTGTGTATGCAGCCTGAATACAAGTTAAAAATGAGTGGTGGTCACTACAGGGAACTGGGCACGTGCCATGACAGTCATGTTGTGTAATGGTATCCACTTGAGTGCAGTATGTACACAGCTGTCTCTTGCTATGTGGAAGAGACGTTTTGTCCTGAAATGGATTCTTGGCTGGAGCATTTAGAGTAAGCTGTGGAGAGGACAGACATCCAGGTTTGGCTTTCACAGGAGGAGCAATTGAAATTAGACCAGCACATGGCTTTTTTTACTGCTTCACTTCTGTCTGAGAAGTTTGGCTAATCACGTTTCTGTGAGAGACACAGGCATGCCAGATTAAAATCTTAATTTCTACCAAATTTAAGTATTACAGGGTCCACTTTCCACAATAAGACTGGCAAACTTGTATACTTTAATGGGATGTGTTGTTAAATATTGGCGGTACAATGGGATAAAATCTAGGTCATCATGTCCAACAGTAACTCATGTCTTCAGCTGATAACTCTTATCTTAGGAGGCACAATACACAGCCTTTGTTGCTTTCATTACTCTCAACTCTCTTCCACAAACTCCAAACAAATTAACAGCAATTCTAAACTCTGATAGACTGGTACAATTAAGTAAATCCACTAAGCAGCCTAGCTATTTAGTAGAAAGCACATTTAGAGATTTCATGCTACAAGTAGCTTATGATGACAAAGCATTCATATTAATATTAGTTGTCATTCACATTAGTTCAACTTCAGGTTTTCTTATTAGTTGAAGCTTGTTAAGCCACATTATCCAAATACTAGAGCTGAACAAAAGGTTCACATTCCAATTTTAATCAGCCTCTACTTCTCATTCAGTCTATTCAAAAAGCTTTCGCACCAGCGGCTTTCTTGAGATGCAAAATGCACACATCAGGATGGAAATATGTTCCAACCAGTTTAACGGCAGGAAAGATTTACATGATTTTCCAAATTAATAACTTTTTACTTTACATTGACTTATACAGCTTACACCTGCAAACAAAACAAGACAGTTTGGGGATATTTGAAAGGCAAAACAATACCAATATCGCTATATCTATCTATCTGTCTATCTATCTCTCACTAAAATTATTATCCCTTTACAATTTTACCCAGGCCTGACCTACAGGAGTCAAAGCTGTTACCATAGTTACAAACTAATATAACCATCTGGTTACACTACTAATCTTCAGGTGGTAACATATATTGTATGTCATTGATGACAATGTGTCTAAGTATGTTAAACGATGTATAAACCTACATAAAAGGGCCCAGTAAAATTGACAGCATATAGTACAAGTAGGCTCGAGGTCAGTACAGTGAAAAAAAATCAGCATATCTCAGCCAAATACCATCTTACTTTTACAGCATAAGTTTACAGAAGTTACTTAGACACTGCTAGAGGATAGTAGTGACTTATTTAAAAGGTAAAAGGCTTTAATGTGTTAAATTGAGTCATTAATGAGTGAAAAGACTAACTGCTGAGTATGCCTAAAACTAGAAAGAGTGTTAAAGAAAGAGCTGGGCAAACATTATGCAACAGAGGCTTTTAACTCTCCCTGTCGATCACTTGGGAATGAAAAGAGCACATTTAGCAGAAAAGCATAAATATAACCTGCACTTACATAATAAATGCTCAGAAACACACACACACACACACACACACACACACACACACACACACACACAATTTAGAAATTGTATGTTAAACCAGCCTTTACTGTGGAAAATAAATATACTCTTGGGACTTACTGCTTGTAAGAGAGATCTATAGAGAATGTCTTTCTTCCCATTCCCTGTCTCCTCCATTTTCCGTCGAATGAAGAACCCTCCAAGTTTACGGATAAGGGTGCTGTAAACAAAGAAAGTCTGATCAAGTTTCTTCCATGCTAAACTTTCTACACTGGCAGCAAACACAAAATCTACTATGTCAATAAATGTCATTTTAAAAATCGTTACAGTCCAGTAATTACTACAGGCCAAACATGTTGATTATTGTGTCACTGTGATAAAAGGGTATCACTGTACTGCATTGATTCATCTTTACAAATTGTGATTATGATTAAATTGAAATTGTATTCCGTGTGATTTAAACAACAAAGTGTTGCTGACATCTGAACATAGGTGGCTCCCTATAATTTGGAATATTCTTCGTGTTGAACTGATCACTTGTGTATATCCCTGTTCTTCTGTAATGCTTTTTAAAAAATATTTTTAACTAAATTTCCTTAATATTTCATCCTCTGTATCTCATTCCAGAAGCATGAGGTGGTGAATTTGTTTCTGTTGTTTATAAGTAAAGATGATTAAGGTTGATACTTCTTTACCAATATCATAAGCACCCATGTACTATAAAAGATCAGTTTTAGAATCTGAAATACTATTTGAAGCAGGATAAAACAGGTTCACAACCTGCTGTCAGGCTGGCTACCGGCCATTTATATTCCATCAATGTAAAATCAGTGTCAATCTTTAGTCTCACTCTTTAGTTCACCTTTAATTCCTCTGTGATCTGTTTCCAGTGAAATCCCTTTCTTCTGATATCAAACTGTTCTTTGTGTTTTCATGTACAGAGAGCAGAAATACACTTTATTGCCAGATCAAACTTGACATGAAGCTTTGTAGGCCTTTTACCTGAGGATAGGGATGCTTAGGTTGTTTCCAGCAGCAATGTGTGGGGCTTTGATGTTGTGACAGAACAGGATTAAGGTGATGAGCAGGTAGTCAATGTGGGATTTGTGAACAGGGAGGAAGACCATGGGCACATTTTGCTGTAAAGACAAGACATAAATGATTTTTAAATAAACCAGCTTGTGTTTTAAAAAATGCTAATGGTTATGTAAAGGCTTAATCTTGTCTTCAAATCTTATCTATGTCTCCAGTGAATATTCCGTATATTTACCATGTATCCATCAGAAATGTATTCTGAATATTTCAGACTGCACTGATAAGAAAGTCTAAATTATGACTGTGTACATGGAAAACAAAAAGCCCTGTTATTGTGTCAGTTTGCGAAATGTATTTGTGTAGTGCCGGTTAGACACTGGGTTTAGCTGTCACAAATATGTGTATCAGATCATTTTTTGACGTGTGTGGTTGCTGCTGACCTCTGTAGCAGCTTTCTTGACCATTTCTAGCTGGCCCTTGTGGATCTGAATGCTCCAGAAGAAACCATTAAAGAGCCTCAGGAGGACCCATCCTGTCAGCCTGAACAAAACAACGAAAGTGAAGATGTGGAACAGAAACAAAGAGTCCACGAGTGGAGCTGTGCAGAATCTAGTCCATTTTAGTGTAAGGTAACATAATGCCATGCCTGTACTAGTGTACTATTCTACATTGAAATATATACTGCAGTACATTGAAAGAGTATTCTCTCCCAAAAAGCTGTGTTAATGGATTACAATATTCAATCAATCACTGAAAAACAACTGAGGTGAGATTTCTGGTATACAGTTTGTACCTGATAAAGGCTGGTGAAATGTTGGCGACCATCTCCTGCAGTAAAGCCCTGGCTTTCTGCTTCACTTTACTGACAGCCTTGTGCTCCTGGCCAGGCTGGCTGGCTGCAGCATCCAAATCTGTGGCTACATTCACAATAGCAGTTTCCACCCTGCAACGGACAAAACCACATCACGAAGATGAGGCTGCCATCTTCTAGCCTACAGACACCATCAATTAAAACATTTGAGTGCAGTATTGGTCCTATCAAAGTTTCCACTCCCGGTATAGTATAACAACACTAATGTTGACCATGTCTGGAGGCTCAGGCACATTCCAACAGTTGTCTCATGTTTCATTGGCTCTTGCCTGCTGTTGTTGAGCACGTTGTCCACTACATTCCTGGTGAACATGTCCTTGTTGACATCTCTCTCCATGACAAACAGTACATAACTCAGCCTGCGCGCCAGCCAACCCCGCTGTCTGCATGAACACACAGACACAAATATGCACCAGTGTATAAACAGAAACGTGCAAAGAAAATAACATTTTCAAATATACTGTAAACATGACTACACTAATGAATACATTAGCATGTTTTGTATAAACTATGTGATATAAATATCTGTTGATATATTTGTGAAAACATTTGATCAAAAGCTTTCTCTCATATACACACTGACTGAGACTATAAGACAAAACTTGGTCCATCTGTCTGTCTGTCCATATATTATAAAAAAACACACACACACACACACACACACACACACACAAAGACACACTGACTGTGATAGACAAAACTAAAAATACAAACTTGTTAATATTGACTTCAGCCCAGCTTGGCTCCAGCATGTCTCTGTCTACATGCTGATACAAAGCTACCTCTATCAAAAGATTGCCTTGGACTTTGAAAAAGCAAACTCATGTTTATATTGTTTGGTGTAGAGGTATAAAGGTGTCTTACTGCTAAGGTCAGTCACTCGATGCATGTGTCCTGCATCCACTGACAAACTCTTTGAATTATTCATCTGTCTACTTTTCCACTGTTTCACAGATTGGTCCTCCTGACTTAAAGCCATTTATTATACACAGGTTGTTAGGAGGGCCAGCACCTGTATTGATTGTACTATGCAGGAGGAACTGAAGCGCTTGCTTTTGTTGCAAAGGGATACTTAAGGTCATCAGGTCCCAAAGTAACATGTGAAAGCCAACCAGCTCAACATGTAGTTTTAAAAGTTGAATATGTTCCTCTTGCCAGGCCAATGGACTGCTCAGAGCAAAATACTGTGGAAGGAAGTGATACTATAATGAAACACAATTTTCTTTGTTTACCTGGTGTGGGTTTCATTGATGTAGATGACGTTGCGCAGTCCCAGAGAGGGAATACTGGTGTTGAACAGTCTCTCCTGGCATGGAAACAAAAATAATCATATTATGAACAGAAAAGAAGTTTCTTGAATCATCAACATGACTTCAACTAAGAGCCTTAGACAGTGATGGATTTGTAAATTTAAGAAATAAACACATAAAAAGGTATATTGGCTCATTATAGGACTAATATTTGCAAGCAATGCAGACTGGATTCCAGTTAAGCAATCCTTACAGAGCTAAACAAGCTGGACCAGTCAACATCTCATCTTGAGATACTGTGTCAGACCTGCATAAAAGTTACACTAAGTCAGACCAGTCTGGTCTGATTTTGCGTGATTTTTATTTATACAGTAGTTCCGAAGCATGTGCTGGAGGAAATTGTCTTTCTGCTGCCATTTCATTGTCTTGTCACAATCATTTTCTTGGTACCACAGATGCAGGAAAACTTCTCCCCTGCTATGTAAGTAAAATTTCCCTCTGATCATGTAAATATAACAGGGACAAACCAAACCTTTGCAAATGTAGCACATACACACAACAAGTGAAAAAAAGAGACTTCACCACTCTCATTTCATGATAAAAACTAACATGCCTGTTAAACAGTCTATAATTTGGGGTAAAATAGCAAAACGTGTGCTTTGAATTACAACGGGATATAGAAAAGATGGTTAATTCATTTAAAAAAACAATACCTTTTCATGTTGAATTTGACTTTTCTGCAGGTACTTTACACTGCATATCAATTTTCTTCTTAGTTATAAACATTTACATTAGAACAAATAATATCCTTGACCTGACTAGAGTCCAGCAGATGAACTCATGTTAGAGTGAACTGGCTGTAGTGTATCTTTACCCAGCTCTGTGGTGTACAGGAGTGACAGCAACGGCCCACGAAGGGCCTCTTTCTGTTCAGCAGGCCCTCCTTCCAGGTACTGGCAACACAGCGCAGGACTGAGGGGCTCGTGCTGCGGTCCTTGAAACACATCCACACACAAAGATCATTAAAAAGGTAAAGGAATAACATTACCCATATAATATGACCTATGGAGCATATAGGTGCTAAAACAAGATTAAATGCTTATGATCTGACAAGATGTGTAAGGTTGATCCTACTGTATAATGGCATTAAGAAGGTAAATTGTTGATCTGTGGCTTACCGAGTCATCATTGGGATGTTTCCAGCGGTTACACCACTGCTCTCCATTGTTGACCTGCAGCAACAAGCCATCTGACACCTCCATACTCTCTGCGGTCCTTTTCTCTCCCTCCAGATCACACACCACTAGCTGGCAAGCTGTCAAGACATAGGGAGATCATAAAGTTATATTTTAAATAATTTTAATGCAGCCATCACTCCTTGCAATTTGCAAGTTTTCATTTTCCAAGCAAAAGTATTGCCTGTTAGTTTACCTTACATTAGACAAGATTTAGATCTTACTTCAAATAAACCACGTGGGCATCTTAACAAAAACATACTGAGACAAAAAAAGACAAATTATTGCTACTGTACCAAAATTTGAGGACCTCATTATTTCAATTTTTAAGGGTGCTGTCAATTTATTCTACACAGGGTTAGTGTGAAGGTGCTCAAATTTGACTAGAATACAGAGTAGTTGATACATATTTAGCTTTAAATATAAAAAAAAACTTATCATTATTGATGCTGTAATATATACCTTTATATGTGTCTCTCAACATGGTGCAACATTTTCCACTGCTAAGCATTTTGAGTGCATGAGCACTGAGCATGAAACAAATGTCACCAGCCTCACTTCAACAGGAACGGTGAAGAAACGAAGTGTAACCAATAGCTACAAAAAAATGTCGTCCACTCCCACATAATGCATGGTATTAGTTCACTTCACACCTGTTTGCTCCAGTTGGGCCAGATTTTCTGAATAATGTCAGGGCTTCATTGTTTCAATTTGGGTACAGTCTTAGGGTTGGTCTATTGTTGTTCAAACAACTCCACTGCAGAAGGTATTGTACATTACACACCCAAATATCTTAGACTGGACAACCTTTGTACACAACCGGGTGACAGTCCTATTTTAAGAAAACACTGTTATGCAAATCAAATGCCTGGATATAGCAGTTTTACACTCCATCTAATCATTTGTTTAAGTATATTTTACATATTTAACAATTTCAGTTATACTTCTGCTAGTGAGCTATTTTAAATACCGGTATGCCACTGCTCAAGAATAGAAAGACTTCCTCATTTAATGAGCCACTCACACATCTTCAGACATCAAACAACTAACTTCCTATATGTTAATCATGACTTCTCATCCACTTTTGCACTTTTGAACTTTTTTTTGTTGAACAATTTCAACTGACAGAAAACTTGACAGAACTGACAGTGGGTTGCATCAGACATCTTTGGTGTGTTCAGCACACCTGCTAGTCAAAAATCTATAAATGGCCTCTGAATGTTTATAACAGGAGCATTTACGCTGATCAGGGCTGTGCCACCGAAACAGTCAGGGGCAATATAGAAATGGCATCTATATGGTGTACGGCAATTGCCAAAGAAAGGTACTTAAAAGTATTGAACTCTACAATTTTAGCTACATATGAAAAATTCACTAAATGAAATAGCATTCAAAATAACAGGGGGAGGCTAATTTTTAAGATAATTCATTCGTCTACTAGGCATTGTTATTATCTCTAATATGACGCTTTGTTTTTCTTGAATATTAACTGCAGACTTAAACAGTTTGTTATACTTGGTTTTTGTTTTAGATCTTGTATGATTGATTTTTTTTATATTTTTTTTTAAATGATATTGCTTATATTAAAACACCGTAACAGACTGTATCAGGTCATTATGTGACCTTTGAAGACCACATAAACATCACACATAATGGTCTCATACTATATTGGTTACTGTCCTGTTAACCTTTTTTTTTTTTACAATGGAGGTGTGCAGTGTCTGGGCCCCAAATACCTACAAAGACCAAAAAAAAAAAAAAAAAAAAAAAAAAACTTTGACACTGTTCCAGTCAGCCTGCTGTTTCCCATTTGTTTTCTGTCTGCTTATTAGCAGGTGGATGATGTGGTCACTTCAGTGGGACACACTGGGCTTAGTATGTTTGTCCCCATTCTAAACATTTCAGTGCTGGTGGAAAGACACTTGCCCGGAGCCCTGTTCAGTAATGGAAGATAGAAGTAAGACGATGATGTCAGGGTTTAAGGTCTACCAACGTGTAAATGCTTTTCTGACACAAACTGCAAAGACAGTACAAAGTGCAAAGATAATGAACAGAAAACACCATGGTCAGTGCCTCTCATTAGTTTGGAAATAGGTTAGTGAGTCAGTTTATAAATTAATGCTTTCACACCAAACATTGTAGAGTACGTGTGTCAGTTAAGGGACAGTGCAGATTCATATTTCTGTGAATAATAAGTCTGAGGGAGACGGCAGACATGCAGGCCTCTTGCTAAAAGTGTTCCTGCCTAACTAGCGTCCAGCAGTGGATGAATGGACTTTGAGCCATTGTCCTGTTGCAGTGTTGTGGCGGTAGTAGGTGATTCGCACACTGATGAGGGAACTAGGTTTTCAAAAGGGTCAATGACCGAGAGTACTCCACTTGATGGGGCGACTTTCTTGAAAGCAAAACGAAGAAGTTGAAGAATGAGCAGCTGAGCTGTCATTAGGTAACAGGTGGAGGTAGCCATGATGAAGCACTAAAGTTTTGCATGCAAGTAAATGTACTGACAAATAGGGCTATATTGCCACCTTTTTCAGTCTTCAAGGGAAAAAGAATACTAAGGTGATGTCAATCATATCATCCAAATAACTTCAATAAAGTGTGTCATCATGACAGAAATTTAGATCATATGTTTCTAGTTTGTTACAATGCTATTTTTATGAATGCACCAGGAAGCACACACCAATAGCCAATATTTATCCAGCCATATCAGCAAATGCAGCCTTAGATCTTGGATCTATCAAATACAGACAGGCATGTATTGAGAAAACGATGGCTTTGAATTTCTTTCTTTTCAGATTACAGAAACAACCCTGTTCATACACGCTGTTACACGACTGGGTTAATCCGACTCACATGCTCCGAGCTGTCTGCAGTAAGCAGGTCAAACAGGAGAAGTCTCAGGGTGACAGATGGGGCCGTGTAGATAACTACCAGGTCAGACAACAATGGCCCAAACCGGGCAGCCTGACGTCTGGTTCGGCGACAAAGTAACAACGTATTGTTTGACGAACGGTGCCTCGTAACACCCGGTTAAATGCCTCCATGTTCAGATGTAACCGAACAATAAACCGCGACTTGTGCACGTCGCATGGCACGCCGCCGAGCCTCAGGAGGCAAAGAAAAAAAAAAAACCTGACGCTGGGGCTTAAGCGAGTGCGGCGTCCATTTGGCCCGACGTTAGACCTACCGAGCAGGCGGTTAACGTTAACTTAATTAACGCCACCGGAGCCGAAACGGCGAACCGAGCTGAGCTTTTAAAAAAAAAAAAACCCATAACCGCCGCGGGTCCCTCCTGGACTCAATGTCAACGTAAAGTTAACCGGCTAACCGGTAAAAAAAAAAAAATAATCGGCCCCCTTTTTTTTTTTGGTGACTCCGTTAACGCAAAACCCCGCGAACGTGACAACGACGTCGTGCGGGAAAACGTTACCGCGGCGGCTTTGTTTCCATGACGATGCCCGCGCCGCTTTACTCGCGGTTACTCCAACGTCTGTCGGCGTGGCTAGCTCGCCGCTAGCCCGGTAGCCAGCCAGGCTCGGGAGGACGACCTCTCACTTACCTTGGATGTTGTGTTACGCTGACTCATAGCTCAGAAATTAAAGTCCTCGACAAATCTGCGGGCGGCCGGTGAAGGTCCCCCTCTGTGTGTCCTCCCTGCGAGAGCTCCGCTGTTTTTTGTTTGTTTTTTTTTGTTTGTTTTATCCTCGGAGGAAGCCGGTGCACCTCTGACAGGCAGAAATGTGTGACAGCAGGAGGCAGGAGCGCCGTTGTTTTGGTACGACGGCGGCGACGTGCCGGTTCTGCGAGCGGCCTGCGGAGGGCAGCACTCCGCCTATCCGACCACTCAGCCGCTACTGTCAGCCACCACACTTTTATTTTTTTTTTTTTTCTCCTCATGCCGGCATCGTGTTTCGATCAATTTATAGCACTTTTTTTTTTTTTTAAAGTGTGCTTTTATTTTGAAGGCCTGTTGAAATGTAAGTCCTGTTTTAACATAATCTCGACGAAACATCGACACAAACAAAACATAACAACAATAAAACCTACTCGTATACCTCAAATGACAATAAAACAAACGATTTTATTATGATATTATTTTTTATGGATGTAGTGCGTCCTCCAGTGGTCGAATATTTACAATACATTTTTTTCTTGGAGCGTACTACTGTGTTATGATGGGGGGTGATCGATCAATTCACTCAGTATACCTGAAGGCACAGTAAACGAATACATGTCACATTTAATATTCTCCCTTTAAACGATATCTAAACGCTTACTGCCACTGCTCAATCGATCGCTACATCTACTGAGTTTTCTGATATTGCCGCAGTTGAGTCACCCATGACAATGGCTATAATGGTATCGACTCAAGCGATCTATTTCCTTCGTTTCTACCAAGCTAGCGGCAGCCATGAGGTAAGATAGACGTTTGGCATTTAAATACGTGTTTTAGTATCAACAAGAAATCCATGGGGTCGTTGGATTGTCTCATTCAATAGAAGAGGGGACTGTTATTTGATTCGGACTCTATTCGATTTGGATTAAAGTTGTTTTTTGTTACCAGGCTCCGTGTAGCGTCGGGGCCTATGTTGCTGAGCTAACCAGACGTTAGCTGAATTAACCAAGACATGTCACAACATGTTACTGATACTCGGCGGCTGATCCGCTGGCAACAGTACAGTCTGCGAGCCTGTTTGTTAGTGTTAGTGGAAGAAGCTGATCAGTTAAGTCGGTTAAATTCTATTAACTAGCCGCAATTGGACTTTCCAGTTGCATAAAGGACTAATGTGTCTTTGTGTCAGTCCCTCTTGTGTTTTTGCATTGTACGCCTGGTGATTTAGTTAAAGGCGAAGCTGATGTCTCCTGCACACCTGTGAATCACAGCCGTCAGTCTGCCACCTCCTATCGAATCTGATGAAGGACAAAGTTAACTGGCAGCTGACAAATTGTTGCATCTTTTTATTAAACCAACCCCCAACACACATTTAAAAATTAATTCGGTGTTGTGACTGGACAGTGTGTACTGTTAAAAAACATCACTGGATTGGATAATAGAGGAAGATGGGATGTAGCAGTTGAGACCCAACAGTACTTTGACATTAATAACATATTTAACTTGTGCAGCTCTGGTGCTGTCACATCAGTATCAGGTGATGGCAAATACGTAACAGTGTATAGTAATCCAGCAATGAAGATTTGTGGTAGTAGTATACCTTGAATTGGGGATTATGAGAATATTATCTTTTTTTCGCATTTTACACTTTAAAAAAAGTCCTTTATAGCATGTACTTTATGTGTAATCCAGGTTTTAAAAAGTAGCAATGCAATAAAATCACTTACCATTAACCCTGGCAAGCAGTATTAAAGTGAATGAAGTATTTCGCTATAAAAACAACATATTATAACTTTAAATACAGAACTGGATTATACCCAAGGTGTTCATTTGCTGTGGACTGATCATCAATACAAGACTACACAGACCTCAGTGTTGAGAGGTGTGGGTTTTGGGAGGAGAGGCCCACTACTACTTGTTGTAATACGATTTAATTTCGTAGGGAATCTTAAAGGACTGTTAGCACTGTATGTATCTCACGACATGCAAAACTAATATGTCTTCACTGTTACAAGCATGCTCAGGCTCCAGAAGCGCTTGGCATCGAGCGTCTTGCGCTGTGGCAAGAAGAAGGTGTGGCTCGACCCAAACGAGACCAATGAGATTGCCAACGCAAACTCTCGTGAGTTGTTTCCTTTTCACTGAAGAGTTTTCTCTCTGTAGATTTGTGTGGTCTGGGCCCCTTTTTTAGGCCAGCATCTTTATTGCATTGTATTTATACTACAGGCCAGCAGATCCGAAAACTGGTGAAGGATGGACTTATCATCAGAAAACCTGTGACGGTCCATTCCCGTGCTCGCTGCCGCAAGAACACGTTGGCACGCCGCAAGGGACGTCACATGGGTTATGGTGGGTAATTGATTTACAAGCAATGTCCACATTTCTTTAAAACACACACCACTTTCACAGATTCCATGTTGCATGTCATTGTTTATTATTACAAAATGTATGAAATTAGCAACGCAATGCGCTACCATTTTATTTTTTGAATTTTAACTAAATTCCCCACTTTCCTCCTGCCCAGGTAAGAGAAAGGGTACAGCCAATGCTCGTATGCCAGAGAAGTTGTCATGGATGCGGCGCATGAGAATCCTGCGTCGTCTTCTTCGTCGCTACAGGGAGTCCAAGAAAATTGACAGGCACATGTAAGTGTGAATTTCAGCGCTCATTTCTCGAGAATAAGCCAGTGTAGATGGAATTCCATTTTCAGGAAGAGGACCCTCTGATGTATCATCTGTGTCCTCCAGGTACCACAGTCTCTATCTGAGGGCCAAGGGTAATGTCTTCAAAAACAAACGCATCCTGATGGAGCACATCCACAAACTGAAGGCAGATAAGGCTCGCAAGAAGCTTCTGGCGTAAGTTGCTCTTTTTATTGTGATGGGGGTGTTACATTTTTATAGCTTTATAACCCATATTAAGGTTTCAGAAGAGTCCACATATAATGACATGTTTTACCATTAGTTCACTGTTTTATGTCAAATTAATTTTCTTTTGTCTCCACCTCCCCTTTACCCTCCCAGTGACCAGGCTGAAGCTCGCCGCTCAAAGACAAAGGAGGCCCGCAAACGCAGAGAAGAGCGTCTCCTGGCTAAGAAAGAAGAGATCATCAAGAACTTGTCAAAGGAGGAGGAAACTGCAAAGAAGTGAATCTAAACTCTGAAGATTTCTTGTTAATAAATTTGGATAAAAGAGACTGTCATTGTTTTCTTATTATTGTGTGCCTGATGTCAGCTGTGGTCTTGAGAGGCCACAGCTGCAAAGTGTAGTATGGTAATGTTTTTAATATGGGTAAGAAAGGGCTGTGTGGCAATAGTCTCAACAGGTGGCAGCAGAGCACCAGTATCACATTTTGCAGAACATCAGCTGTCTACATTCATTTCAGTCACCCGGATGTTTAAAACACTGAAAGATTTAATAATTGATCTAATTTATTATGCCACGCATCTAAAATGCTTCATCAGTTTCATGTACAGTGTTAAATCTGATTTTAGTTGAATAACCCCTCCAGCAGACGGTCAGACTCAAAGATGGGCAGTTTCTGGGTAACCAAATAGTGACTGAGGATACTACTTAACAAAATGTAATTAATAGTGATTTATCTCATATAGTAGATTTAGCAATGCTTACTTGTATTGAACACAACAAAATGGTGATTCTCCTTGCTCTATATTAACCTTGCTCTATATTAAACTTGTGTGTATTACTAGAAATTGATGAAATGCATATTTTATAAGGCACTTTCAGAACCATCTATATATAATGGTTCCTCCCTTGCTGAGGCAGGGAGGTTATAAGTTTATAGAACATAATTTATTTATATGTATTGTGGACCTGCACTCTAGGCATCAACCACTATTTTAATTCAGCATCCACTCTTCAGAGACAGGGATAAGCCAATTTGGGGCCCTATAAATGTTGGTAGTGGGACCCTTAGTGTGTCCCCTCTGCTGATTGGGAGGGGTGGTGTTGTGCATTGGTGTAGGCAGCGTTATGACAGTGTCACAGCTCAGAAACTCCTCACCATGCTGATATTTATTAAACGTGGTTGTCAAATGTAAAACTTTATGGGGTGCAATTCTATAACAAGATTGGAATTGTCAGTAAACCAGCTGATGCACCTCATATCTTTCTAAATCTTTATTATACACATTTTAAGTATTCTGTGTTGGTCTGTTGTGCATTTGCACTACCTGCTCCTGGTTGTTTATTTATACAGATGATTGAACATAGAGCACTGCAGCATCTGCCTATCACCCTGATGTCCATCTTTATTTGTGTCAGTGATGCATTTCATCCATGACTTATCAATTTATCCACCAACTGTGTGAGCATCAGTCACTTTGAATTCAGCTTGTGTTGATTGGAGTTGACATTGGGGAAAAACCTCAGAGAAACTTAGACTTTGGAGTGTGGACAATTTATTTTTTCTGTCGCTGATTGTCCCATGCTGACATACAGATGAACCCAAACAGTTATGATGAGCTGCCCAAGTTTTATTAATACATGACTTAGCTATTAATAAATTATTTTCTTCATAAATTATTTTCTCTCCTTTGCTTTTTCCTGAAGGCGAGTAACAAAACCCCCAATTGACTATATCACACCTTCATACAAACATCGGCCATGCTCCAGTTTACAACCACTGTCAGCCACATTAAAGCTGTGCTGCTGACGCTCCAGTCATCCAGTCATTTTCTCTTCGTGCTCAGTTCTTGAAGGATTCCTTCTGTTATGCTCCCCGGAGAAGGTGTGACTGAAGTGTTTGCAGACGCAGCTGTCGCTAACCTGGACAGACAGGCTGCTGTGTGCTTCTGTCTGTGGAAATAAAAAGAGAATAAGGTGGATTCTCTTCAGATGATTCAAAGCAAATTATATTCGCCAATTGAGATCATATGTGAATGGTACTGGTGCTTGAACTTAACGGTTTGCTTATGACATATGGATACATATACCTATGACATGCTATAGTCAGGAATCTAGAAATACACAATTGACTTATGGACTAAGAACTCAAGGGTTCAACCTGTTTAGTTTTCTCCAACAACTTGCCCTGGAGAGTTCACTTCCTGTTCACTGGGAGATTCTGGATTGTAGAAGCTTCTGTCTGTGGATCATGTACCATCATGCATAAACAATAGGACACCCAATCTTTAGAAGCTGGCAGTGAAATACCCTTAAATTTAAAAAACCTTGGTTTCAAAGGCCATGAGGAGCTGGAATGAAAGCTTACACAGCATAATGCATCTGCTTACACTGCCATTTTGTCACATGCTTTAATTTAATTTTGATACACATACTTTACTAAAATGCAATTTAAATGTAATCATTACTAATTGAATCTGCTATATATACAGTATTTACATTATATATATAAAGACAAAAACATCCATATAAATAATGTGAGATCTTCAGAGAGACGTCATAGGGTTTGCTGAAAGAGAAAACAGGCTTTATGCAGCGAGGCCATTTTGTAGCTCGGTTAATGTATTTCTTCATTACCAGGAGGCACTCCTATTTCCTGAAGCGTGAGCCTTAATGGGATTAGATAAGGAGAGGAATATGAGATGAAACGAAGCAGCGCTCTTTATTACAGTTGGCCTTCAACCCAGGCAAAACAAATGGAGCACACTCAAGAGTTCAGGGGATCTTTAATATCAATTGAGATGAGGAGATGAAGGTAATTAAAGGGCGATTATTTTGAAATATAAAAACAGTTATCTAACATGTCAAAGAATGACCCTGCACATGCCAGTTTGACGACCCCGTTTACATTGTGTGTTGGGCTGTCTCTAACATTGACTCTAACATGTACAAAATGTTGTCAGGTATCATGAGACCATTTTGAATTCCCAGGATGGATTGGTAAACGTCGAGTGGGATGTGCTGTAATCCTCACCTAACACCACGGTCACCTGCCTATATTAACCTCATCGCACTTTGCCCATTTTAACTACCACACGGTGGTATTTTGTCTATTTTCTCTTTCCTCACGTTATCATTTCACTCACCTGTGTTACATCGCTGCTTTGGTTTATATATGGAGAGGATCCAGGAGATCTAATTCTTTCTTTCATTTTTGTCTTTTTCAAGGGATTAATAGTGCTCAGTGATACAGATCGCAGATCTGTTGGCCAGACAGTTCTGTCAGATCTTATATCCAGATAGACGCCTCAGACCTGTCTTCTTAAAACCAGGTCATGTGCTTTTACACCGCTTCACACTCATCCAGTGTTTTCTACACACACAGACACTGCTCAATACTGAAACATATCTAAAATCAAGGAAATCACAGCAGATCTTGAGGTACGAGTGTGCTAGCTCAAATAAGGGCATTACTAATGGTATTAACTATTGTACACAAGGTAATAATACATAGTAGTCAACTGCTGCCTTTGGAAGTGACAGCTTTCTGGTCACAGCACATTTCATTCAACTTCAGGTGGCAGCTGTCATTGCTTTCATGTTCTCTTGTACCATTTACACTGAAAATAAGAGCATTTGGTAAGCAATTCTACGATACGTGATTTTAGTTGGCTTGTAACGTGGTTACAACGGATTGCTAATGTATGTTTGCTGATAAACACCTTGTCGACCTTCAATTAACTGAACAATTTTCACTTAATGAAACATTTTTTGTCTCTCCTGCTAGAAAAATAAGGAGGTCTGTATTGCTTTTCCAGCTGCGTCAGTCTTAGTGTAGGATGACATGTGGGTTATTGGGTACTCAGGTGTTCAGTTAGAGGTCAGAATGCATCACATGGTGCAGGCTGGACTGTAATCTAATATGAGACTTGATGCACATACGAGGAAGAAATCACAGTGGCAATTATGGGAAGCATATGATGCTTTGGGACATAATCTTTGTTGTTTTAACAAAACAAAGGGCTAGTGATCATTTCTACCCAGTCGATTTTTATAGGGTTATAGTCTTCTAGTAATGGTCACCGGCTAAAATAGCAGCTTATTCAAAGCAAACACTGACATTATAGTCAACAAAGCTTCTTCTATGACACAAGTTCTCTCCCAGTTTTCCGGTGATCTGGGAGGTGTCTGATATTTTGGCAAATATTGTCAAAATCCATGCACCACATGTGAACAAAAAATACAGTGGGTCTTGGGCTACACAATAAATTTGAGTTAATAATATTATGATATAATAAATGTTACTTGTTTGTTCAGAATGACAAGGTATGGCTTTGCAGTACAGCCTTCCATCCTCTGCTAAGGGGCCACAGCTTACAGTAAGAGCAGACAGAGCTTAACAGCAAACTAAACAAAATGGATCAATACAGCTATTGCCCGTACCAGATACAGCAGTAAACTAAATGCTTCACTTAATAATAAATGAGTCAGCTAGGCTCATTCATCAATAACTAATTAAAATGCTAAATAAATCTGTTTTCTGCTGCACGATCAGATGATGACTAATTTTGTTACGTTTTACAAGAAGTGTGTGAAATTTAAGTAATATATTCAGTGTTTGGTTGAAAAAATGCAGCAGGAATGAAATGGTTTACAGAGATTTGTTAACGACCAACAGTCCTGACATTTAACCCTTTATACATGAGCATGACTGTTATGGATACACCAAGAAAGAAGAACTACATATATAGACACTGAATACCAGAAAAAACAATCAGATATGAACAAAAGGATGAAAAGAGAAACAAACCCCTGAGGAGAGAGCTAGAGGAGAATCTAAGAATAGAACAAAAAACACTCTTTACAAAGCTAAAATATCAAAACTTTTGAGCAAATTTTAAAGTGTGAATCATGTGTGACAGTTTTCCTCACATCTACACACAAATTTTTGCTTTAATCATGCCAGTTCTTGAGCTCGAAGTCCAGATGGATTCCCTCATTAAAAGAAAGAAGAAAATAATTTCTCATGTCTAATCGATGATGAAACCAATTTTGAGCATTAGGGAAAATGCAGAGTCATGAAAGTGAGCTACCACATTTTAATTACACTGAAAATCTCTTGAAGGTGGCAGCAGGGTCAGGGGAAAAAAAATGACCCTGCTAATTATTGGATGCAATTTCACGAACTTTATTGTGTACATGATGTTTGGAATAGATGAAAGGATGTAAAAGTGATTTAGGCTGGAGATGCATGTGTACTTTGACCTGTATATGTTGTCGTGTACTGTCAGTTGTTTGGGCATTTTGTAATTCCACTTTATGCAGTGCAGACATTTTCACCAATATCACAACTAAGGGAATAGAACATTTTTTCCCCCGGTCTTCATCCATCTGCTCTTTCTTGTTATTGTATTTTTCTGTCTCCTTCCTGTCCTCCTCTACCCTTTTTCTCAAAAGCTTGCACTTTTTTTTTTTTGTAAAAACATACCAGGCAAGGCAAGGCAAGACTTATTACCAACTCTCCCCCTGTCTTGCTGATTCTTCAGTATGCTGAATATTCTGCCTTTTTCATCTCTCTATTTGTCATAACAAAGTTGTTGACTTGGGCGGCGGGAGGAAAAAGTAGCTCCAGCTGATAGCAAGCAAAGCATCTTTAGCAAAACAGAACAGCCCCAATTATCCTCTAATCCCTGCAACTTGAAGATAGAAACCCCAAAGTCTGTGACACACTTCAAATTGAATAGATTAGTTTTGCCTATCCTCTTCATACCCGGACAGGACATTTTAGAAGGCCCTTTTTGGGAATATGACTAAATTGAGGACTTGGCTGAATAGAGCCTATCGTAAGGAAAACAATAGACTGGTGGAATGCATATATATATTTATATCTAGGCAGAGAAAAGAGCTGAGGCGGAGTAGCTGAAAAATTAATATCTTCAGATCCACCAATGCACCGTAGCATGAGCCTTGGGGAGAGAGAGCGCAAAGAAAACCTGTCCCGTGGATTTCGAATCCTTTTCTTAGCGACTTAATGGATTTTGAAGTTTGCTTTCAAGATTTTAGAGCATGTTGGATTTGGAAACCATTTAAGGGCAGCGAGGGCTGCGGGTGGGTAGGTGAGGCATAAAAAGGACCTGTGGCAACACACTCTCCGATCATTATGCCTGAGAAGAAGCACACAGCCGTCTGGCTGAGAGAGAATCACAGAGCTTCTGTGTATTGTCCTACAAAGCCAAAACACGGTTACAATCAAAACTGAGTTGAGACCAGAATCTGAGAAAGTAAAAAGTAACTGGTGAAATGACCACAGCACGCAGTACGTAGTTAAATTCAAACATAATGAAGAAAACAAGTAACACCAGAGTAGCAGTCACTGCTTTGTCAGCTTTCAGCCATGTAGGGAATTCATGCGATTTGATGTGGTTTTTAAATCACATATTTAAAGGTCAAATTAGTAAGTTAACATAGTGCATTTATTTATAGAAAATTTGCATTTTCCCTGCCCTCTTGAGATTGTCCATACATTTTAGGTCTCTAGGTCTGTGGCAACTTGTTTTTAAAAACATTTTTTAAATAAAAAGCCTTTCGTCTCAACTTCACTGTTTCTATAGTATACTCTCTGCCTTTTTAGGCAGAGCACATACAAAGTCTCCACAGTCATAATAATGTAGGCTCTACGCCACAGCATAATGTCCTCAGAGAGTGGTAGGCTACAGCATTGTGTGCCAGATGGAGTAAGTGTGGAACAACAAAGCAGTAAGTAACTAGGACACCAGGACACTTACGTGACAAAAAGAGTGTGTTTACCCAATAATTAAGGAGGTAGAAACTCTGTCTTCGTGTGGAGATAAATCAACGGAGGTCCTGCAGTCATTAACAAGCATGGATGCTAAAGCAAACTAATCTTTTTAAACCCCCTTGATCGAAGCCATGGATAAAGCAAGCTGGTGAACTTATACACATTAAAAACACCCTCCTCTCCAGCCAAGAGCCACATCCTCATGACCTTGCGCCTTAATTGTGCTGCTCTTTGATTTTCCTTTTGCGGACGTGTCAAGAGGCATACAATAACATCAAAGCTACATAATGGCGAAAGGTTAAAGATGAAGAGGAAAAACATGTAAGTGGTCATTACTGATGAAAAGCCGTGGTGGGTGGAGTGTTACGGAGTTTAGTCCTGTTGCAGTGTGGAGTGGTGGAGTAAAAGCACTGAGAGCAGGTGTGGAGGTGGGGTGGATCTGCAGGACTGGAACTTGGTGTTGTGTTTTCACGAGGTGTCATGGGCTTAATTCAGAGAAACATCTGTGATAACCAATGAAACAACCATCTGGCTTACAGGGCAACTTCCTGTGTAGACATTCACCGCAGTTTATTGGATACGGTCAGATACAACCAATATAGTGGTACCTAAAATATACATTTTACAATAGCAAATTTTGTTAACAGTAAATATGTCAATTTACACATTACAGGAAACACTTCCCGTAATTGCCAAATTTTTGAATTACATGTTGGAGATTCAAGGTTATGTGCCCATTGATTGGATGCTCAATTTTCATTATGTTTTTGTACTTATGTGAATAAAAGAGGTCCTTGTTGTAATGATTGCTAAGGAGCAATCGGTTATTTCAAGCAATGGTGGATAATAACTTGACAAAGCAGCATCCATCAATCACATGATTTAAAGGGTAATTTAATTCATTTGTGTATTGTTTCTTGCGACAAAAAAGGTTTTTGGGGACTTTGGAATTTCCATCAGATTGTTCAATCCTGCAGAGCTCTATTCTGTTTCTATTCACTGTGAGTCTACAATGACTCTTTTTCATAAATGTTTTATCTATAAGCCAATATCTTTTATGATGGAAAGATGATTTTTGAAACTGTTCAGATGATGATGGGTTGAGGCTAATCCATTCTCATAAATAAAAACTTTCTTGATCTCTTTTTATTGTGAGTGAGAATAAACAGTAAATCACCCTGGGCATCCCCTAAAATACTGATTCCTTAGAAGCAAAGAAGCATCTGAGGTTCCTCGAATCTGTCATTCCCAGTGTAGCATGCTTCAAAGACAGCTTTCATGTGTCAACCCCGGGGCCTATTTTCTCTGTCCCATTCAACCTCTATGATCCACTCAGAGGACATGCGCTGACTTTTCACTATTCAGGCTGGAAGCCCTAGACCTCGGTGTACCAACTTTTACCTCTGGACTCTGCCATGCGGTGCTCATTCCTGTCACTGAGAGTGTGTTTGTGCAAGCAGCATCCTGAGAAAAGCGGAGGTAAACTCAGCGGCAGGAGATGAGACCATGCATTAAACATGCCATCTCTGTGTACCTTCTTCATTTTTAATGGTCCAGTTGGCCAGGGGTCTGCAAGAATGTAAACATGACTGGAACCCGAGGATGGTGACAGCATAAGGCAGAGAAGAGGAAAAGACAAGTTTAAATCCAGAATTCAGGAGTGGTCATCAAAGCTTACAGCTGGAGCACGAGGTGTCGATAGTCTCATACACATCATTGCAACAATATTCACAAGTGTTTTAGGTTTAAGAGTGTTGTTGATTAAAGATGACAACATAAAACCAGGGGAACAAACCAGATGGTGATTATAGCTATTTAAAGCTGTGCTTCACAGTTCGTTCCCTTTTATTTCAACTTTAGTTTCATTTGAAGCTGCTATAATCAGTATTTTATTATTAGCAATGTATCAAATGACTGCGTATGGTATGTAAAAGGTATTGCTTGTACTGACCAACCAACGGAGCCTTATGATCCATCTCCCCTCAGCTCTATACAGCGGCGTCTTTCAGCTCATTTTTTTAACTTAACAGGCAACTACTGTTGTGCTTTCATCAGCATACAGATTTCAGACACAGCTGGCAGCTATTTTCTGCAAAAAAACTCTAAAACCTCTAAAAACCCACAGTATGATACCTGCTCAGCACCAAATGGCAGACACAAAGGTGAACATATTGGAGATATTTCTGAGCTAAAGTGAGAGCATATATTGGACATTCTACAAGCCACTTTCTGCTTTTTCAAGTTGTCCATTTCAACACCAATAAAATGACAATGTCACAGCTTGTTTTTGCTGCCCTCAAGTAGCAAAACAATCAGTTAATGCAGTTTTAAATGAAAAAGGTTGTGAATTTATTTTTGTAAATGATCTAGTATTTCAGTGAGTAAAGAATATTTTCATGTGATAACTGTAGATTTTAGGATTCAGGTTTCATAGCCCCTGAAATGCAGCAAATGGAGCAACACCTGTAAACTATTTGGCTCACACGACGTACTCAACTAGTTGCAGCATATATCCACTGCACACTTTGCAACAAGGTGTCAGTACACTGCTGCTGCTCATATAGCAAATTCATAAATCCCATCTCCAACCTAAGAATCCAACTGTAGGCCCCATTGTTACCCTTAAGGGTAAAATGTATTATCGTCGTGACACGGTCAGAGCCTAAACACTCGATATCAACCATGAATGTATTTACATAGTAAATGTGTTCAATGTGAGCTGGCTGACAGAAGGAAGCATCCACCAAGTGTGATTTTACAGTGTGTCTTTCACTAACTGAGGCAAGATTTTCATATTTAAAGCTTCGTAAAGATTTGTGTGTAATACCCTCTTGCGTACACTGAATAAAACAGACAGTAAGAGGAAGTGAGGGATAGGAGATTATTTTTATTTGCGTGTTTGATGCAGGGGTCGGTAAGGTGTTTTTTCTTTTTGTCTGCCAAGCACCAGAAAGCTTTATTTTCCTCTGACTGTGCTTCCCTCTCCCTCTGCCTGCCTATATAATCAAGTGCTATTTTGAGCACGGATTTTCTTCCAGAATTTGCATTTTTGCTATAGTCCTGCTGCCTGTTAACGCCCTTGTGCTGCGATCATCACCCCTACTGCGAGTCTGTCCAGCAGCTGCTGCTCAGTTTTGAAAGATGCAAAGAAGTGAGCGTGAGCATTTTAGGACAGGGAATGATTGTGTAACAAATCACACATTTAATGAGCCATTTAACTTTGTTTTCTGGAGCGGGGCGTGATACGCTCAGGACCAGTCTCTTTGACGCCCTCGGTTAGGATTTGTTGCCCCAAACTAAACACTTCAGTGTCTTGTCGTGATGTTGATGGATATAGCGTGAAAGGAAAGGGAAAATGATTTGCTAAGGGAGAGGGCGTTACTCAGCCTTACATTCTCTGCTTATCATTATCAGAAAGAGAATTTCTGAGAAGGATTTCAACTTCCTCTGCTCACTGTCATGATAGAGAAAGCGAGAGAGCTCGGTGGTACAGTAAGTGGAGAGCACCATGCCATCTTGAGCACCAAAGTCAGCAATTTTATAAAATGTACGAGCAGCTCGATGTGCTGCCAGTTGCACACATTTCTGTCTCTCTCTCTCTCTCTCTCTACGAAAGACGAAAATCACATTTGATCCAATTTGATAACAGAATTGGGTCATGATTTGAGAAATGTTCCTCACACCACAGCAGGGACACACACAACACACAGACACACAGACACACTCACACACACACTCACACGCACACATACACACACCCAAACTCTCTCGCCAGCTTAGTCTATGGCCTGCCAGCAGCTCCTCCATTGCCAATTAATTTTATTGGGAGTTAATCATATTATTTATGGTCATTAAGAACAAGAAGTCCTCTCAGGCTCTGCACTGTCAACTCAAATGAAATATTTCAGTGTAATTCTCTGGCCATGAAGGGGAACATTTTCCATTTGGATTCAATAGCTTATGAATTTAGGTGTGAAATTACACATTGGTTTTGAGGTTAAAGTGCAGACTTCCGGCTTCAAATTAGTGCTCTTTAAGCACATAGCAGGCAAAAGTGGGTGGATGAAAGCAAGGACCATTTAGGCTTATGTTTTTTTTATATAATGTTTTTAGCCAGTGTCGGTCTGTGGGTCTCAGTCGCCCGCCACTCTGGTCCAGACTGAAATATCTCAACAATTGGATGCATTGCCATGAAATTTGACACAGATATCCGTTTTCACCTTAGGATGAATTTTAGTGACTTCATGGCAATCCCCTGGCTCCTCATCTAGCACCACCACCAGGTCAAAATTGTGTCCAGCACTATTTTATGGCCCAATTCCTGTGTTTTGTGCCATTTATCTAATTAATGCTAAACTAAGGTGGTGTACATGGTAAACATTATACCTACTACACTGCATTTATCTCAAGGACAACCTAACAGAGCCACTAGTAGGGCTGTACACTCTTAATCTTCTTAGAAATGTGCACAGTACCTATGGTTTTATTAACATAATCTGGTTGTGGCACCGGTCTTTTGCCAGTAATGTCCTATAAAAAATGGTGGAAAAAAATGTCCTTCATCGTAAAGTCACTGTTGAGGTTCATGTCTTCAACAAACTGATTAAACAGTGAAATATGTCGCCCGACCTTCCTTTCATTTATCACATCAACTCATGAAGAAGTGTGGCTGACAGCATTACTAATTAAAGTCAGGGTCCCTGTCTGATTGACTGGTCAGAGCATAGTTTATATGAGGGATGGACAGTCTTGATTGGGGCAAAAAAAATAGTAGTGAAGGACATGAGGAACAAGCTACTCCAGTGACTGGTCTGCTGGGTGCCAAGTGTCCCACTATGTGGTGGAAAGTCACAAACTACATTTACTCAAGTCTTCTACTTCACTACAATGTGTACTTCACTTAAATCTTTCCTGTCTATGCTACTTTATACTTCTTTCCACTACATTTCAGAGGGACATACTGTACTATTTACTCAACCATATTTATTTCCCACATAGCTACTTGATACTTTCACATACAAAACATATTAGTTTATAAAATATGATGAATTGTTATAGATTAAAGTATCTAACAAAGTAATTAAAATTAGCTCTACCTCGGTCAACTACAAAATTAACGTACTGCTTAAATGCAATATTAAAAGTGATAGCTTACAACATAATAATTTAACACTTTTTAGGTGAATTTTGTATAGGAGGTACTTTAACTTTTGATCCTTTATAAATATTGTTGCTGATACTGTATCTTTTATTTAAGTTAACTTTTAAATGCAGAACTTTTACTTTTAATGTATTTTTTATAATGTGGTATTGCTACTTTTATGTAAGTACAGTTTATACTGCTGGCTTTACAGTAATTCCAGCATTTATGAGGTAAAAACACAGTTTAGGAATTCAGTTGTCATTTGATCATTGCAGCCAGATCTTTTCATGATCTGGCTGGGGTGACTTTTCAGAAGAAGAAAGACAGTTGTTTTGAAAAAATATTTATTAACCCAGACTTATAATAGTAGCACTAATTAAAGCTGCAATGTACTGCCTTTATTAATAATGTAATAAGCTCTTTGTAAACCACACCTTCATTTCACCCTGCTCTGCCTTTTTGACAGAGAGACCAAAATACACAACCTGAGGAACAAAGTATGAATTATTTCTCAAATAAAAGAGCACACAACTTGACAGTTCATCTGACTTTATTAAGAGATGTGAGGATCAAAGGGCAGCTAGCCATGCAAAGAACTAGCTTGGTAGTGTGCATTAAGGTGAGAAAGCGTATTCACCTGGGTAATACTGATCCTGAGCCAACCTTGGTTCTAGTCAGTGAATGTAATGATTAGGATTAGCAGACCGATCCAAGATGGACATTTTGCAAAAGCTGCACTACTCCCAAAGCTGGAGTCCAAATTCAAATATTTGCAAAAAGCACAGGTATACACTGACACACGTGTGGCTATGCTGGAAATAAGCGGAGTACAAAATAAAGTGAGTGACTAGAACTGTTGTGCATAGTATTTGAAAAGACTTGTGCTGACAGGGTTAGGTGTTAATTGAGCAAAGGGATGCATACATTGGTAAGTGGGACAATAAACAATAATCTCCTGTTATTTATAACTGTGAAGTTAATGCCCTTAGTTGGCTCCTGGATAGCTGCAAACCTCTTGGTCAGAGTTCTATTCAGAGCCAATATATACAGTATCTTTATAAGGCTATTTACAAATACTGACATATGTTTATTTACAGTTATTGCTGCAACAGAGGCAGTTTGTCACTGTCTTATGGTTTATAATGACAGAGCAATAAATCAAATGATGTATGGTGATTTTGCCTTGTATCACCTTAAATAACAGCAACAATAACAGTCCCTCAGAGTGATTTCGAAGTAATCACGTGTGCTGGGAGAAACATTAGTCATTCATCAAAAATTCATCACATTTTTGACAACTGATGTTTGGTACTTGAACCTCTGAGACTGAAAGTTTTCACCACTTTTTGTACAATTAACACTGAATTTGGTTTTTTATCCATCATCCTGAATTACAGTATTTCTTTGCTCTGATCTTCCATGCAAGAAAAAGCAAGTACATCAGAAAAGTCAAGACAGCACATCATCCTCATGTTGTAGTACACAACCAGATATGACAGCGAATATTACAGGACATTACATATAGATAAACAACGTTGAGAATATAATGACAGGAATCAGATTCTAGTGGTTGATTTTAGAGTTACATGGCAGAGAATGAACTATAAAATCTATGTGTGTTAGTGTGTGTAAAGGGATTGTGATTGAAGGGCAAACTGAGAAAAAAGCTCCCCAAGGTGCACGGAAAGCATTTGTCACATTGGAGCTGTGAAGAGCACAAATGTACTGTAATCTAATCACTGGAGAGCAGTCTGAAATACAGAAAAAAACTGTGTGCGTGTGTGTGTGAGTGTGTGTGTGTGTGTGTGTGTGTGTGTGAGTGTGTGAGAGTGTGTGTGTGTGCGTGTGTGTAAACTTGTACTTGCTACATAGTGAGGACGAGAACAAGCTTTTAACCAATGGAGTGAATACTTTTTTAGGAAGTGAGGACATTTTAGCCGGTCCTCGCAACTTTAAAGGGCAGTGTGAGGGTTAAGACTTGGTTTTAAGGTTCAGGTTAGAATTAGGTTTGGGTTAGGCTTAGGGTAAGGGTTGGTTTTAGGCATTTAGTTTTGATGGTTAAAGTGAGGGTAAGGGGCTGGGGAATGCATTATGTCAATGAGGGCCCTCACAAGTATAGAAGTACGATGACCTGTGTGTATGTGTATGTGTTTTTTATTACTTTCATTCGACCAAGATGTAGCAGAGAGGACTTTAATTCATTTTTTACATACACACAATGTAATACCTGAATCATTTTCTAGTCAGAGTAGGAGTGACACATATGCACGTCATGAATCCATATTACAATAGCAGACACGTGCCCATCGCAAGCTGCAGTCTGCACATACAAAACCGGATCGTCATTGTTTATTCCCTTCGTTGAATCTACTAACCAAATCTGTTTAGGGTTTAAGACAACCAACCATAACCTGTTTGCACAAGCCAATACAATAAACAGCTACAATCTTTCAAAATCCTCTTCTGTCTTGTTTTCTCTACACAAACGATGAAATTAAGACAGTTTGCTCACAAAGTCCCTTAGGCTTGGACATGCCTTGACATCATAGTAAGGTAGTCCTCTCCCATTTCCCACAGACGGATGGCCAATGGAAATGGCTAGTGAGGTAGCCAGACTTCCTGCACACTATCCTCTTCAACATGATGCTACATTTCTGTTGTGAGTGTGTATAAAACAACACAAAGTTGTGCTACAAGAAAAGTAGCTCTAAAGAACTCTAAAGAAGAACCCCCTCCTTTAAGTGTTAACCTTTAAAATCTTCTGCAGTAAAAAGCAAAGTTCTGGGTCCACTGACGTTGCTAATTCACTGCCACTTTTTGGAGGGGTGGAGGTGGGTGGTTGGCGGTCAGTGTTGGGTGTTGGGTAAACACTCCTGAGTATTCCTCCGTAATAGTGAACTTCTTGATCAAACTGAGGGTCAAAGAGAAGTGCGCTGCCATCATATTTCTAGCAGATACTTGACAGGGACCAAGCCTCTTTTCTTCCCGCTGCTCAGCCGGAGGAAACCGTCAATCTCCTCGTTCTTCCCCACACAGATCTGCAGAGGGAGAGCGGGTGAGGTAGGGAGGAAGGGGAGAGAGGAGTATGGAGCAGGAGGAGGAGCGAGTGACATTCAGTAATGTGAGAGTTTGTGGGCTGAGGCAAAAAGTGAGCTGCATTAGAAGCCATAACATGCTGTCCTCTGTAATCTCAGCAGTTTTCTGCATGAATTTACATACATTTATCCAGTGTATGTGTGTGTGAGTGTGAGAGAGAGAAAGAGAGAGAAGAGAGAGAGAGAGAGAGAGAGAGAGAGAGAGAGAGAGAGAGAGAGAGAGAGAGAGAGAGAATAATTGTGTGTATTTTTACTGTGTGTTCACCTGGGCCTCTTTCACAGTCATCTGGCCTTTGTCTCGGTTGCCGTGGAAACCAGTGGTGACCTTCCACACCCGCTCGCCAGGGCGGACCCGCTGCACAAAGTTGGCTGGGAACAATCCCACCTTGTCTCTGCTTTTCCCCTGGTAAACAGACCCAAACATAGACACGTGGTCTGTTAGTCACTGACAGATATAAATAGATCTTCGCCGTCCTGTTCTCAGGTGGCTAGAATGGGAATAAATGGCTCTTAATTGCTTGTAGTTCAACAATCAATGACGCTAACCTCTCTTGGTTTGAGTCAAATTCCTCTATGTTATAAGCCACACTTTGCCGCCTTGTTAATGAAAAAAAGAACCACAGCATTTCAATCATCTGCCCGCTTACGTTTCAACACAAAAAGCAAACACAACACAGGCTGCTTCCTACTATAGTCCTTGACAGTCCTTGGCTGAGCACACGCAATTGGATTTTTTTTGTGTTTTTTTGTTTACTTGACCAGTTGCCTAAATATGCATCACATTAATATCCCAGTAACACACTGGAATTTGAATAAAACATGAAATAAATGGGAACAAGAGTGTTTTGTTCCCTAATTAGCAACATGAGTACTAGACAAAAAAGCATCTGTATTTGTGGAGCCCTAATCCCCCACTATTCTCTTCAGAGACTCTGGCCCACGTACAAAGCCAATGGGAGCCCACTTAGCCATTTCGCTCATGTCCAGATGTTTGTTCCTCCACCTTTAGCCATGGCATGTTTACACTAACGTGGCAGGATGGAGGGTTTAATTGTCCGTTTTCTGTAATGGAATGTGGTTTGCATGGGTGGAAATTACTCTCAACACTACAATAAGGTTTTTTGTGAAATTGTCATTTTACATCTATTTACATGTTGTACTACATTCAAAATCACACCCATTACAAAGTACACATTTTGTTGCCTCACTATAAGCATTCCCGTATGAACTGGACAGTAACTCTTAATATGTTTTAAACCAGCCACTTATAGTTCTTTAATGTAAATATGTAGCTCTTAACACCAGTTATATAAGCTAAAGAAATATGATTACTCTGCTGCCATTGTATTAAAGTGGACATCCCTGTACTTTTCCCTTGTGTTTTCTATTATGTAAAGACCTGCCTGTCCTTCGGCAGGTCAAGGTTAAGATCTTCAGCTGCCTCATTAAACAACGACTGCAATCTGTCTTCTTCATTTTTCCCTCTTCGTGCTAACTGGCTCTACTAACACCCACACCTGCCGTCCTTCAAGCACATCCACCGGCTCGTTAGTCTTGCTGTCTCTAAGCAGCTCTGCTTTGAATGGAGGAACTTCAAGTGGTCCATATGTATGTGTTACTGTAGTATCTATTCAAAAGCCTGCAGTGATAATTGTTCGACTGAGCACTGGCTTAGTAGAAAGAGAGAGAGAGAAAAATGTGAAATGTTCAATGATTACACAGCACTTCAGTGCATTTGAAAATAAATATTTTTTTCCTTAGCCCACCTTCCACCAGTCCTCGTTGGAGTCATCTGTGACTTGGACTCTGTCGCCCGGCCTGGAGGAAAAAACAAAATGCTCAATGAGACTCGTATAGAATTTTTAAAGCATTTATCATCATCTAAAGTAGACTGCACAATAATTCAACATTTAGGGAAATACGCTGGCTCATTTACTGAATTGTGGAAACGGCAAGTTGTGTTTTGTTGTTGTTTTGTACTGGAGCCAGGCTAGCTGTTTCCCCCTGCTTCCAGTCTCTATGCTAAGCTAGGCTAACTGGCTGCTGCCTTTCGCATTCAAATGCGCAGACAGGAGAGTGGTGTCAATCTTGTCAACTGACTTCCAGCACAATATAGAGCGTATTTCCTTAAAATATTCCTTCAACAGAAACATTTAACAGTCGCACTATAATAACGATTTAGGTATCACTGCATGGTTGATGGTTCATTAAATTTCTGTTTTTCTAACTTATTTTTCTGTCCTGTTTTATGTACAGTGCTGCAAATGTCAACAAAAAATTCTATTATTTTTCTGAGGGAACTGGACAGCTCCGTCCATGTGAAGAAATGCCTCGTGCGCGGTCTTATTGCACAGACGTAATTGGCAGATTAGTGGTGGGTGTCATACCACACTCAGCAGTTTCCTGCACCTACTAACATACAAAGACTCTTTTTTTTTTTTTTTTTATGTCACACGCTCAACGCAGCTGTTTGTCCTTCCCGGCCTCCCATGACGCTCCTCCCTCCAAATCCGAACCCTGCAACCCCCCACGATCACCCCGCTGAGGAGGCAGATGGTGTGTGAATGTTAGTAAATTTTGGCCAGGTACACACTCCTCTGTCATACAGTACAATATACAAAGAAATGGACTGACTGTAGTTCCAAGTCGTTCTTCTCCTGAGGCAGAAACTTGTAGAGAGCCACATAGGTGTGGATGGAGTGAACCTCTACTCTCTTAGGAGTCTGACAAAAAGAGGTATCAGAAGATAGAGAGAGAGAGAGAAAGAAGAGAAAAAGACAAAGATGAATGTTGGTATCTGTATGTTCCTTATGTGGAAATCTGAAACTGAGTTAAAAGAATGAAGAGTTTGAACGGGGTTGACAGAGCGCAACTTCACCAAGAAAAATAAGCTCAAAAGAAGAGAGGTTTGCTCACTACACACCTTCAGGCTGACCCTGTCTTCTGAATCAGCCTTCTCGCTTTCAGGAGGGGTGAGCACTGGAGAGACAGACACATGAAACACAAAGAGAGGGAGAGGGGAAAAGCGAAAGAGACGGAAAGTGTCACGTGTAAAATGGTGAAAAAAAGGAAAGATATAGAAAGGGAGGTATAAACAGAGGTCTTGTCACTTTGTGGCAAACAGAAAGACGGCCAAAGCCAAGGTCATTTACTGTGAAGTGGCAACAGTATAAACAGAGATGATCCCTTCTCCTGGGATTAAAGACGGAGAGTTTGAAATAACGTTGAGAGAACACACACACACACACACACGCACACACGCACACACACGCACACACACGCACACACACGCACACACGCACGCACACACGCACACACACACACACACACACACACACACACACACACACACACCACCTCTATAGTGTACTGTATGTCATTTTAGTGTATTTTAACATTTGGACATTTAGCACGCAGTGTTCCTTTGCTGCAAACGTGTCACATTGTGGAAAGGATCTCAACATTTGTATTTCATATACCGTAGATATAAAATGTATCCCTCCAAAAAGATATTCTGTAAATTCCAAAATACTGTTTCTAGGACCGTCGCATTGTTTTTGCTGGTTTAATCTTTTCCTTTTCTGTCAAAGTGGCCGAATCTTGTGACTCCCCTCCGACTGTCTTGGAGGCTGTCCTGGCCAAACTCAGCAGGCAGTTGGCTGCCATGGGAGGATTGTCAGCTGACTGAGCTCACCTGGGCATTAGGCTATAAAAGCTGGCCCATGTGGACACTCTGTCTCTCCCTTGCTACAGCTAATAGCCAACTTGTACTTGCACCTTCAACACCAGCATCACAGGCATGGGACTCAAACTCAGTGTTGTGTGTCGATTATGTTTGTTTTAAGTAAATCCCTCGCGTGGAATCCTTGTCACATTCCCTGAGCAAGTTTGTGATAATCTACATCAAAGACTTTCAGCTCAGATACAATGACATGTTAGGAAATATGCTTATTTTTTTTTTCTTGTTGAGAGTTTATTAAGAGGATCACTACCACTCTCATATCTGTACGGTAAATATGAAACCAGCTTAGCACAAGGACTGGAAACAGTTGGAAACAGCTAGCCTGGCTTTAACTCTAAACATCCATAATTAACACGTTGTGTCTTGTTTGTTTAATTAAAAAACTGACAATTAGCTGTTTTAAGGGGATTAGTCATGGGACTATTTCTTGGCCGGAGGCAGTGACTTCTTGAGTTGCCTGCTGGTTGCCTGGTAACCTCACAGTGATGACAAGATTCCCCATAAAAAGACCCTGGTAAACTAAGCTAACCTACTGCTGGTGGTTGCTTCTTATTTACTGCACAGACATGAGAGTGGTATCAAACTCATGTAACTCTTTACAAGAAAGCAAATATGAGATATTCTCATTTACCTCTCAGAGAGAGAGTGAACACGAGCATTTTCCAAACCTATATAGAAAGCTGCCAAACAGCAAAGTATTAGTTACAAAATGATAAGAAAATGATTGACTTACTTCCTGGGATATGTTCCTCTTCAGCTATTGGCTGGTTTTCCAAGTTGTCTTGCAGTTTTTCCGCCTATAATAAAGAAAGGGTTACAGCCAGCAAAGTCAACAGTATTCTTGGTATGATTAATGTCAACATGAATTTATATGAATGACTGGGGGTTGTCGGTGTATTTCATGTGGTTTTTTTTAATACCTCATGACACGGTGACTCTGAGATACTGCTGAAGCTGGAGCGACTCATCTGAGCCAACGACGTCCCATAGCGCAGTGCCTCATAGACGGGGTCAACAATACCATTATCTGCCTCTACACACAGCCAGACAAGATGGAACAAAGCAACACGTGTGCAATTTTATAGCTGACACTATACTGACACACACACACACACACACACACACACAGTGGCCTGTCAGGCATCAAGGGCCGAAGGCCACAGACATGGTGATTAGTCATCCTGAGATTACAGTTGTTTGGTGCTGTGAGAAATCAGCCAGCGTTTCCATCACTCACCCTGGGCAGCAGGAGCCTCTCTGACCACACCCAGTGAATCAGTGTTTAGCAGAGGAGAGCTGAAGTTTCTCTTGAAAGCTCCTGTCTGACAGGCAGAGAGACGGGGAGACAGGAGAGGGAGGACAGGGGAAGGAGAAACGTTACTTGAGGCGGAAAAACGACAAAGGGCAGATGTAATATTTTGCTGTAAGACTATACCTGTGTGGTTCTATCTGAGCCTACACTATGTGCGATGAAAGCTGAGTATCCGAAGATGTGCGAGTATCACAGTCTTTGTGTTCTTTCAGTGTTCCTGCTCAGCTGAAACCTCCTATGAATAACTTTGATGCAGAGAATTTGCATTACAAAAACTTTTTTGGGGGGAAAAAGCTGTTAAATTTAAGGGTCTGAATGTAAAAAAAAAATCAGCAATATAAAAAGACAAAACACATAACACGTAAAGAAACTTGTTACGGGAGAGCTAGTACAAGACCTCCCTTATTGTATACAGTATATCATCAATACAAAAGTTATTCAATTACAATTTATGTGCGTGTATAATTCCTGTCATCTCTGTACTATCGGCTAAAGACATCCGTCGAAGGCACAATACTAATGACCATCCTTCATCTTGACTTCCATGACCTTGATTTTTACTACAACTAAATGAATGATATATCTGGCATTGAAAGTGAATCACTAGAGCAGAAAAGTTGCATACAGAAGTAGTTTTTCAACATTGTGCTCAAGCTACGTTTTAGTTTTTCATCTGAGCCCTTCAGTTTATAGACTGTAAGAGGAAAAAGAGAAGCCATGATGAATAAGCAGGTGTGTTTCAGTAGGTTTCCCCTTAATATCAGTGTGATAGAAAACATAACCCTGACCTTTAATCACCTGATATTTACATGCAAACTGAGGGGGAAAAAAAGAATACCTTTGACATACTTTTCCATCTTGACACATGTAGATCAGCTAAAATGATCTATGACTGCATTAGTGCGCTAACTCTATTACTGCTCACTGATGTTGGCAATAATATACTCCCCATTAGTTTTAACAGGGAGTTTCGGAAAAAATGTCCTCCAAGACTGCTGTATGCCTAATGGACTGTGACTGAACTTTTTTCTTATCTGCGTTCAAGCAAATTTATCCACGTGGTCGGCATATTGTAGATCAGCCAGCGCGGATATGGTACTGTACAACTTTGATATCCGATTGTGTGTCTTTATTTAGCAGGAGAAATATGTTTAGCTACAGTACATGAGTCATCGGTCTAAGAGATACAATTACAAAGTGCTGTTTTTGACAGAGGCTGTGATGAATTTGTTCCATGCTCTCCAAATAGAAACAGTTTATATGCTGAAAATAACATGTCATCAGAAACATTTCTTTAATCTTTGAGTTACTTTTCTTATTTCGTATTTCCCTGTGGTACATTCAGTGGTTGAACTACCTCCACTGTTTCAAAATAAAACAGCAGTTGTAGGTCCATGTATTTGTTTCTGGCAAAAAGTCCTCCATGTTTAACTTAAATATTAGTCATTAGTCATAATGTATCAAGTGAGAAAACATTGACAAATAATTTACCCACTGATTGTGAATGATTTTAGGAGGGAGCATTTGAGGTTTTGAACATTTTGTACAGTATGCTTGTGTCTGAAAGTCAAAGTAAAGAATATATTTGTAAAAGGAAATAAATCAAACAGGACTGCTATGAAGATTTGACAGATCTTGTGAGTGTAGACCTTCTGAAGAGTACAGAAGTCATACAAAAGTGAAACATTGCTTTAAGGTTCTGAGGGAGTGTGATGGCTGCTTTCAGGACTGACAGACAAGAATTTGCCCAGAATCTCTTCTTTATCTCCTCGCTCACACCACACAAACTTCACCTCTACATTGAAATAACTGCATGAAACGCTACGCCAAAACATAACTGAACAGTGTGATTTCTTAAGAGTCTTATCTGTTTTTAACTAATGATGCAGATAATAATACACCCCTTACAAATTCAAAATTACAGGCATATGTAATGTGAAGTTATTATCTAGCATAAATATGTGTGCAGAAGGGCTGCAGAACGATTATTTTACTGATTCATTGATTAACCATTTGGTGAATTGTCCAAGATATTGCACTTGTTTTGTGTAACCAACAGTCCAAATCCCAAAGATGTTGAATTTAGATTGATATAAACAAGACACAGGCAGCAATTATTATCAGATAATATCATATAATCATCACAATAGTTGTAAGATTCTTTGATTATTGACACCTGCAGCTTTGGCCAAGTGTCATGAGGTTTGTGATGCCTTATTTTCCTGACTATAGTTTTCATTATCCTCGTTTTATTCAGTTTAAGTCCTTCACAGGGAACAAAACTAAAAAGGCCTCTGTAAATAAACTTGGCAAATGCTTCACTTACTGTCAGATTATGGTATTTAAGAAGTGGCAATTGGCCTCAGTGCTCCCAATTGAAACAACCTGATGTGCTCAGAACTGGAGGTAGATAAATTATTTCCTCAGCATTTCAGATCCAAGAGCCAAACACTACCCCTACACTCACATATCAACATATCGAGATCAGCAATGGTGACTGTGGAGCATGACTGGATGGTCTTGAAGTTTAAGAAAGCAGACAAGCTGAAATTTCACACTTTGCCTAGCTGAGATTCACAGAAAGCAAGATTGGACTCTGCACGCTGGAAGATAACAGAGGAGTATTTGGGTGGGCAATTATTTTGTGCAGTGCTCAGCAGGCTTATTTCTTTAATCAAACTGTAATACATCTTTAAGTTCAATTAACACTGATTAGCAAAATGTTGTCATGATTCCAAAGTAATTTAAAGCTGCTTGATTCTGGAGATATTTTAAAGATTTGGTCACTGCACTCAGCAAATGGTCTGAGAGCGAGCCAAACGATCTGCAGTCATCAAAATTCCCTTTTCAGTTTTTATTACACTAGTTTACATAAAACACTAGCTTGTACAAGTTCTGCCTGCTAAATTTCTTTGTTTTTTTTTAATTGTTGTTAATGAATGACCAGAGGTGGAGGAAGTACTCACATCCTTTACTTAAGTAAAAGTAACAAAACCACAATGTGCAAATACTCTAATATTTACAAATAAAGTAAAAGTACTTGTAATGCAGAACTGGCCTATTCATATTGTTTTACTATTACATAGGCTTATTATAATCTATGCATTCACCTGTAAGCATAATCTTTTTTTTTTTTTTTTAAGATGTGGCTGATCAAGGTGAAGCTCGTTTTAACTATTAAGACTATCCTAAAAATCTGTCAGTCTAGTTATATTATTTCAACCTGTTTCAAGTATTGTACTTAAGTTTACTTTTCAGGTATTTTTACCTGAGTGTACAAAGTGTACCATCCATCACTGTGAATGTGTGAACTCCATACAGTGCTTGCAGTGATATATTCATGATTAGTCACACTAAGATGGCCTGCTCCTCTGCTCTCCACTGGACTCTGCTGCTAACAGACACCCTGCTTTCTTCTCCCTGCAGCAACTACATCGTTGCTCTTTCTGGCCTTAAGTCATCCCAAGAGTGTGATTGGCATTTCTACTCTGAAAATCAAGTTTTCCCCACCAACGTGACTCATGTTGACTTACATTTATTCTATCATGATGTTGTCCAACTAGTTTTTCGCATTTCTTTATCAACACAACATTGTTGCTCTATGTCTTTAATACATTTCCATTTCAGAAAAATGTGTATGATCACCTGAGCAATAAGTACAATATAAAACATTTTTCACATGCAATCTATTTGCACACAAGAGCTTTGGATGACGCACGTGGGTTGAGAGTCAGTGAACCCTGGACCTTAAGTTACGTAGATGTATAAGAAGTAGCCTCAAACTCCATCCAGTTTCAGTAAAATGCCTAATCCCTGCTTTGATGAGTGTGCAGTGATCGAAAAGGACACTGCCGAAGGCTTGGCGAGAGTCTGCCATGTCATATCCTCGAGGGATTGTGTGCGCCTCAAAAACACTGAATTTCACACTGAATTAGCCAGACCAGCTGGTACAGGGAGATATTGATTTTCCAACAGAGTTGAGAGGGGAGGAAGGAAATGTAGAATCCAGACAAGAGAGAGGAAGAGACGAGGGCGTTATGTGAGAAGAGCAGCACATGCAGGCAGGAAGGACAAAAAGGCTGAGTGAAAAAATGTTGGGACCTGGCCACTGAAACTTTATCAGTGTCATCCTCCTCTGCTTTTGTTCCTCTTATGGCATTTATAGTTGGGAGATCATTTTATCCCACTGCTACCCTTTCACACGTTTCCCTGTGTCTTAGTCGACCTCGCAAAGCCCCGATCAATCCACAGTCCATTTATAAACTCTACCTTTTTGTCTCTGCTGGTTTGTATCCTCTTTTAACAAGTCGGGGGCTTTGAGGCTAAGCATATTACCAGGAGTAAAGGCTATGCCAACTGACTGAGAGAGACAATTACAGCATCCAGATGCTGCTTAATTCTGCTGACACAATGCATTCTGGGTTAGTCCCTGAACTTCAGAGAAATCATGCATTTCCAGTGAATTTTACAAACAAATACGCAAAATATAAAAATGTAATTAACTATGTAAGGAATGTCTTCGTCCGTGGTAAGCCAGGTTACTGGAAGATAACTGTGGCAAATGAGAAAAGCATCCCTGGTACATTGAATTTAATATTATTACTTAATACAAAGCCATCCTGTCCAGTGATTAAGCATTTTATGCTAATGAGAGTGCCTTCAAGGGTGTAATTGTTCCCTCACTCACTAAATAGGGTAACTGAAAAAAAAAAGTAGTAAATAAGTAAAAAAATGAATGCTCAGTTAAGTAAGCGTGATGCATTTGAGGTAAATAGGTAAATCATTATGACAACTATAATGTATAATAATAATAATACTAATACTAATAATAATAATAATAATAATAATAATAATAATAATAATAATATGTTGATTACACATATGTCCCTGCACTCTCATTGACCAGGTGGTGAATCCAGCTACTTTTGGGAGATTGTGGGAGAGCATCTCAGAGTTTCACACCCCTGTTAACACCGGATGACCACAAATCTCTAGGTGTCATATCTGTGCAGACGAGTGCCAGACACTTGTAGAGAAGCTTTGTGTTACTATATATTTTACGAGGGCAGTAAGGTGTAACTGTAAGCTTCAAAAAGGTGCATAATGCGTGGTAGTGAGACATAATGGTAAGACAGCGTGAAGCGTTCTTACCTTGCCATTACAGGGCTGCTGGGAGAGCTCTGACGAGCACCAGAGGTGGGCCGCCAGTTTGCAGGCTTTACAGCGCAGCCCCTGCTTGGAGTTCCCTGCATACACCAAACAATTCACTTTAGACTCATCTAGTCTCATCTAAAGCATATGGAGCCACAATAATTAAAGCAAAGCCCTGGCCTTGAATTGTGACTGATCAATATGCTCTTAAGATTGCTCAGAAGGCCAGAGCACAGTTTTACCAGTAATTAAGCAGTTAGAGTTCACAAATGTGTCCCCCAAACACAATCATTACAATCGTGAATTGATCCTGATCAGGCAGGCAGCCAGAGGACTGAAACCAGATGATGTGTACGTGGAAGTGCTAAAGGTACAGCTGAGAAACATCAACATACAAATTGTAAGAAAAGGCGATACATCTCCCAGAGGAGGCATGTAAACAAGATTGGACCACAGAGCTTGCTGTCAATAATTTTCATTAGGACAATTTTCTGCTCAAGAAATAGACACATTACAAACAGTCCACTGTGATATTTGTGGATTATTCTGAGTAATGATCTTAATCCTTTGAGAACCGTGAAATTAGTTTCATTAAAACAAAGTGGCAGAATTCCCAGTGGAAAAACATTCATATCTTTGTACATTTGTGAGGAGCACCTTGATTCAGCCATTACTTAACTCTGATTAAAAATGAATATGCTTGCCTAAAACCTTTTGCCTAGCATTGTCCATCTTATTTCAGCATTTTGGGAGATGTTCACCTCTTGGAAGACATTTATTTCCTCCATGGGAGTGATGAAAGTAACAAAAAGCAAAACAAATGCATCAAAAGAAACCATAGGGTATTGTGAACTTCACTGAATTGGTTAACTTAATACACTACTGTCCAACATGGCTGCATACTTTCCATAAATGCAATGTTCTTGAAGTAACTAGTACAACTAACCTACCTTGGATCAAGTGTTTGCATCGCTGGCAGCTGGTAGGCCTACGGAAGATGTGCTCCTGGAAACAGTGCGTCTTGATCGGTTGCACCGGCTGGGCCTGAGACTTTGGCTGGGTTTTGGAGGTCACGGGCAGCGAGGGACTGATAGAAGGTGAGTGCGATGACAGTGAGGGGTTGGGACTGTTAGACGGGGAGCCGGAGGGAGAGCGCTCATAGGCCAGGGGGGATTCAGGGAAGGGGGGAGGAGACAGCGGGGGTGGAGGTGTGGTGATGAGGGCTGAGGGAGGGCGAGACTCGCCGTTGCTGCGCTGGAAAAAGTTGTCCACACTCTTGCTGCGCATGACAGATTTGAATGACAGGGAGCGCTTCAACCGCTGCAACTGGGGGACAAAAAGACAAAAAAGAAGATGTGTAAGCAACAAAAATCACTTTCGAAGTGAGACCAAACTACTACTAACAATGGATGACATTTTTAAGCAGTAAACAGCAGAAGTGGTCTTTGAAATGACAAAAAAAGTGTCCAGCTCGAGGGGATAAGCAGTGTCTGAAAAATCAGTCTGTTAAAAAGTAGCCTGTTAGCTCTACCCTCTGACTGTCCTTGCCCTGCCAGACTGGCTTCTGATCTTCCATCTTCAGCTTTTTCCCCTCTTTCCTTAGATCACAAATTTGCCAACCCTCGCGGATCCACGCAAGTCAATACCCCTTTAAATTCACGTTTGATTAGTTTTATTGAGCGGCCTGCACCTTCGCGTTTGATGCAGTCAGCGATGCATGGCAAACACTGTGTTTATCTTTGACTCTGCCTGGCTCCATTTCCCACATGCTTGCCATCCATTGCTTTTGACTACAATAAAAGGGAACTGATAATGACAAACAATTACGGGGGACTTAGGAGTGATGGGATCCAATATACAGAAATAATAACTACTGTGGACTCATACATCAAGGGAATGGCCTGGAGAATGAGGGCAAGGATGTAATAGGTCCCTGCGACTGAAGAGTACCTCCTTAATTTACACAAAGCTCATTAGCTGTCTGTGTTAGCCACTGGGCTGAAGACATTGTTTTAAATAACCACAGTTCTGCCTCAAACTTCAAAGTTGTACAGATTCCTATTTATTCTGCATTTTGCTGCATTAACATGTAGCAAAAAGTCAGACATTTTTCATCTTCAACAAAAACCCAGAGTGTGTTATGTATGTCCTTTATCACTGTTTTCATGTATGTTTATGTGTGAGACGGTACCACCCTCATCGTGTCTATTGCACCTTTGAGCTTTGAAAGCCACTGCATCGCCCATCTCACTCCTTCGCAGGGAAATTTGATCAATAACATTGAGCAGGTTCCTCTTTCTCTTCTCTAAGCTACAGATTCACAGATGCCAATTAGTTTGAGTGATGAAAATAGTCCTCTCTGTTGACTCATTAGTGAATGCCTCTCGTAAATGTTTTCTACAGGGAGCTGAGTCCATGCTTTCCTTAATGGCCTTTTCTTGGCTCGACTGGTGGCCCATTCAGTAATGGATGTTCCTCTGTATTAGATGTTTAACTTGTCTGACTTTGTTAATCTTTTCTGTGGTGAAGGCCAGTCTTTGTTCCAGTTCCAGGGGAAAAGAACAATTTCTTTAGACACAAACTAGGCAACACATGACTGATAATCAATAGCTTTATATACCTCCCTGAGCTTTTATAGAGATTAAAGCAAGAGAGAAATAAACAGGATTCATCTGAAGATAAAAGAATAAAAAGCTAGTTGAATGCCAAATGCATTTTTAAGTTGTTTTACAGGGTTGAATTATCATGAAAATTGGACTTTCATATAGACATGAGCCAGTGCTTCAGTATTTAGTAAGTTTATTTTCCATTAAATTCAGGATCGTCCACAGACCTGCATTTATCAGAGCAATAAATAATTGTTGAACAAATAAAATTTAAGTGGGTGGTTCTATACAGTTCAGTGGATATATTATTCAGCAGTTTCTGTATCTGCACTATACCATTTATCCTATCCTATAAAGCTTAAGTTGAGCACTGTCAAATAAATAGTCCAGAAAAAGTGTTTTATGACTGCTCTAAAAATGTACGAAGATGCTGCTTGGCAACTGCTGTGGGCACTAACAGTTCAGCATTAGGCCATGCTGAAGTACACTGAATGGCTGGAAGTATAAGGACGTCTCTGTCCATTTGTTTACTTTTGGTTTAAGGTTTTGGTTAGCCCTTTACTTACAATTAATGGAATTACTAGCGCTACAAAATATAATGATATTTTAGAAAAACATGTGCTTCAAACATTGTGGCAACAGTTTGCCCACATGTACAAGGTGAGGTCCAACACAGTCATGACCTCAACCCCATCCAACACTTTTGGGCAATAAGGCCCGACACGCAGTCTGCCTTTCAGTTCATCCCAACATCATTGGTCAACCTCAGTGATGCTCTTGTGGCTGAGAACAAATTCCTGCATCAAGCTGCCAGGTTGCCAAATATTAAGGAAAGATGCTTTTAATGCAATCGATTTTTGTAATGAATCTTTCACAAAAAAAAAAAAAAAAAAATTGTAATGTTTGGGTGTCCACAAACTTTATTTTCACTTTGTACAGTAGTGTATTTGACTGATGGTTTCACATTCAGGACCAAGGTCAGTTCTTTTTCCCAAATGCTGCGTCCTCCAACAGGCTCTAAGTACTGCAATGGTCATATATACAACAGGTTCCATAAGGGACTGCACCAGTATGTGCAAATACAGAGCCTACAATGCTTCTTAGAAGGACACTTCTTCAACATATTTAGGCAAGTATGTTGAGAGAGGCACTAAATAAATCCAGTCATTCATATCTAATCTATTATCAGTGCACAGTACAAGCACTAATACAATGGAAACCTTACTGCAGCTGCCTGAGCTTCTCAAATTTTGGAGCTGCAGGGCATGACGCTGCACACCACTATCTTGATTATCTCCTATCCTTTGTGGTTACTCTTATCATATACGTATGTGTGGCTTTGTGTTATAATGTGTGTTAGTATGACTGCTGGTTTGAGACATGGAGTGTGTTCATAAACATGAAATAAAGAAACTGGCTACACTCTTCTCATATCCCATAACATCCGCTCCTGAAAACAGAGTACAAATCAAAAGCAGAGGAGTTCTAATGAATGCAAATCTCTATGTTTCTCCATGGCACTGTTGTGTCTCTCAAGGTTTTGAAAAGTCTATTTATGGATTGCAGAACTGGGGACCCATCACACTCTGAACTACTGACAGCAATTAGCTCGTCACGGTGCGAGTAGGGTAGTGTACTAGAACGGACTGTGGTTTGAGGAAGCAGACGAAGCACAGAATAGTAGAAAAGTATGACGGCAGTCAAAGAAAGTGAGGAAAATTTAGGTAACGCAGACAGATGAAATGGGAAAAAAAGAGCATAGTGAGAGAAGACATAGACTGAGAAGCATCAAAACCCCCCCTCATCTTTGAAAGCCCAACAATGCACCAGGGCCCTTCTCTATCACACCTCTGTCAGACGAACGGTACAGTGGAGAGACGTCTCAGCCTTGTTCTTCAGCCGTTTAAAAATGAGCACAGAGCGCAGAGATGTTTGGTGAAAGCTTCTATAAATAGGCTGTTGTGAGGAATGCCAGCATAAATTAATGATTAAAAAGTGGGGGGGGGGGCATGTGAAAAAAAAAAGTCATCCTAGATCCCTTTATTCACTGTGTTTTTACAACACAGGTGAGGCGACTGAGGAAAAGCATAAAGAAAAAAATCTCTCAGCTAGTCGTACATGTTGACACATCTTGAAGTTTAATGCTTCAGTAATAAGGTTTTGTTTGTGGTTATGTCTTGAAACACATACACTGATTAACTTCAGAAAAGAGGATTCAACTTTAGAAGCCTGAGCACGACGTCCTCCATCTTCTCTAAACGGTAAAATGTCTGAGCTCACTATGTGTGTACTGTAGGTGCACAGCTATGGAGCAAACTACAAACTCATCCAATAAAAAGGTTGAGGTTTGTACCAGAAGCTATCGTCAAACTGTGAAAACAATACCCGACAACAAATTTGATGACAGTGATTACAAATAAGAAAAAATCTGAAATACCATAAACAATAGTTATACCAAACCCCAACCCTAAATAATGACAGAACAGTAATAAGGATCCTAGATTTGCAAAGGTGTAGACTAAGATTATATTGTCCTTCATGGCAAGAAGTAGGACTATTTGGAGTATTTTTTGGAGTAGATAAAAGATGCTTATTAACATTTGCTTGGTCACAGATCTGACAAAATGGTTAATGTTACAATCTCAGGTTGCTACTAGCAACAGCTGTTCAACTGTAACCAACTGCTGGTGCAAAACACATGGTATCCATCACACCATCCATCATGAATTGTTGGGCTGACATCACAGTAGTCTTTACAGAAATAACAATAATTATTATAATAATAAACAATAGCAATCCTGTCACTACACATATGCCAGTAATTTCAGGCACGTCTCGTCTGGTGGTCTGGTCTCGTCAAGGTGTCATTCCTGGGTGAGCTGGGTGCAGATACATAAAACTCAATGCTCTGAGTCATAAAAAAAATATACAAGTACTTGTTACATCAGGTTTATGAGCCTAGTTTGGATAAGAAATGCTTGTTTTATCAATATTCAGGCACCAGTAACACCCTTGAACAGAGCAGAATCTGCCTTTGTGTCCTTATGCACAGCCATTACACAGCAGTATATGATACTGTATGTTGGAAACCATAACAGGCTATTGATTGATGAAACGTGATCAGATCAAATACATTTTATGATCCAAAATTCATTACTCTAATTCCTACAGAATTAATATAATATGTGCAGTATGTTGCACATTATCATGTTTCTATATATTTGTTATTATTACTACCTTACTGAACAGTTTAGATGACAGTGTGTAAGTGTACATACAGTAAACCACCAGCTTCTGTGTGGAAAAGTGTTTGTTTAATCCTCATCTGCAGTTGTGACACGGGTGAGTGACTTATTCCTCAGTGTCTGCCAACTCTTGCATATAACATGCCCACTGCAGTGTTTTTCTCAGGACATCTCTGGCCGCTCATGATGGTCAAAACATTACTGAACACACAGGAACCCGATTAAGCTTGGCATTCTTCTCGCAGTGACCTGAGCTTTGAATTAAAGATGACCTCATTAGGCATTGCTCCAGCTGGACCCTGTTAGGTATAAGTGCACCTACTGAAACGACCCTTTGTGCGAATAGAAAGTTGCAATGCCTCACTGCACAAGCTGCATTGCTGGTCATAGGGCTTGGAACAAATTGAAAACTTCCTGGAGCACTGCAAAACTGTCGTCATATTTCCTCTGTGTATTAAAAAGGGACATTTAGGGCTTTTAAGGAGCATTAAATGAGGACTTCACACCATGCAAAAACCACTTATGAGAGGTGAAGTTGTATTTGTAGTAATGCCACTTTGTTGAAAAGCAAATATCTCAGATGGCATATGGTTTCCACTGTATTTCTTTCCAAATTACTGTCATGTCAAAACCGTATAACTCATTATAGAGTGAAGCAATTAAAAACGTTTTTTTTAATAGCTTAGGTTAAAGAATCAAGGTAAATTATTCTCCTATCACCCTCTCATTGTCACATTCACAGCTCTGTGTGTGGCTCCCAAATATCTGGCTGTTGTTTGAAGGGCTGTTTCTTCGTGATCTATGAGCCTCTTGCTAGGAAAGACTTTGCCTGCTCTCAAGCTGCCTGCCTGAGTGTGCAGCGAAAGGAGCTTGCATTTCCAAATCCAGCCGTTTAAAAGGCTTAACTGCACAAGGAGCTTTCGCAGTTGGAGTTAGGTGACTGCCACAACACCTCTTTAATCTTTATACAATGGTAAAAGAACAACACTCATTGGGGTACTTTGATTACACACTGGGGATATATTATTTTAAAACACACACAGATTAAACTGTAATCTTATAGATTAAATACTTTGGAATTCAAAATAAGTGGTTACTGAAGGTCAGTTTTTAATTTGAGCTGCCTATTAGCGCAAAAGCAACTATCATACAGTCAGACAAGAGACTGATATCATCCTGTTATGTCTGTATTAATGTACATCTAAATGAGTGTGTACTGTAGGTACTGTAAATTTTTGTTACAGTCTCACACCAAACTGAATGCTATCATTTGAATAGTTAATTAAAATAAAAGAGTAGAGAGAAACAATGATATGTGCAGGGTGCATGGTAAGATCCTTAGATTTGTATTCAAAGCCTAACCTTCTTCACTGACTTTTAGATACCTGCAGGAATATTTTATTTCAGATAAATGAGGAACAAATGTAAAAGGAGAAATTCTTCTATGTGGGAGATGAATTATTCAGTTGATAAACCACAGTCTTAAACTTGGAGAGAAGTCAAGCTTATTTTTTTTTAAATGTAATGATTGAATGTTATTTCAATGCCAGTAACTTAGTAAGAGTATGCTCTTGAAGAGTTGATAATAAAGTTACATCATAGTTGCTATGCAACCCGAGCTCTTTATGAATGATCATTTGTTGTTAATGCATCAAGTATTGCAGTCTCAAAGGTGTACTTTTTTTGAAGGTGAGTCTGCCATTCAGAGCTGAAGATCAGAACTATCCATTATAAAACTGTATTTTTACACTCCGTTACATCAACAGCTTTGCCTTTTAGAGACAACATAACCTCAGAATTTCACCATCTCTGAAGCAGCAACCTAAGGTCAGTACTAAACAAAGTACTAAATAAAGTCCATACTTATTCCCACCTGACTCCGCTCTTACCCTGACACTGCACATGAGACTCTGCTGGATCAGCAGCATTACAGAACTCAATCAAGGACAGTAATTCAATGACTTCTTCATTAATCAAACTGTGCTGGCTAAACAATGGATACATGAGCACAACGGTGACACTGTAAAGTACAAAAAGTTGGTTTATCAGTCTGCATTCATTTGTGGATAAGACAGTGCTGATGTCCTATTCTTTGTGTGTGTCTGTCTCTAAACCTTCATCTGTTTTCTGTGCAGACTATAGTTTGACTCAAAGGTCAGCAGTGCAAGTCCATCATTCTGGCAGGCGAAACACAAACATATCATGGTCTGTCAGAAGTTAGGCGAGTGAGTGATGTATCCTCCTGCTAACAGCGATACAGAAAAAAAAAACACAAGGAGGCAGAATATGATTTGTTCAGAAACGTCATCTACACAGTATGAACGTATGAATGGTACAGAGACACATGCTGGTACACATCAGAGAAGCTCTGCAGTTACATTGGCTCATTAAAGAACTTCAATTACCATCAACCTTCAGCCAAGAGAAAATTAAATGTCACCAAGCTGTCAAAACTCATTCAAAACGAATCAAATAAAACAGTATCATTTTACAATTTACAATTACACATAATATAAAGCTGATTCTGATTTATCATGAACTGTAAAGACAACAAACTGGAATTTTGACTTGTTTGAATGTTTGCACATTTATGAAATGTAAACAAAGATAAGAAAGTTGTGAAAAGAAGAAGTCTTAATCAATAAAGAATGTGTACTGTAGTTTGGTTTATCGACTGAACCGTCCACCCTGGTCTTGCATCATGCACAGACAAATAAAGAGACTTGTCTGTTCACTCTTTTTCAGTTTTCTTATCTACTCTTTCCTGATTTTCTCCTTGTACTTGTACTTTCTCCCATTCCTGGCAGGTCCTCTAGTTGGCTATCCTATTCTTAAATCACCTTATCCTCTCAAGCACTCAGGCAAGTCACTCAGAGATATGGAGAGGGAAAACAATATAGGAAAGGAAGGAAGAATGGATTATAAAGTGAGAAAGATGAGGAGAGGTGAAGTGTAGGTGGAAAAGGACAAGGTTTTTGGTTTCATATAAATGGGCCAATACAAAAAGAGCAAGAAATTAATTAGATGAAGAGAAGGGGAATAAAGGCTGATAAGGAAGTCAGTGAGAAGACCAGCAGAAGGACGAGAGCTCTGAGGAAGAGAGTGTGAAGGGCAAAGTCGGAGAGAAACCGTTTGCCATCATTTCACCTCATAAAAACGTCTTTGTGTTGGCTGAGAACGCGATGGGCCATGTGAAGGCCCTGCGGACTGGCGCACAGCTCCACCTTGCATTATCAGCATTTACACCCACTGTCTTTTGTGAATATTAAACTTAATGGAGCTACTGATTCTGAACAGAGCTATCATTTCCACCACTAATAAATAACATGAAAGTTTAAAGTTTACAAAAGACAAAAAAATCTGCCTCCCATCACTTCTAAAGCTCAATAATAAACACATTATATGTTGCTCGTTTAATCCGTACAAACACTGACGTGTAAAAATTCCAATTTCCAGTTTAATAGAGGTTATAAGCCGGACTATTTCTTGGCCAAGGAAAGGAACTCTTTGGAGTTTCTTCAGATTGCCTTGCAACTGCCCCCAGCCAAGAAATAGTCTGGCACATAACCCCCAGGAAACTTGTTGTTCGTCAATTAGTTTCTCATATAGACTTATGATGATGATGCAATGAGATACAATGTGATAGTTAGTGAGCTGTAGATGCCACAGTAGGTGGATTTTGTTACTTTTGGACAGAGCCAGGCTAGCTTTACCCCCCCACCCCCTCATCCAGTCTTTATGCTAAGATAAGTTAACCGGCTGCAGGCTGTACAGACATTAGAGTGTAATGATCTCCTCATCTAACTCTCTGCAAGAAAGCGAATAAGCGTGTTTCCCAAAGTGTGTAACTATTCCTTTAACCACAGCTTTGTCTCTGCAAACTAACTTTCTTCGTCCGCCACTTTAACGTACCTCACTAAATGCAAGACACTTGAATGGCGTGTGCTCGGAGTGATTAGTGAGGAATAACAATATTTTTGGAGCTATCACCTTGCCCGCAGGCAGAGGAGGTGGAATAACTAGTCATTGTCTGTCACAGCCTCTATTAGAAGCACTCAAGAAAACTGGTAGGCTCACTTAGCACTGTAATAAATACTCTGAGAGCCGAGGGACGGCGGCGACAGAGAGGGAATGGAGAGTGAGAGATGAAGGAGAGAGAGCTGATGAGGAGATAAGAAAGATTGCAGAGAGAGGCGGTGAGAGGGACCCGAGAAAGACAAAAGACGTGGAGGGATAAGAGGGAAAGCAAAAGGTGGCAACTGCTATGAAACGAAACAGAGCGATGCGCAGGAGCGAGGAGATTGAGAGCGACAGAAAGGAACAAGTGAAGCTCAGGAGATACCCTCGGGGCGGACTACTCTAAAAGAGACCCCAGTGGTAACACGCGTTGAATCTTTCCCTCCTCATTCTTCTTCTGCGGGGATGTGGAGCGGCCGCGGCTGCCAGCAGGGGCTTGGCAAACACAGGGCTCCGCGGCTGACGCAGCTCGGAGGATTGCTTCCTCTCAGCTCGGTTTTTGTCTGGACGGCCATTTGTGTGAATTATGAGCCAGCCCCCAGCAAGACACAGCAAACATCTGCTAGCTGATTGGCTCATAAATTCACGCAGCGCCTCAACGCCCACCGTCCATTGTGTTGTCTGTAGTCAAATAGACACAACAAGAGAGCCGTCCTGCCAGGCTTGTTCCAGGTCTCTGTGGTGGTGACCAACAAAGGCCGGCCTTTATGTGATTTGTTGTTGCGATTGCTGCTTGCAATTAAGGCTGTCCTTGACGCTCAATCGAAAATGCTGCAAAATAATGCGATGCGGGAGATTTAGGTCAAGTGAATAAGTGAGAATTTACCAAGAACAGTTTCCAACAAAGCAGGCAACTTTTCTTGGGCCCGAGAGCTCCAGGGTCCCATCGAGTTTTAAATCTTCAATATTTTAGTTTTGATTTGATTTTATCCAACCTATATTTTTAGTCCCAATGAGGCTGGAAACCTCAATGGGACCAAGACGGCAGCATAAAAAGTTATAAACAAAAGAAATACAAATTCAAACATAAAGAACAATACTTAGAAGAGGTAACAATACTAAAATCAAGGCTAAAAGTAGCCTAAGAACATCAGAGACAATTAACAATGTTAATTGAGAGTCAAAGAAATCATAATAGTCAATTCGTCAATATGAATTCCTTTTGCAGGTCTATTCCAAGTGACTGGAGCACAAATCATGGTGACTTTCCTTCCAATTTATGTCCATACATTAGAGGCAGGAGATATAAGTCTTGTGATCTGAGATAATGACTGCGAGATTGAACTGCAAGATAAGATTGCACACTTTGAAATGAATGTGTTTACACAAATCTGCGTCCAGGTTATATTCTAGCAGAGAAAGCATAAAAAAACATGGTATGCTGCAAAGAGAAGGGGAGGAAGGTGAAGTTAATAAAAAAGGACCAGCAGCTCATTTTTACAGTGGGCTCCAAAGCCGGTTAATCCATCCACGCCTCTGCCACGCTCGCCTTCCTGTGTGGTGTGATGGTCCCGCTGGTTTTCCAAGAGAAAATTATGCAAGGCCCCCCCCCAAAAAAGGTACAGGCTCCTAACTCACACATTTACTGCAGGGACAAAATATCATGGATATATTAGATTATGGATCTTTGTCAATGTGCCTGCCTCTACCTGCATCTCTTAAACTGAACTGACAGCGAGGGATAATAGTCTCAATCTGGGTTAATTTTAATCAGTGTGGTCCAAGAAAACAGGCTTATCTCGAAGTGATGTCCCCAACATGTGTTGTGCATTCACTGCACAAAAGCACACACACACACACACACACACACACACACACCTTCATGTAATCTCTGCCCTCTAACTCTCAGGTCAGAGTAGTTAGAGAGAATTAAAGCAGCTTAGAGTTCTTATGCAAGACATGCGGCTCTCACAGATTAACCAAGACAACTTGAGTTCAAAGACAGAGGGGTTTTTTTTTGTTTGTTTTTTTTTCCCATAACCGATTCTCAGAAGAAGAAGAAAAAACAACGCCCGCCTCCGCACAGGTGAGCTGTTACCTTGGACTCGGGGTGGCAGGGCACGGTCGCCTGCGGCCGGTGGAGGTCTCGGTTCTGCGGCTCGTTCTCCTTTTCGCTGATTTCCGTCATGTCGGGCCGGGAAATGCTCCTTCAACAGCAAAACTGAAACAAACCGGTAAGTCCACGGTGACAGAGGGACTGGTGGACTGGTGGAGGAGGGGGGAAGCTACGCGGACAGAGGTTTAAACATCGCTACAGTGTCTCAGAGAGGGACTTCTTACTGTCAAGTCATCTTTCACCGGCGGCATCGGTGTGGGAATGTGCTCCTCGGTGCGACGCGTGTATTCCGGTGCTTCTCCTTCTCCCGGTTTAAGACTCCGGACAGGTGCAGAAAACACCGCTGCTGGTGGATTCAGAGCAAGAAAAACATCCGCCGCCGGCCGGTTTGTCCGCTTCTCATCTGCCGTGTCGCTCCTCTCTCATCCGCCGGCCAGTTTTCCCGTCCTGGCTCTCACACACACACACACACACACACACACACGCACACACACACACGCGTTTCTTACAACAACTTTGATTTCGCCGTCACAAAGTGCTCGGCTCCCTCTGATTGGTCCAGACGTCCCAAAACGCGTCACAGGGAGCGGTGGGGCGCGTCGTGATTGGCTGAGGGATGATGACGTTCGGAGAGGTGGGCGGTACAAGATTCATGATCCAATTGCACAGTATTTAACTTTGTAAACGCTGAAGTTTACATGCTTAATTTGCAGTATATGATAATTATAACTCAATATTAGTTATACTCTATCTGAGTATTATAGAGATGGGTTACAAATTAAAAGAAGTGTTGCAACTCAGATTGTACAAGTCTCTGTCACTTTAATGGAAGAATAAACAATATTTTCTCAATTTTGGGGTGTTTGAATTTTTCACAGCTAGTTTATATTTCTCCTCCACTACATTTCAGACAGAGATACTGTATTATTTACTCCACAACATTTATTTGACACCCATAGTTACTTTAATGAAAGATTTTACATACAAAACACATCAGTGATCAATTTATAGTATGACCACTGTTACAGATTAAACCCAGCAGTAGGCCTGTATACTGTGATTAAAATGACTACAACAGTAAACTGCTAGTTCCACATTAATGCACCAGGAACAATAATCAAGGTTCAAGGTTCATTTATTTGGGATTTTTACAACACAGGGTTGTAAGATGAAATGAAAGTTGTAGACCCTTTATGCTACACACACAGAACATATACACATGATTCAATTTAGAATACAACAGCATCAAATATAAAATAAAATAAAAACAATATATGCAGTTATTTACACATATACAGCCAGGAAATAAATCTGTAGTGCATTTTTTGAATTTGCATCAGGGGGAATGTAAACAGCAGCAACAGTGATGGAGGTCTTCATCTTCACATTTAAGGTTCGACATCTGTGAAACATTGTCCATAAACTTTGACAATAATATATTATAAAACAGTTTAATAACAGTATTGGTCATTTGTCTGTAAATAACAGTTTTGTACTTTTACTTTCTTAAGGTTGTGAATGCATGACTTTTAGTTGTATTGCTACTTTTAAGTAAAACATCAGAACACTTCTTCCACCACTGGAAGCATCTGCATTCATTATGTTTCTCCATCCATTTATTCAGGTTTGTCCTTTAATCTACAGCCCATCTGATGCTCTTGAACTGTTACTGATTTCAACAACTGATGGGATCTACTTGAATCATTTTAGAGGGGGTGGTAAGAAAAGTAAGGGCTCCAGTAGTGGCTGTTTGTCCATAATTAAAATCAAACTTGAACCAAGCTTGAAATAAAAAGGCCACTGATGCACATGATGACTTGTACGCAGACAAATAAGTCCATTGTCCTTACATATATCTTGTTGTTTCCTTTTGGTTTATTCATCCTAGGCAAGCAAACAGACTAAAGAATAAAGAAATGATGGCTTCTGCTGCCTCTCTTGGTCTGGTAAAAAGAAAAACATAGACCCATCATGCTGATCCTGTACCTGCTTATCTACATAGGCAGGTATATTTCTGCCTAATAATTAGCAAAATAAAATACTATATGAATCTAGTACAAATATAGCAAATACCTAGAGTAAATCAAAAACTCAAAACAAATATCAGCTTAGATGTATAAAAGTGGATAAAACTGCACTGTAAAGCATTATAAGATAACAATGTTAGGGTGTAACACAAACGTTGAGAGCCACAGGCGACCAGACAGACACAACAGTCTACAGGGAGCACCAGTAGCCAAGCATGGGTGGCTGATTCAGCACCAAGAACTGCTCCTCTCTGCCTGCCTGCCTCTATGTTTGTGCGTGTGTGTGTGTGTGTGTGTGTGTCTCGCTAATTATCAGCCTTCCCTGCATGTAAAACTGCATGGTTTCATACTCACCAAATTATGTTTATTTCTAATCTGAACACTGATAGGCTTCCTCTTATCAAGCAAGCTCAGTTTTGGTTGTTGCACTAACAGCCAATGTACAGTATGTAGTGTATTCCACCACTCTGAGCTAAGTATAGAAACAACAATTTAGAACAAAGGAATGGCACTGACTACTGATCATTTCTGCTTCTCGCACAAGCAGATATGTGAAGTTAACAGAACAATTGTGGCATGATAATTAACAAGGCAGATGCTGGATAAGTGAATTTCCATTTAAATCTGCCTTTGGCGCTGAATTTCACTAATACTTAGATAACTCTCAAACAAACCAACCTTGAGCATGGGGGAAATACAACAGACTGTCTCTATCTATCTATCTATCTATCTATCTATCTATCTATCTATCTATCTATCTATCTATCTATCTATCTATCTATCCGCAGTAAGGTGAGTCACAGTTCTTTTTTTAATTCCTGAAACTAATTATGATGGAAATGTCACAAGTAAAATGCAAGTACATCTTTATTTTTCGGTTGAGCGAGATATTCTCTCAGAGGCAGAGTAGGTCTGTACATCATGTCCCAGTTTTGTAGTGGCAGTTGTCTGAAACAATCATGGCTGGCCTTGAGCAGCTTGACAGTGCACTGAAAAGCCCCTGCCATTCTTCATCACTGAAACAATATAATGTTGTGGTGCAGCAGGTAATTATGCAAATGAAAGACCATATTATTTTATCATAAATGCATGAAAAGGCTGATAAGGACTTCTCAAGGGCTTCTCAGTGTAAGCGTGTGTACCAGAGACAGAGCTTGTATCAGCTTTAAAACTGTGAGGGTGTGACCTCACTGCATATACACAGTATCTTAACCTTTATAATTTTATTTTGTCACAGCTCTTGTTTTAGATACAGTTATTTCCTAATGCTTTAGAGTGCCACAAATGGTCAAGTTTTCTTTTGTCTGTCAGATTTGGGTTCATTTTGCATGCAAATGTTCAGCAGCCAGGCAGACACCACACAGAGTTTGAGTGATTATCTGCTTTTATTGGGTCTCAATGGCCACATGTCCATTTCTGTATTACGTATGCAAGTTTCATAACCGTTGGCCATTGAAAAACAACAGTCATATCCTTTTCTCTCCTGTCATGTTGGAGCTCTAGCTGGTACCCATTCTGCAGCATCATCTTTTATTAACTGCTCTGGGGAACTTTTTTTTTCGCTCTACTTACGATACAGTACCCTCCATCTACTCTCTCTCTCCCTCTGTCTCTTTTACACACACACACATACACACAAACTCAAACCCAGACATCCTGTGCATTTGACATCACTTGTAACCTCTGTTTGAAGGGCAGTGCCTACAAAATGTTTCATTTTGAACACTTGATTTAAAAAAGAAACAAACAGTGTCACTGCCCACACAAGACCTTTTTAATTATGCGTTAAACAAAAAAGTAAAACACACTTTTCTACCTGTCTTGTATCTCCAGTCTTATTAGTTTCCCCTGCAGTTCCAGGTGTCTTCCTGCATTTCCAAATCTGTCACCTAAAATAAACATTGCATCATTCACTGGACACCATCCACAGTACAGGAGCATGCATGTTTGTGAGAATGTGTGCGATGGTACTTTATGTGTGTAAAGCGGAGCTGCAAGGAGAAAACGAAGGGGATTAGGGTCCCGTCTCTGGAAGGCACACGACCTGATATAACTCTATTTAATCTCCCCATCCTCTCAAATTAGCATAACTCTATTCCCTCTGTGCTTCCTGCCTGTCTATCCTCTCTTCTTCTCCTCTCTCATTTTAAAATCCATCACTCTACACACTCCCCCCTTGTTTGCTCGTTATCACTCGTCATCTATGCCAACTTTGTTTCTAATCTATTTCCAGTGGAAAAGGAGCCATTTCGCAGCAGGCAGTCTAGTGAGACAGCGGACGTCAGCTGTTTCTCAGCACAGGGTGGCCAGAGATTTTAGTTTTTGCTTTGGGAGGCTTTGGTTAGGCTCTGCTTGGTTTGTGGTTTATCTGGAGTCTGACAGGTTCCCATGTGGTGCTGTTTGGCCACAATTCAGTACAGATCCTTCTCAGCAGTGATGATACAGAAAGTACTGGTGACTGTGTTAGATTTGTGGTGTTTTGTGAAATCTATGCAGTAACTGCACAAAATTGGGTGACTTTCTGCCATTATCTCAATGTTTGATGTGTGTAAAGTTACTGTATGTTTCATTATTATCATAATCATTAAATTATTATATAAAACAAACAATAACATCCCTTGAGTAGCTCCAAATGCTTTATTCTTCTTCATTATATGCATTGACACTCCAATGAAAGGGACATCTTGGCCATAATTAGAACATTATACTGGGAAATGACCTTGCTAATTCATGTGTTTCCTCTCCATCCTCTTATCCCCAACTTCAAAAGGAAGTGCAGGAAAGTAAATGAATTATGTACACATCTAAGCCAGGGCTCAGGGATCTTAACTACATGGTGCCAACAGATTTTATTAAACAAAATTACACAAGAAAATTCTTCTGGGTAACATTAAGTTGCAACACTGCATTAGTCAGCTGCTGACCTTGGCAACCTAAATATGTTATTGGTCTCATAAGAAAAAACAACATCTTAAAAGTAAAAAAAGAAGGTTATATATAAATGCAATATAGTGATAATTTGAAAAGTAATGATAGCGGAAATAAAGGTTATAACAGTGAACAGGTAATGGCTATTCATGACGCTTATTTCCTGAGACTGAACATAATAATCTAATAAAAATGCAATACAAAACAATCCATTAAACAATCAAAGAAATCCATGGAATATTAACCAAACAGAATATGATTGTAAGGGTGATGTGTTCTTATTTGGACATACATTGGCTGTTTCTTTGTTCAACACTCCGCACTGGCTTGGAGGGGAAAAGGACAAAAGGGCCTAATGAGTGTGTACCAATAAGTCACAGGGAGCTGACTGTTTGTTTACGGGTCTTGGGGAGTAAAACTGCATATCTGTTTAAGGTTATATAAAGCCTTTTTTGGCTCCAGAAGGAGCTGTGCAAAGTCTGATAAACTGCCCGCAAATTGTCACTTGAGTCGGCTGGGGCAATTGAAAACTACAAGTTTGAAAATAAAAAAAATCTGGGGGTGTGGAGTTGACAGCAGTTGACTTGCATTGTGGGTAATGTAGGCGTCAGATTTCGACAAGGAAGAAGAATGAGTGGAATAAAAAAAGGTGATATCTCTGCTTCTGCTGCATTGATTTTTTTTTTGGTGGAGCACTCTTTTAAAGATCAAACAAAGCATGTGATTTAGCAACTACAGTCCAACGGATTCCTTTCACTCTTAGCCACGTGCGTCAGACGTCCTCAGCTCCCGCATTTTCCTTGTGTCACTAAAGTCTGAAACACTCTGCCTGACTCAGATTGTGATTATAATCCTGAGCTGTCCAGAACAACAGATTTTCAAGATCGTGGAAGGTGTGCGCAAAATTCGGTAGGTCGCTGAGGACAGTTGCCACATGTTATCTTGGCGTGTGCAGGGGGCTTTGGATGCAAATCTATTGCCTCCTGACTGAGCCTCTGGACAAATCTGTGTGCGATCCTGTAGTTGTAGCTGGTTTATAATGGAAATGTGAACGAAGCTAGACAACGTGAATTGAAATTTTACTGAGAATCTGAACACACTTGGAAAACAGGAGGAAAACGACTTACCCTTGTTGTCTCATGACGACAAAAAAAAAGCTTCAAGTCAGTGAAGCTGTAAGCCCACTAGGTAAGAAAAGTGTCTTATTTTAGATCCTTTTCTATTTAAATGAGAAAGCTTAATTTAAAGTCTTTGATGTAATGAACATCCACAGATCCCTGCTGTATGTATCTGGGTCAAACGTTAACCTACTAATTCCTGATAGGAGACAAATCTCTTTCATGATGTAACAAGCAAACGTTTGCTCATGTGCGAAACTGCCTTGTTTTTTATTTATCACTTTGAAGGGTTGTTCACCGTAAGCCAGCTCCTCGTGGAATACATGACATGGCCCACTTTTTTCTGCGTGGATTTTTATTTTTTATTTTTTTTGCATACTGTGTGTGGTGTAGATATTCATGTGTGGTTCTCTACCTCCATGACAAGAAAGACAAAATTTACACTCTGTCAAAATCTGATGACAATGTGAAAACTGAATCCCCGTTGCACAGCTTATGCTAGACACTTTCCACCAGGTTAGCTTTGAATGATGAAATATAGAAAGGTGTGAGATATCAGAAAAAGAACTGCACAAGCAAGGCTTTCAAGGTGTAAGGAAAATAAAATGTGAGGAGAGAGTTTGGTGCTAGGAAAACAAGACTGAAGAAATAGAACAATAGACCAATAAGAGTATGGTCTTGAGGAATGATTTCATTAAAATGTATCAAATTTTAGAGCCAGACCTTTAAAGTTTGTGAATTAATTTGTGTTTTTTATCAGCCAAAACTCCAAGCCATATATAGAAAGTGACATCAGATATTTCAACAAACACTATGTTATGTAATATTTGTAAACCAGAATAGGCATCATAAGACCACAAGGAATGTCCTGCAGTAAAACCTTGCTGTGAACAAACAGGAATGGGAGGTGTGAGTGTTACATTTGAACAACAGATGCTATTCAGGTATATGTCTGTGAGATAAATAAAGATTCAGTCGTATGTGTTTTGCTGTTGTTATGAGGCAGAAGCAAACAGTGAGACACGGTGACAGATATAACGATCACAACCCAGACTTTAACCTTATTAAAACAAAATAAAATGATTATGACTTAATAACAACAAGAAATTAAATTGTCTGACCTTAAGGTGATTATATCAAAATTATTCTGACCTGATTATAGTCAGAAAACTTATTACATGCTGCCTCACACACCAAATAACATGGATCATTACACACCCAGTAAGCAGTCCAGGAAAGATGAACATAATGTGGTTAACCAAGAGAACATGTGGTCTCTGTAAATAGCACTGAGATTAAGATACACTTTCCCTTACACAGTACAAGTATTACAATACAAGTATTTCATGTACATAAACTATATATGTGAAAAATAAGTAACTAAAAAGAAACTTCTCTTCTGTCTGGAGTGGCCTTGTATTAATGCTGTTATACAGTAACATAATACATAATGTAACCCCCCCCCCCCCCCCCCACTTGTTTCCCTGTGGAAACTGTGCCTTGGGTTTAATCTTATTCACAACAAAACACTCTTGAGATGTAGATTAACAAGAGACAGTCTACAGCCGTATGAGTGGCTCTGCGAGGCTGTATTTGTGCACAGTGGTGCATAAGGCTACTATGTTTACCATCTCAGTGTAGCATTTCAGCATCACATTTACTAATTAGTACTGGACACAAATACAGCCTTGGCTGATTCTGAAGTATTTGTTTTAAGAAGTTTGACCTGATGATGGCACTGATGATGAAAAGTCTGGCTATCAGAGTCAGTACAATTTATCATGAGAGCCAATGTGAATTTCTGTTTAAAATGTAATGGCAATCTATAGTATTGCTGATGAAGATTTTGCAGATTTTGACACCAATGACAGCAAAAAACAGCTATATTTAGCTCCAGAGGCAGATCTACTGTGCTAAGTGGTGTCTGTTCACAGACTGCCCAAGTCTGACGATGTGATGATAGTTGATAGTTTTGGTAAATGCTATGAGCTAACTAAACTAAAACTACATGCGGATGAATACACGTGTTGCTGTGTTTCTCTCCTTGTGAGAACCAGTTTGAAATTCAGTCCTTTTGGCAGGATATTTGGTTTGATCCTTTCTGCTTTAATGGTTTTGGTTGAGGATCAGGACCTTATTTTAGGATCAAGGTTATGGAATTAATGCATTTACAAGAGAGAAATCTGTGTGTGTGCAAAATGGCATCTATTCATATTGAACAAGGCCATATCTAAGTGAACATTGGCCACATTCACAATAACAACCACTCTATCTCTCATTTGGGACGATACAACAGCAAACTCCACTTACAATCTGAAGAGTTTTTAGCAGTGAATCAGTTTGCCACGAAAGCATTCTCACATTTACACTAATATGTTTCCATAGCTGCTTCACATAAACTTCACATAAATCAAATCAAAGTTTTATTGTTGCATACACAATCATACACATGTGCCTCGCTCCAGAACAAATCTAACAAATAGACAAAGATAAAGATTAGAGAGACGATGTGTCAAATAAAAACGTGTGTGTATGAGTGGATGGGTGGATGTTTGGATTTACATCTGTTGGCAAGTGAGAAACAGCTTGAGAAAAGAAAAGACCAGATGCCACAAGAGAAGCTACGATGGTTTATAGTGGCATGAGACGATATGAGATGACTTCAGAACAATTTGAAAATAATTTATATACTGTGAATGATAAGAGTAGTCATATTCATTATTTAGATGATTGTAAACCACTGGCTGCGTTGGGGGTAGGAACCCAATTTAGAAACTTATATTTACTTTATGGGCAAGGCAGGTTTATTTGTATTGCACCTTTCAACAACAAGGCAATTAAACGTTCTTTGCATAAAACATAAAACACTTTAAGACAAGATATTGCAGAAACACAAGGCAATATAAAAGGTTGCTTTTAAAGATTAAAAAGATTGAATTAAAATAGAAGATAAAAACAAGATAGAACTGAATAAAACAGACAAACCAGGAAAATACAAATTACAGTGCAGTGAGAAATATGAAAACTCACTATTTTAATTTAGTAAAAGTCAGTGGCAAACAGAAACCAGCTTTGATTTAAAAGAACAATATGTTGGCTGTAGTTTATATATAGATTATATAGTATCCTATTTTATAGGCTAAAATACCTTTAACATACTTAGAATACTTGTAAGTGATTACATTCACACATAGCCTATGATGCATTAGAGACTCACAGATATAATTCTAGTACAGTAAGATTTAGGGGGACATTAATATGCTAAATAACTACATTTCTTAAATCAATTTTAACATAATAGTACAGCATTTTATGATCATCCACAAGTGTTACAGGAGAACTAAAATCCCCTCAGGAGTAATATAATAGACTCTTAGGAGATAACATGCCATAAAGAACAAAAAGGTTTCTATAAACCCACCATGGAGCAGCACAAGTGTCTACAGCAGTAATACAGATATTTTTCGGAGTGAGACATTGAAAGAAAGACGGCTTATCAGCTGCAGTGATTCTGTGAGAGAGCGAGGGAGGAGATGGAAAGAGAGAGGGTTAAGCAGAGAGGATGGGCAGATGGCCAGAATGACATTGGGGTTTGTGCTGGACATGCCAAAAGGGGTTGGCATGGCCATTTGCTGACTCACACCCCGGGCCCACAGGGATTATAGGGACAATAGACTTCCATTCCTTTTTAATGAGTGCTACAGATACCCTTACAGACATATCATCCTACACAAATACAGCTACTGACAGGAAAAACGAGTGGAGGACACTAACCAAATGACCTACCCTATTACAGATACTAAAGCCCTTCAGTTTAAACTATCGCCCACAATGATGTTTGGTTTAGGTGCATGCAATACAGAGACACCTCATTTCCACAGTTGAAGGAATTTATTTCTTGTGACTTCACATGATATGCTATATTACTTTGGACGTGAAGTAATTCTAATTTAGGTTCTTCACGGTGGCTTGCCCCTGAAGAGGTGAAAAAAATAATTTCCTGCTTAGAAATCAGTGGAGAATTACTAAACCACTAAAACACAAAATGATGGATTCCCTCATGGTTTATGCTTTTACTACCAGAGCCCTCTGTATGCTGGGGATATTCAAGTAGCTCATCCAGGGGGGCACTTTGAGGAAATGCCAAGAGGTGAATAAAATGACCTGACCGAATAAAATCCACTTTATATTTTTGATATAGAAAGCATCTTATCACAAGGTCCACTTGCCTGTTTTTTTAACTAAGATGGAGGAGATGGAGTTTGCTCAGTTTTATCAGTTTGAGAAAACTCTATTCACTTATGAATAGAGCCGATTCAATATACTGTGCATCATCGCTGTAGCATACTGAACAGTGTGGAACTCTCCATGGTGCTGAAAACTTGCCATGGGCCTCCAACATAGGAGAAAAACATTTTACATTAACAATACCATAACATTAACAGCCAGGCATTTAAGTGTCCATTAATATCACAAGTTTAAGCCACAGTTTTCATTTAAATGACTCTTGTAGTGGTTTTAATTCCAAAATGTTCCAATAAGAAGGAAACAACAGTGAAATGCTTTGTGTTGACACACCATAGCCATGAACTTAGGTGTACCTTCACTTCCTTTAGTTTTGCTGATGTTTCGCAAGCAATACAGTTTTACAGCCACTTACTTTGCCTCAGCATAACTCTGAAGCTTGATACAGTTAGGGAAACTTGCCGCAGCGCAGCATTTTTAAAACATCTGCAAAGCCATAAAACCATTAACTGTTCCTACAAAGCATGTACTGTAAGGTCATGAAGGCAAAATCTGATTTTGCTTCTTGCTTTTTTTCCAGTTCAAACGAGAATGATTTTGATACTGTAATATCATGTTGAAAATGTCAACTGCTGATGAACTTACAAAGCAATTCTTTTCCTCCCAGAAATAAATTAAACGTCACCAAAGGAATCCACAATTTTTATGGTTCAGTTGCAGTGACTTGTACGTGAAAATTAAATTTCAGTCTCAGTCCATTCAGCTGTGGTTGCTATTTCTATTCTGAACAATTACTGTTCAATGCCTGGTGCTGATCTACATGGCCACGAACACAAAAATACAAATTAGTGGCACAGGGAACCCGTTACATTCCTATCACAGTTGAGTAACACCAAGAAATAGTTTTTACATTGAAGACAGACAGAAACCTTTGAGTAAAGATAAAATGTTCCACTGCCTTCATGCTGTAAGCTGCCGCCTGACTCCAGAGAGCATAGCTGTGGCTCTCTTGCTATAACAATATCCCTAGTTAAGGATGCAGCACTCTCGGGCTGAAAATACATCTGCACTCTCTCACTCCTTCTTTTGCCTTTATTCTTACTTCATCTTTTTTCCACCCCCTTTCTCTCCCCCCTCTCCCTCCGTTGCCTCCCAAAGCTAACTGTGTGCAGCTATAAAGCTTAACTAACTGGCAAACGACTGCCTCCTCTTGCTTGCTTATCAACAGGATAAGCTGGGAGGTTATTTCCATGCTATGCAGCTCATCAGCAGCCATGAACTGCAGCCCTTATGTGCTGAAGGGAAGGTGGCATTTGCTGAACTCAACTCACTGTCTGCATTTTTTTGTGCCTCACGTGCCTGAATGAAATAAATCTGTATACCTCAATAATTCAGTGATAGTGATACGACTGTAACACACACTATTTAGTGAAACAGATGAGCATGGCAGTATCTTACTGCCAACTTGTACATTTACCTCTTCAACCCATGAAGCCAGAAAAATAGTTCAAAAGTAACCTCTGGGGTAAAACTGGACAGTCAAGGATATAGCTGAGATAGCAGAAGAAGAAAAAAAAAACAGAAGAGGCCACATGAGAGTAGAAAAGTGGGGAATTGGCATTTAGATAAGGCTGAGTTGAAAATGTACATAAATTATGAGATGAGCATTGATATTGGACCTTTGAGCAGCCTACTGCAAAATGGGACTGAAGAAGATCAGCTACACATGAAATTTGGCCTGCATATTTTTCTCTGCTGCCACAGAAGATTTTGCAACAGAGACAGACTGGCTATTGCAGTGATAACCCTTGGCAGGTTGTGGCTGGTTTTAAGAGTTGATTTAAAAACCATTTTAGTTTTGCCTGTTAGGCTGCTATCATTTGCTGCATAACACTAAACATAAACTGATACTGAGACTGTTTGGAATGTTACTAGTCTTGCAGATATACAAAGTATTTGATGTGATAATGGCGCTAGATGAAAAGTCATTGGATCACCAAAGTCATTTAAATGAATCCTCTAGGGATTTTGAATGTCTGTTGCAAATTTCATGGCAATCGTTCCGATAGCTGTGAAGATCACCCTGAAGCAATAATGTCAACCTGCCGGGAAAACAACATTTGTTATTACGAGATAATAACATAACTAACTTGTGATCTCGAGAAAACATTTAAAATAAACTTATCACAGGAAACCGGAGGAAATAAAATGTTTTAATCCATGGCCATTTAAGGCTTCTGTAGTAGAGGAAAAGGCATGGCATCATCAAATTCTTAAGGATTTATCTTCTGAGGACCATGAATGTCTGTAGCCTATAAACATTTGTGCCAATCCACCTATTAGATATCAAACTATTTCACAGAATAAGTGAAAACTGGTTCTAGAGGAAATTCATCAGCTAAGGACCATTAGTGTCAAAGAGTGCAGTGATTTTAAAGTGACTATACATGAAAATAGTAGGACTTAAATAGAGGCAAATATAATTTTTTTAAACAGTATTTATGTCAGCTGACCAGATCTAAAACTTCTTAATAACATCACAGAGACATGCAGTCGGCCTCAGGCTTGTGTTTGAGAAACGATGAAAGGGTGCGCACAGGATGAAAGGATGATAAAAAAAAGGAATAATGTGGATACATTCCAAGCAGTAGGATTGAGTGTAAAGCTGGGCATGAAGTTTGAGTGACAGGGTCGGCAATAGAGAAATTAGCCGTGCTGAAGAAAAGCGCGGATCAGCAGTTTGAAAAGGTTGACAAGGAATAGAGAGTCAAGAAGCTACAGAAGGGAGAAACGAGGAGAGGAGCTTGCAGTCGTAGGCTTTTTTTTTTTTTTTTTTTATTATCTGGTATTTGAAAAATTGGTTGTAAAGTCCTGGCAGAGATCAGTACATTGGTAGTAATGAAGTACTTTAAAGTATCTGTACTGTAAAAAAACAGACCATAGGAGTGTGTTTGTAGTTGAAAGGCACAGGTGTTACTTATAACGGAAGGCTCGGTTCTGTTCAAGTGTCCCTGTAAGCCGTGACAGTGTGACAGTGAGCCAGCATGGACAATACCAGTACTGAAGCAGCTAAATAAGGTTCTAATTTTAGTAGTTCTTTTTCTATTGTGACATGTCAAAATGTCTTCTCTGGAAAAAGTCTATTACCTTCAGAACACCAACATTTCAATAAATTAAGGCGCTTCCATGGCTGCTCTCTGCTGTCATTTAAATTTACCGAAGTCGAACCGTGTCTTTCTAGTATATTAATGTTTGCAGTGACAGCAAATGGATCGATGCGGTGCACGTTGCTCCGTCTTGTGTACTCCCCCCCCCCCCCCCCCCAAGGCCTTTTCAGCTGACATCCTGCTACTCATGTGGCTGAACGGAGCTGACAAATTCAATCCCCCATGTGAATTATTGATTCGGTTTGGAATTTAGATCTTACTGCGAGTTCCTGTGTTGCACCCTTTTCGTGCACCATCGTAGAATTGGGTTGTCCACTTGCAGGAAAGGTGTAGAGGGCTTGCGGTTCATTGCAAACTCTGTTGTAGTAGATGAAATACACAGACTCACTAAAATATGTGTGTATCAGTGAGCTGAGTTTATTGCTGAAAGTTGTTGTTTGGGTTCCTGGAGAAAAGGAAACAAAAAAACATAGTGTTGTTTGATCACTGTGATACTTTGTCTTATTTTCTAAAAATTGTTTAGAAAGAAAGAGACAAATTCTGGGGTCTCAGCTGTTAAACATGTAATATAATGAATTTTAAATTTTAAAAGTCAGTAAATGGCAAAAAAACAAAAACAAAAACCCAAAAATAAAAGATAAAATACTTTAATTAATTAATATTCTATATATATCTACATTTATGCATTATTTGATACCACTTCAATACTTGTCTACATTTTGTGTTTTAATAAGAAAGAAACAAAAATACATTTAAAAGAAAATGTAAACTGTAACTGTACCTAAAATGCAAATACGGTTTGAGGAGCAGACTGTGCTGCAGCTCAACAGCAGGAGGATGTGTGATGTATTTTTACAAGGACAGATAAAACCACAATGGCAGTGATGACATTCAGGCAACCTCCTGCAGCGATGTCGTATAGTATTTAGCTGAATATGACATTTTCAGCATCCATCCTTAGGGCAGGTTAGTACATATACAGTACAAAGGGTTAGAGGACCTCCCTCAGGGGCCCTTCGGCCAGGCTCTTTGGGACACTGACAGGAATGGGAAGCCAATCAACTACTAAGCAGCCGTCCTGAGCAAGCTGGCGTCCATTAAAGTGCACATGGTTGATGATACAAATGTGCCATTAGAGCTGAGTATCACGTTTCTTCAAAGCAACTGGCTCCATAATAAGAGATTGTTTTGATATAAAGAGACTCCATTCATTTGTGTCAGCTAAGCAGTTTAGCATGGCTTCTGGGAAAAAACAGCCCAGTCGGCAGAGCTGGAGAAAAGTGAGCCGATGGGTCAGAAGATCAGCTGACTGGGAGCTTTGGAGGCCCTGTTTGGTTTTGTATGGTGTCACTTGGGACATGAAGGGTGACAAAGGTTAGAATGTTTGTTTTCTTTCTGTCTGTACAGGAACAATATATTCTATTGATTTGCCACTAGACTGTACGCTGGCATTTTATCTCCACCTCTAAGTGTCTATGTCTGGAAAAGGAACAGCCATTACCCTCTAAACCTGAAATCTGAAGGTTCCCAAGATGATTAACAGAATAAGAAAGCGTTACACAAATTGTGTTTACGCTGTCAGACTTTCCTCTAATATTTGCTTATTTTTAGAACAATTTTTAGACATATGCAACCCTTGGCGAGGCGGACATAAGCTTTTTAACCAGTGCTGTAAAATAAGTGCATGTGTATCTTTCTTCTACTTCTTTATAAGGGGCAGACAAAATAAGTCTTTGAAAAGGACTTTAAATTTACATAACCAAATTACAATTGAAACTGTAATATAAAGCTGTTACATTAGGCTGCATGCAGTATAAAATAATATCGAAATGCTGACTCCCTCCTTTCACCTGAGCCACTTCTGTAGTAGTATTTCTACCCTGTTTGTATTTTGGTTTTAGTGAACAGAGGAGTCATCTGGATGATGCATTAAGCAGTTGAGATTGTTTTAAAAGTTTTATTTTATTTGATGACAACATTACTTGTGACTGTCCTGATTTGTTTTGTGTCCTTGGCTGTTTGCTTTTTTCATGGTTGCATCATGCTTTCACAAATCTTCTTCTGTAATACCTGTAAAAAAAGGTGTGAAATTTAATTTAACCTCTACACATTATCTCTGCCAGTGTAACTCATTACAAAAAAAATATAATTTTTTTTGTCAACAGTGATTGAGCAGCCTGATCCACTGCTGCCATCTAGTGTATCTTTGTAACTCAGCTGTTGACTCTTGTGCAAGCAAGGACAATGTAATTGACATCACGTGACAACACATCCATTCATTCACCAGCTAGGGAATTAAATAATGAAAAATGATTTAAAATCCTCAAATGTGGTAGTTACAGATTGTTACTTTTACTTTAAACTAATATGGAAAATTAATGTTACAAGAGACACACCACTTTTTTCTCTTTATGTTACCTGACAAACTTAAAATACAGAAATGTGACAGTGAAACTTTTCCAGAATTGAAATGTTTATTTCAAGCTTCCAAAACTTTTACGGTTAAAAAATGACCAGCATGTCACTTTTCCTCCATTATCTTCATCACCATCATCAGTTGCAGTATTCTTTACCTACATCAATTTACACATCAACAGTTTAAAATGTATCAAAATCTAAAAATCCTAATTTTTATCTCAAAATCAAGGCAACTCAACACTGTCCCCTTCTTGCTCTACAATACTTAGTTTTTTAACAGATGTCACACTTATTTTGATAACATACAGTATTGGTGGCAATCTGGCATGTTTTTAACAACAATGACATATGAACAGCAGCAGATGTATTAAATGTGAAAAAGAAAAATGAAATAACATTTACTGACAGTAAAGACCTTTTGACATCACAGGAAAGACAAAAACAATGTAATTTTTTTTATTTTTTAGAAAATATACTGTATAAAGCCATTTCCTTAATGAAGCTTAAGGAAGTTGGTGTTCTGGGGTGGATTTAGATGACAGTGTAGAAACCGCTTCTACATAAAACTGGCATCCCAATCCCTGGACAATATACGCTGATACTTAAAACAGTAAAATGACATTAAAATACAGCTTTAACAGGACAATGATCACTCAGAGAGCCAAAATATATTCTTGTCTCCAGTTCCAATTTGTGGCTCAAGTTAAATAAATAGAAGTGTAATTTGTTTGTTAAAAGGCATGTGTTTTTTTTAATTAAAAAAAAGTAAAATAAAGAGGGTTTCCAAATAAAATTAAAGGTTGCCAGTGAGGGCTGAGTCCATGAGGTCATCATCTTCATTTCTCATATACATTGGACTGGGCCGGGATGGACGCTCTGAACCCAGCATGGACAAAGATGAATCTGAAGCTGAGATGGGTGACCGGGACCAACTGTCTGCTTTTATTGGATGCGAGGACGGTCCCATGGACATAGATGACTTCTTTTTCTCTTTGTCCCTGTCCCGTTCTCGGTCTCTGTCCCTCTCCCGCTCCCGCTCCCTCTCCTTCTGTTTCTTCTTCTCCTTCTTGTGTTTCTTGTGCTTCTCCCCGGAGCTGAGAGGAATGGAGCTCATGTAGTCCTGGGGGGGAAGCGGGCGAATGGTCTGGTCGTCGTCTGAGCTGGGGCTGTTCTGGTGGGATTTCTCCGCCACCGAGCTGCTGCCAGACTCGCTCTCGCTGTCGTGGTTGAGTGGGGTGTATCCTGGCGAACGGCTGTGGCTCGGGGAGGAGCGGTCATGCTTGGGAGTAGAGCCACTGAAGAGGGGGGAAGCTTTGAGGCTAGAAATCTGGGGACGCATGGAGTCACCACACCCTTCCCCCGCTTTCTGAAGGGTCACTTTGGCCTTGATGCTTGGTGAGCCGCCATCGGGTTTGCTGATGATAATTTTGGCAAGACCGGTCGCACTCACCCCTCCTGTTTTTGGGTCCATCAGCTTTTTATCCCCACTGCTCCCCCCAGAAACAGACACTTTTGCTTTTGCCTCTTTATCAGACTTTTCTCGCTTGTACTCCCCACTCTGGGAGGACGAGGTGTGCTTGGAAGGACCCATGTTTGAAGGTCCGCTGCTGGGAACATTTCCAGGACCACCGCCACTAGGAGCAGATCCTGAACCAGTTCCCCCTACAGGTGGCCCTACCTCACAACCGTCCTCCCCCACTCCTCCTCCACCTACACTCTTCAGTTTGTCTATGACTGCCGTAAGAGAGGGTTTCTTGTTTCGACTGGGAGACTTGCCTTTGGCGTTGGGGTTATTTGAATTGTTCTGACCAGCCCCTCCACTCCCGCTTCCTCCACCTCCTCCACCTCCACCACTTCCTCCTCCTGCCCCTCCTCCCCCACCACTTCCACCCCCACCACCCCCGTACTGAGACTGGGAGCCTCCCGAAAAGGTCATGGAACCAGAGGACGAGGAGGAGTTAGAGGATGATGAAGATGCGGAACCAGAGGAGGAGCTCCCACCCATTGGCTTCTGGGAGCTCATGCCTCCACCAGAGGAAGACTTGGACCCACCAGAGCTGCCACCTCCTGAGCCCATTGGCGATTTAGCCTTGGAGGAAGGAGGCGTTCCTGGAACCTGGGACTGCTGCATTTTCATAGGTGAGGACAACTTGTCACCAGAGCTACTGGAGCGGGAGTGAGAGGGGGAGATGTTGGGCTTTATGTTGGGATTCATAAGAGACCCAGTAGGCTTGCCCCCCTGAGGCTTTATTTTATTACCACTTCCAATTCCACCCCCACTACCTCCAGGCCCTGACAGCCCATGTTTGGTGATTGGGGAGGATCCTGGTTTGCCAACACCCAATCCCTGGGAGGACCCTTTAGACTGGGATGGCCCACCTCCACCCCCTATTCCTGCACTCCCTGGCTTTGAACTGTTGCCTTGCGTCGTGGAGCCTTCCTTGGACTTGATCTTCCCAGAGGAAGACGAGTGAGAATGATGGCTTTTGCTGCTGCTGGTTCCCCCTGCTCCCCCTGTGCTGCTTGTGGCTGAGCTGCTGGAGGTGTAGCCACTATGGGATGACGTTTTCCCCCCAGTTATGGTCCCTTTTGCGATCTGAATAGTGATTTTGGGAATTGGGGGTGTGGCACCCCCAGGAGGCGTTTGCGAGCGTCCTGAACTACCAGGAGACTTGGAGCCTCCTCCACTTATGCTTCCCCCAGAGCCCGAGCCACCACTAGGAGGCGTATATGGTCGTCCCCCTGAGCTGTGAGAGGGGGACTTCCCATCAGGGTCCAGCTTTTTGCGTTTGGGAGGCTTTTCTTTAGACTTTCCTTCACTGGATGGGGTCCTGCTACGTTTGACCTGTTTGCCCTCTGTTGAACTGCTCCCCATGCCCATCCCAGAACTGCTCCCTCCGCTACCCCCATTCTCATCCTTTGGCCGCATTAGTCCCTGTTGTTGTTTAACTTTGGGTTCTGCACTTTTAAAGTCAGCACATGCAGCTGCAAGGCCCATTATGAGGGGGCTCTGGGACCCTCCACCATGTGTGTCTCCCAAATCAGGAGCTTGTCCCAGAAGCGGTTTACCACCCCCACTGTTGCCTCCAAAAACTATCCCCATATCAAAGGGGTCCTTCAGTGAGGGCTCTGGGGTGCTCTGCCCATGTGGAGTAGGATTCTGAGGTGTTCCTGACGGGGTATTCTGCTGGCTGCTCCCCCCAAAACCCTTGACCAGGTCCATGTCTCCATCCGCACTAGGAGAGCTGTCATCAAAGTAGTTCTGGGAGAAGCCATGGCCTGAGGTCAGGAGGTCAGGGTTGAAGTCAGCGGCATCAGGGAAGAAGTTGGTGGAAGAAGAATCGCTGGTGGGAGTGGCGGCAGTTGCAGTTGCCTCAGCAATCAGGTCAGCAGCATCGGTAAAAGGATTTTCATTGCTGTTGGTGTTGAAAATGTCTGCCGAGTCAAAAACTGCACTACCCTGACCTGAGCTGGAGGAGTCACGGATGGGGGTACCTAGGGGGCCTCCGTCCTCTCCACCACTGCCCATGGGGTTCTGCCCATGGCTCCCACAGCTGCCTTTGCCTGTCTGCTCAGGCAGATCTGACAAGATTTCTGTGATATCAGGTCCGATGCTATCAGAGCTAGAAAGACGGACCATACGAGGCGGTACAGTACCCGGTGGCTGCTGTTGCTGAGACTGGACATGAGACTGTGAATACGGCATGCTTGGGCCAGAGGGCGGTGTTCCACATTGGCTAGGTGCTGGGGTGATGCTATGGGGCGTGTCTAGGCCATCACCAGTCAGGTTAACATCAAAGATAGAATTTTGAGATGCGTCCACATCCATAGAGAGGAGCTCACGGTGGAAGTCATCCTCATGTGTGACTGGATGGTGCTGGAGGTGCTGCGGCATGGAAGATGCCTGTTGTGATTTCATGCCTAAACCACCACCTGCAGCAGTTCCAGGCAACATGCCTCCCTTTTCATTCCCCCTTGGGCGCTTCTTCTTCCCTTTCGTGCTACCTCCAGGGCAGGTTCCTCCCATGCCCTCTGTCCGTGGGGAGCCAGATGAAGAATTCTGCCTCTCTAATGGACTAGAACCATACAGTATGGCGAAATCTTGTGTGGGGTTGTCTTTCAACAAGTTCATCAACATAGGATGATTCTTGGTGTTGCTGGCAGGGGAAGATGTTGGGGGTGGGGTTTGGTGGGGTGCTGGTGCATTCTGGGAGCTGGGACTAGAACCTACACTTCCAGTTATCTGTAATAGACTTGTCAGTATTGGATTCTGAGTGACTTTGTTGTAGTCATCTGTATGACCTTGACCGGGCTGTTGTTGTTGCAACTGTTGCTGGCCAGCCACCCCACCTTGAGTTGGGCACTCTCCTCCTTGGGCTTGCCTCTCTGTTCGGGAAATCCCAAACAGAGAAGAAATGGGACCTGCAAAATTAGGCCCCCCAGGGGGTCCTCCTCCAGTAGGTGTGTTGCCCCCTGTGAGGCCAGGTAGTCCCATGGGGTTAGTTCCATCTCCTGCTGCCATGTTGTAGGTGGGGCTACCGGAGGGTGGCAGGTTATTCTTCACCATGATTTCCACTGTCTGCGCAATTAGTGAGAGGGCTGGAGTGTCTGCCTGGATGGTCTCTGCTTTCCTCCGAATGGCCCGCATAGTTACAGGGATGGACATGCATCTACAAGAGGAAGATAACTTTTAGCACAAAACACATACGGTCCGCATTTATGCATTCAGGAGGAATAAACAGTCTCACCTCTGGACTACTTTGGTGATGAATTCATCAGTGCAGATCAGAGCATCTGACAGTCCTTTATATAGCTTGCAGGACACCTGCCTGGAATCAATCACCTCCATTACCACTAGAAGAAGGAGGTCAGACAGGACAGAGGACTCAGATACATGAAAGACTGATATTGCAATCAATTCCACAATTTATACATTGTGGTACCACTATCACTCAAGGATGTTGTTTAAGTAATAAACACATGTTGAATTACTGAGATTTTGTAAAAGTGAATGCTCACCACAGACTAATGACTCATTTACTGGATGCTGGAAAGAGACGCTGAAACTCGAGTCAGTGAGAGGACAAACTTCAAACTGCAGCAGGCCTGCACTGTCTGAGGAAACAAAAGCAAATATGCTACACTTGTAAAGTGTCATTTAAAAGATCAGACACAAAAAACAGAGTACATGTTGTCGATTGACCAGATACAGTAAATCAGGAGCCAGATACTTACCTTCTTTGATGGAAGTTCTTTTCACACAGCTGCCAATCAAGGTGTTGTAGGCTGCCTGGTGCCGGATGATGTCCAAAAGGAGTGGCACTTGTGCTGGGTGGCGGAAGGGGATCTTGGACACCAGTGCTCCTTGAAGAGAATGACCATCTTGCACTGGGGCATCACCATTCAGGAAGTAACAGTGCTGCTGATCTGGCAACACCTGTGAGACATAAGGGCAGCGGTTTCCTTACACAAACAGTGATTTGTGTGGATTAACAATCTAAAATTTGGTGGCTGTATTGGCTGCATGTGTCTTTTTACTTATTCAAGGGAACTACAGTCCCTGCATGTAGCTCTCTTTCATAAGCAGCAATTTACCACGTAAAATCGTTAATGTATTTGCAGAATCATGAGAAATTATATTTCCCTAAACTTCTGTTTTCTAAATGTGTATGAAGAGAAGACGGCAGAGTGAAGAAGAGATGTTGTCGATCAGAACATGTCCGACACAGATTTGTGATAGTAATCACAGAGAAATGGTAACAATAACTGTAGAATAAGAATAGCTTTTACATTAACTCAAAATAAGCCCAAAAATAGAGCAGGCTTTAATTAAAAAAAACAAGCAAAGCTCAGGGCCTCTACAATATTTATGTCACCACAGAACAATCATGAAACCATAAAGCACAGGCTGGACGAAGAGAAAAACTGAATAAAAAGGTAAGAAGAGAGATTCAAGGTATATACAACATATTAATGATGTGTGTGTGCCTGCTCACAGAATAGAAGTGCATGTTGTGTGAGGGCAATGGTGTGGAGCTGCCCTCCTCCAAGAGCTGCCGCTGGCTCTGAACAATCAACTGGTAGAGGGGCGAGAGGCTGGGGGAGCTGTCAAACACTGGAATCGCTGTGAAAAAAAAAGGACACGGGTTGAAGTCCAAATGATCAAACAAAACAAGGACTGTCCTTTAAGTACATATTGATGACTTTGGAATACAGTGTTCATGGGGTAAACTCACAAGTAGCATTGCCCATCCTCTGAATAAAGGACAGTGAGAAAGGCATGGGGCGGTTCATCTTGAGGAAAAAACAAGCTGGCAGGTCCACACAGTTGGAGTTGGTCACAGTGGAAAAGGATGGTGTCCTAAAAAAAATAAATTAATCAGCTGTCTTTTTTCTGTTCTCTACTAATTTTGCATTGGGATAATAAAACACATATTTAATAAATCTCATCTCAATCATCTTTCTTTTGCATGCTGATAGTTCTTATGCAGATGTAGTGCTTGCTCCTTGCAGGATTTTACAAGTTCCCAAAAGAAGCGAGGTACACTTTCATACCCCTTGTTGTCCACTGGGTGGGATCCGGTGATGAGTGGAGCAATTGGGAGCTTGTAGACGGCGGAGGTTCCCTCGATTGTCACAGAAACACTGACACCCAGAGAGCTTGGAACTGCAAAGATTATCCAAGTGTCACCATGGGAAGAAAGTGACAGGTCACACAATGATAGTTACAGTCCTATGGCAAATCATATGGCCAGTGTCTAGCGTAAATCCCCATCTTTACCTTTCTTATGTACATGAATTCAGCAATGTCCTCTATGCACTTACCATTGCTGTCTGTAAAGTTGAGCTGTGTGCCTGTTCCCTCCTCAAATATGTCATAAGGGGACACGTAACACTGAAGAGAAACAAGATGGCCACCACTCCTGGCTGTCAGCAAGCCCACGCTGCCATGAAGAATAGTCTCCACTGTATTAGCATTGGTTGCTAACCTAGAAAACACACATCAATCAAACATTATTGCATTACAAAAATAGTTACTCAGATTGGGCTTTTTACTATACTAGTGGTGTCCCTCCTCTGCTTTACTCTCTGAATGATCAGTGCTTAAAAAAATGTATGACATTAAAACCAGCTGCCATTACTTTTTTTTCATACACCTGGTAAAGCTGCTAATCTGGAGGTACAGGTGCTCTGGCACCACAAATCCATCTGGCCTTATGACACTAACATGGCTCCACACTAATTGAATCTTAAGGCCTTTATCATTTATAAAATACTTTTTTAATAAATGTACTGTTCACTTCATTAACCCAAAGCATTTGCTACACTAAACACTAGAAGCCCAAAGATAGTAAGGATGATGTTGTGAATTTACCTAAACATGTGCATCATCTTGGTGAGATCAAGTTCCAAAGACTGCAGTGCTATGTACATCTTGGTTTTCAGCTTACTGGAACACAGAAAATAAATAAGATGAATATATACAATTGACACGAAAATAATAACAATAATAAAGATATGTGGCATTGGTGTCTTATAAAACAAATGTTTTATTCTAAGCAGTTAGATGTATTTTTAGCCTTATACTAAAGTATAAATGAAAACTGTTACTTTTCAGAAAATATACTATTTAGTAAACACATGTCTGAGAGAACTGTACATCTACAACAGACTGTTAGTTTTGGTCCTTGAGACAAAAGTAATTATCAATTTTTCATTCACAAGTCAACTTACTTGTCCCCAGGGAGTTTGTATAAGTCGACCAGCCCCTTCAGATGTTTGGAAAACTCTTCAAAGTTCTTCTCCCTGATGAGAAGTAGGAGAAAAAATGGGTTTAGGCAGCTTTCATAAACATATTTCTCACAGGTGCCAGCATCATTCCACAAAACAGACATAAGAAGTCTTCACTATAGTTTGTGTTGCTTATCATACGGGAGTCTACAGTGAAGTGTGGGTTTTCTACTCACCTTAGATGCTGAATCAGCTCAGGACAACTCTGTGACCAACAAATCAAGAAAATAATTATAATACACTTTAGAGGACAACGTCTTTCCGAAGATGCATGAATGGAATTAATTAAAAGAATAAATGGTAGTTAACTTCTCTTGAAGAACAATTTGAAGGAATTCTTAAATTGTAGTACACAGGTATAGACCAACTTGAGTAAACTGACCGTAGGGTTTTCTCCCTGATGAGCCACCTTGACGTCCACTAGCTGGCCACTGGTGTCCAGCTGCACCTCCACATAAAACATGTCTGATGTGATGTAACACTCTGTCCCTGATGGGCTGAGGTGAGAGCCCAGCCTGTTCAGAAAAGACAAAAAAACAGAAAATAACAGATATGTGAGTAACCCGTTTCACTTTAGTGAATTTAAAAATGGTTTAGTGCATTCCACAATGGATAATTACAAGGAAAACAGTACAAATTTAGTTCCCCAGTGTGGTGTGTGTGTTTTATTCCCATTTTAAGCTAAATCTAGAATCATTCCCCATCAAATCATCTACCTGACCACCTTTCAGCTTCATTCAGCCACTGATTCCTATACTTAGGGTTACCTTCTGAAACACCAGGTGACCAGGTGAGAGAGAAAACATGAGCAAAGGGGAAACAACTCACATGTTTTGCCGAGCGATGGATTCTAGACGATCTGTCATGGAGGGCAGAGATGAGACTGAAAAAGAAGGCAGAGAAGAATGGCAAATTCTAAAACCATATCACAAAGCAAAAGTCAGGTGAACTGTGCTGCATTTAATTATTGGTGTTTGGTTATGAGAAAATACCTTTACATTATTACTTTGCCCTAAACGGCTTGTCACTGGCACTTCTCATTAAAATTGACCAGATTGTTTTTACAGTTAATTTCAGTCTAAATAAAGTTGTGTTTCCCCTGATGGAAAATGTTGCCCTGCTCTCCTCCCCATTGTGTTCCTGTCCTTTGAGTTGACAGCCTCACCTTTTAGCGCTCTCTGCAGGGTCTCCAAGCAGGTGAGCAGGAGCTGGTGGCCCGCTGCATTCATCACACCACGTTTCTCCTGGGACACAGTGTGAAGAAAAACAGAGGAATAAGATAACAGTTTATAAAAGATAAAGGTGCTTTATTAGCTCATTATGTTCAAGTTTAGGTATAGGTCAGGTATATAAATGTCACTACTGTAGCTTCACTAGCCTAGTAGGTAAGTTATCAAAGTAAAAACGTGTTTGTGCAATTTAGTGATTAATTACTTTACATGTATACTGAACAAGTTGGTAGTGAGTGTCTCTTGTGGGTACTTCAATGTGATCTGATTTGTCAAATACACATTTCCAAGATGCAAGGCTGGCCCTCCTGGGTCATTATGGATATTATGTGTGTGATCATGGCATTTTTCAAGGTCTTTAAAATGGCTGGTTTGAATATAATTACTCACCTAAAAAAGATACAGAACGCATTTATTATTATCAGTGCAGTGCAGGGAAAGTGTTCCCCCCTCATAAGGAATGTCAAAAACCTTTTTCTTTCAGTTTTGTGACCTAGTAGTAGTACCTGCTGCCATGTTCCCAATTAAAAGTCACAAATTAAACCCATTTATTTTAATTAAGGGGGGAACTGCATTCCTATCTCGTCATGAATAGATCCTGTACCTTTCGAGACTGTACTTTGAGAGATGATGACTCCCACTAATGTTTGATTGAGTATGTTCTTGTACTTGCAAACCTGCTGACATGTTTTTCCTGCCCTGCCTACTGTTTGTTTGGGTTCAGGTCTGACCATCTGAGGGGCATCCAGTTTTCAAAAACACAACCAGGAGGAGTGACACCTAATCACCAGGCCCACGTGTACTGGTTCCAGACCCTTCAGGCAATCTTCAATACAGAAACCTGTCACCGGTTTAAAGAAGTGCTTTTTGAATTCAAACAGATTATTTTCCAGTAGAGAATAATGTCTGGTTCTCACCATGGCCTGACGCACAACCTTGCAGGTCTCCTGCCACGGCCGTGCAGCACTGTGTTTGGCATGAAGCCTCTCCAGCAAAGCAGCCATGCGACTTTGCCTCTCCGTCTCTGAAGAAAGATGCAACATACATTACATACATAATAACATTTATTGTCCTGAGTTTTAAAGATATTCACAGCCTCATCACACTGATTCTACCTCCACTCAGTCCTTCTTAGAAAACCAATTTAACTAAATATGGGGGATGATCTGTGTGCAGGACTAAATGCAGGTTTTCCCTCCATGTTCTTCTCACTTCGCTTTTCAAAACATGCAAAGCAAAATGCAACCCATGTCATAAAAAAATATGAATCATTGCATTTGATTTTCGGAAGTTTCAAACATCTTCTGAACACCTCTACAGAACACATAATTAGTTGCTAACAACATAATTGTACCTGAATGACAGACAGTCTTTATACCTAGGACTTTTTATTCCAGTATTGAAACAAAAACAAACAACAAGCAAGAAAACAACAATCTCATGAAATATATATGTAATATATGTATAAGAAGAAGTTTATTTTGTTTTTGTTGGTATATTCAGGTGTGGACAAAATACACTCAGTTTATTAGGCGCATCACAAACTTCCTCCTCTAAAACGATCTTTAAGTTGAAGCAACTCCTCTCTCAAATCAGTTTCAACAAAAAACGAATATTATAACCTTAACGAAGGTATGTTTTACTACAGGACTGTTGTATGAGACTGCATTAGGCTTGACTAAATGTACCTTCTAAACTGACAAGAGACATAGATAATTAGCTGAGAAAATGTTGGTGCTTGTATACTTTTATTTATGATAATAGAATTTGGTCACAATAACAGTTAAGTTAATCAGGTAAAACTGAAAACAAGAATCCTCGTCATATTCAGTGAATCCAAGCTTTTTTCCCCCAAAGTTATGTAAATTCAGGGTAGATATGATCAGCAATAATCACAACAGTTTACACATTTGTTATGCATGAAGGCAAAACTAAAACAAATGCACCAGCGTTTCTCTGAGTTCCCCACAAATAGTACAGTGAAGGATTAGTTGTTGCATCTGCGGGACTGACTGACTGCTATGATCACAACCCGACATAGAGAAACAGGAAGACATTAATCAATCAAGTCGCATGACATCCCAAAAAAAATAGAAAAATCAGCCCCTCATGCGACTGAGTGAGTCAAAAAGACACAATGGTGTCAACAAAAACACGGGCCAATGTTTTGTTATCATAATCTGTCATAATGAGCTACTACACTGCAAGATGTTACGGCTTGTTAGTTCACATATATTTTGCTCAACACCACTAGTCAAAATAAGTCAGACTTAAGGTGCCGATACGTTACTTTCAGAGAGCTCTGTCTCGTCCTTAATGTTAGTTTTGATGTTTACAAAGTTGGTGTTAGCCAGCTGCTAACTAACTTACGGGGAGCTATCTGATACTCACAGCCTGCTCGGTATATCACACTTATATTTCAGGAGTTAACGTTATTAAAACTAAATTAAATTCACCCACATCAACGTGTCAAAAACAATTAAATTAAAAATAAATCGTTAACGTTACACAGTCGGCTAAGTTAGCCGTTAGCCAGCCCGAGTCTCCATCGTCCAGCGATCCGGATCGATAAAATAACAATAATCCGTAAGAATAAGAATAACTCTTACCGGTGACCTCTTCGGGTTTGAGCCGATCTCCATGAGTCTGGTTCCCGGCCTGCTGGACCGACAGAGACAGCTCTCTCGCAGGGCTGCCGCTCTGCATGGAAACACCAGGCCCCGCCGCCATTGTGCCCCGCTCGCCGTTTCAGTTTCCCCGCTTCGGTTTCGCTGCTTTCCCCCTCCGGGCTTCCGTACTGATCCATACTCGGAAGTGGGTGAGTGGAAAACGCTTTTTTTCGCTGGTGATTTGTTTTTTTTTCTTTTAAAGCAAACTAATTCAGGTTAAAATAGGTTATGCATTGCTCATTTGCAGTGTTTCTGCATCTATTTCTGATTGTGTATCAACATAATTTACGGACAAACATGCCTTTGCGTTTATTTCTCCAAATCTAAAATCCTGTGATTTGACTGCTTCAAATATATGACAATGTGTGGTGAAGACTCCAGATGGCGTACGATCGCCGCAAGTAAATGATTCATGATTTGCCAAGAGCAGCTATCAGCCAAAATCCAAGTGAAGGTTGAAATATTTATGTTAATAGACTTCAGGAACAGAGTAATGCGAAGTCTTTAACATGGTGATTGTTTTTTTTCCCCTACAATTTGTACCTTTTATAGGCTACCCTCATTTATAAAGCAGTCACACGAAGCAATAGATAATTAAGCAGTAGATAAAGAAATTTTAAACAGCAAAAGCACCCATGCGCCTGCTCGGGCAACCACACACCCACCCACACACACACACACACACACACACACACACACACACACACACACACACACACACACATATGCACATATATACACACACCTGAGCCTATTGTACAGCTGAGCCTGTGGCAATGAGTGCTCTCTGGGGAGGATTTTCCCACCAACCATTATGACCTGCTTAAGAGAGGGAGCAGGAGTGTGTGCATGAATACATGTGCATTTGTGCATATGCAAAAAACATATATTTGTGAACATGGGTATAAAAAACCACACACACACACACACACGCACACACACACACACAAGAGATAGCTATAGACAGCAGTGGAGATGGAGAGGGACCAGATTGGCATCGTCTGAGACAGTAGACAGACCCACAGATAGACATGAGAAAAGAGGGGAGGTGCCGCTATGTAATTGATGTGCCCACCAGGAGCTTTAGCTGGCTGCCTGGCATAGGAGAGGAGGTGGGCACCGCTGCCAAGACAGCAGTAGGAGAAAGGAAAGGGAGGCACGGGGCCTTGGGGAGCACAGTAGCGGGCTGAAACCATGCCCATCAATCAGTGGCTAGTTCACCTTGCCATGCCAAGCGGGACCCCCCTCTGTGCCGAGGGAAGGGGTGGCACAGGGAGCTAGGCTGGCAAAGTTGCTAAACCTTCCCTAATCCTCCTGGTGGGTGTATCAGTGCCACGTCCGAATGGCAGAGCGGCATGAGCCAGACACGGGGAAAAGAAAAGAAAGTTCAGCCCCTATTCTGAAAGAGGTGTCACTGCATGTTGTTAACATCGTGATGTAGAAATGTGAATATTGTTTCAGGTAAGGGCTGAAAAATGCACTGTCCACTCTATTACCTTGACATTCTTAGTACTGTCTTGTCCATTGCTTTGGAAAGAAATCAACAAATTTAGACCGATCTGTCCATTAAATGGTGTGCCATATGCTGCGTGAATTATGTGATTTTGACATTTTATTATTTAATAAATGAATTCATACATTTATACCTGATAAGAATGACGGCTGCTACAACAACGCAAGAAGCCCAGTTGTAGAGCCTAAAACAGTGAATTCATATTTTGAATTATAAAGACCTGCATGGTCATATACACATGTACATACATGCACACATATACCTAGATATAGACGCTATGTGGTGGATTGTGTACATACTGTATTCACACCATGCATATATACATATATATATGCTACATGTATAGTGTATGACAAACAACCGATCATACTCAAACCCTTTTTTGCTACTTTCCTTATATTGTTAAAATCTTATTGCTGAAGGAGATGACTGTGTAACATCTCTATAAACACATGTATTTGATTTCCTCCGCATGCTTCCAGTTTTAACACAGGGGATGGAGATGTGTGAACAGCTTGGCAACCTTATTGAGTGCTTTGAAGTTGACTACCCTCCTTTTTCACCATCTCTCTAGGTGAACTCACGTTTTACCTGCTGTGAATAAAGATAGCCTATTTGATGCATACATGCCTCCTTGACAATCCGTGGCTACCAGACAAATTAACCAGACAAAGCAAATAACAGATTTGCTATATGGTTTGTTGGTTGGTTTACAAGCAGGTTTATTAAGCGGACTCTTGTATTAATGTGCCAAACAAAAGGAATAAACTGAGCCTTTTGCGTTTCACCTATCATACAAGTTTGAGATCAGTGAGCCTGAAGGCTGGAAACGGTCCAGAAAACAGTGAAGCATTATCAGGACACAGTTTCTGCTTCTTTGGCACCGAGTGCCTTGAAGTGCAAGGGCAGCTGGGAAGACTAGCTTGGAGGGTGGTAGAGGGAGGGGAGAGCAAGAGACAGAGGGAGAAGGAGAGGGAGAGAGAAAGGAGGGGTCGGCCCTATAGGACCATTTGTGATGAGGCTCATTTGCACAACGGCACTTAATTGGCTACAACAATTAATTAATGTGTTGGAAAGTTGGCACAAAAAGTTCATTTAAGAGGGTTTTAATAAGCAATTAGGGAGAAGTAACCAGTGAGGTAGAAGCAAGCGCAAAAAAAAAAAAAAAGATGCTGAAAACTCTGAAAGTATAAACTCCAGCTAGGACTCTTTGGGAATAATGTGCCATATCTGGAAACCAGGATGTGGTTTGCTATTATGGGTAGTTACTGTGCATCCCATTGTGAGCCCTGATGACATTAAGATACATTATTTTTACCCCATACTTTTACAACCCCAACTGTTCATGGCACCCACTTTCCAAAAACAGCATTGTCTCCTTTCCCCTTCATTCTCCCTCCCACTGTCTGCCTCCCTCTCTCCTTCTCACTCTGTGTATGAAATATCGCATGACTAATGAGAGGAGCAGGTTGAAATCCTGGGGAAGATGTCCTTGGAAGACGAATGCATTTTCAGCAGAATAATTAACTTAATTAACAAATTCACATGCATATTCATCAGCCTATTAATGTCTCCTCTGCGCGGCTTGATGAGCAGTGGGGTAATAACCATCTCATTTGCATAGCCTGTTCACACGACGCCCCGTTTAAAGACAAAATAAGGGAAGGAAGAGCACAGGAGGAAGAAGGAAGGGAGAAATTGGAAAAGCAGACAACAAATAGAAAACAAGGGAGAGGCGCAGCGGGGTAACACGCAGAGGTGAGGAAGTGACGTGGGCTGGTTGGAAATAGGCTAACAGTTTATCTGACGGATGGGTGACATGAGGAGGGACGGCAAACATGAGCCCCAACAGATTGACTCCATCTCTCTCTTTCTCTTTCTCATCCCTCCAGTCAACCTTGTAAACCATCTTTCCCCCTCCTGCTGTTCCATCATCACCATTTCCTTGCATCCACACCATAATATTCTCTTTTGTAAAATAAGTGTTTTTTTTTTGTTGTTTTGTTTGTTTGTTTGCTTTCTAAGACCATTTTAGAGTTATATCCAAGCCAGAGTGCAGTAATATCACCCCTCAGATGTTTGCCTTGGTAAATTGTTCCGACACTATTCAGTGGAAAACACATGATCGTATCAGCGTGCCCTCTCCATGTTTCTCTCCCTCTCTGTCTGTCTGTCTCTCTCTCCCCTTCCTACAGTCTCTCAGGGGGAATCTTCTTGGCATTGCTCCACTCCTTTCTTCTCCACTGCCAGGCTGCTGCTGCCGTCTCTACTCTGTTACCACTGTCTGCACACAACCTGGTGCTCCTAGCAACGCCACCTCTCTCACATACACTCCACATGGCGGTCCGAATGCCGTGTGGGTGTGTGTGTGTGCGTGTGTGTGTGTGTGTGTACTAAACACACACACCTCATGTTTACCAAGGGTTTATTGCCACTCTTATATTTGTGTCTGTACTAACATAAATCCTTTGTATACAGCATATAAGCTGAATGTTTATTCTGCCACTTTGAAAGAAAACAAAAGAAAAATGTCAAACTCAATAACCCTGCATGCTGTCAATACTTCTGTCTGCTCCAGTTTGGAATAGTCAAGTCTCAATACAATACACATACTTTTGTTTTAAGCAGCCAACACAATATTATTCAGTTAAGTAAGATAATTATATTACTCTATAATCCTAACAGTTTTACCTCTTTCATCACCAACAATACATTACACATGTTCAGAATATTGCTTTATGAATAAACACTTGCATTTCAAATTACTTTTCTACAATTCCTTCATGTTTTAGCTCTCAACCTCTCTCAAAATTTTGTCATGAAAGGATTCTTCATACACAGTATGTGTTTTAGCTAGATATTTTTGCCTGGGCGATGGGTGATGCCATTCCTTTCTCCCTCTTTGTCCTTTGCATTATCTGAAAAGAAGGCTGCGTCTTTGCAAAGTGTTCAATTCTGTACTTACAGCACCAGAGACAGAGACTGGTGTACACTACCACGGAGGAAGGACAGGTGCAGGTTTGTATTCAAAACTAACCTAAAGTTCACATATTAACATAAAGGCGAAATTAATCTGTGATCCCCTAATGTAGTACCCTCTTTTTTTAATGTAGACGACAAGAACCATGCACCACAAGACATACTATACTTAACATTTATTCCACAAACAAGCCTTGCTGTAGACTTGGACATGATGTGTTGTTTCTCTGGTAAATTTGTGGGCTTTCAAGTTTTTCTTGCCAAGTCATGATCTGATGCTTCCTTGGAGGCATGTATAATGCTCTAGGATATTTTCTGTGTTCTGTCTTAAGCATTCATTTGAGGACGCAGAATTGTGAAGGAACATACAGTAAATTGAAAAAATGCTCTGTCGCATCAGCGATTGGCTTGGTGAAGTTTCTAATTCTGTCTGAACAGAGCGAGAGCGAGAGCTCCCTGTCTGTGATGAAGCAAAACAGTGTTGTATTACATGAACTGCTCCTTTTTGTTCACTTGAAAAGCTTTATTATTATTATTATTATTATTTATTATTTTTTGTTCTGTTTATTAGTAACTCTTTCCACCCTTTGGACTGTTCTCTCAACCAGGCTTTTGCTCTCTATATATTATATAGGCAGTAGCATAAATAAAGTCTGATTGAGCAAACTCTTCTATTATTTCTTATTAATGCTGTGTCATGTTTGTTTATTATGGTTTCCCCATAATAAACAAACATGACACAGGTTTCCCCTTCTTGCATTTGAACAATATTCCTTAGTTCCAGCGGTGAGAAACACAAGTTGGACACCTCTCTGGATTTTGGCTAACTACTCTGAATCACTTGCTGCCGTGTGGTGAGCATTTCCTCTGCAGCTGTGGCAATCTCAAGTCTGTTTGACCGGGCAACGTGTGATGCTGATACTATACATTTGCTGTTGGAGCATCACGTCATGCAGACATACGCATAGCTGTGGCTCGGTCCAGACAGGGGTTGGCAAACCCACTTAATAAATCAGGCCCACCCAATTACAAGTATTTAACACATAAAGGGTCATTAAGTAGCGAATAATTGTGAGTAATCCATAATGATTGAGTAAACTGTGGTGCAAACATGAACAATGTCCTACTTTTTGCAAGCATTTGAGAATCTTAAGGTCCTGGATGGGTTTGGTTTAAATTCTTTTCTCTGTGCCCACCCACACTATGATTTCTGTCTATCTGGCTGCCTGTGTGACTGGAGTGGTGCAAGGGACTTTCAGAGGGTAAGAGCTAATGATTTGACCCTGATAACCATACGAGACCCATGAAATTCAGAGGTCTGTTTTAGATTTTGCTTAGTTTTATTCATGCCAAAGTGATGCCAAAAATTCTATTCACACACTGAAGAACACAAACTACAGGAAACACTGATTGTGTTTACAGAGAGAGTGTTGCAGAGTGTGTGTCTTCCCTCCACGAGCTGGTTAAGATGTTGATGTCATGTTGTTATCTGTCATGCCAACACACCACTGTGGCTTTGACACTTTTTGTTACTGTGGTTACATTTTGTCGTGATAAGTAGCATCATTTTCTCGCTTTATTTTGCGTGTTGTTTCCCCCATTATTTCCTTCTTTGTGACAACATCATTGCTCTGGCGTAAGGCCATCTGCATTTCCCTGAGCTTTAACGCACGAGCTCAGTTCTGACGTCAGTCCGGGTCATTCGGAAGATTTTTACAAAGTTCTCATTTTGTGATGTGTCTCTTACACTTTTGAGGTCAGGTTAGACCACGCTGATCGGCTGAGCCCAGGCCGATGCAGGCTGTTGTGTAGCCGTCGTGAGAGGAAGAACTAGGAAAGGCGATTGAGATACAGAGCATTAGCCGGTGTCAGGAGGAAATTAAAGGCCAGATCGCTTTCTTAATCAGAGCACAAGCACTGCGTTAAGAAGGAATTAGGTCGACAGCTGCTCTGTTGCCGCTTACCTTGCTCTCACTCTCTCCCTTCCTCATATGCACACGTTCTTTAGCCACTCTCATAGTCATTCTCCTTTTTGTTTCACTCCTTCACCCTTCACTTTTTCTTGAGTCGCACTCACTTTGTCGTCCCCCCTGTGTTGTCACTTTTTGTTTCCCTGTCTACCAGCACTATCTCCTGGGCTCTCTTCCCATATTCAATCTTTGGCCACTTGTCAGCATCGAAACACACACTTGGACACACAAGCAAAACCAAACCTACCCTGGAAAATAAAATTTAAAAAAACGTGTAGACAAAAATATGAGACGGAAGAGGAGGAAAGAGAAGCGATGCATGATGGATAGAGATGGTTTTTTGGTTCTGTTCCAGGAGGCTCAGTAGTACCCCTGTGGCTGATGGATGAGCTGTCATTGTTGAGCTCTTCCACATACACCTGAGATGAATGGACAAACAGCAGTGGCCCTTTCGCTGTCTATCCATCTTCCTCTGTTTAGATACATTCTGCTGTCCGCGCTTGTCCCCCTCCCACTCACACAAGGGGCTTATCAGATATGAATTTTTGAAGACTAATACCGTTATTTTTAGACTGAAGTTGCCAGTAGCCAATATTTTGTGCCATTAACTGCATTTTTAATTTGCCCATTTAATGCCAAAACTTGGCAAGGATCAGTGGGAAATCAGTGTTTCCCAAGATTTGTATTGTTGCTGGAATGATTCAAAAACATAATTTACATCATGGGAAACCAATAAGATGTAGGTTGGCAGTGGGATAACCAACTTAAAAACACACATATGGACTCAGACAAATTTGATTGACGTAGAACTGATTTGTATAATTACTATTATAAGTATATTATTATGATGCTGTGAAGACAGAGGAACCTGCATTATAATGCATGTGGCTAGCACTGACTGGATCTGATAAAAGGCGAATATCAGCTCACTGCCAAATCAATATGTCAGTCTAGATTTTACGCCCAAACATTCATATTTGAATGTCTCCCAATCAAACTCTTCCAGTCCACATTTCCAGCTCCCACACATCTTTTCAAACCAGAAATAGGGAAGATTGGTCACTAAGGTCAGGAGTCACTTTTTAATTTGGCAAATGCAGCGTATAAATTTCAATTTGTTGCTTTAATCAGTTGAATCAACTGGAATGACCCTGAATCAGATTGCCAACGTCTTTCTGTAGACTTTTTTTTTGGCATATTGTTCAGGCCATGACTCTATGGAAATTACAACCAAGTGGCAAGACTCAATATTCAGGCATGGATTTACAGGTTTTTAAATTCTGCTGTGGTGAATCTGCAAAAACCCTGGAATAGTTTTCCTCAAAATGTTATTTCAGTTAAAGGGAATTAATCCATAATCCATGGTGGTAGAGTGTCAAAGTGAAATTACGAGAATATTTGAAAATATACAATTATGCATTTTATATGATGGAGGGATATTATGATAAAACAAATTATTAAAAAGTTAAACTTAAGCTCATGCATTTAACATTTTCTGTGAACTGAATTCCAAATACAAACAAGCAAATCCCAACCACAAAAGAACCCATAAACAATTGGTTAGTGTGCTATAAATTATATGGGCTTGGTTTTATGAAAAAAAGCACATGTGCATATTGTCCTTTTTGTTGCATGAAATGGAAAAGTTTAATGCTGTGGATTTTGAATGCTGAATCAATAAAAAACTTTATTTTGCTCCCGGTTCTAATAGCATAAACACACTTCAGCATACACAGATACACAAGAATACCACAAACTGCCCTTATGAAGTTGGTTAGATGCGTACAGTCCATATTAACCAACCTCTCAGTGGCACAGACACACATTGGGGTGAAACTACTCTGTGTCCTCTCCAAGGGGGAAGGTTTAAAAAACATTTAATTAGGCTTTTGGCATGGCTTCACTTTTAGCCTGGAGGTGTTGGAGGAGGTTTTACAGGCTTCATCCCTTTTAGAGCCGAGCAGATTAAACATTCATGGGAGCAATCAGCAGACCCTATGCGATCTCTCCTGCTGTACAACTTCATCTGTAGTTTGTGTGTAGCGTCACGTTCGTGTAGGTTTATGTTGTTGAAGGGTGCATTTTATGTAGTAAGCACACATTTTACCATCACTTTCCTATACTGATGCAATAGTGAACTGCCTGCATAACATAGTGTATTAAAGTGTTATTTAAGTATGCATAATTTCATCAAAAGTGTGTGTATGTGAATCTTAAAATGCTGTTTGGTGGTGCCCAGAGCCGGTCTAGAGAGGTGTTGTATGGGTAGGATGGCGCAGAAAGGCGGAGGAGGTGGGGGAGAAGAGTGGAATAGGGGGTGGGGGGTGGGCGGGGGGGCAACAGATGGTACGCCACGCTGCGAGGGACGTCGGCTGCCACGGGTGGGGGGGAGGTGGAGTGGGGGCAGATAAATGGGGGTGGGAGGGGGTACTTTTCCCCAAAGTGCCAGCAGGGATGACGAGGAGGGGGACTGGCTGTACGAGTGTGTGTTTGCGTGTTTGTATGAGTGTGCCCGCGTCTCCGTGTGTGCTCGCATGTGTGAAGGAAGAGCCGCATTCAGACTTGAGTTTCTCATCAAGTGAGGTGAGAAGCCTTTGCCCCAGTGCTTCCTGCCCACTCAGTGTCTGTCTGTGGACTTCCAGCATTGGAGAACAGATCGATGACTCCCCACGCGCGAGTACACAGCTAGTTCACAGGCATCAAGGCTGTATGGAGACGATGCTGAAATTACTCGTAACCCAGTTGTTGTGATGAACCACCCCCCCCCCCCTCCTGTCTTCTACAACACCTATGCATGCACAGACGGCACACATGCTCATACACATGCACATAAACGCACACACCAACCCCCAATTACAGTGGCTGCCTGTAAACACACCAGCTTCAGTGGTATATATGGTGCTGCCTATTGAACAGATGTTGTGGAATTTAAGATGCAAAAGCACCCCTCCAACCCCCCTCCCATCCAACACACACACACACACACACACACACACACACACGTATATATCCACGCACACACAAACCCTCACTGTCTCCCTCCCCCCCAGCTGGCCCTGCCATGAACGTGCCATGTGGCGCTCCATTCCCCCTGGCACTTCGACTCTGGCTGTGCCAACTCTGCCGCGTCTGGCCGCCGCCAACTGGAAAGACCAAGAAAACAGCAGACTCAAAGTGGACTGTTTCTTCTTTGTGTGTCTGAAAGTGCGTGTGTACCTGAAGAAGCACAACACTGCAAAACTTGAGCTTGAGTCAGTCTTTGTAATTGTTATATATGTAGAACTGAAGAGAGGAGAATCTGACATTTTATTTTTGAGCGTGAAAAATGACTAAAATGTCCTGTATGGTTGGTGGAAGATGGGAATATGTGTGTGTGTCTATAATTGTGAGTTAGTGTATCTTTAGTACGTCTGCGCAGGTGTACAGTGTATGCAGTGTGCACAGCATGTCTCGCTGTCAGTCCGTGCATGCTGGTTGTGAATCCACTTGGGAATGGCGGTGGAATTCCTGTTACCATGGAGATGTCCAAGCTCATCTGTAATAAAATTTCAACTTGAGAGAGATTAATTCAGGGGAAAGTGTTGATTTATTCATCCTGGTGGATACTGATGCACTTCCTCATTCGCTCTGATGTTTGACTGTGATGGCTGCCCATTTGCTGACTGGTTTTCATTTTTCAACGCATGTCACTGTTGAAATGTGGCTGCTGGGGCTGCTGTGCTTTTCTATCGTCGTCACAGGATAAGTTAAAGGATAAGTGATATTTTTCTATTTTTCTTATAGACCAACAATGAATTGATCCTACTAACAGGTACTGTCTATGTATCCAAACCCTGATATAGCTCATTCCTCCTTGCCAAAGAGCTCCACTGTCGTCCAAAAAACAACAAAATACTTTTTTTATCCATGCCCTCTAGAACAACTTGTTTTCGTATCTGACGCACGTATTGGCATCATTTCTCTGTGCCTTCCTAAACTGTCACGAATCACTGTTGATGAATAAATCTGTTTCATGATGTGACAGTTTTATGGTTAAGGTTTTTGTTAGGCTTAGTCGAAAAAAACAACTTGGTTAAATTTAGGGTTTGGGTTAAAGTAAATACTTTCAATTTTGGGTAGCGTCGATATATTGGCTGATATTAGCTCATTGCAGATATTGATATTGGCGTATATGTCAACAAATGAATCACAATAATTAAAGTTACAGAGATGCCAGAGATATTTTTTTTTTTGAAACAGTGTCAACATTGTCCGTCAGAGAGTAATGACTGTAAAATGTCCAGCCTGGTTGTTAAGGACACTAATTTAACAGAACCTTATCAAAAATGTTTATTTGTGTTACAGGTTGTATAAAGAACATTTTATTGTATTAATAAAATCGATATCAGCTGATATATCATTATCAGGTTTCTTTTAAAGTCTCAAATATCAGTAATGATATCAACCTCATAAATCCTGTATGGTTCGGAGGATAGTTAGGGGACCACGTTGTCATGGTTACTATAATAAACACTTGGTTATAGTTACGAGGGAACGATCGCATCCACGCTCTAAACAAAAAGACCTAGAATGTCGATTGGTATCAGGAAACATCCACTGTACAAGGACTTTGTTGCTCTGTGATGCCGCCACCTGACTTCCTACTTGAAATAGTCATAAATACTAGAGCATCAAATATGTATTAATCCACAGCTGAAAATAGTCCGCTAAAAAAACTACAGTATTCACAATATTAACTGTTTCCCAAAAAGCAGTAACATGATTAAAATAATAATTTTTCAAAAGTATTTGTTCGTGGTGCTCAGCACAGGATCAATGACTCTGTTCTTTGACAGTAAGCATTTATTGCCTCCTTTCGAGTTAACTTTTTGAGTTAAAGTCAGTTCCTGAAGTTAAAATATGGATATTTTTCACACGTGACACTCATATCCATTTACCTTACATCACCACTTATTACACAACATAGATAAATATGTATATGTATGTTGATATATCACTTGCAACTGAAGTGGTACCATTCCTGTGCTAGTCTTTATGTTCATATACACGTTGATCCATCCACGTGTGCATATGCATGAGCATGTGTTCCATACCAACACGTCTTTATGTGACCCTCAAGTCTCTGTTTAATTCAATGTATGACCCCCCCCCCCCCCCCCCCCCCCCCCCCTTTCCCCCCATGCGGTGATGGGAAGTGAGAGCTCCTCTCTTCATTCCTCTTCTGATAATCTCTTTTAATCTAAGAAAGCAGGCGTGGGCTGCTATTATGTCAATGCCTCGTCTCAAGACTGCCACCGGGACACGCACTCCATTTTGTTTACTTCTCCTCAGTACGCACGGAGGGGTCGAGGGAGAAGAGGCAGAGAGGCCCAGCATAAGTGGAGAAAGTGGGCACTAACCCATGGGAAATGGTTGCAAGGATGAGAAAGGCAGTGACATATAGGTTTGACTTCTGATAAACAGCATGGGAGACTTGAGCTCATGTTAATGATAATACTAACCAGATCATGATTGCCAGTTGTTTGTCAGTTGCTACTTTACATAATAAAGTACAGCTCAAATTATCAAGATTTAGCAAACTCATAATCAGGATAAAAGTGATTGTTAACGGTCATTATCTCAGAATGCCCTATATCTTTAGGATTATGTAATCAAAACCATGATCAAGAAAATTACTTTCATGCAGAAGAAAAAAATATGCAACACGTCTTTCAGAGACAATTCACGTACAGTATTACACTTTCAAAACACATCAAAATCACTGAAGACCTTATGTAAGAGTCACTACGCCTTACCAAAATATTACCTTAAGACACAAAATGCTCAAACTTTAAATCACAAACCCACTGATGAAAGAATGTAATCTACAGTTTTGTGCTGTTATAGATATGTATCTTCACGTATCACAGACAAGTTTATAATAAATACCACAACATGTAAGGGTTTGATGTCTTTAAAGTCAGTGCAGAACAAGGAGATACAGTAAATCATTTCAAGCTGAAGTTACGAAATGAGTCCTACCATTTCCTGTGCACAATTTTTTCATTTGGGTACAAGTAGATTACAGGTGAGTTTACAAACCTCTTGTTAATTGGTTTTCATTGCTATTTGTGGTGGATAATTTAGTAATGAGTAATTTAGTAATGATTTTATGATGTGATGCTGTTATGTCTTTTTTGCGGGCTATATTTGATTTTGGGAAAGAATTTTGCATTGAGTTCTGAACCTCAAAGAAAATGGAAATGTTCAGACCAAACAGTTAGCTAAAGCTCTTAGAAATCTGTAAAATAGCCAATGAAATATAGTTTAAATACACATTATTTCTAAATGTGGTGTAAAATGTAAATGTGTACACAAACAGATTTAAAACCAGATAAAAATTTGTAACATTTTAAAAATTGTTCCCTTCTCTGACCCCCTTTTTTAAGACTATTAACTGTGCAAACAAGTCTTACATATGCACAAAATACACACATGGTCAAATGCACACTTAGAGGTCAGATCCACACAAAGTCAAAACCTGTGGGTGGCTGCTAAGTCAAGGCCAGCGACTAAAGAGATGTATGTGTGGATGCGTGTGTGTGGATGTGTGTGTGTGTGTGAGTGTGTGTGTGTTGTGAGCATCTGCATGTGTGAGGGACACTGTGGTAGTCTCTGTATGTGTGAGAGAGTGTTTAAATTCAGTGACAGCTGTTCATTAGTCCATTACAACCCCACACTGCTGATTCCTCAAAGCAGCAGACACCAGCAGAAAGAGACGCAGGTGAGGATGGCAGGAACTCGACAGGAAGGACAAGACACATTTCATGGTTGCAGAAAAACAGTCTGTTATTTTTGTTTTATTAGTATTTATTCTGTAGATATTTGTTTTATTTATGAAAATGGGGCAAAGTTTCATTCTATGGGATCTGGTGTTGCAAAAATTCTTACAGTATCTTTTCTTCCCTTTTTATTATCTCACTGACAAGACATTATATCTACCTGTATGGTCAGGGCAGTGGTGTCACATTTCGTTGAAATTTGTGCTCTTTGTTTCTCTGCTCAGACTTAATTGGAAGTCATTACTGACCATCTTCTCTTTCATCTTCTATTCTTCTTTTCTTCTATTCACTGTTATTATATGTTGTATTTGCTGTGCAGTGTGTACATCTGGGGGCTGTCTGTTGTGTGTGAATGGGACATTATGGAAACATATGGACAGCGACCAGCATGATCTTTAAATTAAATAAACACACCTGGCAGATACCTGTCTTACTGTACTTACAGTATTGGCCTGGCTTTCTTTGGTAGGTGCACTTAAAATGTTTTCATATATGGGAGTATTCTACTTTAACTACATCCGGAAAAATGTTAAAAAATTAAATTTAAGTTAATTTAGTGGTAACTATCTTATATCACATTTTATTCCATATGCTTCTGAGTTCATGAAAAAGTTCAAAACAGAAAACGAGTAATAATGTAAAAACACATTATAAAACATTATTAGAGTTGAAGTAACAGAGAAATGAATGAGAGAAATTTAGAGACAGGTGCTCATTTAGCCTGTGTTCATTGTTCTTTACTTTTCCCCTCCATCACATTCATATTTGATTCAAATTCAAATACAAATACATGTATTTGAAACATTTATGTATTCCTCTTGTTTTTTGAGGACAACTTTTATCATCATCGGCAGAGATATCCACTGTTACTGTAAAGAACTGTTAAACAACATAATTTTAAGAAAAGTATTTTATTGTCTAATTAAATTAAAGCCTTTTTAGTCATTTGAAGTGTACGTCCAGTAACAATTTTACAATTTTAAAATTGTGGCTATCTCATTTTAAATGTTATTATTGTTTTTTATTCTGTTTATCCAAATGCTTCATGTGGGACCAGACTAACCTTGGTAAACTCTCCTGCTATAATGATACAATCTACATCTATATCCTCTTGGCCATCACTCTATTGTGTGGGAGATATAGAAGCAGCTATGTTTAAATGTAAAATATGGGGCACTTCGATGCTATTTGATGGATTCAGAGAAATGTCACTCCTTCACTATCTCAGCTGGGAGCGGCTTTAAACCCGCAGTCACCCGAATGCCTCTTTAATCTTACAGCTATCTTCTCTGTGATTCACCTAAAGCTCTTTGAGAATAAACCTGTCCATACTACCATCCATATAACACCACGCATGCGCCTTGGCAGTGAGTGCAACGGATACAGTATATGGTGAATATTTCCTACTGTTTCATCAGAGCAAACATGATGGCAGCATCACACAATCACACTCATTATCTCACACATCTAAGTTGCTTTTGTTCTTTAACACTTTTTGTCCTCTCAGTTAACATCAGTCCCTGTTATTGCACGTTGAATACCTAAATGAAATAAATTCACACGAGCTATCCAGCTGTTTTTCCTGACCTCTAACATGACCTGCATCAGGATATGGCAAGAAGTGTCTACTACAGCAGGCTTAAAAAAGACTAGAGACTACAGTGTGTCTTGGTTAATGACCAGTCAAAACTTTCTCTAAGATGACAGACACACAGAAAGAGAAACAATTTCAGGGGTGGGAGCTTTTCTGTGTTTCTAGAGAGAACCAATTGCATGGTGTGTTTATGTGAAGAAAGAGAGAAGGTGTGTGTGTGTGTGTGTGTGTGTGTGTGTGTGTGGGTGTGTGCATGCGTGCATGTGTGTGACCAGCGATGGAGGAGCTAGGCGAGGGTGTGATGTACTTTCAGAAGTTGAACGTGTTAGATAGAAGTGACCATGTGCCATTAGTGAGAAAAACTGGAGAGAAGAAAGTAAGGAGAAGAAAAAGGTGAGGAAAAAAGTGATATGCTGGGATTGGAAAGTGCTGTGTGGAGAAAAAAAATAATGCAATGGGTAATGTGATTAAAGAGAGCGAAGGAGTTATAATGTAAGTTTGTGTGTGGGATGAAGCAGAGACGGTAAAGATGGGCAAAGGGCAGGGAGAGGAGGGGAACAAAAAGAAGCGAACATGCCAGAGAAGAAGAGGAGGCAGAGGGAAAGAGAGGAGAAAGGAGCAGAGGAGCGAGGGCAATGAGCTGGATTGAATACCATCTGACAGGTCCAGCTGGGAGTTTGCCCACCCCGCAGCACCGCAAAACCCCTCAATATGGAGGCCAATTACTGCTGCCCGCGTGACCGTGGCATGGCAGCATCAGAGACGCAACCCTCCTCCTCGCCTCTCCTTTCCCCTTTCCTCTGCCTCCCCCCCCCCCCCCCCCCCCCCCCCGCCCCTCCCCTTCTCATTTCCTCACACTCCCCCCAAAAAATAAATAAAAAACACTCCCACCATCTGTGCAGAGTGACAACAACCTCTATACCCTACCATGCACAACACAGACTGTACACTGCACACACACACGGGGCAAACACACACATCAAACATGGCAAATCCTTATACTCGACAGCAAGACTGTGAGTGGTTTGGTTTCAATGCGTGTGTCTTTTTTCTTTTCTTTTTTATACCAAAAAACCACAGTGAGGTCTGATACTTTCACACCTTCTGCATGTTTTTTTCCTTGTAACACACTAGGACAGTTAGCCACAAGCAGGGATGAGCATTTGGGGAGTATACAATCACACACACCTCTATTGTTCCACAGATGCAGTGGAATTTCACCCTATGCCAGCTCCATCTCTCTCCACAGAGCTGGGCGTGGCGCTCGGGCTGGCAGGGTGGTGGTGGTGATGATGGTGGGAGGGTGCAGGGTGGGTGAGCATGATGCAGTGGCACCCGGTGCCCATTGCGGTGGAGGTGACTCCCAAATTTAGCTCCATGTGCAGCCAGACGAGCTCGTCTAAGTGGTGTTTTTTGTTCTTGTGCCCTCTCTTCAACTGGTGTGTGGAAAAAGGGGAGTATGTGACAAATAAAACATGTTGCATATACATCATAGAGCTTTCTCTTGTCACACATGCACACAAACACACATACACACACAGATACAGACTGCTGGGACAGTCATCTTTTAATATTTAAATTGTTGCTTTGAGGTAGCTTTATTTCTGGTTCCCACCTCTGTCAGTGTCCTCTCTGGCACGACACAACACTCTATGCTATGATTATGACACAGATTATTTTTTTCAAAATTAATCCCAAAATAATTAATCCGATAAATGTGTACCTAATCTGATAAATGGGAGGAAAACTCTCCAGATGGAGATTTATGTACAGTAGGCCTGGGCCTACTTTGTGTTGTGTTTCTGCTGTGCTGCAATTTTCAAGCAGATCAGTTGATCGTTTCCAAAGCAGTTACATGGAGATCTGTGCTGGATTATTTAATTACAGTAATTGCATGGTATTTTAGAAACACTCATTTGAACAATTAGGCTTGAATAGGATCCCAATTAATTGATTATATGGACTTTGGTTACGTCAGTTAAACCCATTTGTCATAGATATTTAGAATGACCATCCCATTATGATCAGCTTACTTAGAAGGTGACATGTCTACATTAAGATAAAATACATCCTAATAAGGAATTAATGAGATAATTCGTTTAGCCCGAGATCCATACAGGTATCCAAGGGGTTAACAGAGGTTGATTCACTTCATTATACACATTTGCGTCGTTTTATTAGTGTTGTAATAATAAAAAATGATATTATTAATAATTAGAATTAGAATAACAATAATATCATATAAGTTTTTCGTTGAATTAATCCCACCTCGGTTTGCGGATATAATTGAAATGTCTAAATGAGGCTGCACCCACAGGTGAGTTTAACAGGTTAAAAGTCAGCCAGTTTAAAAGCAACTGACAAAATAAAAAATAAAAAAAACACCTCTTTAACTCTGCGGAAATGTCCGATTAGTTCCGTGCGTCGGTCTCTCTGCGGTCTCGTGCAAAAGTGCGTGACCGGGGGGTGAGTTTGGGGTGTGTGTGTGTGTGTGGGGGGGGGGGGGGGGTCCCTCTTTTTGTCCAGGGCCGCGCGCGCGGACACTCAGCCTCCTTTCGCGGCGGAGAATAATGAACAGATGCTGAGTGAATTAGGAAAGAAATACTGGGTTCCTCCCACAAGGGCCACTTTGGCAGGGGCCGCCTGGCTGCCACGTGGCGCAGCTGGCACCGGGTCGGTGATGGTGGGCTTTACTGGTCTCTGGCTTTACTGGTGCTCAGACATTTAGCGACTTGGCACCGCGCTCCGCCATCAAACCCTCTGCCAGCCGCCGCCCCTCCTCGCAAAAAAAAAAAAAAAGAGAGAAGTGCACAGACTGACTGAGAGCTTAGAGCAGAGAATAAAATCAGAGACGCGCCTCTCACCTCGAGGCCTGCCCTTCACGTGGGACTGGGAATTTAGGGAGACTAATCGTGACACAGAGGGATGCTGGAGATAACGCAGGAGCACTATTTCCACTTATATATGGTGATCTGATTTGATCCTATATTTAAAACACCGAAATGTTTAAATGTTTAAATAGCTGCACGCGGCTTTTTGGGGCATCCAGACACTCATACAAGTGTCTAAGGGACAGGATTTTTTTCCGTTTGCGTTTGTTGAATCGGTCGATGGAGGGATCTCTCTTTCATGAATTAAAAATCAAAGTCAAACTGAGAAAAGAAACGCCAAACTTTAGTCCGTTTTCAAGACTTATTTATATTCGACTGAACCAAAGTGTCTGCATACCGTATGATACCTGTGGCCTAGATTACCAAAACAATAATTGCCTGTAACCTTATAAAAATTTGCTAAACCTAAAACTTTCTTCCTAGTTTGCAGTAAAAATAGATTCTTAATTGCCTCAAATTATTAGTGTACATTAAACTGAACCACACTATATTCAAGAGACTAATTTTTGAAGAAACCTCCCTAATTTAATTTTTCTCTTTGTATTCACCCACCAATAAACTACTTTTTTTAAGACAGAAATGTTATGCTATGAATCTTTAATATCAAACTGCTGATGATATCCTGTTATTGTTGCACAAAAGCAAACCTATCTTTGAAGGAAAAGACTCTTAAAAATATAAAAAGCTGCTTTTTGCCCTTGATGATCACCAACATTGCAGCCTGTCCAATTATTAGGCAGGCTTTCAAATGTGTTTATTTATTATCATTCATTTATTACAGGTGGTACTAGTAACAATTTGGACTGTGTATTTAATCTGTGGTGAGCGTTATGTGTGAGTGTGTTTGTATGTGCGCATGTGTGTGTGTGTGTCCATTATGCCATCCCTGGGCTTCTTCATTTCAAACCAACGGGCCATTGATTCACCTGATTTTGCACCTGCCCGACTCTTTCACTGATGTGTTGAGTCAGATGGGCCTTTTAGGCAAAAATGAAATCAAATTAAAAATGGAAAAATAATGTTATCACTGTAATAAAGGGATATTTTTGCAGTGTAACTCCTTGCCATGCAGAATTTGCTCACATTCTGTTCCTTTTTTTTTTTCGTTGCCGGGGTCAGTGCTGGATGGGACAGTTTCCACCCCGCGGTGCCCGGTGCTGATTTCCCCTGGACGACCGCACCAACATATGGGACCCAGGGCAGTGGTCCAAAGATGGAGCCTGCTCCCAGTATTGATTTGAGAAATCACCAGTGATGGGATCTAGCCTGTATAAACTCAAATAGTCAAATGTTCAATTTAAATATGCATATTCTTTAAAATACTAGGAATGTGCATCTCTTGCTATTTTGAACAGCCTGCATTTAATATTTTCAGAACTGCCAAACGGGCAGGTTGAGTTAAAACATTAGATTTTGCAACCATTATTTTATTTTTAAATTAAACATTTGGGTTTGACAAAAAATAAAAGGTTTATCAAGCAGTTACCCATTAAGTCTTTTTTTGGTTAATGCCTATATTTGAGTGAGTTATTATGGAAAAAAGTGTGTGTTGTGGCTTGCTAACAGGACAACTGTATTATTTACACTCACCTGGGAAGTCTGAAAGGTTCTTGGTTTGATTCAAACCCCGCAGCCGTGACCAGGCCCAGATCCACGTTCACCGTGCTGGAGAACAGATTGTGCACTTTCATCTAAAAGTGCTCGTTGTGTGTACGGTTTGTCAATTGTTGGTGCCTTTTTTCTGTCTCCCGCTCTGTGTGGCTGAGGCCTTTTGCTCACTCTCTAACTCAACAATTACATTGTTGTATGTACTGAGGGGCTTAGAGTCAAAGAGCACACGATATACAATCCAAAAGGTTAATCGCAGACTGCTTTTGATTGGTGTTGTAAGTCTCTATTGGTTTCAAAGAGCTCACTGTAATTTAAAATCATTCAGCGTGCTGGTCAGTTTCTTCTACATAACATCAGTTGTTTTGAGTGTATCAATGCACCGTACAAATGTTTTCTGTTAAAACAAGAAATATAAACAGAAAATATTGCAGTTTCTTGGTTGCACTCACTCATGAAAAGGTCTGGAATTTTAAATGAATTTACATGAACATAGTTTGTAGGTTTATATGATATGTATTTATATCCCGATACTTCCTTGTTGCTGTGCATAACCAACAGCTTTCCACTTCAGGTCCAGCTGAATAATATGCACAACATCTCAGTCTCACTAATTCAATCATTTCACCCAAGGTGATCTCTAAGGAAATATACCTTTCAGGATACAGTCCTTGTGAATGGTAAGTGTAATTAAAGCTACCTCAGCGTTCAAAGCTGCATCAATGTCAAAGTTTGGAGAGTGAGATTAAAAGTAAAAGTCCACATTTTGGTCTAAGAAATACACTGATTCTTTCATCACAGGGCATTTTAAGGTTGATACCATTTTTAGTGTGCACTCTGCTAATTCTACACATTTCTTTAATGTGTTTGTTTGATTTGTGTATGTTAATTGTCCAATATCCAGTGTTTATTGGATTATTAGAGTACAGGCATTTTGTAAAATGTAACTTCACTTATAAGGTTGTTAATCTAATTAGCTTATACAATAAACCTACACTGTTTAAATTTTTTTGGGTATCATTGCTCTTTTGCCTTATTCTTCAGATATTTTAGCTGTTATAGGCAAATATTAATACCCCAAATTTAAAAATGATATAGGTTTTATGTGTAATGTGCCTCCAATCATCCACGACAGTAACATTTTGTTTCTTATAGTTTCACAAGCCTATAAATTATTAACTTGTAAAGCTAAATTTAAATAAATCCCAGGATTTCACAGTTGTGCACAACAGACAGGGTGGCATTTTAGATAGAATTAAAATATCTTTATTAGAGAACCAAGTTTACTTTCATCATATCCATACTGCACAATATTGAGAGCTAAAGTTTTAATGTTTAATTTTAACAGACAAAAAAAAGATAAGTAACACAAAATATTTTAAACATGCCTGTTGAAACCACTTTCCAAATTTGTTTTCAATTTAATAAAAAAAAAAACAATCCCTGACTAACAGCCAAAGATTCCTCATGATATTAATTCAGATGATGTTTTTATTTGTGTGAAGGCTTTTTTTTGTTTGTTCCCAAGTTATATTTTTTAATTTAAGACTATTGAATTAAAAAAAAAAAAAAAAAAAAACCGACTCAGCTGCTACTTGAGGCCTTCACACCCACACAGCAAGGGTGAGTGTTCCCCTTGATGTTCAGAAAAAAAGATCTGTTCAATCATATCAGACAATTATAAAACACTTTTTTTTTATTTCCGTTTGTTTGTGTCATAACATGTTTAGGCCTATACACGGTTTACGTCAGTTGCACTCATTCTGCATACAGGATATTACTGGACACACTTTGATAGGAAGCACAACAGTATAGGGATGACATCGGTAGAATACAGAAGGTAATCGGGGGACCCTTTCTGCCACCTCCGCCTCTCTCCCTCTCACGGGCTCCTCTTGCTCCCAAACAACATTACACGTTACACGATTGTCAATATAAGTCGAACACATCTGATTGTGAGGGCTCAGTTGTGGAAAAAAGCGTTGAGGTCCTCGTACGGGGGCGCCCTGTCGTGGTGCAAGTGCGCGTCTTGGAAAGGCGGAATGTTTTCCGAGTGCGCACCTCCACCGCGCGCTCCCGAGGGCCCAAAAGGCAGGCCGTGGCCGGGCCGAGACGTGGCCAGTCCGGAGTAATGCATAGAGTAGTGATAGTTCCTGTCCGTCTCCGAGGACTCCTGCTGTCTCCCGGACAGTCCGCCGTTCAGGCAGACGGGCGGGCTGTGCTGGCCCTCGTAGTCCGGGCTGTTATAATCGGGGGACGCCCCGCCGGGCGGGTACACGGCCTCGTACCCGGGGCCGTAGGAGTGGCTCCGCAAGTTCAGCGCGCCGGCGGCCGGCTGGTAGTGCGGGCTGGAGAGGCGGGAGCACCGGTACGAGTAAGGGTGCACGGAGAACGGCGAGCTGGGCACGTGGAAGCGGGCCCCGTCCGCGCACGGCTCGGTCAGGAAGTTCCTGGTGTTGAGCTGCAGGCAGCCCGCCACCAGGTTGGTGGTGGGCTGGGACAGGCCCTTGCACAGCATCTGCACGTAGGCCACCACGTCGGGGCGCTTGCCGTTGCGCAGGATCTCCCCGAGGGCCAGTATGTAGTTCTTGGCCAGCCGCAGCGTCTCGATCTTGGAGAGCTTCTGCGTCTTGGAGTAGCACGGCACCACCTTGCGCAGGTTGTCCAGCGCCGAGTTCAGGTCGTGCATGCGCGTCCGCTCCCTGGCGTTGGCCTTCATCCGGCGCACCTTGGAGCGCTCGGCGCGCGCCGCCGTCATCTTGCGCTTCTTGGGGCCCCGCTTCTTGGGCTTGTCGCCGCCGTTCTCGTCGTCGCCCCCCTCGCCCGCGCCGCCGGCCTCGTCGTCCTCCTCGTCCTCGTCGTCGTCGTCGTCGTCGCCGGCCATCTCGGACTCGGCCCGGCTGCTGCCCTCCTGCGGCTCGTCCAGCTCGTCCAGGTCCTCCTCCTCCTCCTCCTCCTCCTCCTCGCCCTCGCCCAGGCGGCGGGGCTCGCGCTCGCCGCCCTTGGCCTTGCAGTCGCCGGCCTCGTCCGCCCAGTCGGCCGCGAGCCTCTGGACGTCCGGCAGCACCTCGCTGAACAGGCGGCTCAACATGGTGGCGGTCAAACCTGCAAGAGACACAGCCGAAGCTCTTAGGACCAGCTCTGGGATTTGGTTTTATTTGCGCGCCTGTGGGTGCGCTGACAGAACAGTGACTGACTGCAGCCACTGCTCTGTAACTAACTGCTGACAGTGATGCACAAGTGAAACTTTTTTCTCCCCCCCGGTTTATCAGTGAGGATGTATGTGAGGTCTATCACTTCCTCTGACTGAATTTAATTTCCCTCTCATAAGTTTGTTTTAGGATTTTCGTATCATCGTTTGCATGAGACTTGTACGCGCGGTGTTTCTGTCGTCACTTAGGGACTGAGGCTGATTCAGTGAACATCCAGGCGACAAAGACCTCAAACGGCATATGTTTTCAGGAAATGTTGATCACCTCATGTGGAAAAATGTTCATGTTTATCCAGCTGATTAATATAAAGCTAAACTGAACTGGGAAAAAATGGGGCCTTCAAAAACTGTAGAAATCCTAAAGGTTTCTGTGTCATGTAGATCATCTCTAGACCTTTTTATTTTGCTGTGAGAAATACTGAATAGTCTTTTTACATGTCTTTTTGATAGAATCTGATTTTATGGCATAAAGCAACAGTGGGGGCCACCCCCTCGGCCTCCACACGTGCCTCGGTCTGTGCCCTCCAGCAGTCCGGCCTGCTTCAGACGGTCCCCGGGGGACGCATTAAGGGTGCGGGTCCCTCCTCCGTCCTATAAATTACCAACCTGGAGGAATTCCAGCACAGCCAGGCCGCACACCGGACCACAGGATCCCAAAACATTTGCATGTCTCTGATTTACCAGGTTTTTATCCCAATGAGCCCCCCACTTGAGAAGATTTCTGTTATTTAAAAAAAAATGCACATAATTCTGCATGAATCGACGCAGATATTTCGGAAAGCGAAATAACAGTAACGGTGTTGAAACATGCCCTCTGGACCAGAGCCTCTGCAGGTTCATTGAGTCCTTTTTGGACACAGAAAAAACGTTATCTGACATCCTCCTTTGTGAACTTTAGTCCGTCCAGACTGGCAGGCCTACATCATGTGAAAGAAAGTAGGATTGCAGTAGGATTTAGATATTTGACCAGGACTATCTTTTTAATTTCACTGTCGTATTTCTGTTAATTAAAAACGCAGATTTTAAGTTCATCAAAGCTGTATTTAAACGGTCACAAGGTCAGGTTTTAATGAAATATTTGATCATCACAATTAGTTTGAAAGCTCTCTTATTTGAAGTGTTTTCCCCCTCTAGATGTATGGTATCACACTGAGAAATAATCCAGGCTATAAACAGACAATTTCTTTATTAGAGCGAAATTTAAAACCTATATAAAAACTGTAACATCCCAAAATCTTCCCAGATGTTTCCAGTATGAGCTCAGCTGTGCGCGTGGAGTCCAAGGACGTTTTTTTTTTTTTTTTTTTTTCATCTAATCTTGTAAGCACAATGTAATTAATGCCAACCAATACCTTGTCAATTAGCCTGTGTATCTCTATGGAGAATTCTACCCCCACAGTGCTCTGAGGCGCGTCGTGCAGGAACACACACACCCACACACACACACACACACACACACACACACTCACACACACTCACAAACACACACACACACACACACACGTCTTTAGGGTTTTTTTGTTTTTATTCTGCGATTTTCTAATATAATATAATAAAATACACTCTGCAGTGCTCATTTATTTCCCAAGATACACAAGTACCAGATCCCTTCTGACCCATGTGGTGTTTGCAGATTCATTTAAACATAATCTATCGAATTAAACGTAGGTGGATCGATGCCTTCACGAAACCGGCGATAAAGAGCCCGAAGAAGAGATTAAAAGCTGATCTCATCACGTTGCATGCGGGGGGGGGGGGGGGGGGAAGATGGAAGAGATCTGAGAAAAGCAGTCCCCTTATCTTGACAAACGCAATTATCTCTGTCTCCACAATTCCTCCCCTCGCGATCCAACAGGCGGTGACACAAAGACAAAAAAAAAAGACAAAAAAAAAACAAAACAAACAACAACAAAAAAAAAAAAAAAAAAAATCTTGATCCGGATCGGGTGGCAACATTGACGGTAAAGGTGTAACCTACCTCCGCGCTGGAGCTCAGTGACGGGGCAAAGCGGGTTTGTTTACACCATCTCTCTCCGGGTGGGCATCACGTCCACACGCCCTGCACGGATGCTTGTGCAGGCGAGGCGCTGCGTCCTCCTCTCACACCTCTCTCTCTCTCTCTCTCTCTCTCTCTCTCTCTCTCTCTCTCTCTTCTTCCTCTCTCCTGCCACCCCTGCGCTGTCTCTCCGCTGCTATCCCGAGCCCGGACGCGTGGAGGGAGCCGTGTGGCACCTCGGAGGCAGGGCTGGGTGGGTTACATACCGGCTCCGATGCCAGGCCCATATGGCTGGCACGTCATTGGCAAGAGCCATCACATGAGAGCCGGTGATTGACATGCGGCCGCATTCACAGAGACTGGCTTCCCCCTGGGGGAGAGGGACTCGCCATCTGTCACTGAGCTGAAAGAGAAAATGGAATAAGGAGTGAATGGCACAAAAAAAACAAAAAAAAAACGCACTGGATTCAAACAGCTTCTGTTAGCCTCCATCTTTGGAAAAAACGGGGTTAATCTCATATAGAAGGTTTAGGAAAACAATCCCCTTATGAGGAATAATTAAAGCAATCCAAAAATGATCAATTTTACAGTGATACCAGTCAGATATTATAGGATTATTAATGGTTTGGTTGGATAAGGAAAAGCTGATGAATAAACCTACAAATAATCCACATAAGAAGTGATTTATTGAATGTTTTAGTGAGTCAAATAGAAGAAAAACAGGCCAATAGGAACAAGTTAATCCCTATAGAAATGTCAGAAGGTAAATCCGGGTTTCACACAAGAGGAAATACATAAGACAGAAAACATTACTGCCTTCACACAAAGGCCTGGGATAAATAAGGGACCCGCCATAAAGATCAGAGTCAGGGTGCAATTGCCTAAACGAGTCAATTGAACTGAGCCAAGCAGAGCGTCTTGGTTTGGGTTGCCAGGCTTGGCACAGGTGCTGGCGGGCGGGCTGGTGCCAAAGGTGGCAGAGGCACAGATTGCAGAGAGGGGCCAGAAGATGGGGCAGGACAAGAGAGACAAGGGAGGGAGAAAAATAAGAATGAAAAAATAGAAAGGGTAAGCTTATCATCACCGTAGTGTTGGTGGAGCGTTGGCTCCTGCCCTTCTCACCTTTTTCCATTTTCGGTGAAACGACCAAAATGTCTGAATGACTACATCACAGTGCTTCTGGTCATGGTTGTCCAGTTCCAGCCTCTGCTGATGAAGACTTACTGTATAGAGAGGGTCACACCCTGACATGCTGCCCATGTGATATCATCCTGAGGGACACAAATGTCATTCTGTTGGACCAGTTTGGTATTTTAGTCAAAAAAAATCCATTATTATTTTCAAATGCAGTCAGTCTGATAACATAAAGGTTCCTCTTTCGTCTTTTTCCATGCTGTAATGACGTGTATTTCCAGTGTTGTTTTCTTTTATATGAGAACAATATGAGAACAATACTAACAAAATACATTGAAGGTAATCTCATATAACATCACATCATTACTAAAATTAAACACATCAAATTGACATTTGACTAATGAGGAGCTGAATATCTGTTTCCCAATAAAATTATAATTTGATTAAGATGATTTTGTTCTAATTTTAGTTTTTCTTTATCATCACGTTGTATGTTACAAACCATCATGCAATTCCTTCTACAGCTCAGTGTGAATATAACACTATGGCCAAATTAATGCTATTTTTTCTTCAACCATGAATGACTAATGAAAAATGAGTTTTAAAACAAATATATATATTTTAATTGTTTTATTCAGATTGGCTTCTAGTGATTTGATTTAAAGAGGAAAATGTGGAGGTCAAGGGGAGTTCTTTCTTAGGTTAAAGTGTGAAACTTAAATGTTATGTCATAACTGCTTGGTCTTATAGGTTTTATAGCCTAAGTACCCTTACAATAATGCTGCTCTCTATACATTACCAATTTTATGGTTGAGTTCAGGCAGGAGCAGAGGCAGAACAGTTTATGTGCTTTCTCAAGCTACATGTGGGTGACATCTACTGGTAGTAAAAAGCTAGTGCATGAAAAAGACTAAAAACACAAATAAACAAATAAAAAATAACTACTGATAGTGATGTCATTCCTTTTGCCCAATATTAAACAGGATATGGAGTGAGGCCTTTATTGTATAGTAATGTGTCGTAGATATAAAACTTAATAGTAATGAGTGTGTGATGAGAGATGTTTTGAAGCCTGTGTCTATTCTATGGATTTTCTGTACTTTGAGGCCTTTTAAGAATACAATGATATTGTTATTTAAAGTGTTAGGCATGTTTCAATTATTCCAGGATGTTAACTTAAGTACAAAATGCCACAGATTTTTTTCTGATTGGTTTAAATAAGCTTAATGGTTCATACTTTCACTCAGGATAAAATGTATTATTCTAAACATTTGAAGACAAAATTAAACATCTGTTGATTACATATTATCCTCCAGAATATTCAGGTTTGCTTATCCTCTGTATATTGTTATCATGAACCTTTGCCAAGTTTATATAGATATCTTAATTTCCTTGTTTTTTTTTTAACACTGTTTAATACAGCAGTTAGACATGAGGGAGTTGCATGTTGGGCGCCTCCCAGTGGTGGTATGAAACAATACACTGTGGTGGACAGCAAAGCTCAGTCACCACATTATTGATAGAGACTGATGGATTACACTTCATGTTTCGTGGTCATAATACTGTAATCCTATAGATTACTTTCTGCAGCTCTGTGCATTTTAACCCCATGCCGAGTGACTGATTGTAACATGGGATGTTGTGTATTTATAAACCTTGTTGAACCTTGAGGCTACAGAAGACCACAAATGCCACTGTACAAGGTTTACCTACAAAAGTGGCCCTCTTTCAATCGTTTTAAACCTTAGAAGACACAAACTCTTCCTATGGCACTTTGTTTCTGGTGTGTCACATATAGTGTTGCAAATGCTCAGTCAGTCAGTCAGTCCATAAAATAAGTCATTTACAGATTTAAATACATATATATGAATATAATAAAATAATTCATCCCAACTTGTTTTTAAAAGACGTCACAGCTGTGGTACATTTTACATCATCAGGCAGTTTGTTCCAGAGAGTGGGGCAATAATGACTGAATGCACAATCTCCAAATTTACTTTTCATCATGAGTACAGTTAGGAGACCAGTGTCTGATGATCTGACCTGGTTGTGGAGGGTTTGTAAGCAGGTCAGAGATGTATCCAGGAGCTAGACCATAAAGCGATTTGTAAACAGTGAGCAGTATTTTGAAAGCAATTTTGTATTCTACAGAAACCAATGGAGTGATCTAAATATAGAAGTAATATGTTCAGTTTTAATTATATCCAGTGAGTACTCTGGCTGCAGCATTTTGGATGAGCTGGAGCCAACCCACTCACTGTAAGGCAAAAAGGGCATTACAGTAATCTAGCCTCCAGGAGATGAATGCATGAACCAGAATTGCAGCGTCTGACTGAGTCAAGATGGATTTAGTGATGGAAACATTTTTTTAGGTGGTAAAATGCTGTCCTAGTTATGCTTGTAAAGTTTCTCACTGGGTTTCAGAGACAGCCAGATCAGTTTGGAAGTGATCTCTTCTCTCTGTCCTCCAGCGCCTTCCACAAGTATCTGAGTCTTGTCTTTGTTTAGTTGCAGAAAGTTTTGGCTGTACAGATTTTAATGTCACAGATAAACTTTACAAGTTAATTAAACGGATGGGCTGTTTTTAAATTTCCAAGGTGGACATTTCTGAAAACCTCCCACAGCAGGTCTGAGTTTGCTGTCAGCAGTAACTCTCCACGGAGCTGGCGGAGATCCAGAGCCTTTCTCAAGTTCACTTCGGTACAGGGTGAACCTGTGGGTGGCTCGTGGGAACTGGGATCAAAACGTGGGACACCCTGGTCACTGGATGGTCTGGTACTTCTCCACTTGCATAAGATCTGAGAGGAAATTACCTTGCCACGTGGAAAATGAACAATTAGTCTGATAACTGTGTGTGAAAAACAATACCCACAAATGAAAGCCTCCCTCGCTCTCTTCACACACAGGCTTGTTGCCCTTGTGTCACCTCTTCTTCCTCTTTCACCTGTTAGTTCATATCTATAAAATGCACAATACATTTATTTAAACATTAACACATGAAGCAGTTATTTGTGTGTACATATGGTCAGGAACCTTGAAAAACATTGTTGTACGTACACCTACGTATAGCAAAAATAATCTGTCCCTTTTCTCTCTTTTTGTTATACAATTGCATGTGAATTTGCACTCTCAACTGTCTCTGTTGTCTCCTTGAACTTACTCTTAAGCACTCACTCACACTGACACAGGCATACAGACTACGCTCACTGACTGCCAACACTCAACACTTTGAAGAGAAACAGTTGCCATGGCAATGCATTTCCCAACTGACAACCTCTTATATATTTACAGTATATATGACATAGCCAGGTAACCACTGGAGAAAGAGCAGTTACATATTTATCACAGTGATCTGATGAGTGTTTTACTGTAAAATCACTGTTCATTGCAGTTATTCTACAGCAACATACTACTATCACAGCACTGAAATAAAGTTTCAAAGAGAAACACTATTGCTACACTGACTTCACTTGCTCCTCAATCTGTGTTTCTTTTTTTAAGTATTATTTTACGTATCATTTAATCTTTTTATTCTAAGACTCCTGTGGACGTTGCACTTATTTAAAAATAAATTATCCCTACAATCACTTGTCATTATAAATATCTGCATAATTCAAAGAAAATGTTCTGAACTTGTGTGACGGTGAAGGCACCTCGACTTATTTCCAGCCCATCTCAAGGGAAATTGCCTCCCGGGCCACTTCTTGAACTGCACCTCGTGCACATTTCCGACGGCGCCTGAACGCGTCGCAAGCCCTCACTCCTCTCCTCTCCTCACGCAGCGCAGGTCCATACGGACCCAGCGGGAGAGACGTGGAAGGACAGTGCGTGAGGGAGGGAGGGAGACCGAGAGAGAGGCGTGAGAGAGGAGGAAGCAGGCACAAGCAGCCAGACGCAACTCAAGAGCCCAGAGAGACCAGAGGGCTGCTGGGACACGAGTTATCTTAGGGCTACACCTTCTTATAAAGCAGCCGCGCAGTTTGGTGCCACAGTGCACACGGGCGCCTGGATCGGAGCGACTTTTTGGGGCTGGACATCCGTGCGCCCGGCCTGCTGTGGAGAGCGACGGGCTGGGCTGCCATGGACCCGCTGCCGCCCGCAGAGGCGGAGGTGATGGAGCGGGAGGCGGACAAGGAGGCGCGCAGGAAGATCCAGTTCTCCGTGCCTTCCTCCGTGCCCACCCAGCTGGACCCGCGACAGGTGGAGATGGTGAGAGCGCAGGGCAGTGCGGTGGGCGCAGCCTGCACGGGTGCTGACATGGTGCTGCGTGCGTGTGTGGAAGAATGAGGTCAAGCTTGGGTCATGTACCAAACCTTTTTTCAGGATCGCCTGTGATTTGTGTCTTTTTGTTGTTGTTGTTGTTGTTGTTGTTGTTGTTATCATCTCATCAGTATTCATCTGAATCTTAGACGCACTACTTTTAAGCTGTGAGGTTCAAGTGAACATTGTCAGCTTTATTTTATAGACGTTTTCTGTCAGTAAATGGACTGGCAGTACCATGGTTTCCCTGGCAAAAAAAAAGAAAAAAAAAAAAGGTAGAAGTAATGATAAAAATGCTTGCTCCTAACTTTTAAGTACACACAAAAGTGAGTGCTGCCCTCTTCTGTGACATCTGAAGCATCAGTCCTTGCCACTGAGGTTGACAGACAGTTACATAATCAGTCTAGCACGACTTTGCAGAACTCTGTATTTTGACGTTGGATATTTCTCTGTGGGCAGCAGGGTATGGGCAGCGCTGGGATTAAGCTGAGCTGTGCAGCCTTTTTGGAGCCCTTAAAAGTGATGAGGCATCGCTGCCCTTCAAAAGGAGTGCAGGAGGAGGAGGAGGAGGAGGAGGAAGAGGAGGAGGAGGAAGTGAGGGATAAAGCACTGTTAGTAGTATTAAAAATGAGATTATGCGCCTGAGCAATAATGCCCTTACCACATCTGTGAAACAAAATATGGAAGGTCACATTGTTAGTCATATGTTCGAAGGAGGTGGTGAGTACATTATGTAAAATAAATAAAGCATAACTCAGTTGTATGTAGCTTACTATGCGCCATTCCAAAGCAAATGCAAGTGAAACATGCTGACCTGGTAGGATAGACACTATGTTAGTGAAATAGTGCAGTGTGAACAGGAATAATGTATGCCTGTGCAGTATGGATGCAGACCAGCATTTAGTCTGGCAATGACAGCCCATAAAGGTCATCAAGGTAACACTGAGATAACTTTCGGATACAATTCCCCAAGCAAATGATGCTTCAGGTTCATCCATTACTTCTGCTTTTAAGACAAAAGTCTTTTGTGTGTTGATGGGAGGCTGCTGCCTCGAGGGGAAATCTCATCCCAGACCAGGTGCAATGTCCAGAATCCTCTTCCGAGTAGAAGATTTTGAGATTTCATGGGGCATCTGCTTGGACGGCTTGTGTCAGCCTGGAATGTAAAAATAAACTAATAAATCAATAATAATAGACACTCAAATATTTCTCACACATCTGCTGTTTACAGCAGAACCGTCTCTAAGGCTTCGGACTACTTTCTATACCCCTTCATGTGTCTTAGTTCATGAAAATCTCAGCATACTCCTTCTGAAACACTATTTATGTTAAACCAGCTCTTACTGACCAATTAAGCTAATTACTTTCTTATCGTAATTTGTTACTGTACTGAAACAAACTATCCAAGAAAGGTTTACATTGCTACTGTTGCCCATTACTTCCATAGCCTACAAGACCTTTTCCATTTTAAATTTTAAACCCATAAATACTAATTGACAGCATCATGTGAACTGAGTTGGGTTTTCCTATAAGACGCTCTGGCAGTTTGCCGGCTCAGGACCCAGTAAGATTACAGCAAATCTTCCACCATGGATCTAATGGAAATCAAAGCAGCAGCATCCCCTGGTAAAGGTTCTTATGTCATAATACGTCTTAGGATGCATCGTCTTATAGCCACCAAAGTGATCCTAACTGTGTAGCAATGCACGGGAGATAGGATTCTTAAAGGATCACCTGTTGCTGAAAATCAGCCTGGAAAACATCCGATGGAGATTAGAGGAATTTCTTCAATGCTTAACTTACCAGCAATCCAGCTGATAAACAGTCAGCTGCAAAATCCGTCTTTACGATCAATTATTTAGGCTGCATGAGAATCCCCCTTTTTTCCCCCCTCTTTCTTATTTTCCAACTTAACATTGCAGTGCAGGCTGCCACTCTGGTGATTAGTAAATCTGACATGACTAATGGTCATGTCATGTGGGATGAGACTCAACTGTACTCAAGACGTGTGAGTGCTGCAAACCACAACCATCCTTGACAATTCACCCCCTGCATGTTGCGGACGCTTCAGGGAAATGCCACACTGGAGATTTAACTTCAACAAATGCACTTTTCACCTGCATCCTGTAATCTGCCACCGCCCTGCTTATAGTCGGAGGATTTTAAATTCATTATTTACTCATCTGCTCAAGAGTCTGCAAAGTTGCTGTTCATCAAGGCCACTGTCACATCAATAGCCCTGTCATACAGCCCTGTGAGGTTTGGTCAAGGGTATCTCGTCCTTTTGTTGCCCTTGTGAAGACTGACCCTGCCGCCCATTCCCTCTAATAGTGACTCAAACCTGTGTGAGTTTCAGTGTGACGAGCCAACAGACTGCTTAATGGGGTATGTTTGAGGGTCAGCCAAGTTCTTGTGCATAAAATTTCCAAAACACAGCCATCACATTAGCATTGAAATGGCGAGCAGTAGCATGGAAAAAACAGACAGGTAGAGAGATAAGCAGAAAGAGTGGGAGGGAAAACAAAGTGTTGAGTTGACAAGGACAAGTGGGAGGAAAATTTAACTGACAGAAGGCATGTAAGAAAAGGGAAGAGAAAAAAAAAATCATCAACCAAGGAGATGACTGATTAAAACCAAAGAGATTAGCTGTGGAGGACTGAGGCCTGAATCAAGGGCAAGGACAGCTAATGCGAAGAGCAAATTTTCACCGCAGCACAGCCAAGAGTCGGATCTTATTCAGCAGGGTCTTATTCAACAAACCCAGCATATTCCCTCCTGCTCCTGTTAACAAATTATCATGCCCAGCTGAGAATGTAGCAGGAAAAAACACATTCACTTTCCATTGAGGCAGACACAATAATTCCAGTTAAATGTGGAGACTTGCAATGGGAAGTTTCCAGTTTCAGGCGCATATTCAGCATGTGTGTGTGCAGCCCTCCCTCCCATCCCTACAATGACTTCTGAGGCAATTGCTGCAACTAGATTGTATATCCAGTCAAGTTGCCTGGTTGATAAGGGTTAAAATCAGATTTGATGTTCTTTAATCAACTCTCATCTATTTTAAGAAATTCTTCACTGGAAAACAAAAGGTCAAAAGGCAATAGTGTGTTTCATTTATCTTTTCTTGAGCATCAAATCAAGCTTTAGACAGGATTATTCACAGAAAAAATTGAGAGCATTGTATTAACATCGCAAGGGATTTATGCGTTCACTGCATGGTCCTAATTTTTAAGTAGATAGGTTATTTCTGCATAAAGGGTTGTTTAGGACACTGTACCCACCCAGTGCTGTCATGGTGCATTATAAACATCCAGATTAATGCATTGAAGTTGAATGTTAGGCAACCATGAAGGTCACCCTACCTACCAAAAATAAGGTGGGGGATTAATGATTTACTACGGGAGCACTATACTTAAGTCCTGTTTTGCTAACATTCCTCTTTCTAGCAGTTTCTGCGGCTGTGCGGTTGCAGTTACTTAAACATGGAATAACAATGGCAGAAAATAAGAACCGAAACGTTTCTAAAAAACAACACATGCACAGTTGGCGCAGTGTTTGGTCCAGTTGTCCTCATATTCACTGACCATGGCATGGTGTGTGTGACTGGTTGCGCCAAAATCAATGACTAGATACTAGTTGTGTTTTTAAGATGTACATTGTCATGCAATTGTACAAACTGAGTGTTTAAAGGCATTATTTTACCTTTCTGGCCATTGAAACCGATATGTTAATACACATTTTTGTACAGAGTTAGCCGTTTGAGTAGTGGCCAGTTGTCTTTGAGAAACTCAAATACCAAAAAAAAAAGATCTCTTAACTTGTAAAAATAAAACTACTTCAGCTATGGTAAAGCAGTCTCTATCATACCCCCCCCAAAAAAATATTTCTGTCTCAGATGCATGTCTCATTCAATCTTTGTGTGCTGTCATCTCAAACAAAACTGAATACTTTTTCCTGAGTGATGTGTGTGAATCTGCTCATGTTTGCTAGATTACTGCATTTAAATTTTCATGTTGACACATTTTTAACCTCTAATTGGATGCCTTGTAATTCATATTTAAATTTGTTCTCCCACAACGGCGGCATATTTAATTGTTGTGCCTGACTAATGAATATGTATGAATCCAGCGTGCAGAGTGAAGCAGAAGCTGTCAGAGTTTCTCCAGAGTGGAAGCTGCCCACACATTTCATGCCTACACTCTCAGCTGTGAGTGGCTTGGCAGCCACTCGTATCTCACAATGATCTTATTACCATAACACGTTACAAAGTAGTGACAGTGATGAATCTGTTGTATATTTCGTAACACGTTTAGTTATTGTTGTACAGAAGAAAGTGTTTTATTATTGTTTATTATTTTACTATGAATTATCAAAGGTTGGTGTTTCTTGGACTTAAATCATAAAAATAGGTAGAAATAAAAAAGTCCTTTATAATAAAGTGATGATAAAAGGCATAAAACCTAAGAAACACAACACCAATATCTAAACCAGCCACCACTCATCACCAATCAGTGAGGACAGGAGGGCTTTTATTTGGCAGTATGATGTAAGATTGAAGAGGGTTTAAGTAGAAGTCGACATGTGTCTGATGGCAAAACAAAACATGAAAAACCTAAATGATTGCGACCCAGTGATGAGAACATGCAGTAAAATAGTAAGCAAATTTAAATAGTCCAGCCGGCATCTATATCAGGATGTAATCCTCATTCAGGAACAATCTGGAATTGTGTTTGAATGTTATGTAACGATATGCATTTTCTCTTTGCACTGTTGACACAGAAAAAAATCCCCTGCAGACATAAGAACCACAAGGCTGAATAAAAGTTGATATCAGTCACATCTTTTTCCTGTGCATGGGTCTGTTTGTGTTGGGTTTTGCATAGCTGACGCATGTGTAAATATGCACAAATTCACACACACAGCATGGTTTAATACAGACATTCTCTTTCTCTCGTTGTTAAGATTCGACGTCGGAGGCCGACACCAGCCACACTCTTCAGATTGACAGACCAGCCATCCCCAGAGGAAGACATTGGCCCTCACCAGGTAGATCCTCTGTTGTGTACTAATTGGGACTTAAAAATCCACCCAAAAACTAACGGTAGGATGAAGAGAACACTATAGGCATCAGACTTAGTTTGCAACGTGATGACAGTCTAAACAGTCAAACAAATCCAAGAGGGCCAGGAACAGGTAACAAGAAGGCAGGAACTAGTACAGATGGCTGGATGCAATGGCTGAGGTCTGGGGACATCTGGTGGACAGGTGGAGTATGGCAGGTTTGGAAAGTTAATCAGAAATACATGGACCTGGAGGAAGAGAGAAGTGGCTGATACAACACTGAAGCATACAGTATACTGTACATGTATCCGTTATCTATAAATCATGATTTGGATGTTTTACTTTTGCAGTGGGTTCTGGGGGAAAATGGATCATTGAAAACCAAACTGGTTCACACAGCAACTTACCAGCCACCCTCGCTTAAAGGTAAATACATGTCTTGAATGTGTTTGCATGTGTTTCACATACATACGTGTTTTAATTCATTCACGTAACAAATTACACAAAATGAAAGAATTTGGGAGACCTAATTCTGCTGTGGCAACTGCCATGTGGTCTATAGCTGTTTGGAGTACGTGCGTATCCAAAAAACGCAGTGAGAGGTGTGTATCTCTGTGTGTACGTGTGTGTGTGAGAATGTGTGTGTTATGTGAGATTAGGAGCAGAGACAGCTGTGAGTCTGTTCTGGATTATCCTGGATTATAGATGGGCACACAGCTGCAACATGGTCTCACACGTACACACACACTCAGATACACCCAGAGTCACACAAATATAAACACACACAAAAACATTACTATTTGATATGAATATGTATATAATATATTATTATTCAACTTCTCTTTCGTGGGAATTGTGAATTTGACCCTTTCAATCATTACCATTGCTGCTTAAAATGTGGTGTGATAAACTGAATTTTAATATCCTCATTACAACATGCCTATACATTGTTTTACATAAACACCATGTATAAATGAAAAAAAAAAAAAAAAAGTGAATGCTTGAAATACTACTGACCATATAATTCTCCAGATTATAATTTTAACCAATGGCTCAGTTCACTGGTAACTCATCCTTTACTGACACGTATAACAAAGGTTACTATGAACATCACTATATATGCAGTTAACATCTATTTTTAATGAACTTATCAGTGTCCTTTCCTGCACTTTTCTGGTTACGAAGTCAACTTTGCAAAATCTAGTGTCCTTTATCTAAGACAGTCTGAACGAGTGATGCTGTTTGTTGCTGGGTACACTATGGCAGCTAGCTATCATTTACATTTTTATAACAACAACCTCACAACATGAGAGGCGTCGCTCGTAATGATGAATAACGATGAACCTACAGGCCGGCAACTTTGCTGTTGTGGTTCACTCTCATAGCGTCACGTTCGGCCACAGCAGTAAGCGAAAAACCTCTAGAAACCCACTGCGCACCACCTGCCCAGCAGCAAAAGACAGACAGACAAAGCTAGTGACTAACTGGTGAACATAGTTGAGCATCTTAATATGTAAAATCGACACAGTGCTCCTTTATTCTATATTGTGATTTGTATTTTCAGCTGTCCAGAGGATGGCCCAGGCCCACCTGTCCTCCCTGGACATGTCTTCCGTGGACAAAGAGGAACTTTCCTCTGGGGAGGAAGAGGAGGAACGTGAGAAGGAGAGCCAGCAGACAACTACGGCTACAGGTGGGTCGGACAGGACGGCCTTTCACATTATACCATTTTTCTATCTTATACCGGCATTTGTACCACACAGACACATTGCCTACAAATTCAATATTCTTTTCTTGTCAGATCTAAGGGAAGAAAGCAAACCACTCAGAGATCAGTGTGCTCCGCTGGACAGTTTGACATGGAGTGGTGGTCTCAGCCGTCACCACGGAGACGAAGAGGAGGCCAAAGAAACAGAGGAGGGAAAAGGAGAATGACAAAAGACGTGGGCTCCGACAGAGAAAAGTGCTAGTGAGGAATAGACTTTGATAGAACACAAATGGACCACGCGTGTGCGTGCATGGGGGTGTGTATGAGTGTGTGTTGTTTGGCTCTATGAGTGTGTGCATGCAAGCGAGAGGGAGGAAAACTGACGGGCATTGAGGAAGGTCAGAATATTAATGAGCGGTATGAAGTAAAGTTTAACCTGAGACTGAAGGAAATCACGTCCTCTGTCATCCGGGGAAGCCAGGGCTAAATTCCTTTCAGCCAAGGACACTGCACAAGAAATATGAGAACTGCTAAGAACAGTGGGATTCTCTCATGAAAATAATGTTTTTTTTTTTTTTTTAGGCTCAACAGGAGTTATCACAATTGTGAGACTTGGTTTCAGAAAACTATCCATGTGTGAAGAGTCAGATTTTGAACCACCTTTATTCACGTCATGAACAGTACATGTCACTTAGTGATACTGGTGCTAAAACAGACACTAAAGAACAATTAGAAAGCGCAGATGAGGCACACAGTTCCATTTGTTCGAAAACGTGACAAGCATACATTTGCAGCTAACATATACATATACATCTTGTGCATATTTTACAAACAAGATTCAATTTTATCTGTAGCATGATGGTCAAACTGAAAAAAATGTTTGAGGGCCCTGATGAGGTTTTTATTTTATAGTATATCTCATACAGCTTTGCCAGATATTGTGGGTTGTTGTAAAATATGATACACAGATATGATAAAATATAAACATTGGAATTTAATTCAGAAACTGTAGTGATGCTTCTTGTTGTTATAAAATAACTCCTCTAGTTTGCTTCCCTCAACCTTGTAGACATTTGTGTGCAAGGTCGAGGAAATCAAAGGAGGATGGATTACAGACGATTGGAGCGCAGTCGCAGACACACCAGACCAGATTAAATCATATGAAACTAATCCAACTAATCATGATAATGCAGCACCGTTTTTCTAGTTTGATATTATAAACAGGCTTTTTGTAACATGGCGATTAACAAGCATGATGTGTTTGGGATGGTGATAGGTGAGAACTGAAAGAAGACCTATTTTTTCAAAAAACAATATATATATATGATGAGCATGAAGGTTAATTCATGAACTTGTATATAAATTATGTTTTGTGTTGGTTGCTAATAAAACAATTATAATGGGCTGTTGGTGTTTGTGTGATTGTATGTCTGTTGAATTTATCTGTAGGAATGTACAATGATCCAATCACTTATCTTTTCTAAGAAAAGAAAGTCATAAGGCTTTTTTTGACATTTCAGTTACCACATGGAGTCAATATGTAATTTGGACATGTGATAAAGTGTATGTGTTTGAATGCCGCAAATTACAGCAGACTGTGAGTTTTCTTAAATGAGGACCCTGAACAAGTTTTTGCACTTTTATGATCTTTGTCCATGTCCATTTATGAACAGCCTCAAATGTACACAACTATTTGTGTTCTTTACTACAGTTACAGTATAGTATAACCAAAGAAGTCAAAAGATGACCAAAAAAAGAAAGGCAGTTTAAGTCAACATATTTAATATCCTTTAATAATAAGTCCAAAAACCAAGAACCAATTTTGGTTGTGTTTCTCTTTATCCACTGTGATCCTACCTACAGAATAAACTGTTTGTAAGATAAGATAGAATGAACTTCAGAAAGCTGAAGCCATGAGGGCCAACGAACTGAGCAGAGGGACGGTGACCTGCCCCCCAACAGTGGAGGAACACCTTCAAGAACTCAAGGAGGCAAAAAGAAAGCGCTGGGCTGAAAGGCAGATGCTTGTCACCGAGCTCACCGCAGCCAAATGGGACCTGGAGGATCTCAACAAAGAACTCCAGGGAGACAAAGTCTTCAGGGTCCAGACAGAGACAGAAAAGCTGGAAGCTGTCGAGGTCGATGAGGCTCGTTTCCAAAAACTTGACAAGGCAGAGGGTCTCAGAGGAGGATTAACTTTGTCATGAGATCCTGGAGCTGCAGAAAACGCTCCAGATAGAAAAGGACTTTTTTCCACACTCCAACATATTGATGAGAATTTATTTACTAATGTATTGAAATACTTAAATCAGTTTTTAAGTTCTTGATTTTTAACTACAGCAAAAAGTTACAATCTACAGTCAATAAACTGGGCATAAAATTAAAGTCTGTTTTGGGGTCCATGGCTGATATTTAAGGACTACTCAAGATGGCCAAGTACTGACACACCTAATTACAAAATCATATCCTCAGATTCATGTCTAAAATTATCATCCAAAATAACATAAAAAAGATCTATTGCAAATATTAAGATTAACCCATGGAATAGTAATGATATGTGAATTGTATGATATTATGGTTTTGATATTATCAAATTTACTCTGGAGGCACAAACTATCCATTTGTGCTTCCATCTATTTCAATATCAACAATAAGTTTTTTATCAACACATACGGTCTCAGATAAGAAAACATCACAAAATAAGCATTGTTTTAGCATTGCCTCTTTATTCACATTATCACAAATTGCAAAACACAACTGGCAACTCATCAACCTCTTAACTGAATAACAGTTAATCAAAAAGAAGTATATAGTATATTAAAATATAGTGTTTTTAAACAGCTTGAAAATTTGCCATGTCATGTTATTATATGATACACTGAAAACAAATATTTAAGCATTACATTCCTGATGCTGTAGTTGCTGTGTTTGAACTGCAGGAGGCAATGTGTGATTACATTTCTAACACTGAGAGCACAAGGGAATGTCACATACTTATTCACCCTCAGAAAAGACAAGGACGTGGAAGTGAAATATTCCATTCACATCTTTGTGTTTTAGCATTTTGTTATTTGAGAGTAAAATGATTCAGGATCACAGTTAAAGCAGCCTCTCACGCACAACTAAACTAAACTAAACTAAACTAAAATATGTGTGGCTAGTATTATTACCATCACCAATAAACCTTTTTTATTTGAATTGTTTGCTGTGCTAAACCATGCATCTTTTTATCTGAATAGTTCCTTCTTCACTTTCAACTTTAATACCCTCTATCTACCTTCTTTGCCTTTTCTTCCATTTTACTTTTTAATCCTTTCTTGCCTTTACAAAAAACACCCCAGTCACGTCATCGACCCCCACCCTCATGTCCTGGGACAGTGTGTACACCTCCAGCCTGATCAGGGTGTAGCCGCTCTCTTTCAAACTAGTACAGATCTGGGCCTCATTCAGTGGGACCACAGGGATCTTTACCCCAGGACCCCCAAAATAGTAACTCTCTCCCAGAGCCCCAATGAGCAGGAGGTGGCCACCAGGCCGCAGGAGCCTCCCAATGTGGCCCAGGGCCCTGGTGAAGGCAGCCAGGTCAGGGCTGACGCTCTCCAGGCAGAAGCAGGACACGAGACAGTCAGCCCCTGCTGAAGGAAGGGCATCGTGGGCCAGAGGCTGAGGGCGGTGCACGTCAATGGGGAGGATGTCCGTGACGACTTCGCGTAGCTTGGCGGCTTTCTCTGTCCATGCTGAGGGCCTGGTGGATACAAATCAGTGAATCACCAAATTACATGACGGCTAGTGTGAATGTGCATGAAAACATTAATCTGCACTAGGTCTGCAGCATTTTCACTACAGCTCACACCGTGTGTCGATACAGAAGGACACCACATTACATGATAACGATTTAGGTGCAAATTAACTATGGTAGGGGCATAGCTCTAGGGATGGCAATGACGTCTGTTGCTCGGCCGGTCCACCACTTTCGAGATTGAAATGTCTCAGCAACTATTAGATTAATTGCCATGAGATTTTGTTCAGACATTCACTGTCCCCAGGGTATGAAGCCTGACAATTTAGTTATACCCTGACTTTTCCTTCAGTGCCATTAGCAGTTCAAAGCTTTATATGTCTTTGTGTTCCTTCTTACCAACCTGACTTTCCAAATCAAGGCACTTTTATTATTGTCACATTAGGCACAGTACAAGGATGACTCATTGCTTAACAAGAGGACCAGAATAAAATGTTTATTTTTAGGATTGTGAAACCAATTATGAGAGAAAAGTGGTGATACCACAAGGAAAGAGTAAGGGTATGAAGAATGCTATTAATCTATGTTAGGCAACAAGGTTTCATTTGATGCTCCTTACTCAGGGTTTCACAATAAAGGGAAATTCAAGTCTTCAAACTGAGTTTAAAGGGATCTGGTCATACCGTCGTCCCTCCAGCTTGCAGACGTGCTGCAGGTAGGGTGTCCAGTCCAGGCTGCAGCCTCCCTCGTCCTGGAGCCAGTGTCTCAGCTCCTCCCTGTTGACCTCCAGGAAGTCTGTGAGGAGCACCTTGTTGAAAACCTCACAGCCACTCAGCACCTGGTACAGGGTGGGACCCGAGCCTATGTCCACCAGCAGCTCACCACTCACATCACCTGGGAAGGTAGAGGAAGAAGAGAGGGGACAAGTCAGGTTCTGAAAAAGAGCTAATGGAGCGTTTTATACAAAATACCGTTATTACCACAGCTCCTATTCAAATATGTTGACGCTATTATGAGCAAGTTTGATGTGTTTTAGAGGATGTGATCATTTGTACTGTCGAAAGGTTAAGCAGTAAATATATACCAGTTTTCATCTGAAACGAGTGTAGTTTTTGGATTAAACTTTTCATACATCAAGTCCAGACACTGTATGTATGTCCATTTTAACCTGACCTGACAGTGAAAACATTAAGAATTATTGTGTGATAATAGATCAGAATATTAATTATCATCAGAAACAAATGTTTGGTTTTAAGGAGGAATGCTTGGAAGATAAAGAAAGTGAAATTCTAATATCCAATATTCTGGAATAGCTTGTTGCACCGCTTTGCTGAGATTATATAAAACTTCAAAGTATTCCAATCCAAATCACATTTTTGATGAGCCTTGGAACCACACCAATCTACAAACTCATGTTTGCAGATACGTCTGCTCCCCTGCCGTCCAGACAGATTTCCACCCGACATGGAGTGTGTCAGGCCAATCACAGCCATTTATTAAATATGGGGCGGGTTTGATACGATGACTGACAGAGGAGCGCCGTTGAGGCATTTTTGTTAACAACCAAGATGGCTGCTGCTGATAGGGAAGTTCTGTTGAATCCCCTATCGCTTCAGTATGAAATGAACTGGATGGTATATTTACTCTAAAAAGAAAAAACAAACAACTGCACTTGAGGGTTTTGTTGATGAGAAAGATGTGTTTTTCCATACTTCTGCCAGGACGTACGACAGGACGACGTTTCATTGAAGTTGAAGAGGAAAAAGAGTGAGAGAGAGAATAACAGAGAAGAAACAAAATGTTTTTCTCTCCAAAAACAAGCAACATCCAGCATCTGGAACATTTGCCTCTTACAGAAATCATTGGTTAAATTAAACACATATTATTATTGAAACCAATTAACAATTTAAAATACACTAGTAACATAAGAGATTATTTTAGTAGTTCTTAGTCAGGCCATATGTTAACTCCATTTTTATACCTTTTTATTGAGCATGGAGTGTTTTGGACTGAAGTTTACATGTGCAGTGCATCAGCTCGTCTCCTTACCTTCAGTGAAAGCTCTATGCAGGCATGACAGTTTCCATGGCACAATGCTGTCCTTTCTTTCAAAATCAGCCCGTGGGGGAGTGTAGTTATACTGTAGATATGCTGCAGGGTCAAATCCTTTGTAGCAGGCTGCCATAGCTGCTATTCCATTCTCTGCTCCGTTTTCTTCCATCTTCCCGGTTTTTCTGTAACTCTACCTGACACGTCTATTTAGCAGTCAGCCTTCAGGTGCGCAGCTACAACATCAACCGCCTTATATACCTGTGTATGTGGGTGTGTCTGTGTCAATGTGTGTGTGTCTGTGCTTTGGGCTCCTTCATTTTCATGGGCAGAGATAGCAATCCTGTTTTTGGTGCTGCTGCCTGATAGCATTTGTTCTGTTCATGTTCCCTACCCTGGGGCACTGATACCATCAGATCAGGGGGCTTCCTCCAACACTGGACCCACTAATGGACTCCTCACATGGCTTTCAGGTCTTCCACCCACCTCCCAGAGTCCCTCCATATCTCCACAATCATTCTACAGGGCTTTTTACATGCAAACAATACACCAGGTTTGTCTCAGGCAACCCTGTTTGACAGACACAGACAGGTCTGTCTCCATCTCTGTTGGCCTTTTTACTTTGGTGATGTTTGTATAAAGTGATGGAGAGATGGGGAATGGTGAGTAGAAGCAAGGAAAAGGAAAAGTCTCCCGTGTTGACAGGTGATATTTGATGATTACAAAATCAGAGGCTGTTGTAGGACACAGAAAGAAGCTGTTTATCATAATTATTTTGAGCAATAAATTTAGAAATAGAAATGGATTTACTTAGTCCATCAAAAAGGAGCAATGATAGCAAAATGAGAAATTATATATTTTGGTAAGAAGCTCATTTGAAGGCTTAGCCATGAATTTAGTGTCTCACATGAAATTTATTTTTAGTTTGAGCAGACTAAGAATGTCTTAATCAACAACTTATCTCCTCACTTCTCTGTAGTATTATGATTATTTTTTGCCAGGGAATGGGACAAATCTTATTTATTGGGCCATTAAAATGGCTTAATACATTTTGAAACGACTACCCACAGTGGCCAGCTGACAAAACAGTGAGCTTCATCCCCTGATTGAATTAATTTTCCATCTATTCCCAGCAATCCAAGAGCAGCAGCTGAACCAATGTGGAACATAGCCATGTAGCAATCAAACGTATTCTCCCCAGGAGTCTCTTAACACCTCGCTCATCCCTGGCAGCTGAACCAGAATCCTGAATACACACATACACATACTGACCTCCTTCAGACACCCAAAGTATTACAGTGTCCAAGAGAGACAAGGTATTTGGGATTTATGCCAGGTGATGTAGTTTAAATTAAGATATTTGGAGATTATAATGAAATTCAGACTGAGTAAAATGGGGTCAAGGGTTTTCTTTTCCAGGAGGCTGTAAATGTAAAACATACTTAATTCCCTTTAGCATTACTTCTGATTCTCCAAACATTTAGTGTTCGTGGTTTTTGGACAGAAATGTGATCATAAAAGGCTGGAAAATGTTCCCATTTGCAAATACAACTCCAGGAAGAAATAAAATAACTTACATTTAGAAAATAAGCATGTAATATATTTTAATATTTTAATATATTTAATAGTCCATTAATCAACTTTTGCAAGAAATACTTCACTTTATTCATTCACTTAATTTTAAAGAAAAGTGAATCAATCAGGAGTCACATATTTTCATGGAAGATTTCTATTTTAACCTCTTGTCTTTTCAAGTCTACAACGGCAGTAATATATTATATTATTATAAGTACTGTGGCATCTATCTTGACACAAATATCATGAAAACACTGCCATAACAAAAAACTATAGCATGACAGGACCAACCACATAACCCTTTATCATTAAAGAATGAATTAGCATTAATCTAAAAAGCTAATTGCAACAGTTAATGTGATGAAAAGAACATTTTTCCAAAAGATTTTATCATTATTATTTTATGACACTTTTAGTCAATACAACAAATTACTCTTTAATAAGAATCTAGTGCTAGGGCAAACATAGGCATCACAATTAATTAAGCTACAAATAAAAATACACTTGGGCTAATAGAATCATTTTCATTTGCTGAAATATTCAGTATGTTTACCAAGAACAAAAGTTTCAGCCCAGGAACCGTGGCAACTTTGTTATCTTCATCACAGTCTCAGTTGTCTCTAACACAGCGCTCTTCGGTCTCATGTTCACACAGCATACTTCTTTCTGGATATGAAGTGGGCCTTGTTGCACCTTCAGCCCCGTGGCAGAGGGGTCAGAGGCAGGCTGATGGGGTCGTCTGGTTGAGTGTGTTTTGGGATGTGGGTCATTCTTGCTGATGGCCCCTGAGAGGAATCGCTGGAGGAGCCTCCTTGCTTCCCAGTGTTTTGCTGAGGACTCTGCCTCCACCACTGTCAGCCTGTAATATGAATATATATTTATATATATATATGTGTGTATATATATATATATATACACTTCATTTTCTACACTTGTTTTTCTTTCTCAGCATGTTGATTAAATGTCAATCACAATTTGCACCCTTGCTTAATTTCTAAATATTATTCAGTTAAAGTGTCTGTGGAGGACATTTACACTAACCTGTGGTGATGCTGTGGTACGTGGGTGAGGCTGTGCCAGTGAGCCATGTAGCTCTGCCCTCTCTGCCAATCCTCCTCCAAGACGCTACAGTCCAGCTCATTTCTACCTGCACCACCCACACTGCACATCCCTGCTGCCTCCACCAATCCTGTCAGACACACACACTGTTATTTATCATCTTGGCTACATTATTATTATTCTCATGAAAAACAGGCTTATTCAAAATTTACTGAGAACATACAAATATGGACTGTAGCTGAAAGGTGATACAATAGGTGGTACCAATAACATATCCCTGTCCAGTTAATTAAGATATGTTGCAACATTAGTTTTGAGACACTATCATGCTCATGAATTAATTAGTCCAATACAATTTGCTTCAATCGTAATTTGCTATAATCTTCCCCCTTTTGAATAGTTTTCCTCCTGTGTTCCTTTGTTTTTGTGCTGTAAGAAAATTTCCATTAAATCTGCCTTAAAGGAATCCAACAGATTTTCTGTGAAATTGGACATGATATGAAATCTAGTCTGGAGGCTACAGATCATCTTGCTGACAGTCTTGATTTATTGTAACATTATAATTTTTCTCAAATCATTTAAAGTGAAGGCAATGCATACGGTAAAAAAGCATCACTGAAACTGTAATGCAACTTACTTTTTCTGCAGATCCTTTCTTCTTCTCTTGATGTTGCTACTTTTCTGTTTACTGGCAATCTTTCCCTTTGAAGTTTGTCTTTGTCAGAACTTTTCCACCGATAAATTCTGATCTTCAGTGGAGACAGTACAGCTCCTCTAATCTTTTCTGCTTTTCTTCGGTGGATAACTGGTCAGCTTGACAATGTGGGTTGAGTATTAGGGGGGTTACATAGTTGTGTATCTGCAGCTATTTTAGAGTGGCTCTGCCACCCCCGGGACATGCTGATATTAGAAACAATCCACATGCCATCCACTTTGACCATGGACACAATGAGTTCAGACACAATGAATGAAGCACACATACACACTCCAACACAACATAACGTAATTACTGTATTATTGTATACGGAAACGGCAAGCTCCACTACATGGCTTTTACCAAAAGCACATGGTTAAACTGTCTACTTCTACAGGTAATTACATCCACACTCTCTTGCTCAGCCCACTGGGACAAAGGATCTGGTCAAACACAAACTATCTGAGATTTTCCTTTTGGATATCTCCTGATATCCCATTATTGAACTGCTTTGAGACATCACTGGATTACAAATTCCCAAACAACTCAAATGTGTTTTACTAATCTCATTGACGGTATTACTATTCATCCTGAGGGGGATGTGAATGTTTGTACCAAATGTCATGGCAATCCATCCAATAGTTGTTGAGACATTTCCTTCAAAACCACAAATTAAACATCGTGGTGATGGACAAAAAGTCATGGGATCACCAAAGTAAGTAGGATTCATCCTCTGGGCACCATGAATGTCTGCAGCAAATTTCATGGCAATCCTTCAAATAGCTGTTGAAATATTTCAGTCTGAACACTATGGGCTGGACCAAAGAGACCATTTAGCGTATTGTAATATAAAAATATATCAGGATCAGCTACTGGCATCACCTATTTATTGCCTGGTTTTTACAAAGGTGCTGCTTTCAAAGTGAAATTTTGACGTGTTCCAATCAGTTACAGTGTGATGGTGATATTAGGTGTAGTATTTGTTGTTACTGTTTGTTATGTTGCGTTTGTGAAATGTTCCTTCCTGATACACACACACAGTTAGTGGATTAGTGGTGCCAGGAGTAAGGTAGGGGTCAGTTCCTTCCCCTGAGTCAGATGGACAGATAAAAGAGCGAAGAGGAGGAGGAACACAGAAGAACAGATAAAGGGCAAAAGCGACAACAGAGAAAAGAACAGGACAGATATAATGGAATAATACACATTTAGCCAGAGCTACTGGATCCAATTTAGTTATCTATGGTCCTAGGGGCAGTAGGAGTCCGACAGTGTCAGTCAACTCTTGTCTGGGTTACTTTTCATTTTGTCACAGCAGGATAGTGCAGGTACAAAAAACTTTCATCACTGCTGCAGCACTGTGATTTTTGCACCACATGGTGCGAATGAAAGAGCTTATTAGGACAGTTGGCTCCTATTCATCCTCGTCTTCCTATTAGTTTAGTTTAATAAACTGAGAATCATCATAAGTGAAGATCTTTATGAAAAAACATTTGGTTTTGAAGTGGGGTGGCCCTGTATACATATTGTGAAATATGGAGTTAATTGTGTGAAAGCAATGTAGAATGTCTTACTAATATCAATAATCAGTGATACCTGAGTCAGGATTTATATGCATTGAATAAGCATGAGTTGTGTGCCCTTACTAAATTGTTTTTGTTAATCTAGAGTCTGCATGCTAAATACCATACCTCAATGTTTTTTGTATGCTGCAAGTGTATATGTTTCACCTCACAACCTACAGCAACTTCCCTTAAGGGCTTAAATTCACAGGTTGGACAAGACATTTATATTATGTTTATTTAAAAAAAAAAGATGTGTTGTGGATTTGGATATAACACAGTGTAAGAACAAGCAGACAAGGGATAAGTATGTGGTTGTGTATATGAATATGAAGTATATGAAGTTCAAGTTCTTTATTCTTATCTTGGGTGAAGTAGTCATGGGCAATGAAAATCTTAAAAGCTATCCCCAACAATGCTTAAACAATGTATAAAAAAGAAACCTGCAAGTATGTGGTAAAAAATAAAAAATAAATAGAGAATCTAAAACATAATATAAGAGTGTAGAAGTTAAAATAGAGATAAAACGTAATATATATATATAAACACAATAAAATAAAATACTGTGGTAAGAATATAATACTGTGGTAGCAGGTGTACAGTAATGATAAAAGGAATAAACTTCCACAGGTGGAGGGTGCAGGGTAACAGGAATACAGGGGATTGGACCCAAATGCAGACTTCGGAGGCGGAACCGGTGCAGTTCAATGATTTTATTACACAAAATGTGGTACTATAGCTGTTGGGATGGTGAGGCAGGCAAGGGTCAAAACCAGAAAGCAGCAGTCCAACACAGGCAATCAAATCTAAAAGGACTGGGCAAGAATCCAAAATCCAAAAATCAGGCCAAAGGTCAGAACAGGCAGGTTACAGGTTAACAGAGAACAGAACACAGAGGCTCGAAAGCAAGAGCATTTAGTACAAATAATGATCTGGCCGGGAACAAAAGAAGTGAACTGGTATATGTAGTGAGGGCTGATGACTGAGATGAAGTGGGAACAGGTGTGTGGATGGGTGGGCAGTCAGGTGATGGGGGAAGGAGGGTCTGAGGACATCTGGTGGACAGCTTGAGGATGCGAGTAAAGAACATGGCAAAGTCTTAGTCCTTAAAGTCCTTAGAAAGTCTATATATAGTATAAACAGCTAACAGAAGCAGATCACGACAAAACTGTTATGTAGATAAACAACTTGCAACAGAAGTGAAACAAATATAGACTACTATGTAGACTATACTGTGCATGCATATACTGTAGTACTGTAATAAATATATATACAGAGATGTAAAAAGTGTTTATATGTTTTATATATATATATGTACACAGAGGTAGAGAGTATTTATGTAGTGTGGACAGTCACTAGTATTTTCTATCCTACACACACACACACACACACACACACACACACACACACACACACACACACACACACTTACAGACACATATTTACATTCATGTATGCATTTTGTTTTCTTTTATTTTGAAATATGAGGCTATAATCGACACTTCCGTTCCTTTTCCGCCTTTTCGCCGGCTGGCATGACGTCACATCCTGCCACTTCACCGCCAATTTACGCGGCTTTCTCCGCGGAAAAACAACGTTTGAATTTAATATCCACGCCACCCAAGAGTGAGAAACCAGTCGCTGGTGCTTGGATAGTTTCCAGACGCGGTGGTAACGTCGGCGCGTCGGCCGGTTCGCCGTTGCTGTCGTTGTAAAGTGCAGGGACAGTTTCATCAGCAGCTGTGTCAGCGGGGGGAGGAGTCGTGCACACGCAGAGCCCACCTCTGCCTAAACATCTGTGCGATAAATGAAAGAATAACGGGTCAAAGAAGATGAACAAGACTCACTAGAAGACGTTACACAGGGCAGGTTCACGCTAAACTGGGACTGCAGGAGGTTAAGTAAGAACAGACTCTTTTATGACTTTACCATCTGGGGAAACAGAAGGACTTTGGGATGCAAGGGGTCACTTTTTATGATGCCATTTTAATATGATGCTCCTTTCTAATTTCTCTGGCAAACACCACAGGTGAATGTCTCTGATGGTGGTGTCGCGTGTGTTTCTCACTCTCTGTATGTGTGTTTGTGATAGTAAAGGCAATAAACTGACCATGCTGCTGCGAAGGCTGACCCTGTGTCCAAGGAGCCCCCTGGACTTACAGAGACACGTATGCCGGTTGCTCACCAGACCACTGACACAAGGCAAGCAATGCTGCGGCACCACACTGTGACACAGTATATCCCATGCACACATTGTGCAGATTATGCAGTCCGTTCACATTATCATCCAGCAGCCTGGATTACAGAAAAAGTAAAGCAACAAACTTCTTTAGATCGAAAGAGAGGAGTTCGTTGTATGCTCTGTTGCTGCAACGAATAGTGTATTTCTCGATTTTGATATGTGATTAATAATTTAAGTCATTTTTCAAGCAAAAATTGCAAACGTTTTCCAGTTGTACTTTCTAAGTTCTGAATATTTTCTGCATTTCTTTATGTTATGTGACAGTAAACTGAATTTCTTTGGGTTTTTGGATTGTTGTTCGACAAAAAAAGCAAATTTAAAGATGTCACCGTGGTTTAAGCAACCTGTGATCGAACATTTCCACTATTTTTTGACATTTTATAGACACAAAATCAGAAATTTTATCAATGTTTCATATTACTGTAAATTTAAAAAGTTGGGCTTTTGACTGTTGCTCTGACAAAACAAGCAATCTGGGGAGGTCACCCATGGGCAATTGTGATAGTTAATTGGATAGTCGACATGATTTATTGATTCATTGAAAAAATAGCAACGATTAATCAATAATAATCAATAAGAGAGCATTTTAGTTGAAAGTTCATGATTTTATCAACTTGGTCAATACAGTATCTGCAGGCAGATGTGCTGAATTTTAGAATTTCACCTGATAAACAGCTCTTGTAACATGCTGTGCAAACTTTGACTGAGACGTTGCGCCTGCAGGGAGTTTTCTGAACTACTCTAGTCTGTACAAGTTGTCATGGGCCTCTCTCTGTCTCTCTCATGCGCCTCATTGCTTCAGAGAGATGTGTAATGTCAGCACAGGCTTTTCTGCTTGCCCTGCTGATGTGGCAGTTTAAAGGCTGTGATTATCCGTTTCCCAGGTTACAGATGGATGCAGGGGAGGGCTGTACTCTGTTTGTCTCAGTCCTGTAATCGATGAAACGAAAACCCAGCAAAACATGCTTGTTTGCATAGTTATGTATTGTTTGCAGTATTTTGTGTGGAAATATAGGTACCAATATATTAATACATCAGCAGCCATTCAAAAGCACAGTTTTGAAATAGTGGAAAGTGCTGCCTACACCACTATATTGTTTATTTCTCCTTCTTTTACTTTATGATTCTAATTTTTTAGTAGATTTTTATTTTAAAAAATGGATCTCCTACAGTAACTTAGTGCACAGTGGAAATTAGAAAAAACGAAAGTGAATTTTCAGTCATGGTAAGATTGTCCGTATTTCTCTTCAATCACTGGTCTATCTTTTTATATTTAGGGATCACTCCATCATTGCTCTTTGTGTTTTGCCAGTGAGTAACATTGAAATAAGTGATAAAACACTTCCTTTTTCACCTGTAATGTAAAAATAGCATCTTCTCCCTCTATACAGCTCCCCAGGCGAGGGCCCATGGCAGCTCCTTTGCACACCGCAGCGAACTGCGTCAGGCCAAGAGGATTGTAGTCAAGCTGGGCAGCGCTGTGGTCACCCGTGGTGATGAATGTGGCCTGGCTCTGGGGAGGCTGGCCTCCATTGTGGAGCAGGTGAGAGGCCAAATGCCGCCACAAACAGTTCTTGAATGAAGAATAAAATAACTTTTGGGTCCTGTAGAAAATTCCTGATAGGGAAGAATATCAACAGAAATGCAAGCTTTGACGCCATCTGTTTCAAGTTCTGTGATATGCAATCCATATATCCATCAATGGGTGTCCCATCCACTGCAGTGTAAATTGATCTGTAGACTGGCTCACAAATATACATATTTATCTACATTTTTCAATATACTTTTTTTCTGATTTCAACTTATTTCATTTTTTGTCGAATGTCTTATTAACGAACAATAATACCACTTGGAAAGGCTAGGGGAGTGTTACGGGGAAAAGTTAAAAAGTTGTCTGTTGCCACTTGAAATAAAGTTTATATGAAAGAAAATTTGGGACGGTTCACCCTAATTGCAAAAAAAAAAAAATAATTCTCCAGTGGTGTCTGGTCATGCAGATAGTTTCAGTGTTATTTTCCCAGGTTTTGAGATATCTTTTTGCAACAATACACAAGGTAAATGGACTTTTGCTGTATATGTAAATATTTAATTATTTGTTGAATAATGAAACATTCAACAGCAACATCGTTCCCTGGAAACAATGTCCTTATTACTCTGGATAATCTACCAAACCTGCTGTGAACAGTTTTCATAGGGATTGTTTATTTGGTTGAAAGTAGTTCCAATGAAAACCATTTGCATTGTTTCTGGTAAAATGCATTGCAAGCGTAATTCCATTCACTCCATTGTAGTGGGGTAGAGCCAGAAATCGCAGGGACAGATATCTCAAAACATTGACAATTAAACTCAAAAATAACATCATGGCTAGTTATCACTAGGTAGGTAAGTAAGAAAATGTGTAATTTTTTAAGCTGATTCCTCAGTGAGTCTGGCAAAAAAATAATAAAAAATAATCTGTGGGCCCAGCTGTGGTGTGTGTGTCCTTATTGGCTGTATTGTTGTCCAGGTGGCCATGCTGCAGAATCAAGGCAGGGAGATGATGATTGTCACCAGTGGAGCAGTGGCCTTTGGCAAGCAAAGATTAAGACATGAGATTCTGCTGTCCCAGAGTGTCCGACAGGCGCTGCACTCAGGACACAATCAGCTCAAAGACATGGTAAGAGAAGATGGAGGAATATGTTGGTGTAAATCAACACTGAGTCAAATAAAGAGGAAATTGTTTCTGCTGCTCTTTTTGGGTTTAAACTTTTAATCATTCCCTCAAATCAGTTTGAAGATGAACCCCTTGAGATGCACCATCTCATTTTCAAAAACATGGAAATGAACAGCCATTTATCAACATTGTCAACAAGAACAATACATAAAGGCTCTCCCACAGTCTCATACCACACATACTACATTTCTGTTACAAGTGTCATCTGCACAAAATTAATGAGAAATAAATAACTTTACACTGCCCAGACAAAATAACATTATGTCAAAGTAGTGAGTCTACATATAAACTAAAAATGAAGGTAAATACAATCAAAAACAAGTACATTTGAAATAAACAAACAAGCAAATAAGTCTTGAAGTGAGTTAGGCAAATTATTCCACTCTGATGGTGTATTCCCTGTGTATAAATGATGCTCCCATAGTCAGGGTGTGCGGATACAATTGTTATAATTATTTTACATGGTTTGAGTATGTCACTGTGCAGCCAGAAAGCTGGACAGATGATCTCTTTCCTCAGAGAATCAATAATTAGACGTTTACTGCATTTGTGTTGCAGTCTTTGCCAGTGCTGGAGGCCCGGGCCTGTGCTGCAGCTGGACAGAGTGGCCTGATGGCCCTGTATGAGGCCATGTTCACCCAATACAGCACTTGCACCGCACAGGTACTTATATACTAGTATAAATAATCACTATGAAATGCTCAAGAAGCGGATGTGTTATGCACAGTAACATTTTTATCCGTCTCAGTCACTGCTCTTTCTTAATACTCCGCTCTTTCCTCCGTCCTGTGCTGTCAGGTCCTGGTGACAAATCTGGATTTCCATGATGACCAAAAGAGGCAGAACCTGAACAGCACGCTGCAGGAGCTGCTGCGCATGAACATCGTGCCCATCATCAACACCAATGACGCTGTGGTGCCGCCGCCGGAGCCCAACAGTGACCTGCAGGGGGTAAATGTGGGTACAGACAGCATGGGGCTGACGCTGGTAGTTATGGTGGCGGTGGCAGCAGGGGTGCTGAAGGGGTTGGTAGAGAGTGTTTTAGTGTGGACTGTCACTAGCATTTTCTATCATACACACACACACACACACACACACACACACACACACACACACACACACACTCACACTGAAACCCCTCTGCCACCGTTCCACAAATAATCAGCTCTGCCCTCAGTCATTGAGGCATGTGCATGCATGGAGGGGCTGGATGGCAGTGCATGCAGTCACTGGGGAAGAGGTGCTGTCTGAAGGGGCCGGGACTAACTTCTGTAGGTAGACGCCTTCTTTACCTCCTGCAGAAATAACTAACACATCCTTTGCTTGTACATGATTCCACCTCACTCTCTTTGTCACTGTTTTACTTTTTAATACCAATATTACCATTACACAGCTAAATTAGATGACTGTATTTTATATGACGTTGCTTGTTGTCAAATTATTGATTGTAAAAATGATTTAGAAAACTTAGATGGACTTAATGTGGCTGTTTGTCTGAGGTCTTTATTTAAAAGATCGACCTCTGTGTAATTGATGATTTCACTTTTTCACTGCGTCCCTAAAATTTGCCCTGATTGTCCTGCAGAGTGACAGTTTGGTAATAGAAAAAAACTACACAAGTATTTTGTTTCTACTTATCAGCTTGCCTCTACCCCTCAGATGTGAAAGGGCAGATGGCTGACTTTCTGCCACTGCTTTTCTGTCTTGAGGAGCTTACATCAGCAATTTCCTGGTTCTGTAGGTGATCAGCATTAAGGACAACGACAGTCTGGCGGCGCGGCTCGCCGTAGAGATGAAGGCTGACCTGCTCATCGCGCTGTCTGACGTGGAAGGTATGCGTGTTACCACAACAACAGTCTGGGTCAGCTGTTAGATAACAACACCATCTGTCTGCGCTCTTCACCGGAAAACAAACACCCCTCTTAGGGTCAACTGAGAGTCAAATGAGGGAGACAAACACAGACCTTTTGCCTTCATGTTTGATATTGATGCTGATGGGGTTACCACAAGGTGTGCGTGTGTATGTGAATCTGTCAGAGGGTCTATTCAATATCAACTGAGTAGATGTAGAAGGCTGACTGATTGTTGATTTCTTAGGACTGTACAACAGCCCCCCTGGAACAGATGATGCAAAGTTCATTGACATTTTCTACCCTGGAGACCAGCAGTCCATCACCTATGGTACAAAGTCCAGAGTTGGGCTTGGAGGCATGGAAGCCAAGGTATGTTAAAAGTCCACAATCACTCTGTTAAAAACTTTGTTTATTTACATTCAAGTTAAAAGCCTTATCTTAGTAGACATTCATCAGATAACCAAAGTGTAATGCTTCTTGTACTATGGATTTTTTTTTTTACTTCAATGTGTTACTCCTGTTTAGAGGAGAACATTTGATTCTAAAATGCAATGTTGTTAACATTGCATTTTATATCTTTTAAAAATATAATCTGATAGTCTTCCAGAGTGAGAGCAGTAGTAGACTAACCTACAATCAGTGGTGGGAAGTACCATTTACTCAAGTACTGTACTGCATTTATACAGTACAAGCATTGTACTTTTTACTCCATTTCACTGGCAGCTGCAGTTACTCTTCTGATTCAGATTTTACATACAAAACATTTAATAATCTTCAGCACATTTTTGGCTTGTGATGTTTTTACAGAAGAGCAGTGTGTAGTTGGGGCTCCTTGTCACATTTGAGATGTCTGAGTTGTTGGCAGTCGCACCAAATAGAGATTTCCCCTTTTAACTCTTCACATGTTTAATTTAAACCGTTCAAATTATCCAATATTTCAGTCCAATTTCCAAAAATCCAAAACCAATTTGTGTGTCAGAACTTTTGTTTTTCTTCTGTTCTCTCCCATTTATCATTTCACGACCCTCAGATTTATCTTGTGACTCTCCGGACTGGACTAAACTAACTACTTGTGTATAAAATAGTTAACAGTAAAATGCTGCTTATACATTGATGCATCAATATAGACAGTCTACTAACATAATATATAATAATTTCAGTCACAGGGGCTATTTTTCAATAGAATGAGTACTTTTACACAAGTACAAAATAATACTGATACAAACTAATACTGATAATACTTATATATATTATGTGTTTTTGCATTGTTTTACTGCTACAGTAATTTAAGTAAAGGATCTGAGTACTGAGCATTCCTGAGTTATCAAAATTACAACCTCTGATAACCGTTGTCATCCGGCTGAACCATATGCAGTCACCCATTACTGCAGCCATGTTCTTGGGGCCGTTTTGTGACAAAAACAAAGACAAGTAGAGACTTTAAAGAGACATCTTAAAAATGGTGTGTTTCTTTCTTTCTACAGGTCAAGGCTGCCCTCTGGGCTTTGCAAGGCGGCACCTCAGTGGTCATTGCAAATGGCACCCACCCCAAAGTTACAGGTCATGTCATCACTGACATTGTGGAGGGCAAGAAGGTGGGAACCTTCTTCTCTGAGATCAAACCTGCTGGTGAGTTCACCTGGGCTGCATGCTTTCGATCTCAACCCCTTCTCACATTAGTATTATTGCAGCCATATTATAGCTGCAGCTTCTATTGATTTATACACTTAATCGCCAATGTATTAGGTACACCTAGCTAAAATGAACTTAGTCTAACCCAGTTGTGCATTATACTGAAAAGTGTTTCTAACATTTTGTCCACCGTGTTTATAATATTAGAAACACCTCTCATTATTACCCAATACAGTTCATCAGCACCAAAAACTACAGCCTCCCAAATGATCATTAAGTTCTCTAAAACAGTTTTAACAAAAACTGAACATTATAACCTTCATAAAGGTAAGATTTACTGTGGGACTGTTAGACTAATTAGTTTTAGTTATGTGTACCTAATAAGATGAACAACTGAGTGCATGTTGAGTGAAGTCTGTCCTGTCTCTGACCCTTCACCAGGCCCAACTGTGGAGCATCAAACAGAAATGGCACGTAACTCCGGAAGAACCCTTGCATCTCTGCACCCAGACCAGGTGGCACATTGTTTTAAATAACAAAAAAAATGTCTATTATTGTGTTCAGTTAACATTAAAATTGTTTTTGAGGATTTTGGTTTATTTGTAAAAATATGTTAATGTAGGTAATAAACAATCTAAAAGGTTAATCCTAAATTTACCATTGTCAGATATAGAGAAACACTGACCCCCTGTGGATAGATGTGCTATATGCTCATCCTGCCTGTATTTGGTTGACTGTGTTGTCAGAGAAGTGAGATCATCTGCCATCTAGCTGAGCTGTTGACTGAAAGGAAGGAAGAGATTCTGGCTGCCAACAAGATGGACATGGACCTGGCTGCAAATGCAGGTAACATAACGCCACGTTGAGGTCAGTTTGTCAGGTTTAGAAAGGATTTAGCAGTGTTGAGTTTTAGGTTTTTAGACTTATAATATTTACTTAGTATATAAAACAGTTAAGTTCAACAATTGCAGAGGAAAGTGTTAACTCCCAGAGAAATATAAGATCATATATCCATAAACAGATTGTCATCAGCAGATTCTTCTTTGGCAGTAATTAATCTAATCTAATTGTCTTTGCCGTTTAATATTGCAAGGTGAACTAACATAAGAGGTAATATTGTAAAAATGTCCTGATGGACGGCTCAATTCCTATTTCTCCACCAGAGGGCGACTCTATCACTTTACCTCTCTATAGATTGCCTCAGTTAATCCCATATAACCTGATAGAAAAGTGTAACCTTGCTCTCCCTCGTTCCTACAGGCCACTTGCCACCAGCAATGCTAAAGCGTCTAAGCTTGTCACCAGCCAAACTTAACAGCTTGGCCATAGGTCTGCGTCAGATAGCTGTGGCTGCCCAGGACAGTGTGGGTCGTGTGCTGCGCAGGACCAGGGTGGCTCACAACCTGGAGCTGGAGCAGATCACGGTGCCCATCGGAGTTCTTATGGTCATCTTTGAGGCCCGACCCGACTGCCTGCCACAGGTATCCAGGCAGAGCTGTCATGAAACAGATCTGGCCACTTAAAGAATTTAAAAGTTATTTAGAGTGTTGGCAAATGTATAAAATAACATAAACATAAATAAATTATAAAGGTGCCTCATAGCAAACTCCTTTGTTTGGAAATTTATATACATTCCAACAAATTTCTCTTGATTCTCATCCATTTTTTGCTAGACTTTCTTGAAATGACAAATTTATCACAAACCCTTTGTGTTTTTCTCCAGGTGTCAGCATTGGCCATAGCCAGCGGCAACGCGCTCCTGCTGAAGGGAGGCAAGGAGGCAGCCAACACTAACCTTGTCCTCCACCAGCTCACCCAGGAAGCCCTGTCCATGCATGGAGTCAGAGAGGCTGTGCAGCTGGTAAAAATAGTTTTCCACACATTTATTACAAGGCAATACAAACCTTATATAGTGCATTTCATAGACGGGGGCACTCAGAAGTCAGCCCAAGCAAGCCTGTAAAGCATACATGTCTAGCTGCTGTGGTTAACAAACCTGTACTTGTTACAAGGTGAGCACTCGTGAGGAGGTGGAGGATCTATGCCGACTAGACAAGATGATCGACTTGATTATCCCTCGAGGTTCATCTCAGCTGGTGCGGGACATTCAGCGGGCAGCCAAGGGCATCCCGGTGCTGGGTCACAGTGAAGGGATCTGCCACGTCTATGTCGATGCCGACGCCAGCATTGACAAAGTCATCAAAATTGGTCAGTATATGTGAATCTGCTGACTTATACTGTAGAAGTTCATGTGTACATTTCTACTGTATTAGTAAATTGTGGCTCTGCAACTGGCAGACCAGTTCGCCCAGACATGTATGTTAATTACAACTATCAATATGTCAGTAATTGACTGATATTTTCCCTTCCAGTCAGAGACTCCAAGTGTGACTTCCCAGCTGCATGTAATGCCATGGAAACCCTGCTTATTCACAGGGACATCCTCAGGACCCCACTGTTTGACCAGATCATTGACATGCTGCGCACTGAGCGGGTAAAACACCATATGTATACATATTAGTACAATAACCCCTCAAGAAAGTAGATTATAGTTGACTTTTCAGCAGAAAATAATATTATGATATTAAATTCCGATACTAGTCATCTAGCAGAAGCTAAATGTTTTTTTGTTTTATTTTTTTTTATATAATTAACTTTAATATATATTTTTCTACAGGAGGACTTGTTGACTTATTTATCTTTTTTTGAATCTGTGTGGTGTCACTAGGTGAAGATTCATGCAGGTCCTCGGTTCGCCTCCTACCTGACATTCAGCCCATCAGAGGCAAAGTCCCTGCGGACAGAGTACGGTGACCTGGAGTGCTGCATGGAGGTGGTGGACAGCATGCAGGAGGCTGTGGACCATATTCACAAGTATGGCAGCTCCCACACAGACGTTATCATCACAGAAAATGGTAAGTGGCCCACCGTGTTAGTGCTGGTATTTTGTGGTTTGTTCTTTTTTTTCTTTGGAAATTCTACCAATTTGAATTTTAAAATGGCAAAAAATCTTGGTCATATCATATCTCACCATGGCCTAAACAACACTGGTCAATTTGGTCAAACTTGGTTAAACGTGTCCTGCTCCATGCCGCTTCTTGTCAGTATCTGATATTCATAAAGTTCTCCTTCTCACTCTCTTGATTACCTTTTACCGTCCATCTCATTTTCTGCCACAGTAACTAATGAGTAGTGACACTTTGTTGTCAGGATGAGTTCACAGCCTCCCTGTGTGACTTCAATGTAGGGTTAGTGTTAGAGTTGGGGACAGAGCCTAATTAAAATGTAGAACAGATGCAAAAACACAGTTTAAAAGACTTGTCTCTGTCTAACTTTGGGGTTAAACACATTTTTTTCTTTCAAGTGAGCCATCACACTGCATCTTTCTAACGCGTGTTGATTGAAACCATTATGTGCAATGTCCAGAGTATTTCCTGACTTAAAGGCTGTGGTCATATTGCATGTGGACGGAGTCTAGAGACTGCCGTTTCTATGACGGGTTCATTTGTCTGTACATTTTTTGGAATATTATGATATCTTGATGGGAACTAAAGGTGTCTCATAAACATTTAAGTGTATCTTTGCTCACTAAATAGCAGCTGTCGGACTGACTGCAACAAAATGAACTATTCTAAGAAAAAAAAATCCTGTACATAATAAAAATGCATGTAAAGACTGAGGTACAAATCCCTCGTAAAAAGTTCAAATACAAATACGCCAAAGACTTCAAACACTTCTTTAGGTGATCAGAATAAAACAGTGAGAAAGTGTGCGGTCCACATTTCTACATTGAGGATTTTTCTCACCACAGTGGAGGATGTGTTGCTGCCATCTGGTGACCACAGAAGGTACCTCAATGAATTAAAATATACTCTTGTCACTGTCAGTTAATGTCAAAGTAGAGAGAGAGATTCATACGAATGATTGATACAATATATAGAAATATGGAATATATAAATAAATACACTGGATGGGTTAGATAGGTGCAATAGATAATAAATATATAGATATAATATTGTACTGTAGGTAACTTTAGTGGATTGGTAGATAATCTGTGAAGTCATCAAGAAAAAAACCTGCCTTGGCTCCTTATGCAAAAATGTCAGGGTGATTTTATTCACTAATACAATATTTGCAGGGTATTTACATCTAAATTAGCTAAATATAATTTTAAAGCCTCGTGGATTTCTCTGGATGACATTTGGACCTATAGACATCTTCCTGTCCAAGATGATAGAAATGATATGTAGGTTATGATTTTTGGTTGATGTCACAGTTCATGTGATTTAAGAGCTTACAGCACTGGGTGGGTACCAAAATGACATCGGAAGACGTGTTTGTGATTGCAATGGCACCAACAAATACCAGTAGTTATGTTATGTTGTTGAAATTTTATTTCAACCTTTGCTCTTACTCACTGCATTAATGCATTATTTGAACTCTCTTTCTATGGCATAACTACAATAAATAGTTGTTGTCACATACTTCATGTTAATGTCTCAAAGACAGTTACAGATACAAGGTTATGAGCTAGTCTCGCCAATAAGCTGTCTTTGCCTTACAGGAGAAACAGCAGAGCAGTTCCTGCAGCAGCTGGACAGTGCATGTGTTTTCTGGAATGCAAGCTCACGTTTCGCTGACGGCTACCGCTTTGGACTGGGTATGTTATGATCTTATCACCATATCATCTGTCTTTCGTCGCCTCTCTTCCTGTGAAATCGTTTTCGACAGCCTTCATAGTCTCACTTAAATGAATTTGTTATTCTCTGTGAGAACTTCACACACTCTTTCAACACGTGATGTTTTCCATTCTCACTTGCTGTCTCTCCTCCTCTGTCTCTGTCTTTAGGAGCAGAGGTAGGTATTAGCACGGCTCGTATCCACGCCCGGGGCCCTGTGGGCCTGGAGGGGCTGCTCACCACCAAGTGGGTCCTGAGAGGTGATGGGCACACAGCAGCCGACTTCTCTGAGCATGGTACCATGAAGTACCTCCATGAAAACCTGCCTGTCGGGCAGCCTCCTGCTGGGCAGAGGGACAGCAACTAGACTTCACAACACTCACTTGGCCTTAGCATTGGTCAAAACGGTTTGCTTTGCCCACCAGCAGCTCCCCCGGGGTTTTTTGCAGATAGTGGCTGATGCCACTGTTTTAAACTCTGAAGCACAAAGCATGGAGAGAGACGCTTAACACACCAATGGTCCATTTTATCAACACAACCAGAAAGTTGTCCTTGTTCCGACAATACTGTTGTTCAGGGAAAGAGTTTACAAATGCTTTAAATTCTACCTCAGCTTATGATGCGTTTATATGAATTAGGTAAGTCACCCTCATAGGCTTCTTCAGGAGGTATGATGAGGTGTGATAAGGTGATGTGATCACAACACATAATACCTCCACAATAATACATTAATTGTTAGCACAAATGCATCAAAGGACACTGAAGGGCTTGAATTTTTTTTTGTTTTTTTAGATTTCATCATCTTGAAGTATGAAAAAGAGCAATGTCAAAATATTCTTTATCATCAGTACCAAAATGTACTTACTTTGCCAATTTCATTGTGTAAAGCCACCCAAAAGTTAATGTAGCCAATAAAAACACAGTATTTTGAAAATGGGAATGTTGTATCTTTATTTAAAATATCTTTTATTTATTTAATATTGTATATCATATCACATTTTATATAACCTAAGGCCCAATTTTATTTTAGCTGATTGCATTGGCTCATTACCCACAAGGTTCATACTGATTGTACTGTAAGTGCTTTCTTTGTTCATGTCACATCAGTTTCTTTCTTTTCTTGCTGTAATTCCAGGTTGAATTTTCTGGATGTTTCTGAATGTACAGGTTTTTTGATTAGATGAGGTGCTGGTGTAGGTTATTTCAGACATGGACTGATATCATGACAAGTTGGTATTCGATTGTAGACATTTTTACTTTCTCTCAGTTTAATCAAATCCTCATGTGTTACAGATTTGAAGACTTCCTATATTAGAACTTAGGTACATGATTCAAATATATAATACGACAAACATTTATACAAGTATAAAAAATGTACCAGTTTTGTGTATAGCAATGTAAGTTAAATTACACTCCAACTTGTATACATCCATTTTGTTTACTATTTTTTATTTATTTGATCATTGTTACAAGTTGTGCTCATTTTTCCATGCTTTGCTGCTTTCCTGCTTGTTCCTTGTGGTGCCCAAAGCCTCTGTCAGAGCAGGAACAGTAATTGACAAGCTGCCTCCTTCAAGCTGGAGGGGAGAACGCAACTGCTTTTAAATTAAGCTCTGTAACATTCCAGCCTCTGAGCTCCTATCTGATGTCTTGCAATGCACACTTAAAGACTGGTTTGAGTTGTTTTAATAGGAGTATTGTAGAATAAAAAAAATGTTGAAAAAGAATATTACTTTCCTTACTTTCTTTGATTTTTGCAGTTGAAATGTTGAGGATTTTTACACGTATGTTCATCTCTGTCCTGGCACGAGTGTTTCTACTTCCACAAAGAACACAAATTAATGGGGAAAAAAGGCATACTGATCTGAAAAACAGATGTCTAAAAAGGGCCTTTTTAAAGTTGCCCATAGGGGAATTCGCATTGCTGGAAGTGGGGCAAGGAAGATGGAAGACAATACTATAGAGGTTTAATTATCCAGCCATCAGAAATGAAAGAGGGAGAAGGAGAACTGAGACTAATAATGGAATCACAGGCTTATGTTCTGGGTTTCTCTGTTTCTTTCGTTTTCTTTCTCTTTTCTAGCATCTAAAGAATTCATTCTCCAAAACGCACTACTTACCCTTCAATCAGCTTCCCATCACCAAGTCCAAGGGGTTCAGAGATGAAGAGGGAGACAAAACTCGGATCTCACTCTTTTGTCTTTTTTATGTGTGAAGCGATTGAAAATATCATCTAAATGACTTGAGGTGGAGATGGAACAATCTAGGGACATTGAGTATTGCCTGTTTAATGCATAGTGTTTTATAGAATTTTAATGTACAATATTTCATGCATCCATTTTTTTTGTTCAGTATCGAAAGCTATTCAGGTATAAGTGTGTATACCCATTAGCTATGTTAACACAAGTTTTCTACTGAAGCAGTAACAGGACACTGAGGATTGTTTCGTTGTGAAATGGAAGGCTTCAATATCCAGGTTACTGACTGAAATTACTCAGGATTTTGCAATGAAATGGTGATATCCTGGCAATAAACTGCAACTCTGTACATCAGATTCTCAAAATTCCCAGCTTAATAGTTCCCACAGTTTCTCATGCTTATTGTTTGAAAAAAACAACAAAAAATGTCATAGGCTGATGATCCCAGTTGAGGAAGACTGACGATATCAATAGGAAAACATTTTATATTGCCCTACTGTTGTTGACCCCAGTTCTATCCTCTACTGATGTACCAACTTTATGGCTCCTAAAAAAGTAACTGAACTAAGGGTAGATTTCAATGATGTTATTAGTAGAAAATGCAGTAGAACTCAGTAGATTTTGCAACATGACTACTGAATATTTAAGCAAGGCTGTTTGCAGAGTTTTATTTCCCTTTGCTGTTCTTTTTATGTGAAGTTTGCAAGGTTATAACCATAAACTTTAAACACAAATGACGACAGACTAGTTTCTGTACTTCTATATAAGTCTAAAGTGCTTACTTCCTGAAATTGGTTAATATTTGAAGCAACTGCCCCTTCATGACCTTAAATTAACTTCCAGTTATGGCTGAGGCCTGGCAGCCTGTAAATTTCCTCTAATCTCTTATCTGACATTGCTCCCAGACCCCAGCTGATCAGATCCCATGTTGCACCCTGTTGATGTTGTGTTGTCTGCTGGGTATTGTTGTCCACAGATATAAAAAGGATGATGAGGGCAAATCACTGGACTTGTACAGCAAAGCTGACAGTCCTTTAATTGGACATTACTCAAGGCCAAAACTCATATTTCTTGTTGTGCTTGATCTTGAGAGACTCTCAAATGCACTGCCCGCTGGGCTTCAAATTTTTTTGAATCAATAATTAATGGTCAAAGTTATTTATTCATGTGTATCTTCGCCAATTACGCAGCGTCTAATTAACAGTTTCAATAATTGATATTTATTTCTGAAAGGGTTCAGTATCTTGGGCTGATGAAAAATGCATGAGCAGGGATGTGGACTGGGTTTTGTTTTTTGTTCTGAGAGAGCTTGATGCTTGGGGCTAATACCAGGCCACTTTGACTCCAACTCTTTGAGTTGGCACTGGCCCTGTGATGTGGATCTAATGTGGGCATCTTTCATGGACCCAACACGCTTACTCTGTACCATGTGATCTCATAAAGACTCCAACATGCTCGTCCTCAGATACCCCTTTTTTTTGGGTCTTTAATATTGAACTTCAAAGAATAAGCTTCTGTTTCCTTGATAATTTTTCTTTGTGTATGTGGAATGACAATATCACGGCAAACTGTGGAAACTCTTGGTCTTACTAGGACCTCAGTGGTTACACTTCTACATCTAACTCTGTGGCCTCATGAAACTAAAGTTCAATCACCATACTAAAGAGAAAAATATTCCTCAGATTTATGAAAAACCATATCCCCCTGATCTTTTTATAGTGACAGCTGTAGTAGTCAATAGAAAATTAACAAAGGCTCCCTTTAGCTGACTTTCATCAAGTTTTCGTTTATTGTGATTCCAGTAGGACAGGAGGTTGGGGACCGGCGAGGCAAACCTTTTTTTGCTAAGGGACAACCAAAGCAAAAAAGATCATCAATATTAACTGTGAGCATTGCTTGAGCACTGAGTTGGGGAAGAACTTAACCCAACAATGCAAAGCAACCCAACAAAACCAGAACCCAACATCAGACATACTGAAACCCCCATCATTAACATTTATGATTTCAGGTTTGGACACCACAGTGTTTAGACCACACTGAAATCGTGCTGACATTAGGGGAACAAGAAGGTGGAAAGCTTAACAGTAGGACTCAACAAGGGTTAAAAAGCTGGGAATCAGTTGAGCTCAGTGACGCGTCTCAGAGAGCCGATGGTGGGGCTGATGCTTCCCCACTCGCTGTGCCTCCTGTACTCTCCAGGGCGCAAGAAGTACTGGCGTCCCCTGTAATTGGGGTGTTCATGCAGCATCCAGTAGCCCTCCATGACATTGACAGAGGAGATGTCACGGGTGTGGAAACGCTCGTGCAGATCTGGGCAGTCGTCCATTAGCTCAAGATTCTGGCCCCCAAAGTCAGACCGCTCAAAGATCTTCATCCTGTAGCTCCCATTATACTAGGGAAGAAAGGATGAGAGACCGAGATGATATTGTCATTTAAGATAAAGCATTTGTTCAACTTTGTAGTATCATAGTCAAGTACAATGACTTAAAAACTTGACATAAATTGGCGGACAAACATTTTTTCTCTACTAAACTTGTCCTGATCCAGTGACCTAGTCTATTTTTTTTACTGCAATTACAGGTCAGGCCAAAAAGAGATGTTTTAAAATAGCCACAGGTACTGGCACTGAGTGTTGAAAACAGTAGGACAAGGCTTGAGAACTAATTGTCTCTAAACTGGCACTTGCACAGAAAAGCTTTAGTGAGAACATTGCTGAAAAAACAAGGTAGGGCATCAGTTAAAACTCACAGGTGGCACCATACGACAGGAGCGGATACAGTCATTGAAGCCTGCCCAGCGTTGGTAGTCGGGATACTCGCCCTTGTGCAGCATGTACTGGTAGCCGCCATAATTGGGCTTCTCGTAGGCCACCCAACAACCACTCTCCACCTTTATCGAGTTACAGCGGCTGAAGTGGCTTTGCATCTCAGGGCAGTCACTACCGCACTCATAGTGACGACCCTGGAAGTTCCTGTCTTCGTAGAAGATAATCTGCACATGATGGATGGGTTTGTATTATCACCAAAGCAAGACAAACTGACACACACCTTATATGTATGACTAGTTATCTGTCCTACAACTGCTCAGACTCTTTAACAATAATAACCATACCATTTTGTATTCTGAGCCAGGTTTTCAAGTTAGCTTTATTCAACAAAGTTCTTGTATAGAATAATTGTAAGTTGAGAATTTTGGATAACTTAAGATACTTAAGGGAGTATGAAAAAATGTCCCAAATGATGTACCAGAAGCAAAGTTGAATAAAATACAGTATAGCATGTGGTATATTTTAATGAAGATAAAAAAAGTCTTTTTACAGAGAATTAAGACTCTGAGCTCGTTGAATACTGCATTATTTTACTATCCAGAAGACAAAAGCATATTTTATATAAGTAGAACTAACTGAGTCTTATTTTGCAGCTGTTATTTCGCATGTTGTTAATTTTATTCAATAAAAGTTTTACTGCAATTTCTAGAATTTCATTACATCCTGGTGTATGTTATGAAAATATGGTAAAAAATCTTTAAAAACTACTGACCATTACACTTCTACCCACAAAAGGTTGAGTTATCACTCAGTGAAGGTTTTTAACACTTTATGTGACAAAAGATTAAGTTGCTTTTACTATATAGATTTTAAATTGCACTCTTACCTTGCCCATTGTAACTGTGTTAAGTTCAGACCAGACCAGATGCCGGGCTGTACCAGACCTCTTTATAGACCCTGCTGGGATCAGGGCTTTGCAAATGTGAAACAAAGCTTTTTTCGTGTCAGCACAGTACGCTCTATAGACTGCAGAACACTATAGGACTGGTGAGCTGCAGCAGCCTCTTTGTCTCTGTCAAAGCTGTCGGTCTTTGGAAAATACTGTACAACTGCACTTTCTCAAAGGGCTACAACAAGAGTTGCAACATCTGCCTTTATTGGCGTGAAACCAACATGCAGACTGTGAGGATAGGCTGGGCAGCAAAGAGAAAAGGTTTGCTTTGTTTCGATAGGTATTTGACAGTGACATAGATCATTAAGCCAGGCTATTATTGGTTGCAGATGTACACAAATGTGCTCCATGGCCAAAGAGTGTTATTATTCCTCGGACTTGTGTTTGCATGTTGCACGGATTTGTTCAAATAAGCACACAAAAAAAACATCGTTATTTGAAAATCAGTTGTTTAATGCGCACAGGGGAAGTTTACATGACAGTCCTCATCCTCCTGAAAGAGCCCACCATGGGGTTGTGGCAGCCCCAGTCACCACAGGCCCTGTACTCTCCGGGGCGCAGGAAATACTGGCGTCCCCTGTAGTTAGGGTGCTCGTAGAAGATCCAGAAACCCTCCATGATGTTGCAGGAGTAAATGTCACGGTAGTGGAAGCGCTCGTACACGTTGGGGCAGTCATCCATGAACTCCATTGTGTGTCCCATCATGTCAGGCCTGTTGTAGATCCTCATCCTGTAAGATCCTCTATACTGTATGTGAAAGAAATCAAAACATGATTATTGTGCTATTTTGGTAGGTGTTAACCCTAGAGAGCACTTTGGTAGAGCTTTCTGGCCTGAGCTGATTTATTTAACTTTGAATTCAAGTGAGTACTTGTACCTTTGGTTTCTTTAGGTAAGCAACTAGAGATGAGAATGAGCAACACGTCTTTCTGAGCATGACAGAATTTGATTTTTTCCCCTCTCTAAACTGCCAGAAACACTCAATGTGACTAACAGAATTAGAATGAAGGCACCAAGTCTTATGGGGGGTGTATCATATTCCTTTTAAAGGCTGACTGGGTCTCCTTGTGGGCCTCGCAACAGAGACTTTTATGCTGTGACCTGCCTGAGTATCTGTAAATGACATCAAAAGGCCAGTGATTGACACCCATTTCTAAAGCGGCATTAGATGTGCAAGGTGAGTGGTGGGGGGTGGGGGGGACTACCAATCCTATCTGTCTGTTTGATTGACTTACAGGGGAGAACATCTGGCAGGAGCGGACGCAGTTGTTGAAGCCCATCCAGGTATGGTAGTCAGGGTACTCGCCAGGGCCAAGGACGTACTGGTAACCCATGTAGTGAGGCTTCTCATAGGCCACCCAGTGACCACCGCTGACACGGATGGAGTTGCAGCAGTTGAAGTGCCTGAAAGTATCCATGCAGTCACTGCTGCACTCCCAGTGACGGCCCTGGAAGTTGCGGCCTTCGTAGAAGATAATCTTAAAAAGGAGAGGGAAGCATGTATCACTCAAGTTAATGTTAGGCATAGACATTTACTGTTTGCAATACTCATGAATGGACTGTAGGGGACACTGCTCTCCCTTGAACAAACTCAATTACTTTTTCATGAGTCCTTCATGAGTGTACAGTGTGTACCTCTCCAGTCTGCTGTACATTTGTATATCATTTTCAGTGCTTGACAGGTGAAGAAATCAAGGCAATTGAAACTTTTGTTTCAACTGACATTTATTTAAAGAACAACTCATCGTATGCTCGTCCAGTCTGAATACACTGGCAATTTAAGGTGCCAGAAATGGTTGCTGTCATACAAATACAATGAATCTGTCATATTTGGATACCACGTAATTGTTGATCTCCACAGATGCTTCCCTTTGAAACACATATGGGTGTTTTTCCCCTCAAAAGTAAGCCCTCAATGGATAGCCGTCCGTTCTGTTTTTTGTAGCTAATATTTTTACTAGAATGAATACTTTTGCTACCTCTCTTCCCCTCTGTTACATTTTCTTTCCCTGTTCTATTTGACACAGGTTCCCAAATCATGCCATTTTTCCTTCTTCACCTCTTTGTCAAAGCTGTCATATTGCATGTGAGCTCATACCTTTCCCATGGCTGTGGATGTTTTGCGCAGCATAGCCCTAGACACACTTACGGTCCTTTTATACTCTCCCACTGACGATGAGGCCTCTGACACGTCAGGGACTACTACTCTTTACCTTTTCAGATGCCAACTACTGTTCCCTTTGTCTGACAGCCCACGGGTAACTTATCTCCTGTCTACTAGAGTTTACCTATAGAATTGACACCCCCCTCCCCTCCCAAAAACGAACACCACACAAGTGCTATTCTGTGTTTGTATGACCCTTGTTCTGCCATGACCTTGTGATGCAGCCTTTTGAAATGTCACACAAAAGGCCTTTAGGTATGTGGCCCCCCAACAACAAAGCCTTTTAAGTGTACAGTGGGTTAGGTCATTTTTGGGGGGCTCCCTCTAAAAAAGTACTTAACCATGTCATGCTTTTCAGTTCATGTCTTGCTTGTGTGGAAAACTGTAACATAGTTACTTTTCATTCAGTCCCAGTTTAAGTGAGTTTGGATTGGTGCATTCCCTAAGTGCTACAGGTCACAATGTAATTGTTATTCAATTCCTGTTAAAGGAAAATGGTGTTGATACTGTGGACTGAGTCAAGCTTTTGTGTTGATGTAATCTACAGTGATCTGTTGTCTCTTTTTGCTTCCATAGCCTGCAGTTGTACTATGATGCCAGACGGGACTGGTCTGTTTGCAGATGTACAGACAGAACTGCTTAGTGTGTGTGTGTGTGTGTGTGTGTGTGTTTGTGTGATATAAAAGGAGGGGTTTGGGGCATCTGTATGTTTGAGTCTTTGTATAAAATGATAGATGTTTGGACTTGAGTCTTTGGCTTGTAAGCATAGCCCAGAGCTGAAGGGGAAAAGGCCAGAAAGAGTTGCCGCCATGTATTGTGTTCCCAAAGCCCAGCTGATGCCAGAAAGGTCAGTCTCATCCTTTAGCCTTTCATCAGGATAAAGGGCCCATGCCCCCTCTCCACTTTGTGTGCTTTTTGCAGTTTCAACTGTGTAAAAAGGCAAATGTTTTCAGAAAGCACAATAGCCATTATGTTCCTGGGCAAAAAACACTGCTACTGTGGTAGCATATCCAGAGCCATATGACACTGTTTCAGTGTTAAGGAACAGCGTTGATAAGCTTTTGCTCCTTTGATCATTCATTGACTTGAAACTCTCATAGGCTTCAATAGCTTTCATGTTTGAAGCTGCACTCTTTTCTATGACATAAGTAGATCATTGATATCCTTTCATCACAGTGTGCAACGTAATTGTGGCAGATTATCAGATGGGGTGTTGTTTTGTTTTGTGAGTTTCTTGAGCAAATATTTACTCCGGAAGGAAAGGTTTTATCAGAACATATAAGAAACAAATGTTTAGATTTAGATTTTCCTCATATGTTCATTCATAGATTAATGATTTCTTTCATCATGCCTATTAAATGTCAAATCTTTGTAGTCAGTCTTGATACAAGAGGGCAGCAGAATGACAGGGAAATTATACTCCGGCTGGAAAGCTCTGTGTTATACAATAGCAAGAAATGTCTTTGAGCAGGACTCTACCAGCTCAGGACTGCTGCTCAGTCTGACTTCTGACCTTTGTATTGAGAGAAGCATGTAACTGAGGTGCAATACAATGTCTAAATCAAGAAAAAAAAAACTACCACTACCATCATTGTCGTTGTTCTTGTTTTCATCACTAAGGAACATCTGCTAACCCTAACTCATTAGTCGGGACCTTGGCTCTCTCCATATCGCTGTGGCTTCCAGAGGGGAACCTTGTTTCACAGGCTCTCAAATGATCATCTTTAGCTGTGCTACAAGACATCTCCTCCCCACCCTGAAGGGAAAGTAACATCACAGAGGCCCTTGCCTGCTTTCTCAGTTCCCCCTGGAGGAGAAGAAAGCTACCCGCTGCGGAGCATTCCACTCTTCATCTCAGAATGATGGAAGAAAAGAAAAGGAGAAGGGAACAGAGTGGGGGGCTAGATTTGCAGCTCCATTGTGTCCGAGGATCTCATTGTGCAATCTGTGTAATCGCGTGGGAGATGACGACACTATTAGCCCGCAGAATGCCTGTCAGTTGGGGACCTCTGTGATTGATGTGCACCCCACAGAGATAGGAGAAAACTTTGACAGATAGCAACCCCAGCACTAGTTAACTTGCAACCTTTTTCATCTATCCGGCTTCCAAAAGAAAAACCCATTCGTGTAGCTGATACCTAATTAGAATGTGAATGTGCAATCCACTCAGTAAAACACATTTCAGGTCAGAGGAGACTTCTTTCAATTCAAAACAAATCATATTCCCTTAATCCAAACCATGGTCTCTCTGACCCTGCTATATACAATAAGTTTCACCCCTAAAATGTTGTAGGGAGAGATAGGAGAGCAGCTGTGCTTGCAGTGCCTCCAATGTGCTCTTTTACTGAACAGTCATTACAGAAACACTGTCATACTGAGGTGTAAACAAGGGGTCTATGTGAGTTTTGCTCCTGAGAACTGGCTAATCTGGTGCTGAAAATGTGGTATGATCGGAAAGCGCTCGCCAAAAAGCCTCCCACGCCGGGAGTAGAATGAGGACCTCTCTTTTGCTGAGAGATCATCCTCTCCATTCTTTCTGTCAGAAAATCTCCAGGCATCCTCCCTCTCTTGTCACTGCCAGCGCACAGGCTCTATCGGGATTGCCAGACGCAGGAGCCACTATGAGCCTGTGCCAGGGCCAGGATTTACCGCGATGCGTCTGATGTGCTCCATCTTTTTGCTGGGGGATAATTAAAAGAGGAAATGGTGTTGGAAGAACAGAGTGGGAAAGCAGGAGGAGGGGGCTTGGACCGAGCAAATGGATGCAGCTGTCAATTATGTTGAGTTGTTGATATGTTGTTTGTTTTCCGGTCTTTGAGATTTTGTGTTGAACTGTTTCCCCATCAGGATTTAGTTATAAAGTTTGTGGTAAATCTCCACTCCGTACACGTAATTAAAAAAAAACATTTAGGTTAATTAAGAACTACTCTTAGCAATGAAATCACCATCAAGATTTTCATTTAGTTTGATTCCGATGACCTGCAGGTGATCATTTAGGTGAAACCGTGAAAAAGAAAAACCTTCCTTAAACAAAATCTACTATACATCTACGATTATGCCTGTTTAAACCCCTTCTCTATAAGCTTTAATAATGCTGCTACAGAAAACGTACTCATGTCACTAGAAGTTCCTTTGCACTGGAGTTATACTAAATTGTGTTTCCTTAAAATACCGCACATTTAAATAACAGTTCTCCCTTTTTGTCTTGTGTTCAGAAATTAAAGTCCAGCTTGGAAGCATTTTGCAAACAAACAATTTCTTGTTTATGATGGATTTTCTTCACGTCAATACAAGCTGTCTTTCAGGAAACCTGGACTATTCGAATCAGTCAAGCATCTTCCTTTATTTGACTAAATCGATTTGAGATGCTCCACCATACAGCATGACCCAAACTCTGTGAAAAGCAGGACAACTCCTCCGTCTTTCAGCAGATACACCTGGGGGAGTTATGGCTTTTACTTGCTCTCACTCCTCATCTTCCACACTCTGTTTTGACGTGGCGTGTCTCCCATGCCCCAAAGCTTTAAAGGTTTAAAGAGCAACTTTTCACCCTGTAATCCTGGTGCCTTTCAAACAAGTCACGCTGTTTACTGACACATGACAAAAAAGTTCAACCCCTTCTCATCTCTCTGCTTACAAGACTGTAACTCACCTCAGAGCCTGGTAGTCATTCCTCCAGAGCACCTTGAACAAACAGAGCCTCAGCGAGAAGGGGCCCCTGCCTTTCACCACTCACTAAATTTGTAATCAGATGTGATGCTGTTGTTCACTTCTTCAAATTTGTCATCAAAGCAAATGTGTTCTGACAACAGCTAGTGACAAGTGCACCAGAGGAGAGGCAGCAAATCAGGTTTTTCACACCACATATCAATTATTGATTATGTTGCCCCCCCCCCTCCCTCTTCAACCCCGCTACCCCAGCAAGCAGACACCTTGTGATAATGAAATACATCAATTTAAAAAATAAATAATAAACTGGGGTCGGCTCCATTGTTGCAAAGCCTTAAGAGCTTGATTGACTGCCTGCACATTTTCCTCATTGGCAGTCAGGCAGATCAAAGGAGGGTTCCTCTTATTGCCCAAGGCCACTTGCAATTTATTTAGAGGAGCAGTGCTGCTGTCCCAGCAGGTAACATTATTGGGCAGAGACACTCAGGATAATCATAGCTTTGAGGTGCCTCTCAAATCCCACCTCTGCTGGCTCTATCATGTATGAGCAAAAAATACACGCATATGATTTACAAAAATCCTTCCTTATTATGTTAAATTACACAGTAGATAAGACTACATTAATGTTCTCACATGGAATATCTAGTTCCTCAAAGGCAGTGACCTCAGCTGCCCTTAATATGTTAGGTCGTATGGGTTTTGGCTAAATATGTCAAAATTTTTGTCTACTTCAGAATGGATTGCTATTTGATTTTTATGTTATATTTTATAATATATTTATCTAATAAAATAAATGTCTTCAGATATTAAACAAAAAGTTTAAGCATTTTTATCTAACAATCTAAAGTCTTTTTTTATCCAACAATTTACTCTATTCTCACAGGGGGAAATTAACCATGATGTGGCATGAAATAAAAATGTTTCCTGTACAAAATTATGTGCAATAAATATGATTGATTGAAGGAATTAATCATTTGAGGGGATAAACACAAAATGTGTGGTGTTACCCACGTTCGTGAAAGAACAAGTCACATTTTATGCGAAAAATGTTGTTTGTAGTGCATGGCACCTTAATAATTTTACTTGGATTTCCAATTTCAAAGGCCTTTCCTGTGCACCACATAAATAATACAAAACAGAGAGCATAATAATGGGATGCATTTTTTTGTCCAGACGCACTCGTTTGCTTATAAGCACACAGTTTAAAATAATAAGTCTTAGTTCGCCTTCCCATAAGACCCATTTAAAACAAGCTACTATAATTATTAACCAGTTTTATTTTGTATCACCTTTTATAACTTGCAAACCAGAAACATTTAAGTTATTAAAATCCACTTGAGATTCAGTTTCATCAGATTACGAGATATTATTGTCAGCCTAACAAATTAAACCATACAAAGAAAGTGAAGATGTATTTTAGTAGTTTTTTTTTTTTTTTTTTTGCAGCTGTTAAGTTCTTAAGAATAAAGAAACATGATTTAGAAAATGTTGCGATAATCTAGACTTAGTTCTGCAACAGTAGCCTTTTTTGAGGAGCTGAATATAAAATAAAAGCTATGTATTTATGTAAATTAGTTTGATTGATCTTATTATATAGCAATTTGATGGGGTTCCACAGATAAGACAGGCTTGTAATATTATTTGAAATATGATTTTCCTTGTTCAGCCAGCTTTGTAAAAGGAACATCTTGTTTAAAATAATAACTTTTTACATTTAAAAAATACAATACATTTACTCTCTAATTTTTACATATGCTATCATTATTTTACTAATACCCTTGATATTGACAAATGTTAATACCAATCCAAAATGTGTAGGATAAAATATATCTAAATATAAAGTTAATATAGCTTCTGAAAATAAGATCAGTGGAATTACACTTTTGGTTCTTTCGAAACTGCAGAAATGTACATAACAGAATTTGAGTACACATGGCAATTTTATTATTAGAACATTTTTAATTGTTTAAAATGCCTTAGATCTTTTATGAGATGTATTTATTGTTCCCTGAAATGAGTGTCTTTTTACTCTTGCCTTATCGATATCCAATGTCACCTCAGGGTTTGTACGGAAATAGCCACCTTTATGGTCAAATAAAACTCATTTCTAAACAAGATTTAGCAAAAGTTGTACAGAATATATTGTTCTTCTTTTTAATAGTTTTAGTACATTTCTATAGAACTCAGTTTGTCTTCACAGTTGACCAGTTTCAGTAGATATCCCAGTTAATTTGCCAGGTAGTTCCAAGCACTAGAGGGCACTAGAAGCCAAAGCATTGGCTGTCTGCAGGATCGCTGTTTAAAGTTCTTTACACCACAGCCATATCTCTGAGCAGCATTTATGTGTGTTTGTTTGCTTGTATGTATACATTTGTAAGTAAGCTTGGATGCACATGTATATAGATATGAGTTAGACAACAGCACAATTTCTTGTGGTACATCTGTGTGTGTGTGTGTGTGTGTGTGTGTGTGTGTGTATGTGTGTGTGTGTGTGTGTGTGTGTGTGTGTCAGTGCCATGGCTCCTGTCTGTACTGAAGCCTATCAGTGCTCCGACACAGTTTTACCCAGGGAGAAGTAAAACAAAACAAAACAAAAAAAACCTTCACTAACAGGCTGACATGACCTGTGTCCCAGCACACATGCTGCTTGTCCACTTGTTTGTAGAAGCGACACACACACATTCGCTGCACACACACTCGCACACACGCGCGCACACACACACACAGACACACACACTGGAGCGTTAGAGTTGATTTTAGACTGCTAGTTTCAAACAAGCTTACGCTAGTACACACATTCATGTACACACACACACACACACACACACACACACACACACACACACACACACACAGCATGGTCAAACAAAGTCTCAGACAGACAATGAACAGTTAGCTTTGTAGCAGTTTCAAGCCAGTGTGTGTTTTTGAACTGCAGATGTGGATGCTGACTGAAGGATCAGTGCACAAACTGCAGGACTGCAGAGATGGCAGTTCTCCCATAGGGTCTGGCACAGTGCGGGCCTTTTTGTTGTACCCCATTTACACTGTTCATTTAGCCATGTTGAAGAGGTGGTGGTCTCTGTCTGTGTGTTGTGCTGGGTGATCATTTGAAAGTACATCCTCAAGCCTGTGTGTGCACATTGCACGCCATATGCCATTTGTTTGCTTGTAGGCATAGGTTTGTGGATACACAGTGTTTTAAAAAGATTTCATCCTGGCGCATTAAGGACAGCAGAAGAATCTAAATTGAGTTGTCCATTTTCTTGTCGGTATTGGAAGCTACATGTCTTAGATTTATGAATTCTACAGAAAAGGCTTATCTCAGTGGCAAGCACTGGCTTCTATATCTACTGGGAATTAATTGCACAACCATGAAGCGAAGGTATGTGAGATGGAATCAAGAATGTTATTAACATTTGTGCACAGTTGTTTTTTTGTTGAAGGATAGGGTAGTGAGATGCATAAGAGGCTTGACTTGATCTGAGTGAGGCCTCAGAGGAGCAGGAGAGAGGCGCTGCTGTCCCTGGACTGCGGCAAGAACGGGCTCTCAGCAGAGTCCCTGGAAGACCGAAAGCTCCACTCAAGGGAGTTTCAACCAAATTAAAAAACAATGATACACCAAGGGAGAATCTAATGCCAATTCCCATCTTCAAGACCCACATTCTTCACTGTTTTGCTTTTAACTTTTTTTTTCTTTCCCTCTCTGTCTCTGACTCTCTCTCTCTCTCTTTTCCCTCCGCACTGTTGTTTTCTAGTTTGTTTTCCACCCGTACTCCTCTGGCTGTCGCCGAGCGCTACAGCCACTTTCAAAGGCTCTGCTGTCACGCGCCGCCTTTGAGTCCCGTTTGAAATTTTAACGTACATGTTGTCAGGGTGCCGTCAGGAGTGATTGACAGGTCCGTCCCAGAGCAACACCGGGCTTGGCAGGCTGGCTGTCTTTTGTCAGAGGCAGCCGAGGAGAAGCAACAAAGGAAAGGAGCAGAGGAGGAAAAAACATACATAAATAAAACAAAACTGCTCTTACCCATTTCTCAATAAAGACCAAATTAGATTAATCTTAAGGCAGAGAAAGGCAGGCAGGCAGTTGTGGAAAAAGACTTGATATTTTCTCTGGCTTTGTTCCCCGCCATTGATGGTGCACTGCTTAGACACCCTCTCAACAGGACACCAAAGGCAGCGCAGCAAGAGTTGCATAAAGAGCCAGCTGTACATATTAATGTTCATTATCACCTCCCTTCAATGCAGAGAAATTCCAAAGTACAGAGTTTATCCTGGCCTCACCTTCGTTTGAAAATGGAGATGTGATGTTTGTGGCCTTGTCAGCTGCTGTGTTTTAAATTAAAACTGGTGACCACTTTGAATGTGGCTGCAGGACACAAAAAATCCATCTACCTCAAAAAGATGACTCAAGTTTTCAGCATTGCATTTGGAAGGAATTTTATACCTGAAAATTAAAATAATGTATAAGTGATAAATTGATAATGTGTTTTTGATCAATACTGAAGACTCAACAATGCCAGATTCAGAGATATCTGGCTATTAAAACTCTCCTACCATCCCCCCGGCGTGATTCAACCACTCATAGACGAAGGAGTATGTGACAAAACAAAACTCCATCTTCTACCTTTCTTCTATCTCCGTCGCCAGCAACACATTTTAGAAGCAAAAAAAATACATGACAAGAGACAAAGCAGTATTATTGTTTATTGTAATATATTTCCTAGATATTTCACCAGATGCTTTTATTGGACCTCTTTAGTAATTAACTTATTCAGTCTTTTGTTGTTTCCCTTCTGTTACAGGTCACCTTAAGCATAACCAGAGATGTTGTAATTTCATACTTTGAGATAAAAGTCATTGATTACTTTCTGCCTCTTTAGACAATCCAAGAACTAAAGTGCAAGTTAAAAATATTCAGTGTAACACAAAGACTTTGAGATTCCTATCAGTTGTCAGTGTTGGGGTTGCAGGGCAGCAATGCTGGGCTCGAGGCCCACAGCAGCAAGCACCCAGTCTGCTAAAGTGTCTCTGAGCAAGACACTGAATCCTTGCCAGCTCCAGCCCGATCTCTGACCTCCCTGCGCAGTGAGCACAAAGCACAAAGAGACATTCTTCGAATAAAATCAAAAATAATGAGAATAGAAATGTAGGTTCATGTGAAAGTTGTGCAGAAGTTTGTTTGAACAGTGCAATAGAGCCATAATGATTGATTCAGTGGTGTACATGAAAATGAGGGCATTATCAAGTCTCACTGCTTTGAAAATCAAGGACATTGTCGTCCCATCTCCCTTTTTGTACAAGCACTGCTTGGCGTGAAGGGAGTTGAACAACATCAGCCACAGGAACTGGAACAGCAAAATACAACTGTACACCCAGTGTTGAGCAAGCTGTTCCTGTCAGTCCTGGCTGATGATTATGACATGAAATCTGTACAGGCCACATTGAGATGTAAACATAATGCAGGAGAGCGAGGGGTGCTGCAAAAAAGACCTTGAAGCAATTTTAGATGTAAAAGTGACCATGAATTGAAGGAAAGGCCTGTTTATGCGGAGCTCTGCAAGGCTTTCTTTCAATGAAATGCTTGTTTTGAGTTTTCGCATGTTCCTGTACAGGTACAGGAAAACTCTTTTTTTTAAGTAATGTCTGAATGTTAGAGTTTGACCTCTAGGCTCTTGGTTGCAACCTGCCAAGTAAATAATTCCCAGGAATTAGGTATTTTTACAAATCTGTCTATTTCTGCCATAGACAACTTGTGTCAACAACTATAGATTTGAATCAGAGGGGAAAGTGTAAGCCTCGTAAAGAGCAAGGGTTTTGCTTGTCTGGAGTACCGCACATGATGGCATGAGTGACTTTCACTCACTCGCTGAAAGGTTAGGCTTTTCCTTCTGCCGGTATCTTTTTAAAAGAAAACATGTCTGCTGTTTGATAACTGCTTGACATTTGACAGTCTTTTCAGACCAATCAGACAAGTTTTTTTTATTTTTTATGTTGGCCGTCTGGAGGAGAAGCAACAAGGAAAAAACATACAGTATTGTCACTTTCCTCAAGCCTTTCAAAGGCAGTCTTTCACCCCAGCTATCAACATCAGATACCACGAGTGCTGTGCTCATTTTTTCCCTTTCATTTGTGTTTATTCTTCTCTTTTTTTGGACTAACCTTGTCTGCAGAGACCTCATCGCTACCATCAGAGCTGAACTCAAGAAAAATCACTTTCCAGTGTCAAAAGTGTCAACAACCTAACCTTACTGCAGTGTTGCCACAATGTGAACCTTCTGCTCTCCACTTCTCTGCAGTTCTCAGAATCAGCTCAGCTGGCTGCACTGAGGCACTGTTTTTTCCCTTTGGGGCATTGTCGCTATATCTTTCTTTATAGTTTCAGAATGTGTTCTACTGTAAATTATCAACTGTATGTTATCTTGGAGGAAAAGCGAAGAGCTAGAGGGAAGCAACAAAGCCACCAGTCTCTCTGGTTACATAATTCATGTCAGCCATATTCAAATAAAATTTATCACATTGTCAATCATCGAGAAGCAAACGTGTATGTGGGTGTGTATGTATGTATGTATGTATGTGTGTATGTGTGTGTGCGCAAGAGCACTGATAACTCTGAAGTGATAAATTAATAACGTCCTACCATGGGAGCATGTGAATGAGCATGTTTAGTCATTCTGTTTGACAACAGAAGGAAACGGCCTATTCCGTGGGGTAGAAATCAAATTTCACACTTTTCATAGATATTGTTCCCTCCTACAAATGTTTAAAATATGGAGTCTTGCTCTGGCAGGGAAGTGGCTCAAACAGTACTTTGTACTGAAGTAACTTTTGTTTGGCCATAAACCAGGAGAACATTCTCTCAAGGAGAAAAACAGTAAGTGGTCTGAATGTCCTTGGTTTAAGATGGAATTGTTTATTGAGAAAAACACTGGTTCATGACTCTTCTGAATAAATTGAACCTTGAAAATAAAGGTAGAGCCATATGCTTGTTTATATTTCTCTTTGCAATGATCTTTTCTGGACATTTTTCTTTGTTATCACTTCAAGGACACTGTAGACATTTTAAACAAATAATCTTATAGAAATTGTATCTATCGTCTTGTGGTACTTATCAAAATTCAGCATTCTTTTTTAAACTATGATTAAATGGTAAGCAGTTTTAGTGCTTACCATTTAAATAAATTAAAGAAACATTGTGATGTATTTAATCACAAACACACAAACAATGACTCCCCAAAACCAATACCATGATGTACCAGCCGTCCCACACCTGCTCTCCCGCAAGCGCTGTGTCTTTATGATCTGTCTATAGAAGATCTCCACGAATGCATAGGCTTGAACATGTGAGGAGTGACTGAATGGATGATTAAAAAAGACTGAGAGACACACAGACTTCACCACTGATTTCAACTCTGAAGTAAGCCAGCCAGGTGTCGAGTGTTTGGGAGATATCGTTTGAAAAACTTGCAAGAGACGGAGAGAGGGAGTGACTGATTGAGACTCTTGAGCGAATGTGAGCAAGAACAATGTGCCACAGATAAACAAGCCCTCACATCTCAAACTGGAAGTCTAAAATGTTGAACGTTTGAAACTCTTTTTTTTATTTTTTTTTATTTAAATAAGACGTGCCTCCCTCTCATCGGGATGGAAAGCATGTGCTTTCAGCATGTGTATCGGCACAGACAGCCTACCACCATATGCACCTTCTACCTACTCCATTCTGTCCCTCTTTGCACAAGTGCACAGATAGAAGCGCTGCTGTCTAAACGGAGGTATGCCAAACAACTCATTCTCTTTTTCCTTTTCGTTTCCTTTTGTGTAGGGCCAATCTGACCCCTGTCTTGCACCAGGTGTGCATTTCCTTGATCCCGCTCTCCTTCAGCCCTCCCCTTCATATTTACACCCCTGCCGCCCGCAATGAATGATTCACTTGGAGAGGCTCCCTTCCTCCATCAGAAAGCTTTGCAACTATACACTACAGCCCAGCCTCCATTTCTCTGATCTCACTATGTTGTGTAACGCTTGAAAAACCCTTGCGTTCTCGTACTTGTTTCTTTTTTTTTCCACGCTCTCTCTCTTGCTCTTTCTCTGAGTTACATTCAGTATTGACTGTTTATGCTTTTTAATGTTGTGGAGAGGGCCTGGGGCTTGCGGATGGGGGAAAAGCGCTCTTCTTGACACACTTACGCCCCCGTAGTGAACTCTAGCTCCCAGCACTCTAGCAAGTACACAGACCTTCTTCTTTTTCCTCTCCCTCCCTTCTCTGTCTCTTTCGCTCCCTCTTTCTTTCTACAACTGGGAGCTCCTCTGAACATCAGCACCCGTGTTGCTCCACTCCAAAGATCACCTTATGGAAGATTAAGATGCTCAAATGCTCAAGCAAAATATTTACACAATAACCCCCCTTTTGCATCAAAGCAGAGGCAGTGGAGTTGAGTGGAGTGATCTCAGGGGGGTGTTAGAGGGCGCCAGAGAGTGCAACAGTCACCTCTGAGCAGAGAAGGCCTCGGTCAAACCTGACAGGGAACAAAAGTGATCTCTCCATCTTTAGGTCCACCATGTGTCTTCCATCTGTCAGCCCACCTTCAGATCCCCTTTTGACTCATACTCTCTTTCACACACTTACTTTACCGATCGATGGGCTGAAATCTCTCCAGCCCAGTTGTGATGAAGAATGACTACCACAGATGATGCTTAATATGAACATGCAGACCTAAATAGTTATTTGTCTGCTAGTATATTTAACTTGCTTTTCTTCTCATCCGGGTGCCAGAATATATTTCTTCCTTTGTCAAGCAGCTTCATTTTGTGTGGGTATTCTCAGTAGAACAGTGTTGAAATAAATTGCAGCATACGTATACAATGAGGCCAGACCAGGGAGCCATATGTTGACTGCTGTAGGCAGTGTGGGTCAGCCAAGTGTCTTAAATAAGTCTCTGGACTCCCTCTGCACAGCTACACAGCAAACAGGATCTCAATTCAACGCAAAGTGTCGTCGTATGCCTGCAGCTAACACAGAGCGACAGCAAGCTGCTTGCTGAAAGGCCGGTGCCTGCTCTTTGTCGGCACTGATACTTGTGATGGCCATCCTAACAGTCTTCAGCAAGTGTGGGCAGCCCGTGTGTTATCGCTGGATTTTCTTGTGTGTCCCTGCTGCTTTGATATCCAGTGATTGACTCCTCACTGGCATTTTCAAGAAAAAAAAAAGGAAACTTCAAGTTCCGTTCATCTTTCATGTCCCGTTCATCTGCTTAAAGAGCATTTCATGGTCAAAAATTGCATTCAAGCGCCTCTTGTTCTAGAGGCAGCCACTAATAGAGTCGGTTTGAAGGCTGTTTGGAGTGTGTTTAATGAACACTGGTACACAGTCAGATCCATCAGCGCTGGCTCTTTGGCGGTGACAACCAGATCCTGTAATGTCGATGTTTAGAGATAATGCTACAAATTAAACAAGCACATCTGTCCCATTGTGCCCACAAGGGAATATACGTTACAGTTCACGAAACAATGAAACACAACTCCATCCCAACATGTGACCAGATAGATCGCTATGATAAGAAACACTAAATGGGATTCTAATGTGAAAAAAGCCGGGGTCTGTTTCTACTCCTTAATCACAGAGCCCGGTGACAGACCAAAGAGGATGCTTTCACCGTCAGACAAAGGAAGAGAGAGACTGAATCTGTGGTGGCTAGTGGAGGGGGGGGGGGGCACAGCCCCTCTCCATCCCCTGCACCCCTCCCTTTTCAACTAAAGGAAGACATCATTATGAGTAAATGACATGAGGCGGTTGGTTCTGTTCCACTCCTGGCCCCCCAAGGACTCTTTTGCCCCACTGTGTAGCCTGTTCCCATCCTGCTTTGCTGCTGGCCACAGGCCTTCAGAAGCCCGGGCTCGGGCTGCAACTCAAAGAGATGGACGCTCGCACATTATTGATTGGACACTCGATAAAAGGTCATGGGGGCCCTCCTCTGCTGTGGGGTCCAGTGCTGTGCGTAAGCCCCTCTCCATCCAGCCACACACACACACACACACACATGCAAACACACACGCAGCACTGTCCCCTGCATCAGCCACCTGGGGGATAAGCAGGGCTTGCAAACAAGCTAATCATTCTCTCTCTTTTTCTCTCTCTCTCTATTTTTCTCACAGACACGGACACACACAACAGCTCCTGAGTGGCTGACAAATGTCAGAATGGCTTGTATGGGATTTTTAAGAAAATTATTTATTAATTGAACTGGTTAATTAGGTCCCTGAGGCTTGCACGCTAATTGAGAGCCACAGAGCTGGCGAGGCAAGAAAGCCAAAACAAAAGCGATGGCTCAAACAAATAGACAAGCGCTTGAGAGCCGCTAACTCTCACACTCAACACACACACAAGCATACACATACACACAGTCACCCATAAATTAACAAAAAAATAAACAAACAACTGTTTACATTTTTTTTCTTCTTGGGCTTCCCCTTTTCCTCGCATAATTTTGTGACCTGCCAAATGTTCTCCTCTTCTTGATGTTCCAGCGATGGAGAGAGACGCGCAGCCACTGAAATCTGCCACATTGCACAAAGCATCTGTCTCCACACAGCACCCCGCATTCATTAAGTTTGCACCAATTAGCAGCAATAGCTCATAGCACAAACATCCATTTGTGCCTCCCACTTTGAAAAATCTTCCTAAAGTGAGTGTGTCCCTCAATATGCCCTTGTGTCACCCAACTTTATCTTCACAAAGTCTCTTTTTCTCGCATAATTAGAGAAGAAATCCATTTCTTCTCCTATCTTCTCTCAGGCTCTGTCTTTGTCCCTTTTTATATCGCGCTCGAGTGCACCTTGAGAGCGTGTGTGCTTTTGTCATGAAATCACACCAAGGTTGTCTGAAAGACTTATGAGATGGAGTCATAGGCGGAGGTTGGTTTGGAGACCAGAACACAGAGAGAGGCGCGCTGACACTTCGACAGTTACACCTGTTTCAACAATTATCCTGCTCTCTGATAAGAGCTGAACTCCTTGGATGTGTGCTTCGTGGAGTTAACTGAAAGTTTTCATTGGTGACAAAGTCTTGTGTATTCTAACTTCCAAGCCCCAGTTTCATAGCATTTGAAGGTTGGGTTATAGTGAAGGAAAAAAGAAAACTAGCGGATGCTGAACATTATAAATAGATCTATAAATCTTTTTGTATTTTAATTTAAAGTGCAACATAGGAGCATAATATTTTGATCTGCGTAGCAGACTTAAAAGACACAAGGAGCTTAATTGGTAACCTCACTACAGTATTGATTCTACATGTCAAACGATGGAAAATTTAGTGACTTCTGGTAAATACCCATGTTGACAGTTAATATCTGGGACTTTATAGGACACATAAGTCAAATTATTATCATAACTAGTAGATTTAATTAAGATATAATTCATCACATCTTTTTCAAATCCCATATATATATAGTATGTACAATATTTTTACTATTATACTATATATATTATATACCTTTTTTTTTTTATCACAACACGTATAAAGGACTATTTTAGGGTGTTAGCATGTTCCTGAGGTGAAATTTTGCAAAAGCTGTACACATTGTAAAACTAACCATCGTAGTAGCATTTTGCAGTGTCTACAAGAGGTCAGTGTTTGATATCTGGGGTAATTTTGAAGGCCTTTAAAACTGTCCTCCTTAGCATTCATAAGCATACGTGACCCCAGCAGCTAGAGCACTATCACATTATGATTACCCGCTTAACACTACTGCATTGTGAAAAATTCCCCCCCACCAACCCCCCCAAGTAAACTCTGCCTCTGACCCGCATTTCCTCAATCTTGAGGGACCGCTTGCGCTCTGTCTCAGAAGGGAGAGACGGATGATGGGGCACCGGGGTCAGATGCTATTGAGCGATGCTTCAAATAAATGTATGAATAAATTACTTGATAAATGAACGGCTGGACTGAAATCACTGGAGAAAACCAAAGATTTGAACTTTATCGAGTAGTTGTAGAGAAAAAGGAGGAAAAATCTGTGAATCTGTGCTCTTTTCTCAGTTTGGAAGCGTACAATTTAAATTTTGTAGCAGAAAAGCACAGTTTTCATTGATTACTGAAAAGCTCAACTGAAATCACAAGACAAAGTCTGAATGTGTAGTGATTGTGTAGTTGTGCAGAGAAGGCAAAAATCCTAATATTGTTCTCTAGTGTCAGTTTGATCAACTGAAAATCAATTGCCTTGGTAGAGAGCTGTAGCAGAAAATAAAGTCAAGGTTAACATTTACGACCCATAAATCACAACAACTCCTTACCGCACCCTGAAAGATAGGATAAGGAGCACCAACATCTGGTGGGAGCTCGGGGTAAAACTGCTGCTTTTCCTTCACGTTAAAAGGAGCCAGTTGAGGTGGTTCGGGCATTTGATCAGGATGCCTCCTGGGCCCCTTCCTTTCGGAGTTCTTCTGGGCATGTCCAACTAGAAGGAGACCCCAGGGTAGACCCAGAACACGCTGGAGAGATTATATATCTCATCTGGATTGGGACCACCTCGGGATCCCGCAGGATGAGCTGGGAAACGTTGCTGGGGAGAGGGACGTCTGGACTACCTTTGCTTAGCCTGCTGCCACTGTGACCCGGTCCTGGATGAATGTCAGAAAACGGATGGAATAAGTGGATGGATGGATGGAAATAACATAAAAAAAAAAGTCAATATCAAGTCTTTAATCTTTCATTTGTCCTATTACGAGTTCTTTGGCATCTCCTTTGTCAAATTTTTTGAAGCTGCAGACATAATGAAAATTTTGTTAGGATGAAGTCACTGAATATGTTCAGTACCTTAAGGTCAACTAAAAGGCAGCAAACATATTAGAGCCAGAAAGTGTACACAACACAGTTTCCTTTAGCCTTTGGGGCTTTGAAGTCCCTGAATCCAAAGGCTGCTATGTATGATACAGATGGTTTGGCCAACACAGCTTGCTGCATGTGTCGATCATGGATGCATGTTGTTGATTCATTTGTGTCCCACAACTGTGACAGGCAGGTGCGCAATGTGATGCATTAAAAAAATCAAAAGAACTTTGCTCCTGTGGAAATTTTTACAGAGCCACGGCCGTCGTGGAATATGCTTTTTGTAAACAAGGCCACTGAGAATGAGTCAAAGTAAAACCTAGATTCCATAAAAGATGAGTTGTAAGCACAGTTCAAGTTGCACTTAATTTATGTGTGAATTGAGTGCGGCTTGAGTGTAAGTTGCAAACTCAAGTCCCATCTCTGGCTTAACCTGCATTATAGTGTTGTATATAATGGTTATAATGTGCACGAAAAAGGCCAAGATTACTGTTTTTTGAAATGAGCAAACAGTCGTGGCGAACTGCCAATGGCAACAAGGTTCTCTCTGCTGGTCCAACAATTACCATATGGACAATAATTTTATAAGTGCAGTATTGTATTTTACATCATTTACAGCTGGCAGTCTTTAGATGTCTTTTCTCTAGTTGTTAGGGCATGTCCAGTTCAAAACACAGATCAAAATCTGCCCACTTCTTCCTCTGTGGTAAATTTAGATCTAAAAAAAATTGAAAATACCCACAGAAACATTATTTAATTGTTAAAACAAATAGGGTTTTTATATAGCCATATCTACTATTGATTCAATTACATTACCGGTGTTTGTAGCCCACATAAGTCTACTACTTTATTTTTCAACATTTCATACATGCACATCAGCAGATTTGCTCGCTTAGCTATTCCAAAGGGCAGCGGCAGAGAAAATGTAAGCAGACCTTAGCAAATCTTGATCTTGGAGCCGGTAGATGCCACAAAAGAGGTATTCATGAGAAACCTGTTCCTGATTTGTACTGTATTTTTCTCAAACACTACTGTAGATGAGCCAATGTGCAGCAGTGGCTTGGCAAAATATAGCATTTTCCTAGCAACTTAATTTTTTTTAAATACTTAAAATATACATATAGGGAAAATAGCTACCTGTACTTGGTTTAGAGATAAAAGTTCAAAATGATCACTTTGAAATGTAGCATGATTTTCAAAAAAGTTACACAATAGGGACATTATGTGTTCAGGATGGAGTTTTCAGTAAATCTATCTTACATTCTGCTGTGAACAACTCCCATTGCACAGTTTTGAAACTGAATATATGAGCATGTGTATTTTTACTTGTTTAGCTGTACCAGTCCAATGTATCTTTAAATCTTTAAAACCAGATCGTCTTAATGAACATATGAGCACTGCGGAGAGGTTTTCAGATTGTATTGATTGACGTGTGAACTTTAAAAATGTATCCTACTGTTCAGATGATCACACTGAAATGTGAGGAAAAAGGCCGAACATATCTGTCCTGTTTCAGCAGGACATTAGACACATTGTCATCTGCGGCTGTGTCCATGTACAAAAGATTTAAGGGTGTGTTGTGACTGTGGCTGTGCCTCAGTCTTCAACTGATGAAAAACCCCTCTGCACAGCAAGGCCCAGCAGTCCCAATCCCCCTTAGCCTGGCACCGATCGATTGCTGGTTGTTATTGACATGACACCTGCCGAGCCGGGCTTTAAGCTATCGAAAACCGATGTGGCAGATCAAAAATGGGACGCCGGCTTTCATGTTTGTAAACAGTATCGATTTGCATAATAACCTTAAAAATTAGTTCCCCGGATTAGGCAAGGACAAACCTGTTTCAGCGTTTGTTATGATGCTTGCAGCATATGCCTAATTAGAGAAAAAAAAAGGCCGAGGCTGTGATCGGCTTGAAAAACAGGCTGTGATCGGCTTGACAAGTCGGTGCATCGTTGTCAACACCTTTTGGTTTGCCACTGTTAATGAAAGCCATTTTCCATTAAATAATAAAATAAAAACACACCTTTAGACTCCTCGGCAGACAAAAGCGCTGATGCGTCACTTTTACACGGATGCAAATTATTGCTGCGTGTCACAATCATTTATTCATGAGGAGGCCTTCCGTCTCTTGGCGGGTTTACCTGCGCCATGGAAGTGCTCTTTCCTCCGTCGTGCCACGGTGCTGAGAGAGATGTCAGCCTCCAGGAGTGACGAGGAGACAGATGTACTAAGGAAACAACACAAGCACCACTCGCTTCACCAGACGGGTCCAGTTTAAAAGCACTGAATTATGTATCTTAGCGGCTGACACGATCACAGAACAACTAGTCAGCGTTGAATGTCTCCATTTCCTGTCTCAGACAAACCGTGACCTTGTTGGCTGCCAAGGAGCATTGATGAGCTGCAAATGCCTACAGATGTTCAACTAATGCCAATTATGACATTTACAGGGAGATCGTTAACTGCTACTAGCATCAACTTCATGCTTGTGCCTTTAACAAGGAGATTGGTCACATTACAGTACCTGAAATGAAATCTGCAATTCCATAATCCTTGTGTGTTTTAATACTTTTTGCACCCCAGTGCTGCAACACACAGGCATCACAACAAAAGATGCTGCAAGGCAAAGATGAAGAGCCTTCCTTTTCAACTCCCAGTTGTGGACATTTTTCGTATAATCCATTGCAACACCATTCCTGCAGCAGGAATTCCCCAGTGAAAAATGCAAAAGATTAAAAAAAAACACGAGTTTATGGAAAAATAAAGGGCTAGTGGTATCTGACAAGCCTTTAAATCTAGGACAGTCATCCCAAAGAGGAATGCACATACTCATTGCAGGGACATAAAAGCCGAGTTTTAACTGTGCTACAAGGGCGATGGAAATGGTAGGCCATTAGTTGGATGGCGTTCTTATAGCCTGTGAAGACTTCTACAACATCCCGCATGTTTGAAAAATGTTGCACCGGTTTTTATACTAAAAGCTTTTTTCTAACAGCCAAACATATTTATTCTGGACGCGTAGATTCAGAGTGTCAGAAAAGGCTTGTAGCACTACATCGGGGCAGCAGGATACAAGGATTTCATGGATTCATACTGGCAATGTTTTCAATTTGTTTCTTAATATTTTGTTACAGCTTTACTATTTGCTTTAAATCCAAGGTCAACATCTATACATGTCTTAGAAAGATAAATCTATGGAGAACAGACATACTGCACATATAGATGCAGAAGTGGAGAAGGAAAGCGAGAAAAGCAAGAACCATAGCGACATTCAATAAAACCTCATGAGTGGATGTGGCAGATCACCACAGCCAGAATGGTTCTTGCAGACCCACCTTAAGAAAACAATACCATATGTGCAAGCTTATTTACGAAGTGCTGACACTAGGGCCTGAAAGAATTAGTATTCTGTTAGGTAAATGTTTTCCTCTGGGCTCTGTCTCTGCAACAGCTTACAGATGTTTCAGCCATGCAGAGAACACAAGGCTTTTCCCACCACGGCATGAATGAAAAAGCATGTTGAAGGTTTTGCCCCAGCCAAGCTCAGAGAGTGATCTACAACTTATACTTAGGTGCACTTTGCTAAGTACTACCTTCTGCACTGTCCAAGGTTTCATCTGACACAGACACTATTTAGTGCTGCTTACATGGACTCCAGTGCATATTGTTCAGCACAGATTTGTCAGGCTGGCGACTTTCCAGTGACAGATGCACTGGCAGCAGTGCAGTAAAACCAGGACTTAGACAACTCTGCGCAGGAATGTAAAAAACAATGTTAAATGCATGTTCATAAACTTGTATATCCTGACTAATTTGTTTGGTGTTAGAAGAAGTGTTGATTGTGAAAAGGCTACATTTGCTCTTTTTTCAGTTTCTCTCTCCAGCAGTGCTATTCTTTCTAACTGTCTCTCTCATACACACACCACTGAGGAGTCGTAAAAGCAAACGGCTCCAATCTTGTTTACAAGGAGTAGCGTAGGACCAGCTGACTGCAGCGGCTGCTCAGCCCCAGCCTTGACTCCCATTTACTAGTGTAACAAACCGTCAAGAAGGGGAGGGAGGCAGGGGAAAACATTGTTATCAGCAGGCCAGATAAACCCCCTCCAGAGGTAGCGCTGATAGAGAGGCAGCCCCGCTGCTGGGCAAATAGAAAGATCCTATCTGGTCCTTGCACTGAGCTGGCCAATCAGCCCAGCAGAAGCACTGAGGCTTTCTCTAACAGGGGAGATGTGTGAAGAGAGGAGACCAGAGCATCACCAGGTCTGCTCCTCTGTTTAGACTTTTAGAGGAGAAGCTGGATCTCAACCGTCTTGTAGAGACGGCTGAGAGGGGAGAGGCCTTGGATGGAGCTGCAGCGCTCTGGCTTGGGTGATGCAGGCGTGGGTCAGGAAGGGGTTGAAAGAGGTAGCTTTTACAGACAGAAAGTATTGAGTTTGGGTTTTTAAATCCTGTTCTTGTCACCATCTCCAGCTCAGAGCTACCCTGCAGAACCAAATGGTCTTAATTTGAACAGCTGGTGTGCTGATTGACTGATTCTGGCAATCAACCCCATGATCAATAATAACTGCAGGTCAGCAGGATTTAATATTGAATATTGATTTTACACATATCTCAACATGAATAGACATTGACCTTCTTTTTAAATCTTGACCATGACCGTCAATACTTTAGAAACCAAAACTAATGTGACTTGTAGTATTTGATGAGATCAGTAATAACACCAATTCACCAGCTTCAGTCGAGGGCCTACAGTATATTATCACTCCTGCAGACCTCTGTTATAATACTTTTCAAGGCAGACTTTGTACCACTTGTATTTTTGATAGAATATGGAAAACACACTTATTGAGGCTTCAAATTTACTGCTTCTCAAATTTACGATGTTATTCCATCGTCCTCGCTGTAGTTGTCATTTTCCAACTTCTCACTGCTCGAAGGAATTTGTACTTTATTTTTCATTTCCAAGTAATGACTTTTGCTGATGTCCTGATGTCTTTTAATTTACCTTAAATTTCTTCCTTACTTTAGGCTACTGGTAGTGCAACAGAGCTTGTTCTACCTCAAATTAAACAGACCATTAAGAAATATTTATAATATAGAAAGATGTAATATATCTTATGGGTTTTCTTTACTTGCTTAGATACTTCTTTATATCTGTCATTTGTGTTTATGTTCTCTCCCCAGATTACAGTCATTTTCTTGCTTTTGCTTTGCTTAATTTTTGAAGGCAGAAAAAGGCAGGCAGTGTGTCTTTTCTCCTCATCGACTAGTGGCGTTAGCTTTCCTTTGGGGTACATACCTTGGAGGGAGCATCAGCCTAACATACCTCACTTCCCCTCTTATCCAGTGTCTATGAGATACACTCAAGACCAGAGGTATAAATTAAATAGTTATTTCATCTCTTGTTATTGGGCTTGAGAGGATATTTTGGAAGTAACACAACCCTTTTTTCTGAGTACCTTTACCTCCCTATGATTTCATTTTACAAGCACTTTTCTATCATTTCATTCAGGTCTCACTGAAGTCAGCTTTGAGACACCGTTAGAAAGGGGCACTTACTGAAGTTGCAGTGATTGTACTTGAGTAAAATATTTCTGCACTCTTTCCACCTCTATTCAGCAGTTTGATATATGATAGTGGTGAGAGGCCAGGCTTCTCTATGACAAGCAGGAGGCTCATTTCTAGAGGCAGAAAGGAGAGCTGCAGGGTGAAGAGGCTACAGCTGTCATTGCTCATCTTAATGGCATGCTCGAGTACACACACACATGCACAGCAACACGTGCAAACCCTACACACACCTACAAATATGGGGTAAATGAGGAAGCTTTGGATGTATGCATAAAAACACTTGGGTTGGCCTCGCACACACTTGCATACACGTAAAACACGCTCTTTCACACACACACACACACACACACACAAACACACACACACACACACAAAATGTGCAGGAAATGAGGAGAGGAAGCTTTGGATGTACATATAAAAACCTAAGTACTTGTGTGTGTGAATGCATACTCCCGCAGACATTCAAATGGAATCACATAAACACACACATTCTCTGGATTTGTACACAGATACACGCTCTCACACAGCATGAATATGTATTCCTTAACATTCAGAAGTGAGTACACAGCCATACACACGGATGGCACATACTGTATAGTACACAGACACACCTTCACACACCAAGCATTGCCTGTGACAGATGTTGGCAGGAATATTGCCAGGAAGAAAGCTCTTTCATTTCTTTTTATTCTCTCTGTATTTTGGCATGCCTATCTCGGTACACAGTGTGGCCATGTCACCGAAGCTGTTTCTTTTCTCTTCCAGTTCCTCTGTGCACGTGTCTTTTTTTTCCCCCCTATGTTATCATCATGAAATTGAAGTCATTTGTGCCAAGAAAGATTAGAAGAGATTCGAGGAGAGCGAGGGGGACATTAGCAAAAGATATTTTTGTCAGTAATGAGCTAACTCTTTGTTATGCGCTGGGCTAAGGAGGTCTAATGATGACGTTTGTACCAAGAGGAAGAAACTGAGTCTCCAGAGTCCACACACAGCCAGAAACTGCAGGCTTTGGTGCAACTCTTAACTCTATTCAATTATGCAGATGAGCCTGTTGGGCTAGTGTTGGCCGTCACTTTAATGATGACGTGGGTAAACAGACATAGCTTCCTTTTCTGTCTTTAAGGGTCCCACCCCACCCTCCCCTGCAAACCCCTTATTTCTTATTTTGCACCCGCAAGAAAGTTAATTGTCTTAGTCATTAAAGAGGTATCAGCTGTCATGCCACTGACAAAGACATAAAGGGAAGGGAAGGAAGAGGGCTGTGAAGAAGAGAGAGATTTATTTTTTGCCTTCCAGGCTGATGGCAAAGAATCTCCTAAGATGCAATCATGATATTTTGATGCAGGATGAGGATTGATCAACCTCTCCAGGCAAAGCATCTTTGGAGATTTGTCTCTGTCCTCCCCAGTGGCCACCGGGTGGCAGAAGAGCACAAGGAACAGGCCGCTCGTCTAAACAGCTCGGCTTCACTCACCAGAGACACGCAGAGGGGAGGCTTTTTGCCTGTGTGCACAGCAACTACAAAAAAATACCCCAACAGCCCTGGAAATGATTGTTAAACTTACATTCAAGTATGCAGATGTGCTTCACGATCACATGTCTGCAATTGAACACAAGCATGTCAATTAATATGCAAGCACTTTATTCACCTTTTGTGGAAAATGAGTAAATACTAAAATACATGCAGCGTCAAGTAAATAGATAGAGATCAAAATAGAGATAATGAAAGGTGTAATTAAAAGCGTTTATAACATTCCTTCACATTCAGATACATAGAGTATACTGTATGCCTATGATTCAGTGCATTAAGGTGAGAAGCATAAATACATGCTATTCATGGCACAACAACTGGTAGGGATAGGTAATGATAAAAGTCTGAATATGTGAAGTGATAACAATTATAGGAAATAGCTTTAAGGAGAACAAGATGAGAACAAGCTGGACATTTTATGCAACATTTTGAGGTAGCATTCATATTTTGATTTTGGTAATTGTTTGGATGCATAGCTCATAGCTGATTTGGTTTTTCAATTTTGATGAACATGAGATATTGCATAGAGTGATTTACTGCTAACAACAGTATGCAATAATAATGTTTTATACTGTATATTTATTTGTTTTAAAATGAAACTTATTTAGGAGCAGCCTAAATTATGACATATTCTCATTCAGATATTTTACTTTTAGAATATATGTCAAATATGTATACACTTACTAAAAATAAAAGCTGTTTAAATTCCCAATAAAAAACAATGGACTCTCAAATATTACTTTTTCTATGGCAATTGATACTCTGACGAAGTGCAGTCAGTTCCCTTTCAGATAGTGTGTATGTAACTTTATTCAGCAGTCATTTATCTGAACAACATTTTGTCTGTGTGCATGAGACTATGTGTGTATCCAGGAGTAAGAGCAAAGTAAAGAAATTGATTGATGAATGTGCAGATGTTGCATAATAACAGTCTCTGACTGATGCATTGTCTTTATGGATCTTAACTTACAGTCTAGCCTTTAGGTGGGCTCCGATCAACCGGCCTATCAATGTAAAAACATTATTCTGAAAACATTTTTTTTCTGTAGTGTTTCTCTGTCTTTCTACTGATTGCACACTGGATGCCCTGAGCACTTGTGACTGAAGACAAATTAACTTGGGAATGATTGTCACATCAAAGTCTCTCTCTCTCCATGCTATTCATTTAAGACTCTGGGCATGAAGACCAAAATTGTGTCCTAAAAGTAAAAAAAAAAAATTAAATAAATCTGGCTTTGGCATTGGCTCCATGTTTTGCTTGTTCCAATTGTCTGCCCACTTGTATTTTTCCGGTCTGCCCTGAGGAACTGGGGCCACTGAATACCAACGGTCACCACAATTCACCCTTTTGAGAGTCCTTTCTCAAGTAACCCAGGTTCAAGGCTGCATTTTTTCTTTTGCTACAAAGACTTATTGTATGAAGATATTGTCATTCAGTGAAATTGTTTGACACAAGGATTCTGGGTAGAATCAACTCCTTGATAAATGTCCTCATTTTGTACTTTGGTCTAGTGTCAGATCATGCACAGGGAGGGCCTATTTCTCAGACGGAAACAATACAATAGCTGCAAACTACTTCTTTCTTTTTTCTGTTCTGTCTATTTTGTAGACAGACATTAAATCTTATACTATTCTTAGTTTGGAGATGTAACACCATACCTGCACCCAGATTTGCATTACACCTCTAGCCACACAACAAAACAAAACCGCATTAAGGTGACATCTTCCAAATCAGAACAACCTCCCTCCCAACTCCCCTTCATAAGACAACCCTCTAGGGAATAAATACTAAGTGAAAGCATGTAGGTAAGCGAGACAAACTGTGCGGGAGAGATGTGACCATTGTGAGTGTTTATTGGACGCCATCTTCTTGTGATGTGACAGGGGGTCCGAGCCTCATCTCTACACCGTGCATCTCGGCGCTCTCAGCAGGAGGCTTCTACACCCTTCTCCTCGGCGCCACTGCCAGCCGTCTCTGCCGAGGTGGTGTGCTAATAATTTAAACAGCCCAATCAAAGGCAATGCGATGTTTCACACAAGAGAGAAAAAAGGAAGGGAGGAAAGTGATTATTAGTGTTTGGGAGAGGCAGCCAGAGTGATTGAGCTGAAGGGGGACTTTGATTGTGGGGCCTCTCCTTGTTTATCAGAATGGCATTGGGTTTAGCCGCCAGGCTTCAGGAATCTGGTGAGCTGTCAGCGTATGATGGTTAAATTTTTCTTTTTTAACACATTCAAAGCCACACACAAAGAGAGTCACTCTTAACAGTTTATTGTAGTAAGCCAATACCAAGTCCATCCTTCTGAAGGGAAGAAATTAGGTTTTGTCTTATAGGATTTTGTGTTAAAATTTTATTTTTACTGTTGTTATTGTTTTTATTCTGCACCGCCTGAGAAGAAAAGTAGAAATTTGGGAACATTTTGAAAGAAAGAAGTCACTTTGAAAATCACTTCTAAGGAGTAGTTAAAATAGTTAATGTTCAGTTTAGTCTGTTGTCTGGCTACATTCAAATCACTATCTGCTATCTGGAAAAAACACACGCACACAAGCACACAGCAGACTCACACCCAGCAGACACACACACACATACAGCACAGTAGAGATGAATCACCTTGGCTTGTCAAGAGGTTGGTTAATAGACACATTTGATGTCACGCAAAGCCCAATGGTGTTGAAAGGGTTTTGTTAGTGTGTTGATATCACCTCCTGTGCATAAAGCTCCACTTAAAACAATAAATAGAAATGAGCGCATCCAAAGCCCCTGCAGTTTAAACTATATCCCTTTGATATGGGATACCTATTACTGCTGGCTTTATCTAATGGATTGGATTCCCACACCTCATCCCTCCGGTGTTTCAAAGCACTGAAACCTTCAAATGTAATGTGTTATCAGCACATTAGCTGCTCTAGAGCCACTATCAATGGCTAATTTTTCTGCAGGGGACAATGTAACACAGTTTGAAAAATGGGAGCGACCTTTGAACCCTGCACACGGCGCTCACTGGATTCACACCATTCGCTTTGCAATTTGTCTGACTTGTTTGATAATCAAAATAATTCAAAATATTTCTTAGTATTGAATGGAAACTTCATTTGTTTGACTAAGAGTAGTCATTTTATTGCTTGTATTCCTGTCTAGTTGGTTTCCTAAAACAAGCCATTCATCCACCACTTTCCAGTTTTTCACGAAACTATGGCCATACCTGCACTATACTGATCACTGAAACACAGTTGGATCAACTCCCAAAACAGCAGTTTGACACAAATTAACAAATATCTTACATGTTAAAACAGATGTTGCTGCTGTTTGCACTCTTCAGGATCTCACATAATTGGTCAGTCTGTTAAAAAAAAGATATGGATACAAGATTAGTCACTAGAAACCATTATTGAACCTCAAAGTGTTAAAACTGTAATCAGTTCCTCCTTTATTAACATAATCATAACAACTGCCCACTTTGCCAGTTCCTGCCTATTACCCAATTATCCAAACACTGATAATGTGTCAAAAAAAACTTGTTAACAGCGCATTTTACATGACAGCAGCATTAAGAATTCACATCTGCAGTGTCTGTATTTCCCTAAAGACAGTTTCCAGCAACTTCTACCGGAAGGCATCTGGCTTAACTGAGCAGCAGTAGCTTTCTTTATGGCCAGTTGTGTCTCCTCTCCTCTGACAGCTGTGATTGGTTAGACAGTAACATGATAGCTCACCTGCTAGCTGCGTGGTTTGACAATAATTTAGGTAATTCTGATTTCCAGGTATTTGGTTTTTATATACTATTTATGAAAAAACAATATTTATTGTCAAATCGTAATTTATGTTTTTGCTAATTTTACACTACTAACTCAAAATCCTTTTAAAATGTGCTTTAAATTAAACTATTTTTGTCATTCAAACAGTGACAATAGTGTAGACTATTGAAATGTGAGTTAAGAGCCTGTTTTCACAGGACATTTATAGGCTTTTATTTATAGGCTAATTATTTAATCTGACTGGTTTGTCTAGTTGTAACTAAGTAAAAAATATGACCAAAATCATGATTTACCCTAACCAAAGTAATTTTACATAAACTTAACGCCTCACTGCCATCACAAAAAACATTAATGTCAGAGCTTAATTTTCTGACAGATGCAGAATATTATGTGAGCTTTTCATTTTATATCTCAGACCAGATTATATTTGGAGATGATTATCTAGCAGCATGTTGACATAACTTATTCCCCTGGATTCAAACTGTTTAAAGACTGGTCCAATATAAACAGTGGCAGCTGTTAATGATGATCTAACTCCATGTCATCTGCTGGCCACAAAAGCATTGAAGTACACAGCGCGCAGATTAAATTGTCCACCACCTGTAATTTTCCCTAGAGGGAGGCAGATGTTTTGTATCCTGTCTGGTTTTGTAGTGGCTTGCCACAGATATGTTTTGTTGAGGTGGCAGAGGAGTGCTCCGTCGGATTCTGTACGTATCATAGAGTACAGTTCTTTTTCCACCTCTGCTGGCTTCTATATTACCCTCTCTGTCCCTCTTTTCTAAAATAGGAGTGGTGGAAAAATGGCTCTACACACTCCAAGTTTAGCACCCCTCGGTACTTTTGGTAAGCCACAGTGGCCCACTGATTCCCTTTGAAATGTTACAATTAAAATAAAGGGCTAATTGTTAGTTTGCTCAACAATTTCTCCGTATTTGTGCCTTATTGTTTTTTGTCAGACAGAAAAATCCTCTCTTTCACGTCTATAGGCAGTTACAGCTAAAATTATACAGTGTGTGCCTGAATGTATGCGCTATGTATGTTTATCCTCTTACTAGAGTTGTCATTAGGAAGTATGCAGTGCATGTGAGGTCTTGCATGATAACAGGGTTAGTTGTTGTGCTGTGTGTGTAGTGCACTCTATATAGAACATGTCTGGGTGCACTCTTCTGTGATTGTGCTTGAACGCTGCAGCAAAGCAAGCAGTCATCTCCAGCAGCAGCCACCAAACAGCTCCTGAAGGGGCGGTCAGGCAGCAGCTGTTTGTTTATTTAGATCTAACTTGTAATTACATCTGCGACAGACTGCACCACGTAGAAAAGACATATTTGGCTCCACTCACCAGCCAATCGTCAAAGGGCGCTCGCTGTCCCTCTTGATTACAGTTGTGCACTGTAGCCGTGCCATCCCAACCGCTCCGCGAGAAGTGAGCCACCGGGATCTCATTTAAGAAGCAATTGTAAGTGATTCAACTGTTCTGAATGTGTTGGTATGAGTAAATATTTCACATGACAGAAGAACACTTTTCCCCCCCCCCTTACCATTAAATGGGAATCTGCTAAGTTTGTGCCTCGGAAAGTGGAGGTCTGTAACTGAGCACACAGCATAAGCAAACAAGTTGGCACATAATGCTGTTTTTGTGCTTAAAATTTGTTCTCAAAATGGCAGAACAGTCCGGTAACGTGACAATACTTTGTCCAGGTCGGTGAGAGTTTTTGCTTGTGATACAAACTGTATGTTCCCTCATTTGGCATTCATAAGCAGTTGTGACGACCTCATCAGTTAGATGGAGCTGACTCCAAGACGGAGAAGACAAAACCACAGACCTCAAAATGAGGTGAGCAGGAAGACAGAGACTCCACTTCACAGGAAGCGTGCAAACTGAACCAAATTCTCCCTCTCTCTCTACCCCGTCTCTCTTTTCTTCCCTCCCCTTTCTTCACTCGCTAGTTTAAAGTTGTCCTGGCTTTTATTTTGAGAAATATTAATTTGGTAGAAGAGTGGTGTCGTATCAGAAACACAACACAAAGGAAGAAAAAAGAGAGAGGGAGAGTGAGAAAAGGGGGGGAAGAGGGGAGGAAAAAAAGAGGCGCAATGCGTGCACATTTCTCTCGCTTGACGTTTTGCTGAAGTTTGTACGCCACTTGAGCCCGCCGTTTCCCTCGCTAATGATACCAGCGGAGCCTCTCTGGGGAATGGCGTCCGTCGTGCGCCTGGCTTTCACATTTCCAGCACCAGGTATTTTGGGATACGCAAGCGGGGACTATGAGGCACATCATTCCAAGAGCTCATGTGGCTCTTTCTCTCTCTCTCTTACTTCCTCTCCCCTCTCCAATCGGCTTCACTCCTCTCCTCTTTCTTGTTGTTGTTGTACTTCTGCATACGCAGACATTCTCTGTCTCACTCTAGTTCTCTCTCTTTCTTTCTTCCTACCTCCCTTCCTCTTTCTCTCTTACTTTTTGATTTGGTAAGGATGATTTCAAGTGTGGAGGGGAAAAAATGCGTGCACAGGAGAGAGAAAAAATCTTTTTATTAACTTATTCATTGTATGTGAAATCAAGAGGTTTTTTCCTTTCTCCCCTCCGCTCCTTCTCCCCCTTCCTCTTGGTTAAGGCAAATGAATGTTTAAAGAGGTAATTTACTGGGTCCTGGCAGGATCCACATTGTGTATTACACAAACAGGCAGCAACAAAAGGAAATTCTAATCTAGACAGTAACACGACTGCACAGAGGATCCTCAGCGGGGGGTCCAGATGAATTATACAACAATCTGTGTTCTCCCTCGTTTAATTTAAAGGTCTGTTTTCAAGGCTATCGCCAGCTCCCACTTCAGAGGAGAGAGTTGGCCCGTTGAGGTCAAGCCCATATTGACAAATATCAAGAGGCAAGAAAGGAGCGCCCAAAACGCAGATATGAATAAGTAAAGGCAAACAGATAAGCAAACATAAAGCAATAAGGGAGAGGGGAGGCAGACAGACATACACACAACATCTTATTGGCTGTGAATACATGGGGGCCCAGAAGAGGTTTTCCAAGGAATTGAAAGAAACATGAAAACTAAGCATGTGAAGGCACTTCTTTTTAAATGGGAAATAATCGTTTGTTTGATGGCCCTGCATGGCTGTCAGAGTCTCTTTGTTTTCACGCAGATATACAGTAAAGAAGGTGTCAACACTGACAGTCGGCTGCGCTCACAGGCCTGTCGGACCTTGCCCTTGAGGTTTTTTTTTTTGCTGAGGTGAAAATAGCTTGCATGCATAAATTTATTAAGATGATGCTTCCAGAAATGGACCAAGGCTTTATGTGAATTTTAGTTTGTTACATAATAGCTATGTGATTGTGCCAGGTACCTCATGGTGCTTTTATTTTTAACTTCCACTGATGTATTTTCAAATAACTCTGAATGATGTCTGACTAAGTCTTTGAACTAAAATATTCTTAGAAGAAAAGCCCCCTGCTGGACATATTTTTCCTCTCTCTTTCTCCTTTTCAACCTTTTCTTTTCTTCCCAGTTTTAGAAAAAGAGCGTCAGGTGGTGACAGAATTGCCCAGCCACCCTGAGCCCCCTCTTGTCGCCACTGATTTTCTTCATAGTTCATGGGAGCCACACACTGCAGCCTCCCCCTGCTGCCCTCCCAGTGTGTCATACCTCGGACAATCAACAGGTCACAGCCCCCTAACCCCTCCCTGTGGCTCAACACAAGCCTGCTTCAGACAGGATGAGTTTGACCTCTGACCCCTTGAGCAGACAGCTCAATCTGTTTTTTTATGGCATCAGTCTTAGCAAAGAAGGACAGCATAGCCACACCACAAGGCTCTGTGTGGGTGGGAATAAAGACATTGGCAGCCTCTTTAGGGTGTCCCCTCTTATTGTAACCCTTCCTCAGTCACATAGCTGCTATGTAAGGTTTTAAATTAATAGTGTGACATGGCAAATCACTTTGGGCATTTACACCATTCTTACTTACACCATTACTCACCTCCTTTATTTTCTCAAAACATAATCAGTGTTCTTCAAGAACCTGAAGCTTCCGTAGCTTTTATTTAGTTTGCCCATACCTCGAAAGTCATAACCCCATGCTGAAGAATATGATTTGATTGAGGAGGTATTATAATAAAAAAAAGGAGAACTCTGATGCAAATTTGGCCCCGCGTTCACAGCAGAACCGCTAGTGATGTTTGCTCCCCTAAGTCCTCTGAGCTCCACCGCTGATTTAACCTCCAGGGATGAGCAGCCAGTGATCACAACGCTCAGAGGAAGTTAGCGGCCTCCACTCTCCTGAGGCCAGCACTTCTTCTTGATTTCGCCTGTTCTGTCGAGAAAGAAAAGGAAGGTAAAGATAAAAAAAACACCCCTGCTATGCTGTGTGTGTGGGCTTCACACACTGTAAAACTGCGTCATCAGCACAAAGATGAAACTCTGAGTGTGTGTGTGTGTCTCTGCATGAGTGCATGTGTGTGCATGTGTGTATTTTAGACAAGGTGCCTGCCCTGGAGCTAGATAATGTGAACAGAAGCAGATGGGGAAACTTAAACGCACACCCACTAGGGTATAGCAGAGCTGGCACAAAGTAAGAAGAGGTCTTAGAACATCTCCCAGCCCTAGTGGATGCCAGCACTCTCGCAAGCACTGAAACTGGATGACAAAGAGAGTGAAAAAGAGAGCGAGAAAGAGAGTGAGTAAGTGAGAGAGAAAGAATCAGTTGTATGTGTGTGTGCCTGTGTGTGTTTTGTACAGTGCCTCTTCTTTTTGTTCCTTCTGCATATTTATTCTTTTATAAAACTGTCGGCCCTCTGTCCTTCTGTTTTGTATCTCATCTGTTTTGCTCCAACACTAAGCATGTCTGGGTTAAGAAACACCACCCCGTACGGTCCAAATAAAAACAGTTTTTACAATTTTCTGTTATTTGTTTAAAATTTTCAAATGCAAAACGAAATGAAAGAAATGTAAAAGTGGTGGATGCTGATTGTGTCCAAATTTAACAAGTTAGATAATGAATTTGACTACAATGGAAGCCATTATCCTACAGTATATATATAATAGAACCAATGAAAGCTAAAGTACAGCATTAACATGAATTTACAGCATTACCCTCACCATTGTGAGTAACCATATAGTAAGTTTATCAAGGAGCAGTGTGTTCCATGTTTGTTTACAATCCCATGAAATATTGGATCAAATGAGCTTGATCAGATAACCCCAGATAAGTAATATGATTTCGAACAGTACATCATGCAAACACAGAAATGGACAACACAGTTACGCATTGCTGGAATTCACCATGTGCCTCATTTTTCCCAATTAATAAACAATAAAAACCCTTCCATACAGTTATAATGAGGAATAAATGCACTTATAAGGAAACATGCAATCCTGATTATTGGGTTTGTGCACTTTACAGACTGTCTGTAAACTCCACAAGGGTTTAGTGAAACTTTGTTGTTAACACTGAAAATAAATGTCATTGGCATTTGCCTCAGCTGATATCCAAAGCAACCAGACCAAACTTGAAAATCCTTGCTGAATCTACATTAATTGACTCTAAAAACAACACACAACACTACAAAATGAGAATTCAATCAAAATATATTAAAAAGATTTCATACAGTTTAATGCACACTCTTTAGTGCTCACTCTAAAATCGAAATAACATGTTCTATTCATTTTTCAGTATTTTTCTAACATCTTTACCCTACCCTAGTCATTCTCCTTACAAAACATTTAGAATAAAAAATAGATCAAACCCCTGGTTTTCTTCTGAACTTGCCCTAACCATACGTAATAGAAATAAACTTTGGTCCATTGCGAAAGCTTCTGGCACAAAACACTGACTGGCAGAACTTCAGACAGCAGAGGAATCGGGGCATCACCCTTATAAGAATAAGGCTCCTTCTGCATTCTTAAAGTGCTGTGGTAATGGAACTGCATTCTGAACATTGGCAAAATCCATGGTTGAAACATCATATAACATGTTTGATACACACATCATAAAATTGGCTCCTTCCTAGTCTTCACTTCATACATAATAGCAAATCTTCCCTCAGACCTGTCACATACTCAGAGGTATATAATGCATTGATAAATTTAAACATAAGACAGTCTCCTGGTGAGGATATTTTTGACCTACAGATCCCATGCCTCAGTGCAGTTATTATATAACTATCGACCTATATCCAAGCTGTCCTGTCAATCCAAAATCCTAGAATCACTAGTCAACTCAGAACACGGTGGTTTCCTGGAGGATAACATGTCCTTCAGCCACAGCAGTCAGGTTTCAGACCTGATTATAGCACAATAACTGCTGCAACTGCTGTTATGGATGACATACATTGTTAACTCACTTGATAAAAAGCAACACTGTGCTTAGGACTGATTCAGATCATATGTCTCTGATATGAGTTCAAACTGTTGTTGCTGGTTTATTTCAAATCAAGTCCACAAATGGTTGATAATGGTGTCCCTTGTGCATCGTTATTAGGCCCAGTCAGCATTGTGATGCCAATTTATATGCTGATGATGATCATGTATGCCATCAGTCCCACAGCAAACCAAGCCTTCTCCAGATTACAGTGTGCTTTCCTGAAGGCCTTCTTGTTTAATTTATGGCTTTCTCTAAAAACCTAAAAAACAAATGATTTGAATTTAAGAAGACTATTGGTGTTCCCAATTCTATCCATGCTCTAAATGGAGATCTAAATGATACAGTAAGACATTATAAATACTGAAGAATCTGGTTAAACAGCAGATTGTCCCTACAAAAGTCATGTTGAACATCTTGCTCAAAATTTTTTCTAAATTGAATTCTTACAGAGCTTCATTGTCACCATAATATTTACACTGGATTATGGACATATCTTGTATGCTCATGCTGATGCAACTACACTTAAACCACTAGACGTTGTCTACCAAAGTGACTTATGTGAGTTATTGTATATGAAAAAGTTGGATGGTCATCACTGGCATCTGGCATTCCTGTGTCTTAACTTATAAGGCCTTGTTATTTAAAATGTCGGTATTTAGCATCCTTAACTGAGTTCAAAGCTAGTATCTATGGCACCAGATTACAGGATAGTTTGACTCTGAACTGGGGAAGACTGGTTTCCGATACTACTGTCCATAACTACTGAAACACTTTAAACTTCACTATTTTTAATAATATTTCTGATTGTTTTAATTAGCGTGGCCATGTGTTTATTATGGTTTTTTGAGGGAATCATTTTTCTTGTTTTAATCTTGTGTATAATTTGTCCTCAGGTTTCTCATGCAAAAGAGATCTTAATCTCAATGATATTTCCTGAATAAATAAAGCTTAACTAACTCTGCCTGCTCAGCAAGGCTGCGAGAAGCACTTGTCAACCCTTACTCATGCGTCACATTTTGCAAAGCATCCGAGTCACTTGGGACCAATCCGTTAGGCCCATAAATCAGCTCTGGATTTCCACACGAGCCAGCCGAGGCAGGCCGGGGGTAAAAGGGGGGCCAATGATTCCTCCTACAATGAGATGCACATGTTGCTGCCTGGTGGGTGGGTGCTGCAGAGGTCAGAAGGGGTGTGTAGGTTAATAATGAGGTGAACTTGATCTTCTCCAGTCCCAGAGAAGACCAGTCGCTCTTTCCCCCCAGAGGGGAGAAGACTATTATCTCAACAATGTATGTAAGAAGAGGAAAGTGATGAGGGAGAGAGTGGTGGTTTTTCTGAACCACTGGATTATCTGGGTCATATAATGGTCGTGAGATTGTGGATAAATAGATTATTAGTGTTGTAGTAATAACATTTGTAAAAGTCATAGTCATACTAATAATATTCAGAAGAAGAAGCAGGAGATGGAATAAAAAGGAAATAAAAAGAAGAGGGAATAAAACATGAAGAGGATAACCCAAGCTGACAGTTGTAGGGTTGAGTATCATTTGAAATTTTTTTACAATAATTCTACAGTATTTTTAAGTTTTGGTACCGATACCAAACGTTTTTTCTACAACCCCTTTTTTCCATTTAACAAAATAAGCCAACATTGTACAGTGTTGAACACAAGCAGCTGTACAAGAATTTTGCTTGAATAAAACCATTTAAAATGAGCACAGTTTAGTTTTAAGTAAGTAAGATAAAGTACAAAATAAGTACTGGGGTTCAATACCAACAGTTGAAGTATAATAAATCACTGAATCTAAAGTAAAATGTATTCTCTGTTGTTTTACTATCACTTTGTATAGCTTGCCTGTACTCCATGGTAAGTCTTTGTATGTCATGGCCTCAGAGTACTGTGGTATGCCAATACTGTATAGAGAGCTTAAATGTGTCAATGACTTAGATCAAAGTCCAACTACAGTGTTTGTGCTTTGCAAATAAAATTTAAGCCATTTTAATTCAGATATTTAAAACATGTTTATTTAAATGGTCTATGTCTATTCTAGTCCATTAACATGATCTTCTATGATTTAATGCTAGCTGCCGATCTTTCTGTTGTCTGCTGGGATTCCCAGAGGCGTCTTTCTGCCATGATCAGCGTGGTTCAATTATAAGCCAGTAGGCAAAGGTGATCCTAGTGAGTTGCTTTTGGGAAAGCAGGCCCTGATCTCCTCAGGCACATTGTTCTAAAGCTCTCAGGGTCTCAGACTGATGCCTTATTCACACTTAAGAAGCCACCCTGCTTTTCTCAGATCAAATATTTATTCTATAATGTTAAAAAAAACACGCAGGTTAGTTCTAAACCACATATCTCGTACAATACTTGAAACATTGAATGCTCAATTTATTATCAAACAGTTAATATCTACTGTATCTTCAAGCCACCATTTTGGATAGGCTTAGTTGTTAGAATAACTGCTTTATAAGATAAACCATCCAGCAATTTTAATCCAGTTTAAGAAGTTATTACTGAGCACATATATGTAGTTTTTTTCCTCCCAAATGTTTCCAGATTCATGATAACTAACTCCTCTAAAATCTTATTTTAAGATTGAAGTTTCAAGTAGTTGCTGAGACTAACATGATTCTGAATGGGGTTTTTTCGAGAGCAGTCAAAATACTGCATGTTTAAAGGTGTATGGAGATGTGCCAGCGGCTAAGTAGCTGTTGATAATAGATAAAAAGTTATAGGACTAAATGTATTAAGGAGTTCTTTGGTGAATTTAGCAGGGATAGCATCTAGTGGTCAGTTGGAGGATCTTATACGAGATACTGTATATTTAAGAGCCAAGGGCGCATAAGTTCAAAACAGCTCAGCAGCTGAATGCTCTGAAGTTACTGATAGCAGTGCAGCAGGAGTGAGAGAGCAGGCAGCATATAGGCTAGTTTGATAAAAGATAAAACCCCAAAGTGTTCTGTCTTCTCTTGCAAAGTTTCAATTATATCATGACTGCAGAGGGAAGTAAACTGAATTTTTTCAAGTGTGTATTTCACAATGGCAGCATTTTATTTGGACATAAAAAATCACTATGCATTGTGTCCATAATGTTTAATTCAAATGAAACAGATTGTAAATCTTACTCGTGGATAAAAGAGCAGTGGAGCGGATTGCTGCACTCCGTTGATGCCACTTAATGCCCTTCAGGTAAGGTCTGGAGATTGCCAATGCTTCTCCGTCTCAAGAAGACACACATCGGTCACACACACACACACATATCCATAAATACATATCCCACCCCCTTGTAAGAACGCTCAAGTTTGATTGATGAGGAAATAGATGGCAAATTGCAGTGTCCATCCTGATGGATGACATCATTTGGCCCAATGTGCTGATCATGTATGCCAAACCAGAGCCTTGCTCGCCCCCCCAATCCCTTCCTCCACTCTCCTTTGCTTACAATTGATCAGTAGGAGTTTTGTACACCAGCCTTCTTTGAATTTAATGCATGAGGAGGGAGAGCCGTTGACGCGGCTCTTTACTGCCTGTCCCAGTCCCTCGGCCCCCTCCCTCCTTTCCACTCCCACATCCATCTTTATCTAGAGGGGTCCAAGCCATGAAGGATCCAGTAGCACTCTGTTTGTTTACCCTCATATCCAGACAATCACTCTGTGTTAAATGGCCCTTCTGCTTTTAGATGGATTATTGTTTGCACAAGTTCAATTATAGGGGCTGTCTAAATGGAGACTTATTGAAGGGTAGACTAAGAAAGATCGGCAGTGATTGTCAGTCTTTGATATTTTCTGTCAGTGTTTGTTCTCATCATCAAACCTGAGCAAACATTGTCAAACCTTTCATTTCTAGCCACCTTGTTTGCCAAGGAATTTTGTAAAATCCTGCTCAAACAATGAATGTCAACATTTGAGGCAAATATTTAAATTGATTTACAAGCCTTGACCTTTACCCCAAGACTATGAAATATACCTTGTAATGTGTAAATAAATCTGGAAAAGACCTCTGACTGGGGTGAGAGGGGCTGTCACATGCATTGGCACAGGAGAGCTATGCATGTTCCTCAATCAAAATTCCTAAACGTGTAAACAGCTTTGCCAGGCCGTGTTCTCCCAGAGGATTATTTTGTGGAAGCCATCCAAGCGCCACCTCGTATTCAAATGGGCTGACAGGTGAAGAAGAGTCGGAGGAGTAGGGGGGGGGTGGGAGATGTCTTGATTGATGGGCCAATGGCATGCAGTGGTGGCTGAGTTTATGAGCCAGAGCAAATCTGAATATTGAGAACGCGGCCATCGTGTCACACTCGCCATATTAAGAATTATTTGACAATGCATTATGTTGGAGATCTGTCACGCAAAAAGGATGAACATGCCCTCCCCTGCGGCTGAAATTACAACCTGAGGTGAAGTGGGGAGCAGCTCCCTGCCCCACTTTGTGAATTCTCCGTGGACGGCTTTGACAGGGGGGCCCATTGACAGGGGCCCTTCTCACTTACTCAGAGTTAGTGACTGCCAGAATAAATGATAAAAAACATCAGTATGCATGGATTCCACTGTCGTTTTGTGTCTCAGATTTGTACTGTATTGTTGACCATAACCTTAACTTTGCATGCATTTCTTTCCTCCATAAACATGACTTTTAAACTTAAGCTAGAAACATGCTTGTAGGCGAACACTTTGAGGCAAAACATATGTATATTTTGAGATGTTACAAGTTATGCCCATGTGAAAGCAACAAAACATTGTTGTTTAAGTCTTCATGTCATCATGTGAATTCCAGTTAATGTTTTAAAGAGTTCACAGCTCTCTCTTGTCCAGTGGTTTACTGTTCCATGGAAATTATTTGGCCTATAAACATGCCACCCCAGGTGCATCCCAAGGTTATTTTACACTGCGAACGACATGGTGCTAACAAATGGCTTCCACCTGGGCCGACTGGATCAAGATTGTCCTTCTTGGCTCTCCACTGCAGCTAATCTTAGCTTTCTGAGCAGCACATGACCATTTTTTGACCATAAAGGAAACTTCATCTGGTTACACGAGACCTGCTGTAATGTGACTGATGTACAAGTGATCTTTGACTTGGAATCTAACATCAGCCCAGGCCAATATCCACACATTCACAACAGATCTCGTATACTTTAAACTGTTTATGCCAGTAGCATATATTTTAGTTTTATTACTACATCCAACAAACTGCTTAAAAAAATGTCCAAAATAATTAAAAAGGTGTCTTCAGTTTCAAGAGTTAAAAGTAAATTGCCCTTTATAATACAGACCTTCAATAAATATTTATATGTATCATTCATGTGCTGTTTTGGAGTGATTGTTTTGCATCTGGCATCTCCTGCCGGGACTTGTGCTGTAACTAGAGGTACTTCTGCCGAACAGAAAGGGTCCACGGCTCTTTATTCTCAATACTATTTCCATGCATACACAGCTACGGAGCACGATTAAGTGTTGATGCCATTTCATTGTTTAAAAACACAGAATCAACTCTGGAAGGGTAGTTGTGACATTATGACGTGCTGAGGGCTGCTCTACTGCCACGTTTGTTTTTTTAACACTAACCATGTCACTTGCTCTGGAACACATCAGTATTTTGCACTTTAGCTCCTCTCAGCTCCACTTTTTCACTTTCTCTCGTCCTCTCTTTTCACCGCGCTGCTTGGCCACACGCAGTCCATTCACTGACTGCGTGTTGTGTTGACGCATACGTGCGACCAGTCACGTGTGATGACAGACAGAGATCATAGCATCAGGTTAAAAGCAGACCGGGTGCTGACGGTCTGCAGCTCTGAGAGACTATCTCAGTTGTTTTTTCTTTGATTTACCCGTTTTATTTAGCCTTTTTAACCCTGGCCTGACACTCTGGGCCAATCGGATGGCCTGGCCAATGGGAATTCCCCCGGTTGTCCCGATGGTCGGAGCCTGGATATCTCATTACAAGGTGTCAACCTGCTATTTGGACATTTTAATGAGATAAATGAATCCTGAGGCTGTTTCCCTGTTCTTTGTCCACTAGACACACACAATAAAATAAAAAGAATTCTCACAAGCTTCATCACACTTTTGTTTTTTGCCTGTTGTGGTGCATGAACTGAACATGACAATCAAGAGTGCGCTGTAATGACTTCAAGCTGTTAATCTGATATTCATTTAGATGTGAGCCGTGTTCCTCCAAATGGTGGAGGAAACAAATCATTGGCCCTTTAATAGTAATCAATGCCCGATCCCCCACCCACCACCAACCCCCCTCATTTTCCCTGTGCATCATCTGGTGTGCTGTTTGTGTGTGTACGTGTATATGGTATGGTGTGTGGTGTTTCTAGGTGTACTCTGTGAGCCATATTTTTCCTCTGGGGGTCTCTTTGGCTGACCCCCCGACCCCTCTTTCTCTGAGGACAGCCAGCTAAGAACCAAGCAACATATCAAAGAGTGGGGGGGCACAGCCAGGCCACTGGGTTTCTGGCAAAATCATCTCAATAAATAAATATCACAAGACACCGCTGGAGGGAAAAGCTTTGATGTGGGGGGGTTGAGCCCCATTCTCTCTTTTCTCTCTCACTCTTTTTCAACTTTAATACAGGCGCTTCTCCTCTAGTGTCTTCACTCACCGCCGAACCCTCACTACTTGCTCTGACAAAATGGCTCATGTGTGCTCCTCTATCCACATCTCAGCAGCGGCAAACGTTCAGGGGCTTGTAGTTTTCCTCTCAGAGGAGGTGAGAGTTGGAGAAGCACAGTTTTGTTATCAATAGATCCAGGGCGTTGCATTGGTTTTGAGTAGAGAAAAGCCTTTTTGTTTTTCCTGGTGTTCAGGTGAAAAACAAGTGCTTACACTTTGAAAAAATATTCACCAATGTCTGTTTCAGTTCAGTTTTAATTGTTTCCACAAGGTAAAATAAAAAGAGTATTGTGTAGAAGTACCCTGTCAATCATTCTTTTGATTTCCTATATTACTAATTAAATAATATTGCATGTCAGTGACCAACTGTGAGTAAACGAGAAGTAATGGAAATTATATCCATAAAGCTTCTCCACAGAAGAATAATCTTTTTCTGTCTCATTTTCCCACCAAAGCCTTATCAACATTTAGCTCTACTCTAGTTATTTCATCATCCATATAGATGATCTGTAATCTGTTCTTATATTTAACATGACAGTCAGGAGTTTTGTCACTGGAATAGATAGTTGAAGAAAATGTCCTGATGTAAGTGTCCCAAATTTGTTCAAGGGAATTGCAACACTTTTGCCGGCTCTTGCCTCAGTCTGTCACTAGACTGAGATGCTTTTTTTTTATAGGGTGACCCTTAGGGATGAATCACAATGTCTACTTTATGGAGAAATAAGTACACACACTGGACTCTACAAGTTATTATGTTTTTCCTTTGCAAAATTGCCTCATGCCTGTGTCTGCAAACACTGAACTTGAGCACTTAGCATTGAAAACAGCTGACTACTCTAAAACATATCTGGTGCACTTTCCAGCAAAAGATGTGAAAAAGTCTGTAATGTCAAATGCTGTCTGCAGTGAATGTCCAAACCCAAAGCTGACAGCAGCATTGTCAGGTATTTTGTGTGTACCTGATCTGACCTGTATCTAAAATGAATATACAGCAGTATAACGAGTGGTCTTAAGGGCTTCAGGTTAGTGCAGAGTATTTTCATTCTCTCCCTTTTTTCTTGAGTTGTATTTCTGTAATAACCATTTGTCCTCCACAAAACCACAACAAATCACCCACATAATTTAGCTGTTGAAAAAGAAAAGACATTAAATGATGCAGATCACAGTGAGAACTCAAAAATGTTGGTTTTTGTTGGTTTATATTTCATCCGATTTGAATATATATATTTAAAAAGGCAAACACAGGGAATGTCAACACTTATAGTTGGCAGGACAATAATTCAATATTATCATTTATCAAGGTTGAGTGCGATTGTATCATGATGGTATGAACATATTGTTGCATCGTGTTGCAGGAGGTTGTTTTATGTTTGTTTTTTCAAACCAATTTTTTCCCCATATCACTATTGGAAAAATATTATCATTAATATCATAATATCAATTTTAAATGTATCACCCAGACCTTGTTTGAGAATTCTAGTACCAATAAAGCACACATTAAAAAAAGAGAAAGAAAAGCAACTTTTTATTTTATTTCTACAAACTAGTTTTCAAGCAAACCAAATTTTAATTTTTTATATATAAGCCATTATTTATATAGGTCAATCTCTTAAAATAAAATAATTTCAAAATCATCAGTTTGGTCTACTCGAGATAACTTTCCCATCACGGTTCTTATCACTGTCTTTTGTCACTGAAGAATTCTCGTCTAATGGTGCAACATGAATAAAAAACAACATGACAACATGATAACATGACACACGATAAAAGCAGGTGGAGGAGGTGAGAGTGGATTGCCTGGGGGCTGAAATGTAGGCACATTAAACTCAGAAATTGGTCAATAATGCTTTCCTCTCACTATTGAGTGGAACGTGAATTTGAGTGTGTGTGCGTGCTCTAATACACTCAGCAGTATGAGGGTTAAACTGCTTGTCTCGGGGGAGCATGTTATTGACTGTTGACCAGCCCAAATTAATTTTCAACAAGCCTCTTCAGGGAAACAATGGAGATGGATTATCGTTGCAAAGGGAGGGCCTCGTGTGCTTTACTCCAATGTCCACTAAGTGGATGACTGGCCTTTTAATATGCCTCCACCTCAGCTGAACTAAGGTATACTGCTTTTCTTATCAATTGTTGTCTGTTACAGTTGTAAAATTGTGAGCCATGCACATCCACTTTAGATTTTAACATGGAGGTATGTTGACAGAAAATAGCTTTTGTTATCTTCTTTCCACCCAAATCCTTTTTTCCGATGACGCTGAGTGCAGTCATTATTTCCAAAGTCTCATCCTCATATGGATTTAAATGTGCCTGTGTAGTTGATGTGCCTCAGCTGAGGAAGTCAAGCAGCTGAGTTAAACAAGAGGCCTCATTGTTAATTTGAGCATCCTGGCTTATTAGTTTGGTTTTGATCTATCGGAGGCGGCTGGGTGTCATCCCATCGCTTGTTTTCCCTCTCCCACTTTGAATGGTACAAGTGACAAAAGGCCTCCCACACACAGTAGCAGGCGCAGTGTGATCACTGCACGCTGAGACACAGGGAGGTGTCAGCACTAATCTCCTTTAAAATGGCTCTCTTGTCTTACATCCGATGCTCACAGCATATCCTCAACACTGTAATTGTGTCTACTCGATGAGACTTGCCGTCCCACTTTTACACCACTTTTGTTTCATACAGTGAGTGCGCGCCACTGAAGTTATGATACATTGCACTTGACTGAGGAGTTGAAAATCCGTGAAATGTTTTTACCTGCTATTCTCAGCCACATCACAGTGTCTTGTGCTTTCTAATCTCCCATCACTAAAAAAGGTAATAAGAAGTAATATGCAGTACAAAAACACAATCTGCTCCCATTGTCAGCCTTGGGATAAAACCAACTTGTTAAGTATATACTCAGGCAAAGTGATTGAGACTGTTGAATTTCACAAGGGCTCAGGAATACTAATTGACGACTGCCTCTTCTCCAGGGCTTACATTCAGCACCGTATAGGAAAATTGGAGCAGGATTTGAGGTTTTATTTTAAGGACTACTCAAGTTTTTCTTTGGCAACTAAAAAGACTTAGACTGAAGGCACTTTTAATTGATTGTAGTGATGTTTTACATCCAGGTCTGTGCCCAGTGCATTAGTGTATCACTCTCCATATATCACTGTTAAGTTGTCACACACTGTTTTGTCTGCTGTAGTCTCTTTCTCTCCTCCAATTCAATGGCAAGTGGTTCTCTGTAAGGTCATTCTGGGCCTGCTTACTTGTTATTCATAACTTGGAGGACAGAGTAGGTTTTTTTTGATTTTTAATTTTTTTTCATATTTTAATTACAGTTTTCTTCTTTACTGCACATTGTTAAATTGTTATGCTGCTTTGAAAATGTTCTGTCTCATAAGCTACTTGATTACATACTGGTGAAAAGAAAAGTTTGTCTTTCACATGTTTACTCTACCGTTAACCTCTCAGTGTCAGCCTTTTACAAATAACAATAGATTATTTGTGCAGCCGAGTAAACAAAATGGAACAGATCTTGAACATTGACGGTGGCTTCTATGTTATTACACAGGATAGGTCAGGGTCAGTCCATGACATCGCCTCTCATGCAGGACAAATACTGTTAAGGAGAAGAAGACACACTCCATTAATTCAATATTAACAGAGGACAGAGATGCAGCCGCAGTTTGGCATTTCTACTCCTAATCCCTAAGCAGCGAGCATGGTTGCTGCATTTCTGCAGTATTCTGTAAATATGGGAGAAAGCCCACAGCTGAGGTAGTTTTCCCAAGGTCACAGCCTGTGATGATGAGTAGCAGAGCTGACTTGATACATCTGGACTTCATTATAGGAGGCTGGAACATGTTCTGCTATCATTCCTGCTATCTGCTGAGGGAGATGGAAGACAGCCGCAGAATCCAACTTAGCAGGGGTTGTCTTCCATCTTTCCTCATGTTTGGGGGTTCGCCTTCCATCTTCCTCTCATTTTCCCTTTTGTTATTCGAGTAACTTCATCTTTATCTCTACGTCTGCCTCTGAAGTGCTGTGTGTTTATGCAAAATCCATGTTTGGCATACTTGTCGAGACTGAAGTGAAGATTGAAGAGCTCGTCATTGCTTTTACTTCAAGTCTGCCTTACTTGGATGATTCCCCCCTCTTCCCCCTTTTCACTTTGCTGAGAAAGTTTCTTCTTCCTCTCCCATGCCTCGTTGATGCCCCGGAAAAGTCAGAGCTAAGTCAGAGCTCTCCCCGTATCGCCCCCAGGACAGAGAGCACCTAGCCACATGCCTTGTAGGCTCGCCAGGAGCTCAGCGTCTCTGAACTGACTGATTGCCACTCAGAAAAAAAAAATAACACCCACACTGTTGCCACTGTGCCATTTGCTGTCGTGCTCGCAAACATGGAGCACATCAAAGGAGCATATTCACTTACCCCCTCTCCACACCCTCATCAAGCCCATTCCCTGAATGCCCCCCCATGCGCTCCTCCTCCTCCCAACCTTCCCAGCCTGCCTCTATCTTTGCCCATTGTAAATTTTGCAGGTGAAATCAAACAGTTTTTTCAATTTCCATTGGCGTGTCAGAAGCGGTGCACTGGACTGTGTGGCTAAGAGGAAAAATCAATGCGGCCCTAAGTGGGAGATCAAACTCAATATGTAAGTTTGGATTGAGCCATAGTGTCTTCATTAATATCTATCATTCATATCAAGAAACCACGGGGATCCATTATTGATATCTGGCAGCTAAAGTTGCATCACCTTGAGAGTTCCGAAGGTGAAAAACAACATAGCACAACTGGGTGTTTTTTATTTCTTTATTTATTTCTGTTTCCCTCTAGTGAGATGTCACTTCAAAAACAACCCGACCAAGGAATGTTATTGTGCTGAAAGAATGTCAGCCAGTTACAATAGGCTGCTTAATGAGGTAGTGTGGCAAACTTTCAGGCAGGCCATAATATGAATTATTTGTCATTGGCTCTGTGTATGTGTGTATGTGTGTGTCTTTGGAAAGGGCCCAGTGTAAAGCGGGATGAAGGCAGGCCTTGATGGAGAGATGTGGCACTAGCCTGGGGGCTCGCTCCACTGTGAGGGTAGTTAGCTCGCTGCACACCGCCATCATTAGGGACTAGGGCACTTGTGCTGGGAAGGTGACACACAAGCCTACATTCAGACAGTAGCACATACACATAACACCTGTATATATGCTGCACCTCCTCTCTGCAGATCTCTCTCTCGGTGCTGGCCTCACGCTTGCCCTCAAATTATTTCAGCTCTGTGATGCTCAAAAAGTGATCAGTGCGACCAGTGAGATGTTTAATGTCTTTATAACACAGAATAACCTGTATGTTTCTGTAGAGCATTGATAGGGTTGTTAATTAATACCATTGACCTAATGGTGACTTGTGGAGGTTTCTGGCTTTCCAAGTACATTTTCAGGCCCCTTTTCTCTGCATGGCTGATGGAAGCTGGGCTGAGTTTGCAGTATTTGCAGATCTGATTTTCTGACCAGTTGGGGCCGTGAAAACAAGCTGTGAACACAACACTGACGTATCATCACCTTATAAAGTTAACATGACAAAATTGTTAGCAAAGAGATATGGCACAACATTAGCATTTAATTTGAGTCATATTTCAGGCCACCTGAAAATTTTAATTCAATATTCACTCTCATTTTAGTTTTGTTTTGGTGTCCACCGCCTTCCTGTCTGTGGTTGGTGCTGGGCAGGTAGTGAGCAGGGGGGTTAAAAGCTGCTGCTAGGACTGGAAACAACCCTGATGAGAGTGGTAAGAGGAAACCTAAACAATAAACTGGTGGGCCAGAAAATCTAAACATTTAGCTGAAAGATACTAAAAATCTCTGGATGACTGCGGTGTGAGTAGGTGTGGTTTGAATTACTTTTATTGTTGTCAACCATAGCTATACACTTGTCACACCTGTGAGGATGCTCTAAAACCGATTATCCTGTTGGCTCATGCACCATAATAAGAGGAACATGATAGATATGCAGATCTGTTTCTTTCAGTTCTGTGTTTGCTGCCCTACTGTTGCCACTGCGTGACCTTTGGTTTCATACTTCAGATGTTGTGGCATTTTATTTTCAAGGAGGGCTGCAGGCTTACGGGAGAGAGTTGAGCTAAAAAAGGAAAAAGGGCTCTCCATGTTCTGGTCCGAATTGCTGAAATGTTTCTCTGATTAAACAGCCCTTCCCTGTTGCTTATTCCTCTCCTGTTTGCACTTGATTGCTGCTTTCATTGTCCCTCTTTTCAGAATCTATTGTAGTGCAATACACACAATATGGCCTTAATGGATCCAAAATCTTTCTGATTAAAGATGGCCTTGTTACTGGCACACTGCAGGATAGTCCTTTAGGGAAAGCATTGTGCTCCAAATTGTACCAAAATGTCCCTTGTGTGGTAGCCCCTATTTATTTCTCAGATAAAAGAGACTCTTTCATATAGTAGGAAAGAAAAAATCTCTCAAAATACCCACCTTTCATGTGCATCATTTTGTTCTTCAAGGTTAGAGGACAATTGTTACTGAATAAAGAGTAGGATGATTCTTTCAAAAATTAGTTTTGGAAAAGAGGAGGATATTTAGTTTACAAGTTACTAAGTGGTATGTATTTAAAATGATGAAAATAGGTTAAAAAAAAAAACAAGGGGGTTTGAGCATCAAAAGCTAATGACATATGAGACGTAACCATTAACATTTCTAAAAGCAAAATGCTTTTACTTTCCAGGCTCATAACATCCAGTTCTTTTACTTGTTTACTGTGAGTTTCATGCATTTTTCTGAAACTGCATGCAACTCAGTTATTTATATTTCAAAAACACAAAGCATATAGTGACATATGGCAAAGCTGTAGCAACAGATAATCCTAAATGTAATTTCCCTAACAAGGAAAAAAAGATGTGGAAAATGTATGCACTCAATGTGAAAAATAGAAAACATTATATTCAATTTGCATAATTCATTTAAATGACAATCTCATGATTTTTGAGCCTTCCCATCTTCAGCCAATCTTCTGCCATGCCCCCATGAACACATTGACCTTTAATTGGAATAATGTAGCACCACAGTCCACTTTTAAGTTAATGTAGAATTTGGCCAAATACACTATGTGTGTGTATGTCTGTCAGATGTTTTCTGTGATTCTGATAATGTATTCTTCTTCCAAAAAAGCACTTTCTTCAAGATCTCCAAAAGGCCTTGTACCTGCACAGTAACACTGAATAAACTTACATACATACACACATAATTTGAAACAGACCCTGAGTGTATTGTATTTTCTGCCCTCTTCTGTCTCACTCTTTTCACTTACACTGTAGAGTGCAAACTTGTAATAAGATTGACGTGACTGCAGAATCCTTTACCTTTATTAATTTTTTTTGCCTAAAAGAAAATTGACTGTAGTTCATCCTTAGACATATGACTTAAATCTTGAGATTGTGAGATACGGTCAAGAACAGCGCAAACAGGGCACTGGCTCAGTATTTCAATTCCCAAACAATTACTCAAGTGCTTTTTGAACCTATGAATTTTATTGGCTAAGCAGTGGTCTTCTTCTGGGAGCACCATATCAAAGTGCATGAGGAATGAATGAAGGTTTGCTCCTCCCTGATGAAGGTCACAGCAGTGCTGAGATGGTTTCAATACGTTCTTTTGAACTATCTGTGCAATTCAGGCTTCTTAATTGTTTTGCTTCAGGAATGTTATGAGAACTCCTTTCACGAAAAGCAGTGGCTCCAAACTAAATAGCGCCTTCGAAAACTCGTCTACAAAGAAATGGAACAGTGACCCGTAATCCACTTTTCTTTTAACTTGTTATTAAACCTAATTGGGGTGAAAAGAGGAATGTCATTATGGAGGACAGCATAAATCTGTTTATATGAAGCCGTATGAAAATGTGTGGTATTTTCATCTCCAGCAAAGGAGATGGTAGATGTTTATGCCACACTGCGGTCGTTTCTTTAGCGTTTCTTTCTTTCAATTTTCTTCTACAACTGTGATCAGGGTCAGTGGTATACATCTCTTAACAACATCCGAAACAGTGTCTTTTTTGTGTTCTGTTTGTTGTAACCTAGGGGATGTATTTAATGTTTTGCAATGTTGTCTGATTTGTATGCTTGCCTGCAGCAATGGCCTTCAACATTGTTCCTCCATGCCAGACTGACATCAAAAAACGTAATTTCTCTACTCAGGTATACAACGCCTTCCCTCCTTGAAATGTATTAGAACCGTCATGGACGCTCCCATGTTATACGTCGCTAACGGTTTATAGTTCAAGGATATACCCCACACAAATGCATTAAGTGTGCATATTGTACACATCCAAAGGGAACAAAGAAGAGTCCCACATTTGGTTGATCACAACTGAACCCATCTCCGTTTTCAGTTCTTCTTTGCCTAGTATTCACTAGAGGACTACTTTACATTATGGCCATGTTCAAGTACAACATGCACGTTGTACTTCAGCTACACTTTAATACTTTTTTGCTGTTTGCTTGGATACTTTGTAGATTTAAGCAAACTTCAAATAAATAAGAAATCAATTCTGCTCTCCTCTGTGTTTAGAGTGAATCTATAAAATGTTGCACTCACTTGCGAGCATGTACACACAGAGACTGTTTTCTTGCAAAGCTGTTGTTGATCCATTGAGAACATCACGTAAGTGTAACTCCTGTGCGCTGTTTCTTATACAGAAGATTTGCACACAAGATTCCTGTCATAACTACTGGTGGAACTCCAACTGAGGAACTGAAATGCTGTAATGCAGAGACTTTTTACAGATGAAACTGCGGGAAAATGACTCTGCGGCCCAATGCAAAATTCCAATATTACCATGATAAAACATCCAACAACCTATGTACAACAGGCAGTTTTTAAGTGCTGAATGCATTGAGGGCGACCTTATGTTGATGTCAAAATACTTAGAAAAAGAAAATACTAATTCGTGAGCAAACGGACAAGAAAACAAACCGCAGAGTAATGTAAGATTTGTCAGCAAGAAACAGTCTTGTTAAAGGGGTCTGCAGCAAGTCACTGAATCTTTACCCACTACAGAGGTGCTGCTCTGAGCTACACCTGAACTCTGGCCTCCACATAGACAGAAACAAGGGAATGGAGAATTTCCCTATGGGAATTAGTCAAGTATTACTGTATTATTAATTTAGTGCTAGAGGTCCATTTGGATGAGACACAGGTATGGCCGATCGTGGTTAGACAATGTAGGCAAAAGGGGGATTTGTCCTATATAAGTGTTAGGAATAGAAGCATCAAGAACATTTTTGTACAGTAGTTCTCCCACTTCCCTCCAGTTTCCAGCATGGTTGTATAGTCTTCTCTTTTTCTACAAATGTATGCACAGTGTGGTCTTCTTTGTCCTCTGTTTTATACTTGACAAATAACTAAATCAATCCCAGATCCCATTCAAATTTGTAGTGTGCATACAGTACAAAAGATCATCAAAACACATTATACCTTGCAATGAGTTTATTCCATACCTGACGAAGGGTGGTAAATACTAACCACGATCCTCCTCCCGCTCTGTATGTATGGCCTTGTGCAGACGGTATTCTTTTCTGTTGAGCAGCCATTGTTGTTATTTCTTCTTAGATGAAATCCAAGTGGAGCAGAGACTTTAATCACAAATGGACGAGCTGCTTTTAAAGATGCATTTTGATGCCTGGTGTGAACTGAAGTCTGGTCAGTGTTAATCTCTGGATACAAAGCAGATCTACTCTCATTTATTTTATATGTCTTTGTATAAACAAAAACAGATTTTTTTTTTATGATGACCTAACATTATTAAGCAGTAAATTAAATCTCACTGAGTGTAATCTCTGGTGTACTTTTACACTGGTAAAATAGTGCACTACTACAACAACACAGAGAAAAAAGCATGAGTTGTGAATTTTCAGTTATCTTTGAGAAACTGATAATGTGGGGGCTACAGTTTTTTCTTTTTTCAGATTTAGAGTGGCTTTCTCTTTTATCAAATGTCTCCTTAAAAGAGGACACAGCATTCTGTTTTTAGCTGAGGTGCAGTCCAAATTTTCACATAATCTTGAAAAAAGTTATTATTTTTTTTATAATAACCAGTAAATGTAAACGGGAAATGGGTTCAGGATGTGGGGCAAAGACACACTTGATAAGAACTCTGTTGTTTGTGGCTTTTTAGATTGATACATTATTATTATTGCGTGAATTTGAATTCAAATAGTAAGTTTGTGATGGGTTAAATGGCTGAAAGCTGCATATAGATGAATAACTGATATGAAGCATATTGTTTGCATGTGTGCAAAAGTAGTGAAAACATTTGTGAAGTGTCTCCAACAGAGAGGAACATTTAGTACAGTTCAGCTCTAGAAACTCCTGTCTTGACTTTTTGCTTTTCATTTTTGACTATAATGACCATTTTAATTGATCATGTCTTGATTTCTGTTGGTGCTTACACAAGTAACAATGTGTGCCCTCCGTTTACAAGGTTACTGGGTTTTAACATAATTACTACTACATTTCCTGAAACCTGATAAGAGTATTTACAATTTCTAATCACAATGGCATGGTTTTCAAAAGGCAATTTAAGACAGGATCATAGACTATTACTTTATTAATTTTATTTTAAGAAGATACTTAAATTACTATGCCACATTATTTGGTGATTCTGTTATGAACTGTAGAGGAGAACTGTGGCTAAAAAAAAGATACTTGCCGAGGTGCTGTTTAAACAGTTTCTTAGGTTGCTGCTCCTGCCAGTAAATTTCAGAATAAAAGGAAGACAAAGATGTGCACATACTAAGTTGCTTTTATTAATACAGAACTGCATGCTACAGAGACTGTACAGCATAAACATTTATTCATTACAAAAAAACATGGTTTTGGAACCATTTAAAATAACAGGAAAAAACAAACAAACAAAAAGATAAGAGCATAAAATAGAACAGGAACATCACAGCCGTTAAGGAAACATTCAAACTATTTATCATTAGCATCTTAATAAACCAGAGAAGAAATCGACAGATTACAGTCGCGTCATGTCAACTACAATGGCACCGAGTGGATGATTCTCTTGTAGCTTTTTTTACAGCCTCTTGCAACATCAACATGCCTATTTTTTCTATCTACCTATATGTAGTAGTGTACTTAAAAGTGGCAGTTTGTGTATTTTTTTGTATTTAATAGTTTTTTTATGAACCTCCTAATATACATAATTTGGCCCTTGTGGGTTTATACAGTATGATGTCCGCCTTTTTATTAAGTTTAAATTTTAATATTTGACAGTTTGCTACCAAACACATTTGTTATAGCAACATTTATACTACATACATAGCAATCTATGTAACGTCACAGCAAAGAATGGTATCGAAATAAAAAAAACAAACAACAACAAAACAAAAAAAAACAAAACAAAACAAAACAAAAAAAAAAGATCCCTACAGCATGGTTAGAGGGGCAGAGAAAATTATCACAAAATTTGGCACGGAAAATCTGTACACGAATCTACAGTCTGAGAGATGTGACTGTGCAATAAAAAAGAAGGGCTTTAGACACTTTTCCAACTACTGAAGACACGGTACCCACTGTCTCTTGTTTCAAGTTTTCTTTTCTTCTTTTTGTTAAATGGCTTATAGACGCATTTCTTGAAATGAAGTTGTGCATACTTCTGTTCATGAGATCTACACAGTACACTGAGTGGAATCCAGGTTTTCAGCGAGGAAAGAAATCAATAACAAAAGATTTGCCTTTTAAAACCTCCTTGTAAAAATGGATCATTCATATATAAGTCGCTTACCTTAAGAAAAAATATTTGTACAATGTATTAAGAAAAAAAAAAGTCAAAAAGAGACACATACAAGATACAACAAGCAATCTCTAAAGCAATAAATACTACTGGTCCTAGCGTTGTGACATTTTGAATTTAATAACCCTCAACACTCCCACCCCGACCTCCCCTCAAGCCCACCCAACTTGCCTGACTCCACCCCAAAGGTAAACAACAAAGAAAAAGACAACGCAGTGGAAGAATGCATATTTAACACAGTAATCCCCCCCCCCCCATTATTCTGTACATTTAAACAAGAACAAGTAACATCACAATTAAAGTTGTTCCTCAGAGAGGTGTCACCGCTAGCCTCATGCCCTCCTAGAGTTTGAACAGATGTCAAATGATTGGTTCGCAAGCTCGTATTTAATACAAATAAAGAAGGAGAACCAACTCTTTCAAGAAAAGGGCTCATTGAATAATCTAGCCTACCTTTTTATATCCGTCTTTTGAACATTTTGAAGTTGAACTAAATAATTTTTGTGTTTGCACTGTTTAACACTACAAAAAAGACAAAACAAAATTCATAAAAATTTTGGCAGATTCACAAAGCTATACTACAGCTCATTGTATCATTTCTTTATAATAATTAGATTTTTTGATAATGATGGGTCAAATATTGACCAATGAACTTTAATAAAACAAAAACTAAAATTTCAAAGCCTTATGGCACAGAAACATAAAGAGAAAAGAACTGACGGCAAGTGAAATATAGCAGAGAGAGGGCCTAGAAAGGTGTGTGTGTGCAGAGCTAGAAAAGAGGAGAAGAATAGGGTAGACTATTCTATAGACTTGGTCACTAGCGACAGAGGCTGAGGGGCCGTGGAGGGGAGGAGCGAGTGGGAATGACACAGCGATGCCGAGGGCCGGGCCATTGAGGACGCCACAGAGGAGCCCGGCTGCCGCAAGGACGAGACGTCACCGTGCTCCAGGGCTCCGTTGTGGGAGGAGGCGCCGGGCGTTTTGCTAGCTGCAGCAGAGTTTTCCAGCTGAACCAAAGATGGTGGAGGCCCAACCAGGAGGTGCGGGTGGTGGAGTGGCTGGTGGGCCGGTTTCATAGTCAGTGAGAGAGGTTGCATTTGTTCAGTCTGAGGTTTGGACTCTTTTGAGGAGGGGGAGGGGACCACTGAGGAGGGGGAGGATGGGGGGGAGTCTAGTAAGCTTCCGTCCGTAGAGGGAGGACTGGCACAGCTGCCTTCACCTTGGATGTAGCGAATGCACTTTTTTTTTCTCCTGAGGGACAAGGCGAGAGAAAGAGAGCAAATTTTAGCATCACATCTTCAAACTGCATTGCTTCTTAGCACTGTTGCTGACTTAAATGCGCCTTTAACTTTTTTAAATTAGGGAAAAACCATTATTTGAGACTGGTTTTACATTACAGATAAGACTTTGCAGGTGCATTTAAGTAGCTTTATAAACCTCATGCTAAGAAGAAAGGTTGTAGGAATGGCAGTCAATTTCCAAATACAAAACCATCAGACAGGACAGACATGAAGGAAAGATCACAGGTGAAGCACCTGGACAGGAAGCAGCAGGGAAATGAACAGCACACAGAAATGATGGTGATGATGATTAGAGAACAAAATGAAGCAGATTAGATGTAGTAATGGTTGCTCTCTGATATAAACTCAGCCTTTCTTACGGGCAGAGCTACAGCTGGGGATCAGCCTGTTCTCTCCAGCAACACAAGGTTACTGGACCTGTCTCACTCCTCTACCTCTATCTGGCTCTACTCTCTTCTCCTGAGGGGATAGAGTTTGGATACGAGGCGAAAAAGTCAACAAGATCCACAGTACCCCGCATCTGCCCCACAGACACAAGTGTGTGTGCGTGAGGGGTCAAGGCATCATGTTTGCATTCCTGCCCGGGGTCGGGACCCTCCCCCTGCCTGCTGAGTCCTGGGGCCAGGCCCGTTGCGCTCAGTGGGACCTGATGAACGAGCACGGGAGGGGAGGGAGGGGGATTTAGGAGAGTAGGGGATTGTTGCATTTATCTGTGGTGACTCTGCTGCGAAGGCTATGTTCAGATTTGGTTAAGGGGGAATCTCTGCCCACCTCATCTTTACCCTGACCCTGGCAGTGACCCCTCTCCCAGCTCTCCATTGTATCACAAGTGATGCCTGAAGGCCTTGGAGTATTACTATTTAAGACTCACAGGGACAGGGAGTAGGTAAAAAAAAAAAAAAAAAAAAAAGACTAAGGTGAAAGAAAGATTAAGGCTTTGGGAACATATAAGGCTGATTTACTGTTTAATTAAGGTTGTCAAATCACTCCTTTTGCTGTAATTCTGAATGGGAAAGATTCTACATAAACACAAGCAGAGAGAGAGAGCAGATTACTGAGAATGAAAAGGAAGAGGGACATCAACAAATCACATGAAAGGGCTCACGAAACCTTGATCGCATGCTAGGGTGAAAGACAGGCATGCATTTCCGATAAGTTCGACAGTACAGGCACACAACACCAGACAGTATAGAACACCAGAAAAGTCTGGAAAAGAGTGGGGAGGAGGCTTTTAAGTGCATTCTACCATGATACTGTAGCACTGGGTGGTGCGGCGTATCGACTGGCCGTAAAAAGGTATCATTTTGCCACTACATACACATCTTGCTCTCAATAACTGTCTGTCAAACTGCAACAAATGAGCTAATATCCATTTTTTAACAGACATATTGATTCATAGTATGTGCCTGTGTATGTTATTGATTTCTCCGTCTCAGGGGAAATTACACCAGATGCATCTTTTAGAAAATGGAGCCCAGAGAGAACTTTTAACCTCTCGGCTCCTAAGACGAAGGCTGAATTATCGCGCTTTCCAGTCTCCTGATCTCATGATCTGCTCTAATCGTTTAAGGTGAAGTATTTTTGATAACGTGTGTGTCAGCTGGAAGGGAAATAAGAGAGCCAAATGGAAACACCAATATGGCGGACTGTGTGGAGGTGGGTGAGTTTGATGTCCTACTAATTTCAAAGAAAATTTTAATATAAAAAAGTGTAGGTGATTGGTTTAATTCTTATTGGATATTCAGTACATTTTAAATTGTAACAAAAACATTAAAAATGGCCTTTGATATAGGTTTATAAACTGCTCAGAATGACCTCTTAAAGTGCAGCAAATACAAAAATCATCTGACTAAATTTGGATTTTGAGCCAGCCCACATAAATGAATAAAACAAATGAAATGTAATGTGTAACAGACAATGTGTTGCAATGGTTGGTGTGGACGAGTTGGGTCAAGAAAGTAGGGCAGGGTGTGGTGCAAGCCAGACACAGAGAAGGGTATTACTTAGCAGAAACAAATACCTACCATGAAAATATTCCCAATTCAAAGACTGCTTGTGTCAGAACAGAAAGACAACAGGTAGGGACTAAGTAAGGGTTATTGAAGAGGAGTTTGGAGGAAGAAGAGGTGGAGAAGGAGGAGGAAGAGGGCACAGAAAAGAGTGTCACTGAGCAGGCCCTCAGAGAAAGCAGGGCTAAATTTGTAAGCATAACATTGTTATTCAAAGGACGCCAATTAGAACAAACATGACAGTTAAGATGGGAGGGAATTATCCACTGCCTGGAGAGAAAATGGATTTCAACCATAACAAGTCGGACTGTAAGAAATGTTTTTCCAAATTACATTAGGAAACCCTGATCTAGCAGCAAGATATTTTGTTGAGATAAAATATTCAGTAATCTTATTTAGAAATCCATTTTCTGCCAGTGGGCTTGAACCGAGTTCAATGAGGAAAAATTGCTGTGAGGGAATTTATAGAAGGAAGCTCCTCAATAAGGAAAAAGAGCAGAGGAGTTTGCCATCGGTTACCACACTGATGGAAACATGTTTTAGAGGGATATAATAATCAAGGAGAAGAAACTGCTCATTGTGGATGTCTTCCTCCCATTGGCACTACAGCAGTTATACCTGCATGGTTTGCACCATAAACTCAGCTGGTCAAGCCCGAACAAGGCACGACACTTCTTTGGGGTATTTGCATCTGTTAGCCAAAGAGGTAGACACAAACATACACACATAGACAAAAAAAAAAGAAAAAGAAAGAAAAAGAAAATGGACACGTCATTGCACAGACAAAAACATGTAGCCAGGGCTTAGGTTTAGGCTGGCAACACTGGGATGTCCTCCATAGTGACCAAGCCATCAGGCTCCAGATCCTCCAAGCCCCGACCTGCCAGTTAAGGATTTCTGACCAATCTCAGTGAGGCTTATTGTACTGTACATCCTGCAATGAAACCCCTGTAACCCCAGAAATGGTTCTCCATCAACACATACGCACAGACACCATTCATTCAAACACTCTGGCATATGCTGTTAATACCCTTCTTCCCAAAAGGTAAAAATCAAATAGTGGGAACCTAGAGATAGACCGGCAGGGCGTGGCTGGAGGAAGCTGAGAGGTCATGATAGCCTGGCAGGACAGACAGAGGGAGGGAGGGAAGAGAAGAGGAGAAGAAGAAAAGGCAGCAGCAGAGAGCAAAGGAGGAAGTCCCAGTGTACAGTTACCCAGCCTTCACCTGGCCCTGGCCAGTGCAAGCACACACCATACACACCTGCACGGGCCACACCAGTTATTCTGTTGATCGAGCCCAAAGCGCGCTCGACACTTCTTAGGAGCGCTCAGGTCTGATGCCGCAACAGGGAGGGGAAGCCAGCAGAGAGGAGAAATAGAACCAAAACCAAAAACATAAGGAACAGAAATCAAAAGGAGGAGAGAAATAAGGAGAAAAAACAGGTACCAGTGAATCTATGAAGCTTGGCAGTGGCTCATTGTGCAAGACATCCCCCCAAAAACCCCTTAAAGCCATTCTCAAGAGTGCCTTTAAAGACAAGACTGAACACAATTAGTGTGTTTCAGACATTAGTAAAATCAAAATGCATGCAAATTATCAAATTATGACATTAATATGGAAACAATCGCTTTCAGTGAGGTAATCTAAATTCTGACTGGAGTTAAAGCTGAAGATAAGAAGTGCGTATTTGGTCGAGAGGCTATAAATGGAGCAAATGCAGATTGGATTTAGAGCTAGATGTTATCAGTGCACTAGGGTTTAAAAAAAGAAAAAGGTCAAGGTGCTAGAACTACGCAGCAGTAGCAGGCTGCTAAAACAGCATGGTTGTGAGTTAGCCCTAGCCAGGGGAAGGATTAAAAAGGCTGGAACCTGAAGAGGGAATCTACTCCATAGACCTGGCATCAAACAGTTGACTGTTTTCCATCAACATTGGCTGTCTGCTGCAGAAAAGCTGCCAGTCACTTGCCAGCTCTACCCAGTAACTGTGACATTATCAGAAGTAGAGCAGAGTGACAGCAGAATATTGTGGTGGACAGTTTGAGTCCAGGCCTTGTCTAAGTAGAGACAGATTTAAAGGGGGGAGTAGGCCAAACCCATGCTGGCCTATAGGAAAGGCACAAGCGCAGCTACTGAAGCATATAGATTAAGGAGGTTTACCCTGACATCACATCCTCAATACTCATACTCCACAATGATAATCTAACTTTATATTATCAGTCCCTCAAGCACACTGCATTGTGATTATGCCAAAATATGGAAATTTCTCTAAACTAAATAGCAACATCAGTAAATGGAGGTAAATTAAATGAAATATAAATCTAGCTTGAAGTTAAATAAACAATAGCAACATTTTAAGAAAAGAAAGCAGCAAAGCAAAAAAGAGCAGATTTTAAAATATAGAATTTAATCTTCAACCTGCCTAATATTGAACATTCATTGATAAATAAATAAACATTAATAAAAAAAAGAAGAAATAAAAAAAAAACAAGTTAGTAATTTAATACTCAAAATGACATTAGCACCTGTAATCGGAGGGAGTGAAAGGCAAGGGTTTGGAAAATATTCTCTGTGTTCTGAAAAAAAAGAACAGATAGAGAGGCCTTCAAGAAGAAATCCGTCACCAAACGAGCGCAAAATACATAATAACAAGTCGCCATTGCTCCTCATAATACGATCAGAATCATGAGAATAAAAATGGATAAATCATAGAATTAGCAAACCTCCTTAATTTTAAGATGTAAGTGATTTTTCTTATGTTGATATAAAAGCATGCATGAAAGCAAGCAAGGGGCAGCCCAGCAAGCGCGCACGCACACACGCACACACGCACACACACACACACACACACACACACACATACACATCCTCCAAGTAGTTCAGTCTATCTGCAGGGCACAGGCATTATAAAATGGGGCCACGCACACAACACTAGCAAGTTAATGGCTCTCACAATGCTTCAACTTCACATTCTCAAAACATACATATCACAATACCAGAATGCTACGGGGCAAAGGGGATGGGTTGGAGGGGGGGGTGTCAAGAGGGGAGGTGAAAAGGAGTGTGGGGGGGTCATGCATATTCAGTTGTTATTAGCTGGGGAAGGCTAGGGGAAAATGGGAAAAGGGGGGTATTACAAGCAACTCTACCATTTAAATATTGCATTGAGTAGCATAACTATACCAAAAAAAAAAAAAAAAAAAGAGAAAAAAGCCAGGCACAATAACACACACAAAAGAAACATAACACACACGAAAAAAAAACTAGCTTGACTTTTATCTTGCAAGATGTCACATCTGCCTGACACATGATGGGGCTCTTCTAATATGAGAGATAATTGCAGCTCACTTACCATTGCTCTCTGCTTGCTGCTTTTCCCTTTTTCTCTTCTTCCTTTTCCCCTGTTGGTTAGCCGCCAAAAAAATAGAAAGAAAAAAATAGACACAGACAGGAACCTTAGTTATTATATTGCAGAATGCCCAAAACATGAAACAGAGAATAGGACTCATCTTTGTGTTTACTTATTTATTCATTCATTCTTTCTTTCTCTGCCTTTTTTTTTTCCTGTCTCTGCCCTCCGGTTTGTAACAGCTACTGCAGGCCAGACCAGAATTCTCCCTCCTCTCTCTGTTTTCTGTCTTTTTTCTTTTTCTGTAATCTTTTGTCTTATTTTCCTCTGCTCTGTGAACATCTAGACATCTGGAAGAGCTTCTGGTTTGGAAGACAGATTTCTCTAAGGCTGCCCATGGAAGACTCCACTGGTCAGCTTGATCCCAAAACTGGACAAAAGTAATGAAAATCTGCGCACTTATTGGTCAGTGTCTGGGACATTGTTTTGAACATTCACCGCAGATTCATATAAACAACATCATGGTCAGACTTTGTTACAAATATTCCTTCATGTCGTAACAAGATGGGCTTAGGTCGAGGCCATTTGTCCAGTCTTAGATATACATATCAAAAGAAAATTACAGGAAGAAAATGATCCCTCAGGCTAGATAAGAAAAAAAGCCAACATAAGAACTAATTCAGGTCATGTCACCTAGTGAAAGGGGAAAAGAACAGGCCGTTACGACTTGTAAACTTAAAAACTTACATAGTTGTCTCGTGCTGACCAGCCTGGGTACAGCTGCATGTGGAGCTGTCGCTCTTTCCTGGCCAGCTCGTAGTACTTGGCCTGCTCCTCCCGCGATAGGGCATGCCACTGTAAATTGAGCAACAAGACACAGAAAGAAGACATAGAAAGATTTTCACCATGGACAGGGAACATATAGGTATGCAGGTTGTGGACTGGAGTTAAATTTACAATCCTGGGCCATCAGGTCACCACAAAAACCTTTTAATCTTCTAACGGACCTGTGAATCCCAATCATGGTCCTTCATAAACACATTTCTGTTTTTCTATCCCACTAGTCTGTTAACGGGACTCACTTTGAATTCCAGGTGCCAATGTTTAAAAAAATGATAAACCATTCAGTTTGACCATTACAGTGTTGGTGTGTGTCTAGTGATCTGTCAGGGCTTACCCTCCGCCCCAGGATCTGGTTGATGGCAGCACTTTCCTTCAGTGTGCACTCAGCCACCACCTTGGCCCTCATCTCCTTCATGTAGAGCATGAAGGCATTCAGGGGCTTCTTTATGTGGACCTGTTTCTTTTTCTCCTCTTCCTTTTTAGCGTCTGACTGTTTCCTGTGGAATACCAGAGGGCAAAAAGGTGAGCAGAGTCAACCTATGAGTGGTTATGTCATATGAAACATGAGCTTAGGGCAGTTAAAGATTACTCACGAGCTGTTGAGAGAGCTGATGTCACTGTGGGAGGATTCCTGCTTGACGTTGGGTGTGACGATGGCTGGGTGTGGGATGCCCGTGGTGTGCAAACTGTGGTGAGGGGGCACCATGTGTGGGGGGAACCTGGAGGACAGAAGACTGTGTAAATCGTCAGAATGGACACGGGTGAAATGAGAAGATGGAGCACAAATATAAACAAGACTAAAGGAGCGAAATTCCATTCCCATCTTTCAATGACATGTCAAAATACAAAGTGTTTTTTCATTTTTTTTTTTTTCACAGAAATGGAATTGGCCTTTAGTTACAAGAAAAGACATAAATGCACATACAAACATCAACATGAAAATGTCCATGGCTGGTTCCTGTATTATTATTCACAACCAATTAGGATAGATTTTACTACTCAAAATGAGTGTTTGGTCAAATGTCACACAATTGAACTTGATCACTGAATCCAGCCTGGACAGCTATACACGTCACACAAAGTATGACAGCAAAGTATGGCAAACCATCGGTAAATATATATTTAAACATGATTTGAAAAAGCTATATTGTGTGGGAAGAGGTAGGATAAATCTTTGTAACAACCCAAAAAACCTATACACTGAACTTTTCCACTCATAGTGTGTAGACCGATATAGCAGTGCCATCTACGGCTTTTATCAGCTCTGAGACTGATTAAGCACTTCTCACCTACAAGAACCCTCCTCACATTAGGTTTCTTGGAAAAGAAGTTTATACTTGCCCTAACAATGAGAATGTCTTTCGAATATAAATCGCATTACTTCAATTCATTGTACAGTAATATTTGAGGAAACTGCATTTTTAGCAGTTACTCTGATACGAAAATGCCAGGCTTTGAAGAGGTAAAGCTTGAACCATCATCTCTTATCGAGAAATATTGCAAAATTAGATTAAAATGTTCTATCAAAGTGTAGTATCACTTCAGGTATTGGGTCTTGCTTGGCTGTTTGCTTCCTCCTATTCTTTTCTGCCAATTCAGCACTGTCAGCACCACTGACATTTTTATCTTCATCCCGCTACACTCCTATCATCATTTCATCATCTACAGCCGCTCCACATATTGAGGCCAGATACCCGTATTTATGAAATCGTTTCACTGGCCAGAACAGCCATAAGACACTGCTGTACTGTGTGTGCCAGTGTATGTATGACACTAATTATTTGTGTCAGATTATTTGAACGTGTGCGCGTCTATCTGCATGTGTATGTTTACAGCAAGCGCGCCTCGGCTCCACGTGACCACACACAAATTTAAGAGAAGAGAGGAGGATGAAGGAGAAGGAAAAAAGGAGGAATAATTCTTTTCTTTTTTTAAAGCAGCTCATTATCTGGCTGTGTCTGGCTGCATGGCTCCGAGCCAGAATATAATGATGAGGATAAACTCGCCAGGAACAACTAGTTTCTGTTGGAGGCCATCTCAGGGGAGTGCCAGTGCGCTCCCCCCTCAAACTCTTTCCCTCTTTTTCTCCTTTCCCCTCTTCTCCCTTCATCACTGACACACTGGTGTTTGTGCCATGTCATCCGATGATGGGGAGCTCGGCAACAGTGGCTGCATATCGCCCATCATTAGGGCTGCTGCATTTTCTTCGCTCACTCCGTTTCCTCTCTCCCTGTTCACCCTCCCTCCTTCTCTCTGTGCACTTGTTAAAATTTCCTCTGTTCCAAGACCTATTTTTTCTCCTCTTCTTCTCCTTCTTCTTCTCTACTCCGCCCTGTCCCCTCACCACCTCCACGCTCCTTTGCTTCCCCTCACCCTCCCTCCCCTCCTCCTGCTGCTGCCACTGCATTGCCCAGGTTATGGTTTAAACATGACGGCCATCCCTTTGAAGCGTGGGGGCATCATCATCATCATCATCCGGGCTCATCAGCAGCAAGCGGCGCCTTGGACCAATTTAACCAACACAGAGAGGGAGACACAGCGGAGACCCCCACCCATCCACCCACCCACCCCAACCCTGGGGCTCCGACGTCTCAATCTGAAAGGTAAGAATGGCTGGCGGTGTTGGGGTGGGGGTGAGGGGGAAGGGGGGCCACTGGCGCAGCAAGCCCAGTGTCAGCCAGTGCCATTTAATTGCCAATGCGAAACAGTAGCCCGCGTGCCTGTTTAATGTATAATGATCCGGCCGGTGCGCTTTTCCCGTTCCCAAGGAAAAGAGAGGGAGTGGGATGATGGGGGAACATATCAAAGGGCAGGCTTAAGCATAAGGGGCAAAGGGGCCTTCACATCCTCCCACCTGTCACACATACATACACGTGCACACACACAATATAGGGGACCTGCACTGGCTCCAACCCCATTATCAAAATAATGTCTTTCATTTGCTCCACTGATTGTCTCTACTCTCCTTGGCTCTTTCCCCCCCCCGTCCTAAAAGAATGCATTTTTTAACAGGACCTAGGTGTAAGGTGCTCATTGTGGGACTACGAGGTACCAGATTCATTCCCTGCATCCTAAATCAGTTTGGGCTATGGCACAGGGGACTGATACTGAAGCAGCGCTCCCGCAAAGAACTGGCTCCTGACAAGAGCACAAGGCCAGGATGTCTTTTCTCCCCGATTTCCTGCACTCAGCCTGCCCCCTACAAATCGTTTGAGCTATCACAACAGTCTGGTCCATTCGTTCAGCAAAACCAACTGGCTGAAGGCTTTGTATGAAAGGATTCTGCCATTTTGCTGACACAATTAGACAGATTTTTACTAGATTTTGTCAGCAAATGGATTTTTTTTTTTTTTCCATGCATGAGGAGGGAGGTGGGGGATTTTTTTTTTTTTGAGATGTGTTAAACCCTCCCGTTCTCCAGAGAGCTCCCAGAGCCTTCCATCTATTCAGTTATACTAATTCAATTAGGGGCCTCATCACAGGGCATTAGCTCTTCCCCATGGCCAGTCCCCCCCACACCCCAGCCAGTATATTCAATTAACTGCACTGGAAATAAGATGATCACAATGTAGAGGCTGTCATTAAGGGACCAAATTAGCAGTCACTTAAAGCCCAGGTTGGCTGGGTACTGCTGCCAGATGCCGATGTCTGGACAGACCCGCAGTCTGACCCTATGCACCTGAGACTTGCTCGGGTTGGTCGGGAGGGGCAAATCTGTCTCCAATCCAGACTCCCCTCTCAGAATGAGTTTAAAGTAACATTTGATGCAAGAAGGTATTATATTTGAATCACTAAAAGGACAATTTAACAGCAAAGAAACCGCAGCAAAAATCTGAACTGAACTGCCTGGGTGAGTTTTCAAACTCAGCTTTCCCTTATTCTCAGGGCTATGCTTTAAAAAATGTAATTCCCCCTTGCGATTCCTCCCTCTTTGCATCTACATGATCCATCAATGTCACAGAGGTCTAAACACGCTGCCCTCAGGAGCTGCTTTTCCAATCAGGCTGTAATTAAACTAAAGCTTGGCCTCATCCCTAGACTCAAAACCAGCCCCGTCCAAAGTCCCCTGCTGCAAGGGTGTGTAGAGGGGAGGAGGGAAGAGGAGGAGGAGGAGGAGGAGGAGAGGAGGGAGTGGAGTAGGAGGCTGTTTGTTTTTTGTGTTGTTGCTTTTTTGGCTCCTCTAGACCCACAAATCATGGGCTTTTAGTCATCCAAAATTAATTATTTTCGCTTCCCACCAATATAGACGACATGCTTCCCTCAAGGGAACAGTAAGTAGTTTAACACCAACTGACAAACACACGCACACACATGTATACAAGATGGCAACAAATACACATACCCCCCATGGGTGGACTAATGTCCACAGCAGCACTTGAGCTGGACCCTAATGGGCTGGACCAAAGCACTAGCCAAGTGTCAGGCCCTGGCTTATACCGTCTAGTCCCCTTCAAAGAGTTGGTGTGTTTGTTTATCTGTCTGGCTGCTCAAACTCACAGCAAGGACATGCCCCTACTCATTTCAGATCTGCCTGACATGCAGTGGGGGTAAATGTTCTTCAGGGGCCTCATTAGAAAATGATAAATATAATTAATATTTGAGCAAGCTAGCTGGAGCCCCACACTGGAGAATTGGCCTTTTGAACACAGCGATGGGGAGTGTGAGCTCTCCTTAAGGGAGAAGTTGCTGCTCGCTCACTCTGCATGTGAGTGTGCACGTGTGTTGCTTGTGCATTGCCCTCACAGCCAACACAAACACACACACACACACACACACACACACAGACACACAACTGAATGTATGAGTACGTGAGAGAGTGTGTGTTTAGCTCCTAGGGCTCAACTCACCTTGACATGGATGCGTTGACAGTGAGCGCAGTGGGGTAGGGGTGTCTGAAACCCCCTGTTGTGATTGGATAAACAGGTTGACCTTGCCTGGGAAGGGGGAAGAAAAGAAGAAAGGCAAAAAGGTAAAGGAACAGGGTTGATGGAAGAGGAGAAGGTAAAGCCCTCTGTCTCTCTCCTCTCCCCACCGTGGGCCTCTTTATTCTCATTTGATCAGGACAAAAATCTGGGGGATTGCAGAGCGCAGATCAAAGGGAGGAAAACTCTGAACAATTTGAATGCCACAAATCTTGATAGCAATGGCTAATTAAATTTCATAACCCTTCGCTCGGTGTCGACAGAGTGGGGCCCTGTTCCTCCCCAAGCTGGAACTAGGTGTTTTGTTGTGATAATTAAAGACGAAGCGCGGGTCTCTTTAATGGAGCCATCAAGCTAATTGAGGTCTACACATTCAAAGACAAACAATAATGAATGTAAATTTATACCAAAATAAAGTGCAGCAAATCAAAGGGCGCCATGGCTGCGCTCGGGGCCTCTCTCGGTATTTAGATCGCGGTGAGAAAACATTAAATTAACAGAGCTTAATTTGTAGCCTTTTGTCATATTAACAAGTGTTGACAAGAGTTACCAGGGGAGAGCCCCCATGTGGAATTGTGGGTAAAATACGGGCAATCGCAGTTCATTACTCTAATTGGACCATACAGAGACATGCAAAATAGTATTTGCCACAAAGTAGCAAGTTGAGGTTGGTGAGGGCCTGAGCAAGCTGCAATGGGCTGTTGTGGTCCAGGAGCGAGTGTGTTAGAAAGTTATCAAGTTTAAGTTTTAGAGGACTCAAACACAGAGAGAGGACCCACTCTGGGGAGGAGACAGAGACAGCTTCCATAATTGACTGTGTATACATAAAGACAAACATCCTGCTGCACAGTGTATACACATGTAAGGTAATATCTGCTTTTATTTTTTACTGTTTTTCTCTTTAATGATTTGGCTTGATGAACAGTTTATGCTTATTAACCATTACAATATGTGGGTGTAGCCTCTCTACAATACTCATAAGAGAATACAGAAGAAAGAGTAATAATAAAAAAGGATTCACTTACTGTGGTACTAACCATCCTAGCGGATGGGGGATCTGACCGACAGTGCCAGGTGACAGTGGGTAATAAGGAGATATATCTGGAGGATGTGGAGGCCTTGGAATTCCTGTGGAAGAAAGAGGATGACAGGAGTAGAGAGGAGGTGGACAGACAAAATGATGACAGAGAGAACAAAATATTTGTCAGTGCTGAACTCATTCTTTGTTGAGAGTTTCACATGTGAATGGGGCAGACATCACAGGAGTGCAGATGGGAGGAAGAGGAGGAGGAAGAGGGCTTGTTGCTCGCATGTACACTGTGCTAAATCACACTTCCTGATCAAAGGCCTTTGAGGCGGCGGCGGCGGCACAATGTGTTGGAAGAGGCAGAGGGGAGAGAGGTGAGGAGACAACACCAACACGATTCTTGTCACATTTGTCTGCTGATTCGGAAGACTAATGATATAAAATGACTGAGGTTTAGAAGTTAACAAAACACAACAATATAATTAAAGCCTTCTCTGTGATCAGAGAGCTGCTAATACAGGGCTTCAGGTTGAGTCAGGCTGATTTACACTGGCATACTGAATGGATGGATATGGATTTTACCTGATATTATCAAAGAAGATTATGAGCTGAAAAGTCAGCATCAATTTTAGTCAAACATGTTCAGTGTTAATGTAAGTTTTGACATAGAAATGAGGTGTATGTATTGGCTTGTTGGGCAAATCCTCAGATTTAACATAAAAACAACAGCAAATGTTGTTTTATAGAAGAAAAAGTGTGAAAAAGATATCCAATTCAAGGACCAGCTCTTGCTGAGGGCATCGCCAAGCAATCACAACGTCCACGGTGTTGCCTTTACTTTCTGTGGCAGGTGACAGGCAAAGAATCCGCATCAACCAGCTGCCCTGAATGAATACCTCGAAAAAGTCTCGTACACAGCTGGGTGTAAAAATAACTTTTTCTCTCATGAAAAACTTGAAACAGGGAACACTAGATATGTGTAAAAGCACTGCAAGGAGGTGTGTGCGCTCGGTAGACTGGGAACTGGGGGACTTTCGTTTTGGCTGATGTGCGTTTCTTCCACACAGCTGGCTTGCCTGTGCAGCTGTTGTTGCATATCTGACCAGTGCCAACGCAGCCGAGCCAGATCAGTCTTCATAGATCAGAACTTGGCCGGTGTTGGTGGTTACACCCAACGTCTGCAGCTGATCCAGGTTATCCAGGAACTGCCTCTTGAGTGAGATTCTGTTACTGATGGACAATGTGTCTAAGCAAAAAAACCTTCACTTTTCTTTGAATACCTTTATTACAAAGGCAAGTTCTATTAAAAAAGAAAGCCTTACGAATATTATCCCATCGCCACCCAGCGCTTAAGACCTAATATAGCTCATTAATTAATTAAACACTGAGCCCAATTAAGCAGCCCCATTAAGCACTACATTAAACAGCAGCTGGCGCATTATTTCCCCCTTGTACGGACCATCATAATAAGGGAACATTATTACCTAAAACACTGACTGAATTCACCAGAGACCACTGGAAAGCATAAAATTATTCACAGCACTGAAAATGCATTAACCTGAAAGGACGGGCTGAATGGCAGTTAGCGAAATGAAGTGCTGGGTCAAGATGCTCTCGGAAATGAATGAAATTGCCTTGAAATATGCTGAATGTTGCTGTTTGGGATGCACACACTATGTCTTTACAGCTTGTTGATCCTGCTGATTTACAGGGCGTAGAGTTGATAATCGGAAACCTGTATAAATCCAGGTGCTTAGGTCACATCTTCCATTTTGAGGACTTTGTTGTACTTAGTTGAAGGACATCATTCCAAACAGATAGCCTTGACGGCTCTCCGTGTTTACTGCTCTCTGTTTTTTTTAGATGTGAGCACCTCCAACAACAGTGGATGACTTGTCTTCAGTCTTGGCAAGTGGAGATGCAGTCATGAGAAGTCATGGTTGTTTGCTGAATTCCATGTTTTACGAGAGGTTTATGAGCCGCTGTTCAGGTTCTTGTTCTCGGATGTAAGGCCACTTTCCACTGAAGCCAAACCACATTCGTGAGCATGATGGCTAAATCAATCAGTAACAGATGAGTGCAGCAGTTGTCAACAAGAAGCACTTGAGATGACTATGACTTTTTCCCACAATAACTGTAACTATCTCGTTAACAGTCCTAGTTATGTTTCTGAAGTCATTAAATAAGCGATTTGTGGAACCATTTAAATACCATTTAAATTTTAAAATACTTTAAAAATACTACTTAATGTAACATATGGGTGGTATCAATGTGAAAAAAGGTAGTAGTTTAAACAATACAGTCTATTCTACAGAATACCTGTATTGTAAATGTGACATTTGAATTATGTTTTAATAGTGAGTTGTGTCTACAGACAGACAGATGCCATCAAGACAAAGTCCTGAATACGTGAACCATGGTGGAAAGACATAACATTTACACATCCATCAGTGCAAACAGTTTCTAAGGGGTTAGGTGCCCTATCTAAGAAGAGGTGCCTCTGTGGTTTTCTCAACTTGTGATACTTAGTTTTGAATTATTTAAACGTATTCAAGGTATTCAGAAGTTTCATCCTGACATCTTTAAAACACACTGTACTGTTTTCTAATGGTGTTTTTAGCAGGGATCTTGTAGCATGTTGCTAACTGAAATTCGGTGTTGAATAAAAATCTCCAGTCAAACATGCATGCATCCACTGGAAAAATACTTGGGGCTTTACCTGTTTTGGGATCCACGTCTGTCTGTAGGTGAGGTGGGGGGTTCCCCGGTGTGAAGTGCTCATTGCTGTAGGTGATCAGAGGTGTGAGAGGGTGCACATGGTGAGGGTGCTGTACCACTGGAACCTTATTAGACTGAGAAAAAGTAGAAAGATACAGAGAGAGACAGATGGACAGTAATAAAGAGAGAGAAAGGAGGGAGGAAAAAAAAGGCTTGTTAATATTTGGGAAAGGGCTTGGAGATTGTAGGCGCTTGCCACAGAATTACAACTTGGTCTGAAGGCTCTCAGAAAAAGGAGCTATCAAATTCAGGGTACTCTCGAGGCGCCAAACCACCAAGCCACAGCGAAAATAGTGTGGTTTGTAATTAAAACCTCTTCTGTGGTGTAACCCTGGAATTCAGTAACACAATCTAAGAGGCTTGGGGGGTTGCCAGTTCACATTTGGGTCTGATGTGTGATGAGGCACTTTTAACCACGGTTGCAGTGAAGTAATCGATCATCTGTAAACCACGAAATCAAGGCAGCACGTGTAAATCCACAGTCATTAGCAGCTCCAGTCCACTCTGCTCGGCTCTCCTCCTCCCTGCTCTCAAGCCTTCTCCTGGTCTCCCCTCTTTCTCGCTCCCCTTCCCTCATCTATTCCCCCAGGGCCTGGATCATGGAGGGTAGGGGTGTATTGTAATAAAAGGGTTAGGAGAGAGGAGGTGGGGCCGAAAATCCATTTCTGCATTTTTGCCAAATTAGTTTTAGCTATGTAATCTTCTTTTTGTGCTCCTAAGTGGTGCAGGCCCCCTTTTTTCAATTACCCAAAGATTACAGTGGAGCTTTAGGGGTGTGCTGCCGTGGGCCCCTGCGTTAACCGGAGCTCAGCCCCTCTCATCAGGACAGGCTGAGACAGACACTAATACACACAGTCCCCGACCACAAGATAACCAGATTAGGCCTCTGCTGTAGATTAGGCTGGTGGAAGAGGCTGCTCTCGCCTCTTTACCCACACATCCTTATCCTGCCCTCAGCAGTCAAAGAAGCAGCACTAATCAGGCTTATCATAACATGGATGATATGTTCAGGGGGAGAGGAGTGTGACACCAAGCCGCTTGTGTGTGTGTGTCTATGTGTATATGTGTGTGTGTTCAAGCTGCTCTCTCATAGGCCACACACCCTCATTAGCGACTTTAACCCAAGCAAGAAAAAAAAAAAAAAAAAAAAAAGAGCTCCGCTGTGGTACATTTCCAACAGACTTTGAAAAACATTAATGGGACTAGATGTTGGCGGGGGGGGGGGACATACATACATAAGATGCTCAGATACCCGATGCTCATTGACAATACAAATGCAAAGCTGTGGGCCCAGGGCAAGACAAATGTGAGCAGAACTTATTGCTGCAAACTAATCATCTGCCCGGGCTGTTAGAGGCTGAAGTTACACCAACAGTCCATTCAGAGCCCTGTGCTAAATTTTCACTGGGTAGTTAAAGCTGTCTATACTGGTCCGTACAAGACTGGCCATCTAGACCTCTATTCTGTAGTAGCAGTGGTGGAGGAGTGGGAAGTGGGGGGAGCATTCCCTATTGCCATGGTCCCAATGAAAGATTAATGAACCCCAGCAGAACTCCAGGGAGGCCGAGAGACTCCTGGGACTCATTCACAGCCTTGAGCTGAAAAGGCTATGGAGGAAAGAAGGAGAGAGGGGTTGGGGGTGTGTATATGTGTTTGTGTGTCGGGTTGGAGGGGGCGGTAGGTGGAATGGGATTCGTTAAAAAGAAACACAAACCAAGGCACTCCTCGTTGCGTAGGGGCTCCTGATCTGATCTGCACATCTAGAATAGAGGGATGAAAACTGGTAGAAAAAACTATCAGGATGGGGGTTATGACAGCTGCCAAATGCAGCTGATGAGTCGGCAGCTGAATACTAGAAGATGGCCTCTGTCTCCCTCTCTCTCACTCCTTTTTTGCTCTTGCTCCCCCCTATCTCTCACCTCCTAACCTCCTCCTTCACGACTCCCCGCTCCTCCCTCGGGTAATGATGTGAAAGAATGTTGTCAATTCTTCATCTCTTGGTGCTGAAAAGCTTTAGTGGCCATTTAAATGAGTTCTTTTGTCCAGGGGCCCCGGCCATTGAGAAGACAGTTCAAAATGCCCATCCACTGAGTCCACATTTAGACAGAGGGTGTTAAAGAGGGTGTGTATGGGACTGAGGGAGAGAGAGAGAGAGAGAAGGAGAGAGCTAGAAGCCAGCCGATTTACATCATAGTCACTTGTGGTCTAAGAGTGTGCTCTTTTTTTTCCTGAGATGCCCAGAGTGAGGAAAATAGCAACGGGCTGGACTGACTGATGGCTCTACAGTCGGCTCAGTCCACTACAGACAGTGGCTGGCTGTGAAGACAAGAAAAGAACATAGCAACATAAACTCAAGTTTGGGTATTAAGTATGTTGGTGGCTGCTTTTCAATAAAGGACGAGTGTTTAGTGAATTGTCATCCCCCTCTCTATCTTTTCACATTCCTTTAGAGGTTTTTCCTTTGAGTTCTATCCGCTGACATGGGGGAAATTTTAAGAAATCCATTGCCAGCGCCATCAGTCAAACTCACAGATGTATATATGGTCAGTCAGCTGATGTGGACTTCCTGTGATCTGATGTCTTGAATCAGCTTAACGTGCTCAATCTACACGCCATGTGATCATCGCACAAGCAGTTGCATCCACTTTGTCTCCTGCTGACGTCAAGGCAGCACCCGGTGGTCCGTGCGGAAAGGAGGCCCAGCACCTGCCCTGTGGCCGCTGTGGGACAATACGAGCCCAGGACTCGTCTGGCAGGCTGCTGGGTGCTTCAGTCGCACAGTAGCCCATAGAGCGCCGAGAAACAAAAGTGGGCAACGTGGGAGGCTTTACTCTCCCTGCTCCACAAAAGCCAGGGGAAAAGAAAGAACATTTCCTGCCCCTACACCCCCGCTGACTTGCATCCTTCCCACCACCCCCGTCATTACAACAAACAAATATAGCAGAAGACACATGGCTCTGTAGTCATGATGACCAGATTTTCAAGCCTCAAAAAGAGATTTCGCATTCAAAAGACCCTGCAGAAAAATTTAAGAGCACACTCTTGTACGAACATCAATGAGCACATTGACTCTTTCCACATCCAGGACACATACGGCGCCTGCTGCTGAGGAAGGCCAGTGCTGTGAAGAGCAGGCAGCACACTTAAGTACAGCAGACACAAACAGAAGCAGTAGTTGCTGCCTCTGGTTATGTTATTGATATTGCCTTAGTTCTGTTTATTCTATTCTATTCTTCTATTTCCAGCTGCAAGGCTCATATGCTCAAAGGAAAAAAAAGCTTCTATGCCTGAATTTATTTTGTTTTTTCTGTGTTACAGTGATCGCCCTCTATTCACAATGGTACTTATCTACAATACCTGTACATCTACTTGCCACTGATGCCTAACAAATGCCACCATTTTTGTGATCTCAAAACTTCTAACAACAACAACAACAACTCTGCAAGTGTTTAACTAATTTCACAAGTTGCAGTGCTAGTATGACCAAAATACTCAAGTATAAAATATTTCCTATACTAGTTGCTGTTGCTGTTCTGCCACCGTGTGAAAAAGAGCCTTTTGGAAGTGGACAAATGAATGAGCTGCTTCAAGTCAGACCTCTGGGGACGGAGATGGGGGGTACAGGAGAAGGCATAGGGGGTGAGAAAGTGACAGCAGGACGGAGTGAGACAAAGGGAGGGAAACAGAGAGGTGGAGGCCGGACAGGAAAAAGCTGTTGGCCTTGCATTTCCGCCTGGTGGCACCTCGCAGGGCCAATTTGAGCCCTAAATGTAAAGGTGGTGACCTTGCGGGCCCAGGAGGTGGCTGGGTGGGGGGCTGGAGCCTCTGTCTCTCTGCTTTATGTCATGATATGATGAGTTGTCACAACAGCTTGCGGGGCGCTAATGAGCTGTAGTGAGGCCAGGGCAGGGATGGGAGGCCAGGAGGAGAGGAGAGAGATGTAGGGATGACAGTGCCGTGATGGATTGGGGTCCTCTCAGGCCTCCAAATTCCAAAGCAAGCAGAAAAAGCTGTCAGAGCGCCCTGAGCCTCTCCCAGAGCGTGCAAGTGGCCCACGTCCAAGGCACATGGAGTGACACCACTCAGAAAACACACACTCACACACAACAGCAACTCTGGGGCGCTGGGGATAGTGTCAGAGAAGAGTAATTTGTGTGCGTGTGGAAGTACGTGCGCACTATTTGATTTGAGCAAAACGAGAAGTACAAACTGTGCTGCCACCAGTCTAATGAATCATCTTGTACCACTCAATGTCGTCCTGTTGAAATCTGTTTACGCACACGATTGTAGTTTTCCTTTGGGAGGGATAGAGTGCCCCCTCCAGGCTAAAGATCTTCATCTCCTAGCAAACCCCATATCATACCAACCAATGTTCACACACACACACACACACACACACACACACACACACACACCTCAGATTCAAGCAGACAATCTAAAGGAATACTTACAGATTAACGGCAATGAAATATGAAATGTTCTGACAAATTAAAGGTTTATCAGAGCCACGATCCTCCAGCATACCATGCTGATTAAAAAAACCCAGCTACAATTCAGAAATAATATTTCTTGGTTAATCATTGGAGAAAAAAAAACTCTCCACAATATTAAGAACCTGGGAATTGTAAGGGGGAGCAAAAGGATTTAAAAAGCAGATATGGAGGTGTTGATCAGTTTTCTCTTGCAGAGAAGATGCGTCTCTGAGGGCAAGGGGCTCCCGAGACCACAGTATATTTAAAAGTTAATCTATTCACTTTGCTGCAGTGACATGCCGACTGCTTGATCAGAGCGTTGAACAAAAATATTATGTGGGCCAGAGCCTTTGCTCCCCTTCCTCCTGCTCTCTTCACTAGCACTCAAGTCGTTCGTCACCATTTATTTTTGCTTCCCATCTTTGATAGTCGGCACATCAAATAGAATCGCAGAAAGGACATGTTCTGATATGTCACAGATAAATAAAACTGCGCACAAATAGCTTAAATATGAAGTGGTATTTGGTAGAACTGTTGTATTCTGTGAAGACAAATCGCCTCTTAGACACACGTGTGTTAAAGCTTTTTTCCTTTCAATGTAAACAGCCTCTTGAGCTCTCATACCTGAGTTAAAGGAGCTTCTCTAAGAGGTGATATTGTATCACAGTGTTAAGAGCCAGACTGAATTCTGCCTTTTGAAATGCAATCAGCCCCTCAGAATTTCTGTTGAAAGCCAGGCAATTAAGAATTTGAATTGGATGGCAACATTAACAAAGGAATATGTTAATCTGTGAGGTTATTGAAATCTTATTTTACATTTCATGGTTTAGACATGAACTTGATCAAATACTGTTTTGTCAAGTAAATAATATTCCTCTCGAGAGAATGGTGTTTCTGAAAATGTACTTTTAATTAATCTAGATACACTGTTTATAATATTTATTATCTAGGCCTCAATTTAAGTATAAGAGTATTAAAAAAACAAATATTTTTAAAGTGTGTCACAATTACAAAGGTCTGTGGGGCATCAATCTAGTAGATTCCATTGTTTGAGCAATTAGCGTGCATATATAATGTGATAGGCATGCGTGTACATGAACAAACACAAAACACCACACACACACACACACACACACACACAAACAAAAGTTTTCAATGGGGCAGACTATTTTGAACACTTAAAAATCCATGATGACCATGACTCTCTGCACCCAACTAGCACACCCTTTCCTTTCCCAAATACTACCAACCTGCACCACCACAGCAACAACAACAACAACAACAACAACAACAACCTGTCAGAATAATGCTAATGCTAAAAAAGAAAAAAGCAGAGACAGTGAAGAAGCAGGGGAGCAGTGCTGCGTTACTCACCCAGCTGCTCAGATTGAGGTGCCAGCAGCCCACCTGCTGGAGGAGAGAGAGCCCGGGGCCCAGGACTCCTGCCTTGGCTCCCGTCTCCTCCGGCCCGGCTGAAGCTCCATCCCGCGGGTACATGACCCCCTCGGTTCCACCCCCGCCCCCGTCTCCTCCTCCTCCTCCTCCTTCCACCTGGCCCCCCCAGATCCTCCTTTCCTCTCTACGCCGGGGAGAAGCCCTCTTGCGTCTCTTGGCCGCTTCTCTCCTCCACTTCTCCTGCTTCTTTGTCTGTTTCTGCCTTGGCTCCTTCCTCCACTGTGTGCGAGTGTGTTGCTGGGCATGTGTGGTGTGTGTGTGCACGTGTGTTTACCGCCCCCCCTCTCTTTGCACTTGGTGCCACGGCCGGCTGACCATTGTTCCCCAAGGTTTTGACATTAGAGTGTGTGTATCTCTTGAGTCGTCTGGAGCAGGCTCAGGGACTGAGGCCTAGTTTCCCCACGCACGCTCACACACAGTCGCCACAAACCTCCCCACCCACCCACGTCCACCCTTAAAAAAATCCCCCAAAAACCCTCACTCTAACCAGAGAAGCCCTTGCTCTTAGCGGCCAGCAGTCTCCTCTTCTTTCTCAGTGAAAGTTTTGATGCCGGTGACAAGAAGTACAAGAAGTGGGAGCCAGACAGAGAGAAGGAAAAATTACTGTGAGCAGCTTTTCAGCACTGCAGCAGTCTTCCCACAAGCAATGATACTCACAAACACACACACACAAAAAATCAGTTATTACCCAAATCCCTGCTGTACGTTGGGTCTGTGTATGCGTTTCTTAGAGTATGTGTGTGTATGTGTGTGGGCTCTGCTGTGCCTCCAGGATGCCCAGAGACGAACTGGCAGCTTGAAAAGCTTTGGCTATAAGGTAAAGCGAGCAAGGCGAGAGATGGAGACAAAGAGGAGAGAGCAGGAGAGGGAGTGAGATAGAAGGGAAAAAAAGGAACAAGACACAACAACATCCACAAAGGGAGGGCAGGCTCAGCAAAGTGTGGCCAACAGTCACTTTATCTGTGTGATGCTGACAGTCCCCTCTTCATACCCACTTTCCGGGGGGGGGGGGAAACCGAGGAGAGGGAGAGAAAGTCTTCACTCTGACATGGACGTGGCACCTTTCGCAATCCTTTTTAGTTTTTTTTCCCCTCTCACCCTTTTTCTAAACAATACCTTAGAGTGGAGAACAATTCTTCCCTTAACTCCCCCCTCAACTCTGTCTCCATTCAAGGTTCATGTGAACAAGGCCTCAAGCCCCTCCTCACCGCCCTCTTCTCCCCATTCTTTTTTTTCTGCAACTATTTCACCTTTAAAATCCATTATTCTCCTTCTGAATACTAAAGTCAAATGATAAGCTTCACACGGTCAAGACTTTTTTCAACAAGTGCAAAGAAATTCAAGAGCTCTGTTGGCCATCAGTGCATACACAGACACAGTGCATTAAAGGGGAATCCCATCAAACATGACTTAATTTGTTATTTTAGAAAACTTAACATGTTCCTAAAATTTACCACCTTGTTTTTGTTTTGTTTTGTAAAAAAAAAAGAGAAAGAAAGAGAAAAGATTTGTTCCCACATTAATAATTTAATATTAGGGGTTTATTATCAAGATTCTTAATAAAAGGAACAGGAAAAAAATATATATTTTAAAGAATGTTTAACCACCTCAGATAAAGAATGTATCGATGAAAAGAATGATAAAAAATGATGGTGATAAAATGATCAAAATTGAAAATTCTGACAACAGAATAAACTGTCTCTAAATGTAAGGATCATTTTAATTTTTATATTCTATAATTAACTCGACTTGTCATCTTTTAATTACCTTTATAACCTCTAACAACCTGAGCCTGACTAATGACCATGACAAATTAAATATTTATAGAAAGAATCATTTCCATCTAAGCACGGTAACATTTAATATATTTTTAATATACCCTAATGAAGGTTATTGAAGAAGGAAATAATTAAGAAAAAAACTTAAGCAATGGAATTTAGACATGTTGGGGAAAAAATGAAACAAATATGTCTTCACAAGTGAAGTGAACAAAACAAAAAGATGAATGTTTCTACGCTGTATTAAGGCATTTTAAAAGTTGGCAACAGAAAACTTACAGAGACTTTTCTCTTAATACGCTGTTCCTTTTTTCCCCTTTTCTCCTGTACTCTTTCAGCCTCTCTGTCACTGTTAGGATCCTGCTCTTCCCCTGGCCTGCAGCAGGCAGTCCTGAGGCCCTTAAAGCCAAAACAAAGCCCCGGGAATGTCCTTTACACAGCTTGGACAATAGCGCGGGGGCTCCAGCTTGACAAGTAAAAGAGCCCCGACAAGGCGGTGGCTAATTGCCTGCCCTCCCTCCATTCAGCCGGCCTGCCACACTCCTGCCATCTCCTTTTGTCCCACGTGCACTTTCTTAAGTAAACTGCCAGTTCACCAGCAAGTGATGGACAGCTCCCAATCACCCAGCCACAATGGCATCAACGCTACAACACAAGAGAGCGGAGGGGGGAGAAAAAAAATACACTGTTCCACTCCACTGTCTGAGATGTTCGCACGAGACCCAAAAGTGTGCAATACAAGAAAAAAAGGAAGAACAAAAACTTTTAAAAACAGGCTAACGGAACGGCCTATGACCTTTGCCGAGTAATTGTTTTGGGTTTTTTTAGATAAATTTGAACAATGCAGAATAAAACAGTAAAGAGAACATACTACTAACAAACAAGTCTAACTTCAAAGTCCTGGTTCTCTACTTTCAGCATTAACTATAATAATTACGGTATAATTATGTCATTTGCAAAAATCCTATTTGATTAAAAATTACAGATACTTTAAGATTTTAGACATGAGCTATAAAAAATATTAACCCTGATTTATTAATGTTAACACAAGCACAGGGATAGCAGGTAAGACATACAATCAAAATTACTTAGATCTAAATGTTAATACAACATGTAATATTTTAAAATTGCTTAAATATAAATAATGGCATTTATTAATTCAATCTAACAGAATTGTATTTTACCATAGAATAAACAATAATCATATTTAGTTTGATGTCTTACAATAATACACCCCTGTCAGGCTGTCAAGACAAAGCAATCAAACACTGCCTTTCATTATCCAAATTGTCAATCTGTCACTTAGCAACATAAGTGTTATAAATTGCCAAACGGAGCCCAGAAAAATAACCATGAATAAATTCAATCAAAACATTATATTTAAAGCCAAACAAGCACCAGAAAATAAAGCACAGCAGTAATTAAAATATTGAAAAGTCTTACCATTTAAAAGAGCTGTATTTGGGATGCTGCTCGGTTCCTGGTTAAAACAAGCATGCTGGCACTCGTGGTAGTGCACAGACTCCAAGCAGACTCCCACCACCATGTCAGCCACTAATCCACTGGGGGGCAGCACCTCATCTACGGCAGCCCCTCGCTAACGCCCGATGGGTTAAGCCGATAAGAGAGCGGCCGGAGGACCGGGCGAGAGCCAGGGTATGCTGGAGCGACTTGGGACGGCAGCCCCTTAGGTCCCAGAGCGGAGAGGACCGCGAGCGGGTGGCCGGAGCGGGCTGTTCACCCTCAGCCCCCTCGTGCATTCAAACGCACGCTCGGGCTGCGCTGCTCCTCTCCGCGTCTGACCGGGACTCCCTTTTTTTTTTTTCCCCCCTCGCCCATCTTCATATCCCCCCCTAATAAGCTCTTTTGTGTCCATCTCTCTTTCTTTGATAAGTTGAAAGAACAACAAAAAGAGGCAGAGAAAGAGAGAGGCTTTCATTCAGCGGCTTGGCAGACATAAAGGTAGTGGAGTGCCGTCTATAGGAGTTGCCCTAACTTGGCTAAACTCAAGCAGCGGGGTGTCTCTCGTCATGTCATTAATCCCCCAAAACTAGCCACGCTCCATTCACCGCTAGTCACACTAAATTAAATGCAAAATCAAAAAACACAAACGCTGGCCAGAAAAAGTGTCAGAAAAAAAAAAAGGCTAGAGAAAGCGTTCTGCGATTCAGGGCAAAGGGTGTTGCGGTGTCGCAGCCACGTTGCCCCTCAGTCCTGCCCGTCGGTAGCCCCCAATTTTTGATGTAAGAAGCACCGGAAAAAAACAGCCACGCAAAAGGCAAAAAAAACAACAAAAAAAAAAACAAACATTTATCACCAAAAGAGCCATTGTGGTGCAGCTTTTGCACCTCCAACTCTCCTGCCTGAACTCTCTTAAGACAACTGACGGGGGAAAAGGAACCCCAACTCCAAAGTCCAACCTGCCAGACAACAAGCCAACAACAGCAGTTAAAAAAAATACCAAAAATACCAATAAATGGATACAAGCCCTGTATGGTTTTCGGGAGAGCTGGCAATAGAAAATTCAACCCGGCCAACTGGTGGCTTGAAGAGAGGAAGCCCACTCTTAAAGCCGTGATCCGACCATCCACTATACCACCGCTGTGAGCCTTTTAACCACAGTAGAAAAAAATGACTATTGATCTTCAAATAGCGATAATTGAAAAGATCAAAACGATTAAACAAAATAATCGTGAATGTGCTGACTTACCATGTTGTGCTCCTTTTTTGTTGTAGGTTTTTGTTTAAATAAAAAAAATATTTGCTCAAAGATGCAGCATTGGAGGTGTCAAATTTTTGTAGCCGTCTCTTGATCGTATTACTTCCACAGTCCTGGTTTCCAATGCGTCTGAACTTTTTCCCTTTCTCTTTTATTTTGTTTGTGGTACCTAGCCTTTTTTTCCCCTGCTTAAGACTTAAAAAGCCTTCAGCTCAGTAAAGCAGCACAAATTATCTTGCCACCTTGCTCAGCTCTGATGCTTTGGCCGCTAACTTTGGAAGGCCCTTTACTACTGCATCAAAATTAGCATTGTCAAAGCAGTTAATGAATATTAATATTGTATTTGTCATTGGAGCTGGCCCATTGCTGAACTCCAAGTCATCCATCAGGGACAAGATTAAGCACACAATTATTTCTGACTGACAGGGACCAAATCTGGAAGATTTTTTTTTTTCCTCCAACAATTTAAAGAAAAAGACACAGCATCATCTTAAGGTACCTCCCATGAGACGAGACAAGATTAATACACTTTTAATGAAGCAAGATTTCATGGTGCATGAACAGCAGGAACCTCAAGAAAAAAGGAGGGGAATATAGAAATATTTTGACTCATAATTTTAACAATTTTTTAAGGATTGAAATCATAAATTACAAATAATTTTGATGACGGCAGACAAAATTTTAATTGAAAGAACATTCTTTTTTTTTTCTTTTGATGAAATCCAATGGATTTATTCTCTTTGATTTGTTTTTTTACAAGAAGATCTGGATTTGCTTTTTCACCTTTGTTGGAAGATTTAGAGAAATAAAACTGTACATGAACTGCGAACAACGCTGGCGCTAAATTTAAAATAAAACATTAATTAAAACCCCGGACCTCCAGCACTCTCGGCAGAGCCCGGCGGAGCACCGACCGCTGAGGACCACACAGGCAGCCTCCATCAGCACCACCCGCTGCAGCGTTTCAGCTCCATCCAGGAGCTTTCTCCCTGCTCCGCCACCCGCTTCCCAAATAAACAGCTTCACACTAGGAACCGCGGCTCTGTCAAATACGCCTCTCTGCACAATTTTCCAAACCTTCATCAAATATGTCACAATGCACAACTTTCTATATATTTTTAATAATAATGACATTTCAATTATTCTGAGGAAAATGATTTTTGGAATGGTTTAGTAAATATAAATCCCTCTCATATCTGAAATATTTGAACCAAAAGCATTCCTACCTGTACCTGTCTTGAAAAATTAAGCAGATGACATGCCATCTTCTTCACTCCTCTGTACCCAAAGCATCATTGCACCATTGCATGACTTTAAAAATCAAACCCTTTTCTCTTCTCTCACATATTGTAAATTCTAAGCAACACAGAGTCAAGATTTGAACGCAACATCTACCCTTTTCCACAATTATCTGATTCGTTTTCTCCGTTCAATGATTTCGGTCAGAGGAACGGCCGAATCCTAAATCTTATCTGGGTCAAATTAAAACGTATTTTCTATTTGCGCCGTTCTGAATAAAACTATAAAATATAGGGAAAAGCATTGAGGGGGTCGCACAAAAAATGGCAGATGTGGGGCACTAATGCCAGCAGACCAGTGAATTGGTGTGAGTGTGGGGGTCAAGCTGCGGGCTCACCTTGGAGCGCCGGGCCCCTGCCGACCACCCTGCCGGCTCCTTAATACCATTAGCAACCCTTAGATGAACATACTAAATTGGCCTTTTGTTCTCCAGGTGCCGATCCAGCCACACCAACTCATTGATATCACGGAACCAAATACAGATGGCGCTGCCTTTTTCTAAAAAGAATAGCGCACATAAGAAAGCGCTCCGTTTTCTCCAAAAGCCGTCGGCATTGCCGAAATTTTTTGTCAGCGTTACGTTCACATTTACAACTTTAGATAAGACTGTTGTATTCTTCATTAATTTAAACATGTTTACATATGTATTATTATACACATAATTTGCTATTAACATTTAGAACTTTTATATTTACAAGATCTCACAATGAGACGTCTAATAAATTAGACTTGATCCAATTCAGCAGTAAAGAATTATAAATGTAATAAAATTAAGGGGCCAAACCTTTTTCAAAAATGTATTAAAAATGTTATTACATTAATTTGAGTCTTTTAAAATGTATTTTGAGCCAGAAAAAATAAATAATTTGTTGCTAAAAATATCAGAGAAATAAAATATTGGTATTGCAGCATAGATGGTATTAATTCACATTAATAAGTAATGCCTTTTTAATACAAACATAAAAAATATGGTTGTAGAATATAGATCTTAAAATTCAAATGGCTGCCAAGGAATGTGGTAAATTAAATTCTAATTAAACAAATGATCTTTTAATTGTTGTGACACAAGCACAGACACTGATTAAGTGTTCACACGCGGCTGTCTATGAAAACAGGCACCGAACACAGAATCCCACCGCGGCTTAATTCAAGCTGAGAGCCTAAAACAGGTCCAATCTAGGTGAGGAGGAGAGAAGGGAAGAGAGAGACGAGAGGGAGCAGAGCAGGCAGCTCTGTGGCCCAGCGTGATCACATCAGCGCTAGTATCAAATTAACTCTCTGACTTTGAAACTTATTGATCTGCTATTAAGACACTAGTGAACTTGATGAAGTGAGTGCTGTAGGTGACTCTAGGACTTCAAAGTCTCGCACCAGCCACATAAAACAAGCCACTTTGATCCCCGCTCTGCTCCTCGGATCTGGAGAGGGGGCTTCAGAGGAACCCCCAATTCTACTCTCCTCTCTTCTCCCACTCACCCCGGGCCCGGGCTCCAGCTCTCTCCCTTTCCCTTTCCATGTCTGCTGATGCCCCAAGAACCGGCAGAGCACCGGTGCCACACAATGTTCAATCGCGCCACATTTTACCCAACAGTCAGCAAGTTGAGAGCACAGTAGTGTACTACGGTGCAGACAGATCTCCTTTCTGATTTTCCAACAAATAATAAACCAACACACACAGAAAAAGCAATATGATGTCAAAACAACTACTAGAATAAGACAGCCATCTAAGCGTATTGGCATTACAAATTCAGTGTCGATAAGAAGGGGATTCTTCATGCCAAATACAGCATGTAATAAGGTCGGCGATGAGAGAGACAATGCAGAGTGGGAGATAGCAGTACTATTGTGTGGTGAATACATCCCCCTCTTCGCTTAAGGCAAGTCTTCCCACTACATTAAATACTGTGTGCTGCCAATCACACCTGCCTTTTTTTCATTTTGTGCCACTGGGTGGAGGTAGTAGTTAATGTTTTCAACATGCACCGTATCACTATAATATACTGAAGCAGACACAAATCACAACCGGCCCACAGAATCCTTCTCCTCTCTACCAGCTAAAACCATTATGAGACAAATGTAAAAAAAAAAAAAAAAAAAAAAAAAAACAGGGATACAAAAAAAACAAACAAAAAATCTATTTTGCAACAAGACAGCCTGCAGGACTAAGAAACAAAATCTCAGGTTCGCCCTCCACTGAGCCGGTAACTTAGCAGGACTGAGTAAAATAAATATTAACGGCTAAATTAATCATCGGCAGGACAGTGTTTGCGCTCAGGCTCCAGTGCTCACAGGCGGGGTGTGTGTGTGTGTGTGTGTGTTTGTGCGCGAGTGTGTCTGCACTTGGAGTGCCGGGGCTAAGCTGCGTCTGTTTAATTAAGAGGGGTAAAACAGATGACAAATGCGAGACAGTTAAACATTTAATGTGTGCTTATCTCCCCCCTCATTTATTTAGTTGGGAGAGATTCAGAGTGGGTGGCGTTTAAGAGTGATGCGCCGGCGAAACGCTGGTGGAATTAGAACGCAGCCCCGTGTGCCGTGACAAGTCAGCAAGCAACACACAGCCATTTCCTGACAATTGTTTTGACGTTTTGCAACTTAATTCTGTTTGATGAGAAAGAAAGGGATTACGTGATAAATCAAATAAACACAAATACGGATTCTGCAACACAGCTGTTTGTGAAAAGCAAAAAAAAAAAAAAAAAAAAACTAAATGAGTTTCAACGTAAATGACACAGTGTCACTTAATTATGGATATAGTATTTTTAGCAGCCTTGCCTAAATTGTCAAAATAAACCATGCAATTATAAATGCAATTGTATCAAAGGCATAGTTTCTCCTTCATTTCACCTGACAAAGGTTTAATTTTTTTTTTCTGGATGATCCCCATTGTGTATCTGGTGCTGATGCACATTGCCTAGAGTCAATGTCAAATCCCAGCTCCAATAGTCCCGCAAAAAATACAGAACGAACAGTGCCCGCGGCACACACATCCCTTTACTCAACCCACTTGCAATATCTCACCCAAAGTTATCCCTTCCAATGTGACAATGTTAAAATGAAAAACAAAAAAAATAAAAATGTATATATATATATGGAGAGATAGAGAGAGAGAAAGAAAGAGAGATAAAATGGGTGGCAGGGGTGGGGGGAGGGGGGGGGGTGGATGGGGAAAAGAGAAGCTGAAGCTAAAAAAGCAAAAGGAGGGAGAGGTAGAAAAAGAAGAAAAGGAGGAGGAGGAGGTGGAGGAGAAAAAAAAAGCCCTGTGCCACGAGCATATATAAGAGAAACCTTCACCAATTAGTGGGGAGAAACGGGAGAGGGAGCTGCCGTGGCGTCGGCACTCAAAGAGCCAGGCCTCGCGGCGAAGCTGTCATGTCGGCAGGATTGATCAACAGGCCTGCTATTTCTAATGGCATGTTGTCATGAAGCTGCAGCCATGGGGAGCCACCTGCCTCAGTCCTCGCACAGCACTCTGTGTGTGTGTATGTGTGCATGAAAGATGGGGTTGGGGGTACTGCAGCAGCCATACCTATTCTGTGCCCATATATCTTTTACTAACAATTTAAAAACAGCCTGGAATCCTCCTCCCACTCTCTGGCAGTCTACCTTGCCTATCCCTGAAGGTGGAAGAAATGTGCCATCCTGGATTGTTCTTTATTCTCGCACAGCAGAGCCAAGCTATTGTAACATCCAACACAATGGATACAAAATGTATACTGTGTTGAGGGAAAATGTAAATGAAAGCAAAAGGTTTTGGTATTTCATAATAATAATAATTCGGTGCAAATATAAATCCTGGTATTATTTATTCTTTTTAATCAATTTCACTTTCTTCATGGGGAATATTTTCACCGTTAAACAAATTAATTCCTCAATCGTACTGTATGAAACAGTACATTACATGGATAAAACTAGCCTGAGTTATCATCTGAAAGGCATCGCATTTGATTACAGCCCATTTCCTTTTTATGAAAAAAGCTGTCAAATAATCAGCGGACAATGGGAACCCGTCTGCAAAATGTCATCGCAGGAAAAAGCACAATCAAAAACAAGTAAATTGCTTTATTAAAAAAACTGTCACGTTATCCTCATTTTTCAGTAATTCGGCAAAGAAAAAAAATTGCTTCATTTTTGGCCTCCGCGGCCAAACAAACCCGGCCTCGCTAACAATAAAAAGTCAAATAAAAGTTACAGAACTTGAGAGTTCAAGGTACCGCGGGCTACTTGGAGTGCGTGTCACGTACAGTTAACCTTTTTATCGGGCATGCCTGTGGTCTCATCAGTCGATGAAATTCTTTGCCCGCGGCGGTGGCTTAGCCGAGGGACACGGACCAATAGAAAAATATTTCATTGTGTTAGCATTTCAAATGGCGAGTGGAGGGTGAAGAGGAGGGCATTTGGAGGGGCGGTGGGGGAAGAAGCTCTAACCGATCGTTGCCAGCGGAATTAATTGCCTATTCTGAGAATAATGTCCCTTATCCACGATCCTCGGAGGGCCGAACGCTAGCAGAGGCCACTTTTTTTTTTTTTTGTTTGGTGTCTTCAAAAAGAAGAGCGCTTAGGGGTACTGGCCGTATTAGGGGTTTAGCTCAGTCCCCTTTAGGCCGGGAAAAATAATCAGAAGCACTGAACCAAACTAATCCGTACCCCAATTAAAAACGCAAAACCCATTATACCTAATGTTAATGTGAGTCGACAAATAAATACTTTTAGACTTATTATACATTTATTAACAATTGGCAATTTCTGACTAATAATTTGATTATTCGATTAAATTCACTTTAAGAGAAAGAACATGAGAAGTAAAGCGGCTACGTTTGGCTTTCAGCCAGCGCTCGATAAATGGCTCAAGATGGAGCGACCCCGGTGGTGCGTCTATCCTTTTATTTAAGGGGATTTAAGTTCAGGCTCTGTTACACATTGGCCAAGCATATGCAATGACCCTAACTGATATTGGTGCATCTTTTAGCCACATCTTAATCTAACCTTTATAAAGCTCTGTGGCCTTTCAGACTCAAAACAGCATTAAGAACGCGTATTGTTCGGAAGGAGGCAGCCCTGGGAGACGACTCCATGGAAAAGCTGGGCCCAGGCTGGGGCAGGAGCCCTCTGGAAAAACAGCTGCTTATGCACTCCAATCAGTGGGAAACAAAACCGAAACCCAACTGCTAAGAAGGGAGGGGAAAAAAAAACATTTTGAGGTGGAGGGGGCATCCCAAATGCTCCATCCCTCCATATCGACCTCTACGGGCCCATTCGTGCTAGGTGTCGATTTCATCCCTCGGCAGATGGACGGGCGAATTCGCAGCAGTCCCCATTACACGCCACTCCTTCGCTCATTGTGAATTCAGTCAACGAAGTCAATCTTATTAACTTCCGCGCCGGTTCACACATGACATTTTCTTCAATTTTCTCGCCGACATCAAAAACATCAATTAGCAGCTCGAAAATGGGAAGGAGCGAATGACAGAGTCCGATAACGCAGACTTATTTGAAGCCGAGGGTAAATCTATTCTCCAGTTTTGAATGTGTTCATTACAATTGCATTTTCAAAGAAGACCTCCAAATAGCAAAGAAATTAAATTTATCTCCTAGAAATGTCCAGAAATTGTTTTTTCCCCCCTCTTTCTTTTTTTTTTTTAATCCTATGTCTATCTCTCAGCCTCAGTGGGTGACACAAAGCATTGTGGTGCTGCATTTTCTTTTTCTCATTAGAACAGATCACAACTCCCACAGAAGTTGAAACCCTATACTGTAACTTGCGTAACCCGTAAAAATCATTTTAAAAGGAGTCCAACATTTCTTTAGGGAAAAAAAGCAGGTGATAAAGTAGCCTGCTAGTGACCTACAGTTTTAACAAAAATACTAGATGATGATAAATGTAGTATCTATTTTTATCCAACAAGGGGAGCTATTATCAGATTAAAGAAATATAACGCTTTAAAGGATTTTTTTTTTGTCTTTTTTTGGTTTTTATCGGTCTTCAAAATCAATCTTCACATAGGCATTTATCATTTAATTCAGACGCATTGAATTGTTTAATATCTATTATGAAATTTTGTTTTTCTTGCAACAATATTGTCAGAAGATCCTTGTGCTAATTTAATAACATTTACCTAAAAAAGAATATATATGTATATTTTACATATATATATTCAGAACATTAAACAATTTAAAGACAAATGTGAAAAAGGGTTTTTCTATTTATTCTGGTTATTGCTAAAAAAAAATCCTGCATTCTTTTAATATCAATACATTTGAGACCGCATACTCTGAAGAACTGAATATGTTAAAATAAATGCAAAAACATAAACATTTTACAATCCTGTAATCCTTGAGATTTTTTTCCAACCTATTTTAAAATAGTTTAATATGTATTTTGCTGCTTAGATTAGATAAAAAAAAAAAAAAATCTGTCTTAAATTCAAACTTCCATATAAACTACCATTTTATCCACAGCCTCATTGATCAATTCCTGCTACTCCACTTCACGGTTACATCAAAATGTGAAATACAAACCTACACATTAATGAAGCTCTCTCATGGCTCAACTCTTCTGCCTCCCGTCACTGATGAACATGTAACTCAATAAACCTTGGCCAGTAACCTTTAAGTAAAAGGCTATTTTTTGCCGATATCCAAACACTGTCAGACGGCTTCCTCATGCTTGAGTTACATCTCCGAGGGGGTGCACAAAAGCAACTTTAGTGGCTGTGGAAAGACACTCGTAATGCGAGGGGGGGGGGGAGAGAGAGGGTCGGTCGCATACGGAGCCGTGAGGATCACGTTCCTCCGGCCCATTGATTTCTGATCTTTTGACATTATTTAGTTGCTTTTTATTTTCTTGCCCGTCTTTTATTCCATGTCACAAAAGACAGAAATGTCCAAACAAGTGATGCTGGGAATATCTACTATCTGTCAAAAGAGCAGACTTTTCCCGGCATTAAAGCGACCAAATGCTCTGACGCAGTGCCGAGAACTGGCGGGATGAAAATATCACTCTTTATAATGGAGGCTAATCAGATTTCGGATGCCGTTTGCCTTCAAGCTAAAGGGAGATGGAAACGCGTGGAGCAATAACGCTGTAACCAATACACTCCTAGTTCATTGGCATCCTGATCTCAAGACAAAAGGCCTTCACTCTTTTCTCACATCTGATCTACATGGAATATACAGCCAAGAAAAATGGGTCACACAGTCAAAATCTAAATTAATACTATAATGTAATTTCTACCCTAATTTCTGTTGTAAATGGACATGGCTGAAAAGACAAGGTTGGCAGGCTAAATGCAGAGAAATACGAGGAGATGCATCTGTAATACGGCTGTCGGCTGAATGTTGAACACATAGTAGTGATCAGTTCCATTAAGCAGGGATTTGATCATCTCCCCCATGCGCTTTCACAGCCCGGCTTCAGATTAGATCACTGTGAAAATGGTCAAATGGTGTATTTATCTCTCTGTAATTATTTTGATGCAGATGACAGAGATTGGTTGTTTGCATGTGGCTTGATGAGTGTGCACAGTGTGAGCCAAGACATGCACACACATGCATGCACTAGCGAATGCACACGCAGACACGTGAAAAGAGCTGAATGGTTCCTCTCAATGCCATTAACCCATTAGATTGTTCAACATAGGCCTGAAAATAATGTTTTATGTGCAGAAAAATAGTCAGAGCACAGTGCACATGCAATTACTGCGCCGTAATCATAAGTTATGACTAATATTAATGTTCTTGTTGGGTGACACAAATGGACTTTCAATGAGACTGAAAGAGAAAACCCCAAGCAACAATGGAACGTGTTGAGCTAAGCTTACAAACGAAACCCCAGCAGGAAAACACCATTTCACACGTCTTATTAGTCTAGTCTAGTACTTCGGTGGTAAAAATAAAAATATTTTTCTCTCCCTCTATTGATAAAAATCTCGTTTGTCGTTTGTTTTAAATTTTACGGCAGGCTATGTGCTACGAAAGAAATGTGTCTTGCAGAAAAACACCACTATCACTGTAGCAAGTATTTACATGCTTAAAAGGTATATATGTAGCCATTTGAGAAGAAAACCATTTGATTAAACGCCAACAAAATTTGAAATGTTGGAATCAGTAATTATGTCAAGTATAATGTAGTTGCTGTTACCTGAAATAATTTGCAGAACAAGTCTCTGGGCCTTCATTCAGGCACTAAGTGAACTGACCTTTATTGTGTGAAGGAGAGGTTTCTGTATTTCCAGCTGCTGTTGCGCTCAGGATGCCCCTGAACCATGTGGTGACCTTGAGTGAAATTGTCTAAATCCTGAGGGCTGACTTTAAGAACTACTGCATATTGTTGCCCTTCCAGAGCTGATAGTATATATTCAGTCTTATATGAGATTGTCTGTGCGATGGATCCCTTCTCTCTGCTCGTCCCCCTGTTCTCAATAATCACCTCTATTTTCACTTCACTCGAGTTAGGCTGTGTCACTAGATTACTGCCCCTTCGTATCTACCTTTCCAATTACTTTTAAGAGTTTTGGATGGACAAATTTGTGCTTTCATGTCCCGTGTTAGCGGATGAGTCGCTGCTTCTGGCCATGAAAGGAGAGTTTTTAATGAGCTGAGGTGAGGTTAATTGGTTCGCTAAGATCCTCTGAGTCATGTGCCTCTATATGAAATTAAGTCCATTTCCTGGAGTTTCCCTGGACGTATTTAATAACAAACACTTCAGCCCAATTTTCATTTCCCGCAGAGAGGGGGAGACACAGGGAGCGGGTGGTGGAGGGGGGAGAGTTTGGTTGTTTGTGCTTGTTTTACTTGCCTTCGCCACCCCAAACTGTAAACGCTATCTGTGTTTGTTTTTCTTCTAAGACCAATGGTGTAATGTCAGCTCCCATTCAAAATTCTCATGAATGTCCTGTTGCTCATAACTACAAATACTGCAGTGTTTTCCACAGATACCTGAAAGCTAATTACCAGCCAAATGTGTATTTGCTCATAATGGCACAATAAAACGGCATGAACCTTTTTCCAATTTTTCGAACAATAACGGTAAATTTGCAGTCCGTCAGGTCGATCAATGCTGTTGAACCACTACAAGTGAACCGCTGCATACACACCACGATACCCTAATCCTCCGCAAATGACTGGGCCTTTCACTTGCTATTAGGAACTACATGATGTGAATCTGCCCAGACTAAAAGACCTTGTAATCAACACTGGTGCAAATGTGTTAAGTTCAACGTCTCGCTGAGGGGGGTTCAATGGTCCTGACAGTGTAATTACGGGTTGCCACCGCAATGCAGCGGCCAGAGCACTCAACACTAATTCAATCCATCTTCATTTCCAAGAGCAACGCCCCTACCATTGATGGATAGTTATCATTAGAGAGTGACAAAGCACTGAAACAACTGAGGCGTGAGCAGCAAAGTGTGTATGTGTGTGAACACCGGGCATAAAGTCAAGGAGCAGGAGGATGTGTCCTCTCAGATACACACTATTGCCCGAGACAGCAGGATTATATATTACTGCAGGGATGAATACGGAGAGACGGAATGGGGAGGGAACTTTGGGTCAGTGAGCGGGGCTGCATCCTTCACGTACACACAAACTGAGAGACAAATAAATACATAGAATACCCACATAGAGTACGTGTACGTGTTTCACACACACACACACACACACACAGACACACACACACACACACAAACAGTTTGGCTCACAGTGACCCTGACACACAGAGAGGCTACGGCTCGACTCACCAGCCTTTTATAGCATGCTGCTCAGACTGCTGACAGACACACACACACACACACACACACACACACACACAGACACACACACACACACACACACACAGAAACACACACTCATACAGGTCTCGGCACCGTCTGCAGCCAAACACTAAACCACAGGCTGTGATTGAGGCCGACTGGTCTGCTCCTCTATATTTTCAGTCTATATATTCAGTCCACCCTGGGCTGTATATCTTAATTATGTGCTCTGCCTCTTTTCCTAAAAGAAGGGGTGACAGAGTCTGCTCGTCAGGCACTGGAGCAGCAGCAGGCCACTGAAATGAGGCCCTTCCAGTCTTTATGGGGCCTCCAGCTCAGCCACCGCATCATTACATGACTTTTAAGCTCTGAACAAAAACACTGTGGATGCCTCGCTCCCCGTGTCTTTCCTGGCATAACGTTCTCACACGCTGCATGCAATCGAAATCATCCTGTTTGTGGCATTTTCCGTATCAAGCTGTACGCCTTCAAAACAAACTGGAACTCCAAAACTTTTCGGGAAGACTAACAGGCTGTGAAAGGCTGTAATCAGTAAATAGCTGAAAGGGTAGAAAGGGGAACAAATGGCCAAAAGAATTTAAGCACAGTGCTGTGCTCAATGTGATTATCTCTCCTTTTTCCTTGCGGGTCGCAGCTTTAGGGGTCAACACCGTCTCATACTCTCCGTCTCACACACACACAACACACACAGGTTAGGCTTTGCCATTTCAATGACTCAATCGCATCTGGAGCTCTCCATCGATTGTGCTCAGTGACCCAGCAAAGGCCCATGTGGCGAGTGCCCGCCCCACATCTCTGAATTAGACCACGTTCGAACGGGAGCCGGCATCATGGTCGCTCCTGTCCGTTAACCAGGAGGTGGTGCTACTGGGATGTAGAGCACTACTTCATCTTTTTGCTTATACCGCTGAAAAGCAGGCGGGGATTTGTTTGGTAGGGGTTTTTCATAATAGTGGGGATTTAAAAGGCTTTTCTGACACCTGGAGTTGTAGACACTTCCTCAAAGACACAGACGTACTCTGTTTTACTGTCGGTGTCGATTTAGCGGCAGAGAGCGCTGAGAGATTCACAGTCAGGTGATGGTGTCTGCTTGAATGCATAAGATTCTCAGACTTGTGAGCTCTTGTTCAGTTGGCTCACTGAGAGGAATGAATGGTTTGCTACATCCCTGCAACCTCAGTACACATTCACCCACGCAATTAAATATGCTGCTTACTTGTGCACATTCCTAATGTGCTATTATACACTCACATATACTGTGCATTTATACAACAGCTTTGGCGATTTGTACACATACATGCAGGCATGAGCTCAGCGGCCAATGCGCTGCCGTAGACTGGCTGGCCTGCTTGCAGACCCTGCAGTTTGTTTAGCAACACTCCTTTTGACGACGCCCGAAGGGTGCAATTAAGCCCAATTAGAGCCTGTCAGTTTTATTAAGAGGCACAGACTGGCCAGGCTCGGGGGCAGTGAGGGGTAGAGGAGGGAGGGGGAAGAGGAGAGGGAGGAGGAGAGTCTGCCGCACCAAGCTACTGTTATTCTTGAGCAACTAGGCAAGCACCACTGAGAGGAAACTGGTGTAAATATACTGTATGCCAACTAAACAGGAAATGACAGCTGTGACAGACCAAATGATGGTGTAACCAGTGTTGGACTTGGAAACAAAGAATTGCCAAGGGCCTGATCAAGTCTTCATAACCAGGTCAGGTTCTGCAGATAACCCCAGGTGCTCTCAGTTCAAATACATAGAGATTACCTTTATGATGCCACATAAAAGCTACTTAAAAGTACCGTTTTGTGATCACAGAACCTGAAGGGATCAATGGATGACAAAACCAACTCGTCTATAAATACTCACTGGCTACAGTGAATGCAGACATGTGTGGATGCAGATGTCACAAAGCATTTTCGGAAGGGGGATAGGGGGTGGTGGCTGTGTAGTTATGTGAGCTTGCCCTGATATATTAGTGTGGTTGTGAATAGAGCAATACAGCTGGCTTGGAACAAAAACTGCAGCATCTCTTTCATCAGCAAATCAAAAAAAAAAAAAAAAAAAAAAAAAAACGCAAATGAATGTATCATTCCCTCACAATTCCTTTTCCGTCGACCCCTCAACAGAGATGTTTACAGATAGCTATCATTCCCCCTCTTTTTCACATTTGCGCTTGGACATGTTTCAAAAGACGGGGTCTTTTCATCTCCCCTCTCGCTGTGAGGAAATTTGCTCCTTAATGGCTTTCAAAACAGGAAGCACAGACAATACAAAAAGGAGAAGTGAGAAAAACGCTTCGCTCCCCAGTCCCCCTTCAGTCGACGCATCCTTTGCGGAGCTGAGTGCTGCAGCACACTGCTGCTGTGCCAAGGTGCCAACTGTGCCAGTCACACTGACCTCCATCTGCAGGCAACTTGATACCATCTCTCCAACCGCCGCGTACTCCCACTGAATGGGTTCGCTCAGTCACAGTGAAGTCTGAATGCCATTCAAGGCTCAGGCTTGGAATTGTGTTTCGAGTTTGTGTGCTATTGTATTCTTTGTTCACAGCTGCTGTGTAAAAAAATCCTTTATCACTAAACTGAATACTAAAAGGGTTGTATTGGAGGAATGCACACAGGAATACATTACTGCCAATGTGCAAATCATTCCACTATCAGGCAAATTAGAGCTGATTTTTCACAAGTCTTTATCAATGACCCTCAGAAGAGTAAGGTTGAACTGCTACGGACCAGCTCGAATTACTACTTAGGATGGTCTCTTGCAAGTACTAGGCTTACTATTTTAATAGTATATGTAGGTGTCTGTTTACTCATGTTGTATTCATAATTCCGCCTCCTGCAGGGCATCCGTGTCCACTGAGTGCCCTTGAACATGCCATGAGTAGTCTTTCTGCGCCTCAACTAAAAAGAGACCTGAAAGACAGCTACACACGCTTCCGCACAGTTGGATAAAACAAACCTTAACCACACAACTCAACCTCACCAAAGAACTTGCTTTTTTTCAAAAGATGTTCAGAAGAGTGTTTTTTTTTTTCTCTCTCCGCGTCTTTGCTTTTTCTCTCCCTGGGTAAAACAAATGCATCATTTTTCAGTAAAAAAAAAATATATATCTTTAGTCCCTCCTCTCCCTCCCACTGTGCCATTTCCGTGTATGGAAGTGTTCCCTCCCATTGATTTTCTCCCAGCCAGGGCCCTACCCAACATGAGCAGCTTCCTCACTGGTGTCATCTCCTTGTGCCTTTCTCCTTTTAACTGTGTTTTACTCTTGTGGCATAATGTACAACTGCCAAACTGGCGGTGGGGAGGGGGGTGCAATGGGAGGAAAAACTGATACTGTACATGCACTCAAAAGTTTCAGCTATTGATTTCTTTTTGATGCAGATGGGGAAAAAAAGAGAACTGTTCAAAGCTGCAGAAAGCCTTTTTGATCACCACTGCAGTCGAGCCAGTTGGTAATGTTGTTGGTTGTAAGGCACAGGCATTGTGCATGTTTGTCCGTGCATTTCTTTGCTTTGTTATGCATTGTGTGACCGTTCAGCCTCTGATTCTGCGCAGTCAGGAGGCTTATTTAACATAGTGACCAACATGCACTCTCCTCAAGTCTTGCCGACGGGCTTGTATCATTAATGTGTGCAATCACCTGGTGAAAGTGTCAATTCTGATGGAGAAGTGTGCAGATTAGGCCTGCAGCTCCATCTGAGAAAAACACAAAATAACTGCAGGCTTGTGAAAAAACAAAGATGGGCGGGACCACTCAGGGGGAGTTACCTGGTTTACAGAGCCAAGGAAAAGCAACTGAAATATGCAGCACAATTAATGAGGGAACAGTTGAGAAAAAGAGTGATTTATGTCAGGAATATATTTGACATCCCTATACTCAAGACAGGAGACTGAAATCAAAGGCACCAGAGAGCCATGTACAGATATCCAGAGATGAAGAGGAAAGCTAGCAGGAGTATTTTCAAGCCACTGCAGCTCCTCATCCACAGCTTCTACTCCCCGCTCTGCCGGCCCTCTGTGATGAGCGCCTGTGTCCACTGGGGGCTACAATTAGCCCATCAAACTCATTCCAGCCGGGAATCCACACCGCCTCTCCAATCCCCTTCTCTGGCTCTCCGAAGCCTGGGCTCCTCCAAAGAGACAGGCAACTTGTAAGACTAGGGGAGGTATCCTTTGATGTGCCAGGTTCTGCCGAGGCCTCCCTTTTTGCTCATATCAAGGCTGAGGAGATATAACAATTAAAATGGCGGGAGAGTCAGGCTGACACTGCAGTATGCGCTCGTGCAGCTCGTGTGCCATGTGCTCGCCTGTGCACCTAGGACCTGGCCCTTAGAGGTAGGGGGTGCAACTCAGTATTAGATTAGCAGATATCAGTTCCCCAGTGACTGGTGAAACGATGTGAAGTCACATACCAGTTAAGAGATGTTCTTTATGCCAACGCTATAAATCTCTTTTTGTGGCTTCTCCTGGCTTCTGATTGGCTGGCCCTGTTTCCGTATGTCGGTAAGTTAAAAGCTTTCTTCCCTGTAGCAGTAATGCAGCATTTCGCAACATTTTCTGGCCTGTGGCCCTGTATTTAATTTAGTGTTGAATGATGATGATTCATCTATAAATCGGTCAATGTACAACTATTAACAACATTAATTGTTCGAGTAATTCATCAAGCAAAACTGCCAAACATATATGTAAGTGTGTACATGCATCTCCAATGTAAGAATTTACTGTTTTCTGTTTATGTTATTTCAAATTATGTACCTTTGAGTTTTGGGCTCTTGGCTGGACAAACAGGCTAATTTTCCTAATTTTCTGGCATGACTATAATTATTGGTTGTCAAGATTATTGGCATTATTACCAAAATCATCATGACCCCAGCAATTACAGTGCTGTTAAGCTCTTATGGGAATTTAAGTGTGGTATAGTTTTTTTTTGTTTTTTTTTCCCCCAAGATTAAGGTAGCTCAAAATGTGAGGATACAGGACACCTTGAACCTATTTCTTTTCCAAACAATACATCTAAATATATACATTTTGATTAATCAGTCTTTAGAAATCTCTCCTGACCTCACCTCCATCTCAAGAGATCTCATGTTGTGTCCAGATCCCAAGCTGAACAAACTCTGGGCCAGTGGTTCAGATGGGCTGCTGTGTTACGTTGTGTAAGACACAGCTCCACTTCTGTCTCCGTTCCAGTGGGGCTTGGTGGCAGACAGCCAGGTAATTACACAGCACTGACTACCAGCCCAGAGAGAAAGGCCCACTACCACACACACATATACAAAAACACTTATTTGCAAGCACAGAGTATACAGATCACACAACCCCACCTGCACACACGCAACATCTTTCTCCCACTCTTTCTCCTTCTCCACACACACACACACACACACACACACACACACACACACACACACACACACACACAGACACAGACACAGACACACAGGCCCAGCCAAACACAAGGACTACATTATGTCAAGGAGAATTACAATGACTCCAACCTGACCCGGCTCTGCAGCTGCTCTGCCTCTGGCGTGAGTGTGCCTGAATTTACTGTTTGAGCTAAAAGAGTGTCCACAGTTTAAACAGGTGTGTACTTATGCAGATGTGCAGCTCAAGCATGTGGTTTGCATTAGTTGCTGCAGTGGAGCCAAAGTGAGCTTTTGCTGGAGCCCGAAATGTCATTTTGGGTTGGTGATCTATTCACTTTCAATTCCCTGAATTCAGGAAGTGGATATTACCTTAAAATTCCACGTGGATGAATGACTTAACTTCTCAGTGGTACCGTATGCACATTTAATCTCAAACTATATTTGGAATTGTGAGTAAACTGCTTTAATCTCTGTAGATGACATCTGGCACAGAAATAATAGGTGTAGTTGTAAGGTCTCTTTATACATGATTGCATATTCAAGAGTATTGCTCATCAACTGAAGAACAAATTATTAAATTTACCGTGTTAAGTATTTACCCAGGTTTCTAACTCTGTCACATCACATTTAAACAAGTTTTAAGAGCTCTTTTTAATTAATTTGCTTTAGTCCTCATGTTTGAACTTGGTGGTGCACAAAGATCCTAGTATGGCATCACTATTTCTTAAAACCCTTGCAACAGCTTGAGACATCCAAACACAATGGTGCATAACAGAGTCATAATGACTAACTCTGGCACATAGTCTGAAGACTGAATGTCACTTCAAAAAGCAGATATTCTAAATTATCTTCAGGGCTGATTCCATCAGAATTTGTTATTCTTCACTAATCCCAACCGGCTTACCACTTGCTTTGAGTTAGTCGACTGTAAAATAAAAACATCAAGAGTGCAATGAAAATTCTGAAATGATTAATTCCATTATCATGAGCATATTAATATTTAAAAACCTTCATATTAAGTTGTAAACTGGACAAATCTATGGCTGGGTTACAGCAACAACACAGGTTAGTCATTTTATTCTGACGTTACAAAAGCACCAAAAAGTGAGTTGGCATAAAGGCAAGTACACTGACCCAACAAAATAAAAGGGAACGTTAAGCTTCAAGGAAGCCGACGGTATTTTCTCTCCCTTGTTGGTTATTCCAGACTTTTTCCAAAGAAAGAATCTTGTTTTAAAAAAAATGCCATGGATTCCAGTGAATGCCAGTGAGAATCAAGCGCGCTATTCATGCTGCCAGTTGATTTAGGCACGCCTCGCTACACACCAATCAGCCCGGCTCCGGCCTCGCCAGCCACTCACTTGTCTGCCATTCCAACACAAGATGGAGACAGTGCCAAAAGTTCCAATTAAAATATCCATTTGTGATGTCTGTGCAGAAAAAAAGAACAAAAAAAATAAATAAACAAGTACCAGGCTTTTTCGATAGCGTAGGAGAAAATACAACAAAAGCTGCCAAAATTCTGTGGACAAGCCACATACTTAAGAGTTTTCTGTCTACACAAACTAAATAAGTGTGAAGAGTGTGTATGTAGGCAGAATGTCTGTGCGCGAGAAATAGAGACAGACAGAGCGTGTGTGTGCATGGGAGTGGGAGCGTCTTGTTATGGAGGAACAGAGCATGTTGCAGATAAGAGGGCGACGCTGTTCAAAGAAAAAGGCAGGCCGGTAAAGTGCGCGCCGATTCGACATCATCGCCTTACTGTCCCTTAATGAGCCTGGAGAGGAAGTCTGGTGTCCATAGATTTCGCTCCTGTCTCGCTCCAATCACGCTGCTGGGCTTTTTATTCAAATCTCACACACAACTGTCACACAGCCAGTCTGGCCGCGCTGTTTATCTTACTCTAGGAGGATGTTAACAAGACAAATGAATGAATAAATACACAAATAATGCGTTTAGGTAATGTTAATAATGTATGAAATGGAAGCTGCTTTTTGACAGTAGCGCTGCACTAAGGATTCTTCCCAACTTTGGTGACAGGCTTGTTTATTCTTTTCCCAGCATGCAATTCTCTGCATCTTTCGCAGGCAATGTCTGGCCAATGCTGGGCGTCTATAGCACATCTCGCTGATGAGAAAAAGTGGTCTGACACATTAGTTTAGACTTCTCCCCCATAAAATACAGCCCATATCCCGTCTGGATTGAGCCATCTCTAGTCTGATCCTCCTTAATCTCATGGAATTCAGGTCTCCTTTTCACCCCATCACACTTCCCTGCTGTTATTACATGACTGATTTCAGTGACGTTTTAACAGCCCATTCAATTAGAGACATCTTTTGAAAGGCTGGATAAATAAATACGAAAGCATGTGCACACCTGCACAGGTATGCGAGAGCAGTCAAATTGCAGCATTACCTGCCTCAAAGAAGTGTCCCAAACAGGACTATTAGAAAAAACAAAAGAATAACAAAACAAAAAAAAAAAAGAAAAGCGGAGTGGGGAAAAATGCTCAAAGAAACTGACTGGGTAGGAAAGTAAGTCTCACATCAAATTCCTTCCCTGGGCCGAGACAAAAGCAGGGCCTGGCACTCAGGCACCGTCGACTACACAGACTTCGAAGACGGAGAAGAAAAAATAACAACACACACATCAAAACCGGAGCCAAACAAATCCAAGAAAAGTTCAGATAGGTCTTCAGTGGAACTGCCAAAAGGAACTAAATCAAATAAATTGGGGGGTTAGTCTCATTCAGGCTAGCCCGACAAACCTGAAAACACTGTTTAGAATATATGAGGAAGGTGACAGAGGACGATGCTAAATGACTCAGAAAGCAGATACCCAGTGTTTACCCTTGCAAACTCCAAAGAAAAGCCCCTCTCCTGTTATAACGCGGGTGGGAACAGAAAATTGAATTCAAGGCAGCTTAAGTGCTCTCTGGAATCACTCAGCATTCCACCGTCTTCAACACACACACATCTACAGAGTTAAAATTTGACTGTGACAGTGTATTCATCCATAACTGTAAATTGTTCTTTGGGGAATTTGGCGGGGCTTCATATATTCCCCCATCTTTCCCCACTCCAGTCCCCTTCTTCTCTCCCTTTGCACAAAGCTGTCTCCATCACTCTCAATCACAAGCTGCTTGTACATATGTATACAACAGACAGTCGCCATAGCAATTGTGGGATCGCTCAACGCCAAGTCATTACAAAACCAGTGAGATTCATGAGGCTGCATAGTGATCTGGAGCTTATAATTAAGGACCCACCAATGACTTGTTTGGTGCATTCTTGAAAAACCTTTTGTGGTTTGATTATTTATTGCTTTTCCTCGAATCTTTGCTTTACTATTGCCTTAATTTAGCTCAGCACAGCCCTGGTAAGCCCACAAGATATGGGTATAAGCACTGGTAAAATGTATAAATATTTAGAATCTAGAGCGTCAGTTCTTTCAAGGTGCGACTGAATTCAGTCCTGCTCGGTGATAATAGAAAAACTAGTAAGTGTTTGGACCATTTATGAAGATTGAGTGAAGCTTTCTACTTTGCATCAATCATTTGTAGTCTTAAACGCTTCATTATGACATGTCAGTGTACAAGAGTTCTCCTGGAGACCACAAAACTTTACTTTCACTTATAACTTTATTGGAAACTCAAATGCCAAAAGTCTAAGAAGCATCCTCACTACTCCTTTGTGAGGTGCATTAAGTACCTACTATATTGTGAACCCAGGTCACCAGTGTTCCTAAAGACTGGCTGCCATGAACATTAACACTGATATTGAACAGTGACATAAAAAAGACATCCAATGCACTGCTTACAGTGCTCTGTTGTGATTGGCCGGCTCAAATACATACACAAAAAAATAGCAGCTCCTCTAAAAACTGAAACTTTTCTCAACTTCATAAAGGCTGTCATTTTGAATAAAGAACAGTATTACAAACAAACTCTCACTAGTTATATATTTTCAACCCCCATTTTTGACTAAACAAAGGACAACGATTTCATGGTACTCATGTACCTACAGTACATGCATGTTACTCTGCCTGTGCATGTGCGTGTGTCAGTGTCATAACACGACTCTAAATTCTGCAGGCCACCCCTGGGATATTCACTTAATCACTTTAACCCGTTCTCAAAAGTTCACATCCAAACTTCCTGGAAAAAGGAGCAGACATTTCTCAGGAATAACAAAGAGGGTTAGTGAGAGTAATAACATTGTGTTTAATCCCACACAATTCTGCCTCGTACCGGAGTGAGAACAGCAAGCCAACTGGGACTTGCAGCAAAAACAAATCAACGCTCCTGCAGACGGATGTGTGTTAGCAACACATGACAACAAAATCAAGTGTCAGGAGTTTATCTATAACAAAAATACCACACATGACCTGAGTTTGCTTCATTCAGTGGATACCTATATTGAAAGAATAGCACAAAAAATTGGCTGAGGTAAGGTGTACGTTGAGTAAAAAAAGTTGTCATGTATTACTACTGTTTCCTCTTTTCCTCTGCTACCCTCCTGCCCCCTTCTTCTTTTTCTGTGTAGTTCCCCTCCTGTTTGTGGCTCAGCTCAAACCTCAGCCCCTTCCATACTGCTGCTAGGGGGGAAAAAAAAAAACGAGGTCACGGATCGCCTTACTCCAGCCTGCCTCCGTATGGTCACAACCCCCCTCCCTTTCACCCCCCTCCCTCCACACCTTCCCCTACCGGCACCTCTCACTCAAAATCTCATTCCATCACTGTGGCCAAATCCGCCTCATCCACTCTACCCGCCCCCCCTCTATTTCATTTCTTACCCCCCCCCCCCCCCCCCCTCCACTCCCACCCTTCCTGTGCCCTCAGCCCAGTGCTAATTGGTAAATCTGTTGAACCATGCCAGCCCCAACAATGAGACACCTGGAGTTCTGTCAAAACAAGTTTCCCTGTGAAACGGCCTCCAGTGTTAATACAGTACTGTGTGGAGCTGCTGAGTCTGTTGTCGCTCATGAAGCTGGCCACAGAACGGCTCCAGTGATCGTTTAATCTGAGGAAGTTTGTCAAATATGAGGGCATTCGACTGTCAGTCTGTTAGGAGTGGTTCATCATAAATTTGATTATTTATCAATATCACTTCTGAACCTTGATCCTAGTTCTTTGTGAAAATGAACTTTGACCAAATCATGATTACCATACATGTTTTCTGATCTTCTCGCTCCGCTTCCGCTCCACACAAGCCTGCAAGTCAGATCTCTGGGTTAAATTAGTTCATGTTGTTGTATGCAAAGACATGGAAGTTATAACCTGACCTGACCTAGCTCTGACTACCTGTCATCTAAAACTCAAGTCACACCTTAGACGCAAGGATACTACAGATACGCTGGTGTAGACAAAGGTGTGTTTGTAAGACACACATGCAGAAAGACAGGCACACCCAACAGTGATCCTGCCAGACCTTGTCAAACAAGTTCTAGCGAAGGTGCTTGTATAAGAGAGGGAGGGGAATCAGGCAGCAAGTTAACATGCGGAGAGGAATGTTTTTTATTGGTTGCTTCTTTCTTCTTTTTTTTTTATCTTAGCAGACTACACCAGCATATTAATAGCTGTTTGCACAATAAAGCATGATTTACCTTCTTTCTTTTCTTTTTTTTTTTTTTTAAGGACTTGTGTTATTTACTGGCAACAATGCCTTGCAGACTGTGCAAAATCAACAAGCAATTGATTAGTCAAACAATTCAAGTAGGCTATCCACAGAGTCATGGTCACCTGAGAGGAGATTAATAAATTATTCTCCTTTGTGGTTCGTAATGCCGGCATCTTTCCAGCTTTTAGCTTAAATTAAGTAAACCAAAACAAGGCCGACTGATGTCCACATGTCAGCTCTGCGGTAAAATCAAGACAACTTTACTTTTAGGTTCCACTTTGCTTAATTATTCATATTCAAGGGATTTTGTTTTTTTAAGCTGCAGGACAATGACTACTCTACTACTCTATTTTGAATTAAAAAATGACATGCAGTGTTGCGTCTTTCAGTTGAGGTCATCTTTAATCCAAATCTTTAACCAGTGAACACAAACTGTGTGTGTTATTGCTCCATCTATCTCTCTCTCTGCCTTACATTCAGATCCAGATGCTGTTAATAAAGAGGGCTCTCTTCAAAACAGCTTCTCAAAGAAATCTAAACAAAAAGTGAAAGTCTCCCTTCTCCTGCTTGTCAATTGTAAGCTAATTTAAACCAAATACATCCCCCAAAGCTAAAAAGATATGTGGTTTTTAAACCAGAACAATCCAGAGACCAATAAGGCATAAGTCAAATAAAGAACAAACAAACAGAAGGCAAAGGCAAACTGAATCCTTAGCAAACAGATATAAGTTAAAAGCCAAACAAAGCTGAACAAAAAAAAACCTTGACTACCCCATGAAGCTGGACAGTTTCTGATAAAATTTTAAGTAAGCACTTTGGTCAAATGTAAAATATCCCTCCCCCACAAATATCCCATCACCTGGATTGGCATTTTAGACATCAAAAAGCACACCAGCAACAAAGCAGCAGCACTGAATTATAGCACAAAGCACAACACATCATGATTATCAGCATCATCACCAGAATTTAGACTTTTCATTCATTACTTTTGTTTTAAATCATCAATTATCAGTTGTTAATTTCCGTGTGGAATCAACCAAAAAAATCCAACAAGATATTTTTGGAATTCAAAGGTCTCTCACCAAATGAAATTGGTGAAGGCTCAGATCTGACTGTCCGGGGAATTCCCAGCAGAAGGGCCCCTGAAAGGCAAAGATGGACGTTCCCAAGTCACACAATTATATCAGCTCTCCATCTCTTGTTCGCTCTCACACACACACACATACACATCTGCACACAATCCCAGCCGGCCAGGTTTTATGCAAAAGCAACGTGTTCTCCCTGGAAATAATGCATCCCCTGGCTTTTTAGTTATTTAAACTACTACCTCATCTCTGCTGGCTCAGCTTTCTCCTGGGTGCGTGTTCAGCCCCATTATTACTAATTTTACACAGAGAGAATAGAAGAACACTGGCGCTGCACTGGTTACATGTCTGTTGGTACTGGCTGGCTGGTTGTTAAGACAATATTTCACTTTGGTAAAACATTTTATCTCCTCAGTATCCACACCTTCACAAACGTTCAGGAGCAGTCAGCTGGGCTGGGGATCCACTGTCACCACTACGTTTTGGCACAGATTTTTCAAGCTCTAAATATCTATAACTACAAACAGGTAGTATGAGCCGGCACAGGGGAGTAACTAATATCACCTGAGTGTCGGACTCATGTTTTTCTTGATGTTAAACGGTTAGAGCGCAATTATAAAGTATGTTTTAAATGAATGAAAGTGCGCTGACTATGGATCCCCAGAGCAGTCATTTCGATATTTTTATCATTTCACTGTGTGTACTAAAATTGAAATTGTGAACTGCCTAGTCTTACTAGCTGTTCAAATACAAGTTTCAATTCAGATCTCACAAAGGAAGAAAGAGCAAAAAAATAGGGAAAGGGAGTTACTGATTTCCTAAGGGAGAAAGGGCATGCTAGTAGAAGTCTCAGAATATACAGAGAAATGCAACAAGGCCTTTTGTTTACTGAACGGCTCCAGTACCTAAACGCTACTGTGCGGGTCGCTTTCTCTGCACCGACATCACTGCTCTATTTGTACTTGTGCTTGACCCGGGGCCAGCTAGATAACTTTTCATAACAGCTAGACAGTGAACACTGTGGTTATTGGTGAAACAAACAAACACACACACACACACACACACACACACACACACACACACACACAGATACAAATATGTATTATCCTTTAAATGTGCATGTCTAACAGAGTCACACATTCCCTGGGGTAGCTTAAGTTCACAGGGGTTATACAACGGTCAAATACCACAGCAAGGAAAAAAGACGACAATGGCCCTAGAGCTATTCACACACATAGAAACACACAGAGACTGTACAACAAACTGCTATTCACTTTTACTACAATCAGACGTTGTAATGGAGAGGCTCCTCTTTGCACATTTAATATACATACTTGACAAAAAAAAATTGACATTTTGAATTCTGGTCGGTTGGCCCTTACTATTAGCATCGTTTTTAAACACAAAGGGCCCTGCTGGATATTTATTAGGCAACTTAACTTTAAAATGTTTAGGTATTCTGTTAAGTCTAAAAAGGATTAAGAAGACTCTTCAGTCATTGTTGTGGTATTGTTGCTGACTAAGCCAACACTGAGTGGATTGTCTGTGGGAATAAGCGGCCGTCCAGACTGCTGGACAGATACAATGACTGAGGTGCTCTCATTTTCATTGTCACAGTTCCCGGGCCTGACGCCACGTCTCGACGGCCTCAGATTTTGGCCCGCGCCAATGATGTAAGCGTGACCCCTTGAAGGAACGTCTTGTCGTCTGGACAAGTCAGCGAGAGACAGCTGACAGACACAATGGTCTCTATCTGAGGTCTGGATCAGGCACATAAAAAAAACTAGGCGATATGGATAAAATCTTCCATCACGGTATATGTAAATTAAGATAAATATATATCATGATACAATATATTTTGTGGAAATTCAATTGAAAAAAACATTTATAGATAAAATAACCAGATGGGAATGTCTTTTTATATCGCCAAATCCTACATGCCAAGAGCTTTTTGGGACCAAAAGTTACCACAACAATAAATAAATGTGTGAGTTATGAACTTTCTCTTGCAGCAAAGGTTAAGGGTGGATGGAGGGATGCGTGCACAGAAAGAAGACAAAAGGGGTTGAGAGAGGTTATTTGGAAAAAGGCTTAAAATGCAGAGGGAAAGAGCAGTTTAAGGTCGGCATAAGTCAGGATAGAGAAAGCCTTCTAGGTAAAGCCTATGAACAGTGTGTGGGTGGTGCCTGCTGACCATGGGGTCACTCATTAACAGCTAAGGAGGCCAGGCATCCCAGAGTCCTGGGCAATTGTCTGGCTAGCCCAGGTGCATGGCCCATTCAGACCACAGGAAGCCCCCCTTTATCCCCGTTCCTCCAAAACGGACAGAGAAGCGGTCAAGGAGGGTGAATGTGATCCTGGCTCTGTCTTTTCTGACACAAAACTAGAGTAGCAGTCGCATGCCCATCCAGTCTTTTGGCCCATTGTTGGGATCCACAGAGTTACTGTTTTCTGAATGCTTGACTAGCTTAGTCTTTTTTTTTTTTTTTTTTTTTTAAATATCAAAAACACGTCAGCTCTTTTCACACAGCCTCTTTCCAGTACACATTCTTCAGAGAAACAAGTGAGACTGAATGGGAATAAAATAGGCATGTTCAGTAGTTGTAAAGGCTCAGGTGGGAGGTCTTGCAGGCCATAAAAATGGCCAGATTCCATCACTTCCTCCACACTAATTACCATACACTTGGAGCAAGTGCCCTCCCTCTCTTCATCGCCGAGCCCATGCTTCACTACCTCTGACACACACACACACACACACACACACACACACACACACACACACACACAATAACACATAGTGAGGCGCAGTTGGGAAATGGTTAACACTCCAGCCGTCCCCTGCTGCCAGTGAAAGCCCACAAAACAATAGAGACATTGTTCAACCAGGGCTAGGCTCTAGACTCTAAGGCTGTGTTTGCGTGTGTGTATGTGTGTGTATGCACATGAATGTCAGGAAAGTAGTTTCTGTGTGTATGCTCTTAACATTTGCATGTTTCTGCCCCAATTCCCAGAAGGGCAAATTAGGAAACGCGATTCAATAAAAATGACTTGAGGTTAACATGCTTTTATACCTCATTCTAGAGGTGCTGCTCTTTCTCTAAAATTGAAAAAAAGTTTGATCACATGTCTGTGAGATGAGTTGATTTAATACTTAGTGCTATGTTATGTGCTAAGTGTGAAAGTGGTTGAAAAAATAAATAAATTTGTCCACCATCTTTAAGTTTCCTGCTGTTAAGTATCCACAAAGACTATTCAAGTCCACAATGTAAAATTAGAGCATCACAATAAAAAGGCAAGTTGACAAAGCAAGGACTGTTTATCATCTTTCCCTTAGGAGCTGTGTGAGGCATACAAATGTTTCTTGGAGTCTCTCCCTCAAAAAATACAACATCAATAGGCGGATAAATATTGAATAACTTCTAGCCAATGGTATAAAGGTTCAGCGGCGGCAGGTTTTGAGGCTGCCTGCGGGGTGGTCAGGCACTTCAAAAGGTCCTGCGTGGCCCCCTTTGAGGGCATGGTAAACAGGGGCATACAGCGTGGCCTCAGACAGACCAGCGTGCGTGAGGTCACTTCCTCTTTTCTCGGCTGATCCTCCAGCATAACACCTCGACTGAGCCTCCCGGCCACAAACGAGACCGCCTCGTCTGCATCCCAGTCCCTGCCCATCTCTCCTCCGTCCTTCTCCTCCTCAGCCACAACTTTCTAACAGGCTTTATCGACAGCCATCTCTATCTTTTCTTCAATCTATCACGGTCTTTCTGTTGTCGCTTCAACTGTCTCAGGGTCACTTAGGCTTCAGATCGCTGTTATCTCGCAAGCCAATCGACGGCTTCTTATCACTGCCGATGCAGCCTGCTAGCGCTCCAGACAGGGAGAGGTCAAGGTGCCTGGGTGTTTTCTTCGCATTTGTAAACAAAAAGGAACTACCGTTTACAGCCCAATTTATTGATAAGGGGATCATGTACTGGAACATGCAAGCCTACATCTTGTAGTAGAAAAAAAAAAGGAAAAGCTTGACTGATTGAGTGACACCAGCGGGAGTCTGTGTGGGGTTATCACTGGCATTCACAGTGCTGTCCACAATAATCTGTCTTTTCTATATGTACAACAGCCAGTATGATGCAAACCAGGGAAACATTCAATCACACTTCCTTCTCTGTCAGAGGTGGATGGTGGAGCAGGATGGTAGGAGCAGCAACAATACAAGCTGGATTTCACATTCAATTTTATCACTTGTGCTAACAGCGAGTTGTGTCTATGCAGCAATGCTGCAATGCCTCTGATCTTACCAGCCTGTGTACTACGGCTGGGCAATATGAGCACAAATATTACAATACATTCTCTGCTATTGATCAGTGTCAGTACTAATCACGCTATGCGTTTAATAGTGCTCCCACTGCTCCAGTCTGCTTTTGCTTTTGTTTTCTGTTTAGAGTTATAGCACAAAGAAAGAAAGACATAAAGAAGAAGAATAATTTAAGGTTCAGATACTGAATTATCTATCATTAAATCTAACTGTTTTTTGTACCCTTTAGACACCTCTGGAATTTGGATGAGTCCCCTAAATTCATTCTTAATTGTGCCATACATTGATGGATAGAATAACAGTTTTTTTGTAATGTTAATTACAGATTACCAATAAATTAAACTTGCCATGGATTTAATGTTTTCTCTCAGAAGCAAACCAATTTTCTGTTACTGTTAAATCATTGTACACAATTTAGAGTTACTTTAAACTAAGCTTCAGCTTCATCTGGCATGATATAACAAACTCATATTGTCTCTGCTCAGTGGGATGTTCATTTCTTTGCATTGGAATGTTTTGTATGATTAAAACATCTACATGTTCTTAATGGTCATATGACGTGTTGACATATTGACAATTTATCACTTATCACCAATTTTTGTATCATCTTTTCAAGTAACAGTATCAATAGGTACAGTCACTACGTTGTGTTGTTGTGAATGGGTCTGTACATCAGCAACGTGCAAGCTTATTTTTTCCATCTGACTGGATGTCCATCATTGTTGTTTCAAGTTTGTTTTTTCGCCCCACAGCCAGTTTCTGTTTTGTGATGAGTTGCTGGTGTTGCCTGTTTGTTCCAAGCGTGTTTGTTCCAAGCCTGTAAGGGTTGCATGCTCAACTGTTTGTATTACACCTTTCTGTGTGCATTGTGAAAAAAAAGAAGCTTAAGTTTATTTTCCCAAAAATAAAACCCAAAAGTCTTTTGTTATAACTATATACATATAATTTTAGTGCCCAACTCGCCATTGAGAAATATAATTTCAAACAATATAAGTATATTACAACAGAAACGTGTATAAAATGTGTTATGACATCACTAATACATTCTAAAAAATAATGTTGGAGCCGCAACCATTAGACTTTATGGAGAAACTTCCTTTAAAAGTGAATTGTACAACAGCAGTTTAGGTGGATGTGAGGTGGTAAGTATTTACAGATATATGACTCATTGCTTGATAAAACCTCAAGTATTTACCTGCAGCTTTTGCTGCCTACGACCAGTTTAATGACTTCATAGGAGTTGGGACTCTTTTCTCAGCGTCTCCTAAAATAACAGAGTAAGAAGAGGCCCCTGAACTCTTTGGTATAAAAATAACACTAGCATCGCAGGGAAAGATAAGGAGGGCCTTAGCTGGGCTTGTTTTGTTCAGAATAACACTGTCATAGCTAGCTCTTTGTCTTAAACACAACTTTTGACAAGGTTTCTGTTTCAAATAAACAGCCTTGTCGACTCCTGCTATTTTAAGACATGCTTAACTTAAATGGGCAAAATACCAAGGAGGCCTCGGCTCTCCAACTTTTAGGTAACTGTTCAAGATGGTATTTATTACAGACCATAAAAGTAACTGAACTGATCAAATGTCAAATGTGACTCAGAGGGACACTGTGTCTTGACAGTGTAATTTGTGTGATAAAAATCATTACTTCCTACTGTGTGAGCTCCAGAGCCATGGCGACTACTAACTGTTTTGTTGCACAGAGTGCATAAACAAAAAGGGTCAGACGTGTATTATTAGCTCCTGCACTGTACTGTTACCACAGGAGATATTGTATTCATGGGCATACAAACTTGGATGGCTTTATGTACATTTAAAATCGTTATGCACTTTTGAACATTACATTTTCATTACAATATTTAGAAGATGCATGACTCCAAAACAAAAGTAACAACTGTGCCAATAATGGCCCCGGGCATTCATGATCACCTCACTAATTCTGCTCAATCCCCACTCTCATTGATTTTCCTGGCTCGCTAACCCTCTGACCACATACGTACACCTCCTTATGTTCAACCTTTCCGCTGACCTCCTGAAAACTTTATGCCTTTGGCTAACTACTAACTAAGTTCATTGCTTCTGAAATACCGACATGCCTGGGGTGGATGCTCTGTTATGTGAATGTGCATATGCCCCTATCGCTGTCAAGCCAACTCTCCTGCCAGACTACTCCTCTAACTCCATGGACAGGGTAATCAATGTTAAAGGAACGCCCACACTTCCCTCAAAGACAGTATGATAGCAGCCCAGCATAAGCTCCTTCTTCTGAAAAAGTTGTCAATATGAGAACAGTTTTCCATAATCATCCAGCTCTGTACAAGGCTGGGCTGGGATTTATCATTTTTTCTCTGGGATTACAGGCAACGTGGCTGTCCAAAGAGCAACTGCTGCACCTGCCACAGTGGCAGCCCCCCTAGTGCCATTTCACCTACTGATCACTCACTAACAGACAAAAGCTCTACTTTCTGGGATAAGTATAAAAGAACAAGTTTACATAAAACTGACAGGGTGTGTTAGTGACTGTGATTTAAGGGTAAATGCAAACAAATATGCATTTTTCCAGTTCAAACATCCATTCACGGGGTAAAGGGGAGGGCTTTAAGACTAAAGACGTTTTCAGGATGGATGAGAGAAGAAAAGCAGGGTTTGTTTGTCTTTCTGTCATGAATAAGGGAAGAAGAGCTGGTGAAAGAGGAAAAGTACCGAGCGGAGTGTTACTTACAACGATGTGTGCCGGTGACGGGGACCTGGCATCTTTAAGTGCTTGTCTACTTTGAAGACCTCCTGGTTGAACATCTAGCAGGGGCCATTTCATCTGTAGGTACTGAATGGCAGAAAGGAAACAGAATGGAAAGAAAGAAACAAAACATGTTAACAATGCAGAAATCAAAAACCAAAAGAACAAATTAAAAATAAGACAAAAAAGGGAGACAACATTTCTTGGCGATGTAAGGGTGTGGAAACTCAAAAACATGGAAGAGCAAACAAGGATCTTAAGGCGGATGGTGGATGGATGACGATGGCCTCAAGCATGCATCTAAGAGTGCGCGCAGCAGCTGCGTAAACCAAATTACACATTTGTTCAGAAATATAAAGCATGAAACTGTTCCTTTTGTAGCCAGGCTCCTTTCCACTGAGCAGCAATTCTAAAACAAAAAACTTTTTATTTGTAAAGTGACTGACAGATGACTTTATAAAGTCACTGCGTATGATTTGGGGGAGGGCAGAGGTTAGGGGTAAAACTGTACACAGCTCATGGCTTTAAGATGACCTAATGTCATAAATGTTACTGTTGTCAGACTTTTATTGGAACCCATAAAGAGGTTAAAGTGTGGCGTCTCACCACGCTCCTCTGAGGCTAAACCTCCTGACTGCTCCCATAAATGATTGACTTGGCCTCTATCAGGAGTCTCTCTCTCTCTCTCTCTCTCTCTCTTCCCCTCACACACACACACACACACACACACACACACACACATACACATACATAAGTACAAAAAAACAGATAAGCAGAAACAAGGGTCATGAGAAACATCTGTCTTTGAGTTATAAACTGGGTGGAGTCCTTTTAATTTGATGACATACGCTGTGTTGACTGTTCTACCTGAAATGGTCTACCTTATGCCTCTTCATAAAATGAGCAGGAGAAGGTGCTGTCCTGATTTATAATAATATAATATAATATAATACAACCTGGAAAATATCCAAATCTGCTGTCATTAAAAAAATAATTAACATAGATTCTTAGGAAAATGAAAACTACTGTGTTGCCATGATTCCCTGTAGATTTGTCAGCCATCCACTGCCTGGTGTTGACCCTGCGACACACTGTTCAGTGTGTGGTCCAGACTCTGCTTATCAATGTCACGGCCACCTAATTTGAGGGAAAGAGGTCTCAGCAGCTGTTTCAGCTCTGAGGCCTTTGGAATGGGCACTGTGCTAAGTACTAAAGGGCCTAAAAAAATTGTGAAGAAGACAAACTACTGGGGAACTGAATATCAGGGGCAACAGCTGCAAATGGTGTACGACCAGTGACCTTTGAAAAACTGCTCGCAGCAGTTGCGTTAAGTTCAAATATTAGCCTGTGTGGCTACCCTAAATGGGTTTACTAACAAATGCCTTTACTAACAAAGACTATTAAAAGGTTCAGACACTCAAATAAAAATCCACATTTTGGCGATAAATAAGATTTGTCTCAAGGAAACAAATGAAAAAGCAGTTGGCTAATTAATACAAAGACCTTAAAATAGACCTTAAATACAGGTCTATTTTGAAACCTTGACGCCACAGATACTTCACTTGGTGACCCAAAGGCAGAGTCATTCAAATGGGAATGGAATAAACTCCCCTAAAAACAGTCTGACAGGTCACCTTGGACTTGGATCTGGGCCTATGATACCATTTGGACATAAACCTTAAACATGATCAAGAAATCTAAGCACTGGAGTGCCTTTCTTTTCTTTCCACTGTGTGATATCCACATGTTTGGAGTTTGTTGCTTCACTTCAAGATGCTATCTGACTCCTATTAAATTATATTTCATGACTGATTGAGATCATGTGTTTCTTTGCAATAATGACATAAGACCTAAGAGGTTCATGCAATCCTGTTACATTTCATAATTATCTCACCATCATTATTGGCCCAGAGCCCAGGATCAGAATTTGGCACTTAGTGACAAAACGTTTATGCATTGCTGTTATATAAGCAGTCCCCTAACACGTTCTATGAAGTGCAGAGGGAACTACGCTCTGGCTCTCTGGTAGCACTCTGTCAGTTGTATGGTGACGCGGGTATATTAGATTCAGTTTCTTTGTGGCGCCATACAGCAAGGGTGGACATGCATAGGTTCTATGCATGTCTGTGTGTGTGTGTGTGTGTGTGTGTGTGTGTGTGTGTGTGTGGGATCTGTATGTGTGTCAGAGCTGGTCAGAGAGTGAGTGTGTCGCGACCCTTCCTGAGACTGTGTCTAAATCAGTGGTAATTAGCGAAGAGTTCACTGTGGGGTGCCTGCCAGTGGTAGACGCTGGAGGGAGTTATTGACTCCATGTCCTCAGTTAGAGCCCCTGCAAGGGAAAAAAAAAAAAAAACAGTTTTCTGCCTGGTCTTTCTCCACCACTACCACTCGTTTATGACCCCAAGACGGCTTTTACTGCTAAAAAACTGGGTTTGTTTATGCTTGTTTGTATGTCCTGAGAGTGGAAAAAGGAAAGGTTGTAAAAACTCCAGAGTTGAGGTCTTGTGGGTTTTTATGGACCCCCCACCCTGGGTATTAATTGCCATGAAGGGGAGAGGGGAGGAGCAGGAGGAGGAGGGGGGTGGTGGGGTTGTAACAGTAAAAGAGGAGGATGAGAGTGACGGGGCTGCTGTCATCTATGAGGTAATTCAAGACAGTGTGCATTGCTGCCAGAGGGGCTAGTAGACAGGGCAGTGCCGGAGAATCGGAGGTTAAATTGTGAATCCAGTCATGGGAAAGTCCTGCCAATGCGGGTGCACACATGCTCACACATGCAAATATTCAAACACAGCTGCAGCCGGAGAAGGGGTCGAGCGAGAGGACATTCTGAGTAGGTGGATAAGGAGCATGAAGGTGACACCCCTGAGTGTGGCAATGGGGCAGAGAGACATTGACAGACTACAGAGGGAGGGAGGGCGCCGCAGCGCATGCCCTGACAAGTGGCTCCACTTCAGCCCCGCTATTCTAACTGTTCTCACACACTAATCTCTCCTGCAGGTTTTACAAGCATGCCAAGGAAAACGGAGCCCTGGCAAACACCGGGCTTTCCGACCACCCCCTTCTTGGCCTCCTTCCTCTCTCTCCACCCACCCGCCTGCCCTGCTAACGGACGCACCGCCTGGGCTCGAGTAGGCCATGACCTGTGACCCCTCTCTGCTGTTCCAAGCCCCTCCCTGTTCCCCACTCTGCGACCTGAAAACTCTCCTGCTATGAGGGGGGCCCCCCGGGTAACTCAAGAGCCATTCCAATGTGACAAATTGCTCCGGAGTTCCAGGATAACTCTCTCTTCTCCTCTGTCTCTCTTCCTGCCCCCCTCCCACGCACACAAACACAAACCAGCCCCCCTTGACGGACCCCCACCCTTTAAAAGCCACCCAGTGGTTGTGCTCCGGCTCCGGGTTGTGCAGCAGACGGCTTCTCCCTTTCAGTCTTTCCACCCCACCTCCTCCCGTTCTCTTCCCCATACCCTGCGCCCCTCCTCGCCTGGCCAGCCCTTACAATGGGAGCTGAATGACTCAATTGTCTCTGATGAAGTGAAAGACAAGGGAGTCCTCTAAATCCTTACAGAGGGATGAACTCACTCTCGCTGTCCCGATTTTTCTGCCCTCTACTGCTTTCCCAAGCACAAGAACGTGGTTGGTGGTGGGTGGTGGGAGTTGTTTACAAGGGGTATGACTAATGATTATTTTCATTATTGATTATTTTGTCTGCTCTTTTTTCAATTAACCGTTTAGTCAATAAAATCAGTCAGGAAATAGCAAAAGGTGCATATCAGAAGTTCCCAGAGCCCAATATCCCAAAGTGCTTCATGAATGACTAAATGAATGTTATATTTTTGTTAGAGTTCATTCTGAGGATAAATAAATATGCTACTTGTTTCAGTACAAATTAAATTCCACTATGCCATGTTTCAGCAGGTGCTTTCTACTTGCATGCTGGACCACTCACACATATGTGAGTGACTGCTGCTGCACCAAGGTTTGGCATGTTGTGAGCTACAGAGTGTTAACCCAGATCCACACTCACTGTCATCGCAGTGAAAACAAGCTGGGGCCCTGGTCCCAATGTCACAGCTCGTGGCAGAGGGGAAGAAGGCTGGAGATAAATGGAGGGGTATCCTGAGCGCTAACACCACCATTGTTGTTACTAATTCAACAAGCTGGCACAGAGGCAATTTGGCCTAAAACACTCCTTCCTGGTATCTGTGCTAGACCCCAATCCTTCCAAAAATAAACCATTTTTTCCACATCCTATCAAACATTAACCAAACATCAATATGTGCTATTGACAGAGAAGGGGGGAGAAGTCTTACTCATAAATGTTTTAGTGTGAATGACAGACACAGCAAGTGCAAGATTGTTCAGCCTGTTTCTGGTCAACAACCAGCTCCTTTTCCATAAAGCCCCCATCTGATGTGTTTATCACATGCAGCCTGGCGGCTGGAGCAGCAGCCACCGCACGGCTTGTTCATTTTGTTTTGGATTAAAAGCAGAGGGCTTCAGACCAATCAAACAAACAGAGCTCCTTATGTGCCAATGTGGCTCCCAAACACTGGTCCACTTTCCAGCAGGAAACCATGGGACAGATGATGAGGACCACTGGGGCTGCATCAAGCATTTCAGCCATGTGAGCAATGTGAGAAAGGAGGGGAGGCCGACACGGCCATACAGACAGATAGCAGCTTGGGTTTAGAGTCAGCATATGGATGCTGGGTGTTGCTCTAGAGAGTCCAGCAGATCTTCGACCCATCTGTGGCCTGATATCACAGACATGGCATAGCTCCACGCGGGCATCATAGGCAGTGTGTGCGGATAACACATGTACATTCACAGTGACCCCCACCACATACTTTACATGCTTACTCACTCATTCACACCTGAACAACAATCCTCACCCACATTTGAACATATTCTGGTCGACAGGCCCGGCAACTCCTCTGGGAGAGCACTCAGAGATGGGATTGACAGCTTGCAGATTACACCAATCAGACTGCTACTATAAAGAGCTTTATTTAAGTCTGAAATGATCAAGGCTAGTAAGAGGAGCCCATTCAAAGCTCTGCAAGTAAACTGCACCGAGCTTAAAAGATTAGTCCATCCAGTTTGACTACAATTTTATCCCTTTAAAAACGAGAGCTGAGCATATTGTCTTGATCTGTTGCGGATATTACCGGCAGTCTTTGTCCTCACTCACAAGTGCAAGAGAAGAAGCAAACACGTGCTTATACAAACACGTAATTTGTGGAGGAGGGGACAGTAATTTTCTGTAATTGAGGGAGGGAGAAGCTTAATGCAACACAGACCCTTTGAAATCCCCCTGGTTAAAAAAAGAGATCACCAGCCCACTCAGCTATATGATACATTGTTGGTTCTGTTTCTGTGAAGAGTTCGGTCTTCGGAGAAATGGGATTACTGTGAATGGAAGTGGTGCAAGATTTCTTTGACAAAACTGGGAGAAAGTTAGCCGACACAAGAGGGCCTATCATGACTGCTTTGGCTCTACTAATGCACATTTTATGAGTAAATATTAAAGAAAAAAAAAAAAAAAACACCCCACCTGCTCTGATAGCCAGAGGCATTTTGCAACCAGGAAAATAAAAGTAGAATGTGGGAAGGCCTGGGGTTTATGTGCCCTGGGGCGGGAAAGGGTCCGCTGGGCCCATATTTACTCTAAAGCCAGAACCGCTTGGGGGTTCGACTGGCCCTTACAGCACTGGGGCCGCCGACCTGATCCAAAACCTCCCCTCCTCAACTCCTACTCCTATCCCCTTTGCCAACAATCTCCTCCTCAAACTCCCCTTCTGTCTCTTTCTTGCAGGAAAACTCAACCTGACACTTTCATATAAGCCTTTTTTCCACATGGGGAATGTGCACATGACCTCCCCTTCCTCTCAACCTGACTCAGAGTTTACTCACCCCTTAAAATGAGGCTGTAGAAACAAGCTTGTGAAACTACTATTGTTCATAATATCTTAAAAAGTATTGCAGTCTTTGACAAAAAAAAGGGTAGAATTGCTTAGTTTTTAACTGATCTGTTTGTTGTCTTTTCTTTAGACTTATTTCCATGAACACTTGACTTTTATCTGGCCAGTTCTGGAAGTTAGTTTCGCTCTCTTAAACACCGGTTCATGAGATAAGTATGGCTTTGCTCTGACACTGTTTACTTAGCAAGTGTGGACAAATGTGCTGTTCAAACACCAGCTGATTGGCCGGAAAGTTTCAAAGGATTGGGCAACATGTAGCCCACACATTTTTCTGCAACAATTACAAAGAGACGGAATTCACCACTGGTCAAACGTTTAGCAAAAATGAAGTTCACTGCCTTTAATTAAATCGATTGTATGATGATAGCAACGATTACACACACCTGGACGCTCCGTTCAGTGTTCTCAAAGGAAGTGTGAGGGGGACATGATTGCAGTCCAAGAAACAACAACTTCTCAACAAGCCTCAGAAAGTAAACAGCGTTCCATTTCTGACTTTTCCACCCTCTCCCCCTTTCCCACTGTCCCTCTCCCTGTGTCATTAAGAGTATCTCTTGGCTGCTCTATAAATATTGTGGCAGGGAGGGTGAAGGCCAGCAGGAGCTGGCTGGTCTTCCATCAGCCCCGCTAATGAACAGGCTCTCTGGCACCTTTAGCATCAGGCTCAGCCGCAGAATGCCTCTGCTTTCAGGTGTTTCTCCTGCTTCACTGAGCTGCACTCACTGCTATTCTGAGTGACTCTTCATCTTTCTTTTTTTTCCTTTACTCAAATATAACTTGGGCTTTGGGGTGCTTTTGTTGGCTTCCATAATTATTCGGGTGACAAACTGAGTGGGTTATATGTTATGAGGATGGAAAATCTGATTATTGCAATGGTAATAAATGCAGCTTAATTGAGTTGTCTTACTTACTCCTATTAGGCTTGTAATCACAGTTAACTTAATTAATGAGCAGAGTAAGATTACTTGTCTATATTCACTATTCTTAGCCTAGCACCGCCAGACAGAATTTGCAAATGCAAAAGTCTGGATCCTCTCAGTTCACGGGCGGAGACAACCAATCAGAGCAACGAAACGCCGTCCTGTCGCACGACACGTCCTGTCAGAAGTTCGGCAAACACATATTTCTTATTAACATAAAGTTTAAGTGTAGTTGTTTGTTCTTCTTTTAGAGAAAATTTACCATCCAGTCTGTTTAATACTACTGCTGTAGCCAGCTGTTGGAACGCTATATCGCAATATCTTGGATATTTACAAAGATGCTTTGACGGCGCTCCTCTCTGTCAGTCATCGTATTAAACCCGCCTCATACTAGATAAACGCTTGTGATTGGCTCAATTTGAATGGGAGAGGAGCCAGAAGCATCTGCCATGGTTCCCAGACTACCCAATTCTGGTTCTATTTTTCGTGTTTTGATTTTGAGTTGACATCAAAACATGTTTTATTTAACTGACAAAAACCACAACTGTTTGTCTTAAGGTGCTCTATCAAACAATCAACATGATAAACAAATCCCTCTGCCTTACTTCCAATGAAGATGTATATATACTTAGTCAAAAAGCAACTGGACTTACTGGTTTACTGGATGTTTTGCCACTTGCCATCAATTCTGAGAACTGATAAGCATCTTGGATGAGTGGGTGTTTATAGATACTCCTGTATGTTTTTGTTTTTTTTTTTCATATTAGTTTGTAGGCTTCCACACATCCCTCCATGCATCAACTTGAGTATGAAATGTGTATAATCCTGTGAGATTACTGAGATCCATGTTATCATCTGGATGAACTATTACCTTAGTCTGGGTATTCACAGTAATTGTGATTTGTGTGCATTCTGACATTCTGTATAATTAAATTAGCATCATTAATGGTAGTCAGTAGAGGCTCCAAAACTTGACAGGTCAAAGATCAAGTCCTGGACCTTCCTGGTTGGAGTCTCATACACACTGACCTACTCAGAGGATATACGGAGGCGAACAGGCATGCCTGCAGGCCTAGGTGTGTTTGAGCACCTTACGCAAGGCCAGGCCAGGCCAGGGGGTGGGAGGAGAAGAGGTAGGGCAACTCATACGCTCACTACATGCTTACCTTTGTTTGCAGGAAGCAGGGGCTGAGTCGTGGAGGGGGGGGGGGGTTTGGGGGGGGGGGTTAAAAAGGTGAACAGCAGCTGAGCTCTGCTGAGGGAGAAAAGTAAGCTGATTGCAGCGCCCACATTCTGCTGGAGAATGCTGTATTTGGTATTGTGCTGGAGGAGAGCTGAACGCTGCCCTTGATGTTGGGAGTCTGGTTTTGTTCTGCGAGAGTTCACTATGAATTAGTTAAACGGTAGACTGGATATAAGGAAGCTATGAAACATGCCTCAGAGGGAGAGAATGTGTACACTCTCAGGCTTCACAAAGACTTCCGATATTCTGAAAACACTACACGCTATCACACAATTCCACCTACGCATATTCATCAATCAGAAAGCATTATGTTGAAGGCATCACACACACATACCAACAGGCAATTAATCTTCACAAAAGCATCATACGAAACCAACAAACATTCAGTCTGTTTTGTGTCTCTTTCACACTTGCACATACACCTTGAAGCAGTTCAGCCTCCATATTCATGAGGCCTACTCCCTCAGCATACCTAAAGCCCAGGATTTTAAGGGTTTCAACTTAAATCTCAAATATGGAGTCAGGTTATGGATTTGTGACTCAACCAACTGGGTTAATTCATTAGCTTTAAGCCATGTATTTTGGGTTCAATTAGCTTTAACCTAACTTATTATTGTCATTACGAAACATGGTATTTACTATGATATTGTGCATGAAAGAAGGAAAGAAAAAATTTCCCACACAAGCAATTACATGCACACTCACACAGTGGGGTACTGCCGCTTTGCCACGGTAGCTTAATGAATAAATAAGTAATAAGGGCTTGGTTATTGGAGCTCATTAAAATGGGAGATGCTTCCATGACAATAAGACCTGAGGAGGGTCAGGAAAGGCGGATGTGTAGCTCGGGCCACAGTCCCCCCCCCCCCCACCCCACCCCCCTCCCGGTACCTCCATAACCTGACCACATGCCCCCAGCGCTCACCTCCAAATCAACTCTGTCAGTGATGCCTCCCCCCCTTACCCTCTGCATCCCCACCTTTTCTGACACAGCAACACATGCATCTTCATGCATACACATACACCTGCAAGCACAGGCTAAAAAAATACACACACACACACACACACACACACACACGCAAACCTCTCTCATGGTTAATTACCACTTAGCTCAATCACATGGTGATCCGTCCATAAGAGCCCCCCAACCCCACCCTTCTCCCCCGCAACACAAACAGCAGCACACATGCCAATTATTGATGAATCTTTAATATGCCGTTTTACAAAGTCTCCATCTCATTTCCTACCACTGAGCAGGTGATTACTCTTCCAATAGGACAAGTAATATAAATAGAAAAAACAGCTTTAGAATCTAAAATATCACATGCATAAGATTGAGTAAGAATAAATTAGGTTAATGTGATATCATTGCAGGGTTGAAATAAAGTGGCCTGAGCCATTTGGAGAAGACAGCTAACTTATTTTTTTTTTTTTTTTGCCCCTCCTTCCTTGCATCTCCAGCTAGCTCTGTATAAAAAAAAAAAACCCCCGCACAAAAATCCCACGCCGCGATAACATGTCAATAATGAGCTGAGGCCATCTATTGATCAGCTTAATTTTGCATCTATTAGCTGGGGAACGGCTTGCTCCGGGGGCGAGGGAAGCCAGGCGCTAACACGCACCGACAGGCTGGATGGAGATCATTACAACTGATGTTCACACACACGCTGTGATTGACATGGAGATAAGGCAGGGGAGAGCCCAGGCTCGCACGCCTCCCCGCACACTAAGCTAATGATACACCAAACGTGTGCTCGGTGTGTGAACGGCGGTGTGCGTGCGTGCGTGTGTGTGCGGGAGCACGATAGAGAGCGTCTATCTAGAGAAGGGAGTTGGAGCGGGAAAAAGAGAGGAGAAGAAAAAGCAGGCCACACGCCTTTGCTAATTGGCACAGTCAGACAGGGAGGCTCATAAAAGACCAAAAAGCATTTAGTGGAGCACCTCAGCTTTCTGGAATCGCAAGTCTGTGTCATTTAAATACCGTTGACTACCCCACAGAATAAGCCTGGCTTTGACCTGGAATGCATGGCTTCATCTGATGCTTCCTTAATTTGGAGAGTTTGCATAGGAAACTCAGTCAGTTGAGGCATTCATTACGAAAATCATTTGTTTTCCTGTGAACGAATGATTTGCAAGCTTTATGTGGCCCCGTGTCGACGCAGCAACCAAAGCTGCCGGGGGAAAAAAAAAAAAAAAAAAAAGCAGCGAGAAGGTCTTTTCTTTTCCTCAGAGCATTTTCTGACACTCTCTCTTTTTCTCACATTCAGAAGAAGTGACGTAGCGAGTAAGAATACATCCATACAGAGAGGGTGTGCAGAAAACAATATGGTGTGATGCCCTTTTTTCCTCCGGCTAACCTATCCACCGCCGCTGCGGCAACGGGCATGGCATTGATGCAACCAGCTGCAATATAGGATGCTGCATGTCATCCACACGGAGAGTGGAAGAAGCGGAGAGAAAGGGAAGGGCCGGGCGCTGGAACGGCACCTTTTACCACACCATCAAAAAGAAACAACCAAATGTTTGTGTACACCATCTGTATAGCTGAGTTTTTACGGGGAGGAGGTCTTGTTTTATGCCAGATAGGTTCTATGGAGGTGAGGTCAGAGGCACAAAAAAAAAACAAAAAAAAAAACCCTTGGCTACAAACTGTGTGTTTTTGTCAGCTGAGGGATGCAGCGAAGGGATCGGGGGAGCGGTGGGAGGAGGGAGGGAGGGAGGGAGGTGAGGGAGGATGGGGTGGGGGGGGGGGGGGAGGAGGAGAGAGGAAAAAAAGCCCTCAGCCAAGCCATCAAGTTGAACATTGAACTTCACAGTAGTAGCTGCCTTTCTATGCCTCTCCTTTTGATGTTACCTCCAAAGCAAAGGATCAAAGGCTTGGAGTGTGGCGTGGGGAAGTCCCAAGCTCTTAGCCTGCCAGCCTGTGATATATGCAAAAGTCTACGCCAAAAGAGAGAGAGTGGGGCAGAGAGAGACGGAAAGAGAGAGAGAGAGAGAGAGAGAGAGAGAGAGAGAGAGAGAAAAAAAGAGAGGAAGCTTGCATGGAATGTGGCTAAATAGTATGTTTTGTGTCTAATGAATGACAAGGGGATGACGCAATCATCCAGTTAGTTACAGCGTGACGTAGAAGCGGGATGAAGAGCGCGCACACACGCACGAGTTTTAGAGAACAGGCGTTTGATATTCGGAGAGGTCTGGGCATGAAGGCAGGCGATGGGATGGGGGCGGAGCAGGGGGTGCTGGCAGTGTTTGTTGCCCTCACAACTCCCCCCCCCCCGTCTCCCCCTCCTCCCCCACCCTCAACCAGCAACACGGGACAGCCCCCCCCCCACCCCCCCCAACTCCCCCCTCACGCCAACCCCCAGTGCCTCTCCGACATCAAGGGGGTGAGAGGCTGTGTCGTCTCGACATAAATATACAGTGTGCCGTTAAAGCAAGGACTACAGTAAACACAGTGCACATGAAATCCTGGTTGTCTCTCACTGGAGCACAAACACTCACACAACACACACTCACACTGTGGGCTCAGCTGGGCCAAACAGAGGAGCAGAGGTGTGCTAAACTTGACAAATCTCTACGAGACAAACACAGTCCAAACACACACACACACACACACACACACACACACACGCACACGCACACACAGACGCGCACACACCCTTTCCCCAAGGCTGTAGGATTAAGAGGTCCAGCTGGCTGACAGCAAGCCCTTCCTTCCCACGTATCCCGTCGATCTCAACACCCCCCCCCCCCCCCATCACACACACACACCCACCCAACCTCCACCCCTCCACAGCTCCTCCCACACCTCCAACCCCAGGTCTGCCAGCCATCCAGCCCACCGCGCATGCCAGGAGGACACACACACCTGAATGTGACATTACGCTGCCCTGGGACCGTTTCCCCTCCGTGCGCCCCCGTTCACGTTCACACATGGTATTCAGGGGTACGGGGAATCCTCGAGAGAAATATAGATTGGTGGACAGGGGGGAGAAAGTCGTGAGGGCGCCCCCATGCCACCGAAGGCTACGCGTCATCAGCACCACCAACGTGGTTTGTCCATCAAATGTAGCCCTTCGGTCTCTGCTACTGGTTGTTTTCTTCAAGTTACACAATCCTTGAGAATTCGTGGCCTTGAGAGATGGAGGAAAGAGTAGGAGAAAAGGGGGGGGGGGGGGGGGGGGGGGGGGTGCTGAAGATAATATATAATAGCCTTGTTGTTGGAGGAATAAAAGAAAATGAGACAGAAAGAGAGGAGAAAGAGGTGCAGTAGGAAGAAGAATATAAACCCTTAGTGAGATCTTAACCCCCCCCCTTCCCCACTTCTCAACAGCTGCCAGGTCACTTTACGAATGTCTGAATGAAAATATGCAGCAGGGTGTTGTTTGAGTGTTATATCATTTTGTCGACAGGGAAGTATGTGCACTGAAAGTTAGGATTATATTATTGGAATCGGTTTATCACACTTCACATGTAAGCATGCATCGAGACCTGGATCCAGTGAAGTTCAATGTGTCTTTAACAACTCACTCTCCCAAAAAAACAGAGGGCAGAAAACTGAGATTTGAAAAGTAATGTCATCAGAATGTGAAATCTGTGGACACTCTGTTGATTCAGTGTTTTTGAGGAAGCAAAACATGTAAATTAGTTAAATTCAATACCAACAGTGCAATAATTTCCTAACCAAAAAATGAAAAACATCCCCATTGCTTCACTCATATTCACTTTCACCAGCATAACCAATACTGACTGGATAGTCCAAAGCTATGACAAAAAAACATGAGTGACAGGCCTAATGTGGAGAAAAGACGGGGCATATTCAGGTGAAGTTCGAGCAGCAACAGCAGGGTCTCATTTCAGTTGTGATCACAACCAGAGGATGAAAAAACCGTGCTTAGGGCTGCCTTGCCCCGTTGGATAAATAACGAGGAACAGAGAAAAATCTATCAGGCAATTCACCATAATACCATCGACAGAGGCAGATCAGTACCACGGTTTGGGTTGGGTGGGGTGTAGAAGGAGAAAGAAGAAAAAATAATAAAAACAGACAAGGCAGTGGTGTAAGGAAAGAATAAGAATTAGGGAGTGAGAAATGGAGAAAGGAGAGAGCAAGAGATAGAAGGGAAGAAAAAAATTCACAATGATGACACGTAAGTGCAAAGAGCGATTAAGGATTTACTTTCAAAAGGACTCCCATTGATCTTTTTTGATAGACCTGCAATAAATCAAACCGGATTGACTCGCATGAGAACCAAGCCTAATCCTTTAGTCAGATCCAGGAGAACTCCAACCAAACCAGCTGTTAATTTAGGCTTTACAAGATAAAGCGGGAGAAATCCAACCTGATGTACCCTAGGGCAGAGGCTTACATCATCTCTGTAAAGCAATCAACTTATTGCCAGTTTGGAGAGGTAATCAGAGCACATACTGAGAGAGGAGGGGGAGAGAGGGGAGGGTTTGGTGGGTGGAGAGAGGGTGGTGGAAAAAGAAAACGGAGACAAGACAAGAGATGGCTGAAGAGGTTAGAGAGAGAACAGAAGCATACAAATGTACAAAGAATATACAATTATATACACACACACACACATATATGTATGTATATATATATACATACACACACACACACACACACACACACACACACACATATATATATATACAAAGAAACAGAAGAAAATGAAAATTGAGTCTACTTTAGGAGGAGGTTGTTTAAAGAAGAACAAAGTTTTTTTCCCTGCATGCTGGGCTGATACACTGGTCTTCTGTCTTCAACAATGGAACTTAACTTTGAGACAAAAAAACATGTTTACACCGAGTACATCTCCAATTATCTCCAGAGGGCCAGGACGCAAACAGAGGGGAGCTAGCTCGCTGCAAACGGTAGCTCTCTGGGCTGACAGCAGGGAGTGGAGGCAGGCCTCAGCCCCCCCACCGCCTCCACACCACCCTGTAATTTCCCTGGAGGCCGGCCCAGACCTTGTCCCCATCCCCAGTGGCCGGTGCCACCTCAGCCGGGTCCTGCCAGCCGCACTGTGGCTGCACCATAGCACAACCATAGTAATTAAAACGGTTATTTTTGTTCGGGGGAACAAGAGGGTTTTTTTTCTTTTTTCTTCCAAGCTTTGGACGGAAGTATTGCAAGACACCATCCAGCCCACACTGGGTAAACCATACTGATGTCTTTTTCAGTTGCGCTTTCTGTGTTTAAGTATGTGTGTGTACCGTATGTCATCAGGGCACTAAAAAGGGGTTTTAGTTCCTCTTCTTAACCCGGGTGCGTGACACCGCAATGGAGGATGCAGAGGATGAGGCCTGAAAAACCACACAACCCTCCGCCTATACACACACTGACACAAAGACTCATTAGCTCACCATCTCCCCTGTCTTTAATGTCCTGTTTACAACACAAAACAACCAGATCAGACTGAAATCCAATCACAGGGCTTTGCAGGGCCCTTCACTTCGGCCTTGCAGGAGAGCTGAGGAGAAGCAGGCCTTGTAGTCTCTGGACACTGTCCAAGGGAAACCAAACCCCAGGAGTCAAAACAAAACCACACATAAAATCAGAGTTAAAACAGCAGCCGCTATTCAGCCCATTGTGACCCCACCAGCGCACACACACACGCAAACAAACATACACACACACACACACACACACTTTTTGGCCCTGCTTCTCTACCCTCTCCTGGTTACACTGCATGCACACAGGGATCACTCCGACTTCAGCCGGGCTCTTCTCACATCGCCAAATTGACTGAGGCTTGGTGACTTGGGTTTTGACACGGTCTCGTTGGTGTGTGTGAATACACACACACACACACACACACACACACACACACACACAGACACACAGACACACAGACACACAGACAGGACACATACATGTAAAGGAGACTGCCACTTAAGCTCAACTCACATCAGCCTGCGCTATCTTTAGCAGCTGGGCTAAACTGTTAAAACCGCACAACAACTCCCCCCCCCCACCCGACAAGCTTCCCCCACTTCAAATAAGACGGCCTGGCTCTTTGGCAGTGGCTGCCCACTGGCACCTCCCTCCACGGCCGCAAGGTCACACGTTTAATTACACAGAAAGTAGTAATCTCACCAGACAGATGGCAGGCAGGCCGCCTCTCAATTACTTTATGCCCAATTGAATCATTAGTGATGTTATTTGCTAAATTATGGCACACAGAAAAAAAAAAAAAAAACCACAAAAACTGGATTTGTGCTACAAGTGGGGGGGTGGGGTTGGGGGGCTGGGTGGGTTACAGGTTCGTGGCAGTGTTAGGCCGGAGAGGCAGATGTGCCTCTTGCCAAGCAACTGTGACAGAGATCAAAAAGGCGTGAAGAATACAAGCGCATGACTGTGTTAGCTTTTGGAAAAAATTGGAAGTTTAATACCACAGTGATCAGTGCCAGAAAAAACAGACCCTTATTTTTCTCCAAACCAAAACTGGTACAGAACATTGGCCTATGTGGAAACAGTCGGCTCCCGGCAGCCCAGTTGAGGAAACCGCATGACAAGGCCAATTTAAAACGTGAAGAAAGTGTCTGTCTCTTAAAAATGAGCCAAGGAAAAAGAGTTGGGTTTTCTAGATTTTCTTTTTTTTTTTTTTTTTTTTGTCTCTTTGGGACAACCAGTCTGTCGTTGGGGAGCATCCCAGAGGGTTCAACTTCCTGAAGAAAACCCTGAATGGCAAGTGTGAGCGGTCTCATCCCGGCATCCACCCCTGTTGATGCCTCACTCATCATTTCTCAGCTCCTCCTGCCAATGGCTTCTGTGAACAATTAGAGGTTGACTTTCCCAGCGTCTCAGACCACAGCATCTCAATCTCTGGCCAGGGAGTTCCAACAGTCGAGCCAGCCAGCCAAGAAACAAGATTCTCTTCAAGTTTAAGCCCGAGTTTTGCTATTTATTCATCACTGACTGTTAGCGAGGCCTCTCTCAGCCTGTTTATGATTTAACACTACCACAGGGCTAAATAACAGCAAATTAACTGCGCTGACTGGCCTCATTAATGTCAGGCATAAGTTGCTTTCAGTGAGATCATTTCTGAATGTGCGAGGTGTACCACTAATGTTAACTCAATTACCAAAACTTGGTTTTTGGGCATAACAAAAATTATGCTTTGGACTGTGTGACTATAAATTCTCCAGCTGATTGGCTTCTGGTTGGCTTGCTGCTCATTTCTTTCTTCAGATTTCCTCTTGCACCTACGGGTGTCATATTAAAACACAACTTTATGTCTCATGCCAGGAGCCGCATATGTAGGCCATGTAAAACAAAACTTTACTACATAATGTACAGCTGAGGCCAATGTTTACTTCTAAATTTAACAAAGCATGAGACAGGTTGGTTCCCCGGCTTGAATTATTTTTCAACCAAGCCACATGGTATGAAACACACAGTGGTAGTGAAAAAATGTGTCCTACTGGTGACCATAATAAGACTGGCAGCTCGCCACTAACTGGGAACAGTTGTGTTGAGAGGCACGTCTCCTGATGTAAAATGATCTGTGGGAGCCTATCGAAAACTTCCATGAGTTTTTTTTTTTTTTTTTTTTTATGATTCAGGGTGAGGAATTGCACTGGCCTATAGACAGCAGACAGCAGTTGTTCTCCCATGAGGGTGGGCAAGCATCTGGGAAGAAGAGAGCGGGCGGATCAGGGGAAGATGATGATGACTAGATCTGCATATTTACAGCACAGGATTTTCAGACTGCACTCAAAGTGATCCCAAAGGCGAGTGTAGAAAATGAAAAGAAAGGGTCCGTGGAACTTCCACTAGAAAGCTCAGAGGGCTTAGAGTAATGGCTCCCAGGCACATCTACAACCCCACTACCCTGAGAGGACAGGGGGAGGTTTCCTGCTCGACTTTCCAGTTTTGTCATTGCTCTGCTTTGTGGAGAAGCTGCACTGCTGTTAATTACCACACTGTTCACAGTGCTTAGGGAAGTCAGAGACACTAAAACATTAACAGAGAGGAACTGAAGGGGCATTTTTATATGATGATTTTGTTCCCAGTTAGTCTGCATTTTTAATAACACGTTGGGTAATCAAAAAAGAAACGTTTGAATTCAAATTAAACTACAACTAGGAAAGACTGAATCTGATAATCCATCCAGGGCTACAACTCAGTATCAAACCATAACGGAATCACATTTTTAGAAAGCATTTTATTGCTTTTCTTATTCACAATTAAGCAACAAATGTTACATAGAGGAGTATTTGTAACAGTGAAGGCCATTACATGCCTCTAGTGGGTGTTGGCCAGCACATTACAGGTCTCACGTCTGCAATGATGTAATCGTACCATGTGTGCAGATCTCTCAAATTTTGAAACTTTGTGGATGTGCAAACTGTCCATTGCAGGTTTTTTGGTCTTTGATTCTGTGTGTAAAACGCAATTCCTATAAAATGCAGCTGCATAACAAAAACAACGGATCAGCTGGAATTTCAAATGCCTGCACAGTGTTTAATTCTTACCTGTAAATTCTTTGAATACTTTTAACAGAATATCTTTCAGCTGTGTAATTTAAGTTTAGATTAAAACAGAACTCCATGTTCAAGTTTGCTTATTTTGATAGCACTTAAAACATAGGGTCAAAAATAGGGTCTTCACATGTCAAAGTTTATTTCAGAGTATGTACGGTATACCGATGTAGGAGGTGCGTGCACAGGTGCTTACAGCATGTTTCAGCCTTAAGCCACAGGACTGCAGCGAGGCCTGCCCATTTGAATCCCCCACCGGCAGGAAATTCTAGCTGACGCTGTATCCCAATGGCCCTCACTTCCCTGTGGGCCTCGCAGTCGCTTTCCCCAGCTGCCGTACGGCGGCATGGGCGGCAGCGCTGGCACCTGTCTTTGACAAGCCTCAGCATTCACACTGACTCTGGTTTCCTGAGGCCGGCTGCCTGGCAGTCAGGTGACAAATGCTAACACACACGGCCTCAGACAACAGGCTGCAAACACGTATGGACACGGCGATCCAAATCTACCGAACCAAGAGGCCCTTAAGTATGATCCCCACCACTTAAAAAGCATCGGCATCATAGTGAGAGAGGTCTTAGCCTCTCATGTTTCCCTGTCTGATAGCAAACCCTGCCCTGATTCAGGCTGTGGCTTGGAGCTGTAAACCAAAGCTTACCTCAACGCCTCTCACCCGCCCGGCTATGCTCTAACCACTGTTTTTGCATACCGCTCAGCTTGTGTAACCGTCGAGTGGTTTTGCTCCAGCGAGACAATGGCTGTGTAACAGACTAAGCAGAGCGAAGCCATCTAATGACAACGAGTTGCAAGGGTTGATAAACACAAATCCATCCACGTTACACAAAACAGGCCTGAAAAAGCATTAAGCAGCTGAGGAGATTTCATGATAAAAAAAATAATAATAACATTACTAACAATAATAATCAACATAATTGACACTGTTAATGGCGGGGGCAAACGCTGCTCAGGCCAACAGGAAAGATTTCTCAGGTGAGCCAGTCGCGGCGCTGAAGGCTTTGTGCACCCACAGTAAACATCGACATCCACACCGTAATTATAACTCCATTTGAAACTCCCCTGAGTTCAGAGAAAGTATCAAATACAATCTGGGTCAGGGTGAATTGTGACACTATCAACAATAACACGAAACCTACAGCAACATTTCAATGCTGTGTTTATCCAGCTTGCACTTCTGATTGCATGGACATTTAAATGTTTGTAAAGGCTCTACTTGATCGCTTGACACTATAACCAGAAATTAAGTTACTGGTGTGCTCTTTCGGGGTATTTAATTACTATGACTGGTCACAGCGTCGCCACGACTGCTGCATATAGAAAAAGCAGTCATTTAACTCACGGGATGTGCAGGTGCCAACAGGACCTGATTGAGATCTCGGCACGGCGAGGAAGGCTGGTGCTCACTCTGCCGCCCAGTGGACCACGGCCACGTTTCCCCACCTCATTTGCAAAGCAATCCCGCTTCCCTCCCACTCAGTGCACTCAGTGCATCTTTTTGTCATTTCCATGTCCAGGGTCCATTTGTTTTGTCTGCTGAGACGGCAAGGGGAGGGGGGCGGGGGGGAGGAACGGAGGGAAATAAGGAACCAGGTCTCAAGGAGACCGCTCAGCAACCAAAGAGCATCTTCACATGTAGCGCCCTACAAAAACAAATACACATCCACCCAACCCACTGAGTCAACACACACTCACCTCTCCCCCCCGCCTGACTAATGTGCCCTGACACTCGTACATCACCCGTAAATTGGCCAAATGAATTAACCACGGCCCCTGCTTAGCTTTACGGGCTTTAAATGGATTTTCTCCTCTCCAGGTCTGCCCAATAATTGCATTTATCCATCTTGTTGAAGCCAGGTTTACACACTCGCGAAGATCATGCCAATCCCCGGATACATTTTCCGCTCTGGTGGCAAGAGCGTGAGAGATTTGTCATCGGATCATAACAGGTAATTCAAACAACAATTAGCTTGACGACTCCGCCGTCTGTCAATGTCTGGCTCCTTGTTGGACAGGACCTCGGTAAGAGCAACGAGGTGCCTTCCATCTCTTCATCTGTCCGTACAGCTCTTCTTGTTGCCCTTCCCTCGTGTCTCAGTGTGATAAATTGAGCCCTGTAATACTTTGTTATCTATCATCCAAGACTAAGGTTAAAGCAGCAAACACCCACAGTAGGGAAGAAAGTAGTTGGCTATCAGTCTTTCACTGTTTCATTGTTCACAAGCACACACTCAGACAGAGAGCAGAGGCAGGGTGAAGGCAGAGCTGTGAACACCGGCATCAGTGGGGGTCATCTCCACACTTGTGAATGTTTGAACAGAAGTGCATTAGACACTGGGGGGGCCCAAAGGACAATTCAGCTATGTAAACACGCAGCAACTTCCTTCCCTCAGCTCCTCCAGGCCTGCACTGAGACAAGCCACTGTTTAAACAGCGCACACAGCATTCCTGTGCCTGGGCCCCGGCCAGCTGCTGCATCCTCACTGCAGGCCCGCCTGCCCGCCTGAGCAGAGACAGATACAGGCCTTACAACAGCAAGGGTCATCCACAACAGACAAAGGGCTTCTATAGACATGCAAAACCGGACTCATCTACTAGAAATGCTCCAGAGCCCCGCACTGGCTACTTAAATGCTGACTGCCAGAGTCCACGCCGTCCTCCCACGGAAGAGAGATTAGCTATTGAAAGAACGGGAAATCAGCACGTCGCTAAAGGATGCATCCTGACATCGCAACCACTTGACGCCACCTGTAATGACCAAGCTGGAAATTTATCTTTATTGATATTTCAAATATGCAAAGTGTGACGGGCAATAAAGATAGAGGAGGCAGTAAAGAGAAGATAAGGAGCGTCCTGGTTCTAAAGGGCACTCTGACGTCCATCATATGACTCAAAGGCCACCCCTGCTCACCGTTGCCAGTCTCTAACTTTCATGTTAGATGTCATGACTGAACAAGTTCCAGATTCACAGTCAATATCTTAATCTTTGATTTACATGCCAAGAAATAGTAAATTAAAATAGCCTACCATCTGAGAATACATGTATCGCGCTCAAACTTTTTTATAGTGTACGTGTCTATCATACAAATACATGGCTCAGCTCAACAATTTCACTCCTAATGAAAGATAATATTGTGCTAAGGTGTTCGCCACAAGCCAAATTTATGAGAACACAAGGAATTGGAATTTGGAATTTTCTGTTGTTAATTTTGGACTTTGACAGGGGTTGCTCCACTTAAGTAGATTCCAAACAAAATAAGATATTTAATCTCTCACTCAAACAGTTTTGAAAAGGGACTGCCACAGGGGAACCTGCTGGAATAAGAATCATTAGAGAAACCAGGATGTAGAATATCATCATGAGAGCATTCCCGTGCCAAAATGTAAACTCAAATTCACCATCCCACATTTAATATTTAACACAGAGGTCTGCTGAATCAGTCGTCATTTCAGACTTGGTTTTATTGTAGGAAGACTACAATCATTACTTCCTCCCTGTGTTAATGCCCCAGCAGCGGACACCATCAGAGCTGCCAATGACAGCGACCTGCAGGTCATTATTTAAATCAAACAGTAATTTCAGGGTGACTGGACTGCTTTGTTTTCCACCTCAACAGTGCCACGTTCCCTCCTGCCTATCTGTTTGTCTGCCAGTACATTTGATTCCTCGGTCTGTCTGGCCGTCAGCTCGTCCCTTCTGGCTGGATGGTGAAGGCCACTCATCTCACCTCTGGACAGTTGTCCAAACAAGACACTCCATTCACTCTGACCCCTGGAGGGAGGAAGGCCATTGACAATTCACTCAGTGCTGTGAGTCAATTTGTTCACTTTTGGAATTGACCCCGAACACCGCTGACACACCGGCCTCTCACTGGAGAGGAATGAATACGTAATACTGAGGACGGTGGGGGGTGTGGATGGAAGTTCTCCATACATATGTTTTGAGTTTCAGTGCTATGCATATTACTAGTACAGTTTAAAATGCGAAGACACGTCCTATTTCTTTTTTTTGGGGGGGGGGGACGACAACAAGAAAAACTAATATTATTTGAAAGGCAATCGAAAATGTAGTTCACTTTAAATAAAGAGTATACAGTCTGCAATGTAATTGTTCACAGTCTGTAAACAGTACTTCAGTGCGATCTATTTAAATTTGCATAACCAATCATATTACTCGATGTTACATTTTGGAGGAAAAATAAACACTTTAGGCTCTCCATACACCATCACCTGCACAATGGTTGGCAATTCAATGCTCACGTGCTAGGCGTAGGCCATGTGTGGATGTGACAAGCTGTTCACATGAAATGTTATCTAGTGCTGTACACAAGTTGACAGCTGTCTCTTTATAAGAGGCGTATTATTATTGTGTGTAAATAGGTTTCTAACAGCTGGTTAAAGAGCTAACATGGGAATTTACTCTTAATCTGTTTTCCACTGGAATTGGTTCATCAACTAGAGAGAAAAAAAAAAAGAAAAAAAGAAGAAGAATCTATCGCTGTTCCACACGGCCCGCCAGTGTAACGGGGTTACATTTTATTAGCCTTGTGCATTTTTAAGTAATCTCGCCAACATTTTTTTCCCCAAATCCCAGCATAATCCGCAGATTAGTAGATGAATTTATTTCTGCTAGCGCTCTAAAACCTTTCTCACCTTTCGCAGGCAGTTATGAATCCACCACCTTTAACGACAAACAAGCACACGATCACCTCATTAGTGGACTCACTCTGCTTCCCAAACACACACACACACATAATCACACACACTCCTTGGAGCTTATCCTGCTACAATTAAAAGTTTAATTAGTAGATTAAAAATACATTGACTGGAGTTTTATCACCTTAAACTCCTCCATTATGTGTTTAGTACACACAAAGTGCCTCCTTCCCATCTGAGCCATTTTGAACAGATTATCTGCATACAGAAATTCCCTTGACTGGAGATACAAACTAGGTACAACAACAAGACTGCTGAAAAAAACACCATCTGCATAATTCACAGTATGTAGCTGAGCAAATTGATATTATTTATGTTTAATATCTTGTAATAAGAATTACAAAATAAAAAATATTGCAGAAAATAGGAGCTGAAACTACCACAATAAAGATAAGATGAGGTAACATAAGAGCTTGTTTTCATTTAATGCAAAATAAAAAATTGTTTGCTGATGAGGGACCTCATTTTTCTACTTCACTGCTGTCTGATTGGTCATGTAAAAGAGGAAGTATTTAAAAAAAAAAAGATATTAGCATGAATGAGATTCTCCTTCTGTGGTGCGTTCCAGAGCATTCGACCACATCCATAAAAGGCTGGTGTACCACAGGTGTTCACTGCACATTGGCACGGCTAGTCATTATCTAGCCCAACATGATCATTAAGAGCTGTGATGGCAGTGTGGCACCTCCTCCCTGCATGCACACACACACACACACACACACACACACACACACACACACACACACACACACACACACACACACACACACACACGCACACACAAGCCGGGAAAGAAAAACTCCAGTGGAGACTCAAGCACTCCCTATCAGTTGTTGTAAAAAAGGGGTGAGAGGGGAAGCGCCTTTCTCAACGAAAAGCATGTCGGCGCTGGTGCACTTTGACCCTTCCCAAACACACTCCACAATCCAAACAGAAAGCCAGCGCCGCCAGAATTCCTCCAGCGTCACAGCGGCCCTCTCGGCCCAAGCTTTTGAGGCTAATTTTTTGATGACGATGAGGGTGGGAAGCGCGGAGAGCGACGTGGAGGAGTGGGTGTGTGGTTGGGGGGGGGGGGGGGGGGGCTGATTCAGAGGCATAAACCACACACATGAACACATGCCTGCCCGTCAAGCGTGGCTGAAAACTGAAACTTGCGCGCTCCAATCTGTGTTCCTCTCCGCTCGGTCCCTGCTGGGTTTTTATGTTTTGTTTAGTTCTTTTTTTTTTTTTTTTTTCTAAACGGGAAGATAAATGTGAAGCCTAGGGGCACTATTGTTTGGACATCTAACCAGGAACTGTCGCTGCTCTCATTGCCCTGGCATTAACAGCAATTATGCGCTCTATTCAGACGGCTTTTGTGCGTCCGACCCCCAGCCCCCCCCCCCCGCCGTCGCCCCTCCACTCACTCACACACAGTCCTAACACACATTTCCCGCTTTTCTCTGCCCCCCTCCCACCCCGTGCTTTCCCTCCCACCCCGCTACTGGTGAACTCATTTGGCTACTGGAGCACTCTGGTCCCATTATGAATGAACTTACAGAAATATCCACATTCAGGCAAGGAAAAGACGAAGAAGAAAAAAAAAGAAGAAATGCACATACCAGAAGTATTTCTGGAGTGATACCTGAGCTCAAATCATTCTGCACATAGCATTCTGCGGATTTCTTCGCCTCAATCAGAAATGCACCACGGTGAAAATGGGGTTCGATGCACATTTAAAGCTCTGCAGGACAACATACTTGAAAAAAATTCTTCAACACTAAAACTGTCTTGCGGTTTTGTAATTATGACACTTTGTGAAAAATATCAATTCTAGGTAATCATCGCTTGAAACTAGCTAATCCTAACCATAACCTTCATATCTAAAAGATGCGATCAATACTCATTTTAACCTTATCTTTTCAGCTGGATGCAGCGCAGAAACACTGCCAATAAAATCTCAAATCTCCAGCAACCACTTCATTTCAAATCTTATCACCATTTTCAATAAGTCTTTATTTGAAACAGCTCCATGTAAGTTCACTCTATTGGCTGGAAAGTGAGAGGAAGCTTCGCATTCTACCAAACAACACTGTCAACACATACTGGGGGTGACCTAATAAGGATGAATAGATCAGCTATGCACTGTTCTTCAAGAATTTCACATTCGAAAAGAGAAATGTAGTTTGAAAGAACTGTCAGGAGGTTATAGGAGGATGTTCACGTTAATGTCCTCCAGAATGCAGTGTTTTTCTTTAGAATGAGAAACAGAAATGGTCTTTTGAAATTAAAAGTGAACTTGCCAACAATTCTAGGGAGTGCAAAATGTGCTGTCGACCAAGGAAAAACAGTAAATAAAAATAAAGCAACATGCTCTGTATATGGATACAAATTTAACTGGTGGCTTCATGCACGCACACACACACAATAATTTAATTTCCATGTTTCAGGGAGCCCCAAGCCCTGTGGGCCAGGAGCAGAGCTAGCCTATATTTAACAGATGACAAAAGTTGCATTCCAGATGTACAGTACTATCTTTGTGTTGAGCTCTATAGAAATGCATGGGAGAAAGAGGGAGCAAAGGGGGGTGCTGCTGGGAGAGGAGGGGGGGGGGTTACACTGGGGGCTTGGGGGGGGCGCACCAGTGCACAGCTGCTAAACTAATGCCTTTTTTTCCCTTTGCTCAGGCACAGAAATGCAGAGTGTGGTGGCTCATTGACAGAAACAGGGAAGGATACAGGAGGTGAAAATGGATTTATCCACTCTGAGAATAATTTGTTTTACCTAAAAAAGAAAAGGAAAAAAAAAGAAAAATATCCCGGCCGTGCAACGACTTAATGAGTAACAGGCATAATCTGTTACATTGAAGTCAAAATTAGGCATCATATTAGCTGTTATTACATTAAAAACAATGAAGTCAATGATTTAATTAAAAAAAAAGAGGTTCAGCCCCAAACCAGACTTGACTGCAGCTGAATGTTAGCTACACCCAGACCCAGCTCACGCTGCCACCAGGGAACCACTGCTCCCTTTGCACTGGTTAAAAAAATCTGATTAGAAACACACTCACAAACTGACTGATTCTCTCTTTTTTTTTTTTTTTTTTCTGCCTCTGTGGTGTTTCAAGCAGAGTGACAGATCGACGAGCGCATAAGCTCTCACACGGCTCAGCCTGCCAACATCATCAGCATTAGACAATTAAGCCCCGCGAGCTGAGAGAAAAAATATACATATATCGCCTCAGTAAATATTTACTGCACAAATCTTTTCCATTCATTCACCAGGCACTAACAAAACCTTACTGTACTCCCTCTCCCTCTCTCTCTCTGAGTCCCCACCACTACCACCACCACTACCCCCCTCCACCCCACCCCTACATCTGCGATTCATTGACTTTACAATTTACCACATGTCGAGATGGGAGAGGTCGAGCCTCCATCTGAATCACGGCACAAATATGCGAGTGATTTATTGTTTTAAAAACCCTGGGCCGATTTAGTGCAACTCCACTTTTCCTGAGCATTACTCCTATTGGCAGACCATGAACAATTACAGTTTGGACTAATTAAGCTCGGAGAATGTGCTGTGCACCGCTAATGTCTAGCAGGCCCCAATTTTAGTTTAATGGTGCCAAACTTTGCTTCCCAACCCCCCCTCCCCCCCCTGCTAACTTAACTCCTCAAATCCAAAGCAGATTGTGCTTTTTATGACTGTTTATTGAGTCGAAGAAAAATAAGGACCTTTTCTTTCCCCTCTCCTCGCATAGGATGAGAGAAACAGCAGAGAGAGAGGAAGAGAGGAAGCACAAAAAGGAGTAGTGGGAGGGAGAGAGAGAGAGAGAGAGAGAGAGAGAGAGAGAGAGAGAGAGAGAGAGAGAGAGAGAGAGAGAGAGAGAGAGAGAGTTAGAGAGAGAGAGAGAGCGGGAGCCGCTTCCGCCATACTTTGTAAACAAAAGTGATTTGCAAGACAAAAGGAGCGCAACCTTCCAACTAAATTCAGAGTGCATTTTGCGGCTAGAGGCACAAAATGCGGCCGCGTTGTGCCACGAAACCCCCCGTGGACACCAATTAGGCCCTATTAACATGTAAAGCCAATTTGATAAGGTGTGGGGCCTATCCCTTAAATCCGCATTAAACTATCTTTCCTCTTGTCACAGCCAAAAATCCATTTACAGCAGCCGAACACACATAATCCATATGATATACCATTGTTATGCTTATGCTGCTGTCACGTTTAGGAAAGATACTGTCTGTCTGTGTCAATTATAACAGATAAGGCCACAGCAACGTGTGCACGTGAGCACAAAGGCGGTGGTGTTGCATTCAATTCCGCATGTTCATTACAATAATCTGACCGGAAAATCCTCCATTATTTCTTCCCAAAATAAAAATGATAAAAGGAAGTAGTCACCCTATATTAAAGTGGATTTTTTTTTTTTTTTTTTAAAAAGGTGAAACTGCAGCAACATGAGCGATCCTGGCACGACAACACAGCTGAAACAAAGAGGGAAAAGGGGAGAAAAGCTATTGTTTCAACCACACAAAGCCTTTCCACCGTCTTGTAGTGGAATCGCCACGGGTTCTGGGAGCGTCTTTTTTCATTCTTAACACAGCGGTGGATGCTTGGTGTTGCGTTTTCATCCCCCTCTGCCTCCCCCCCCCCCTTTCCACTTGCTTGTTCTTTTTTAAACTACTCGTAATTATACATCGAAACTCAAAACCTCCGCCAAAAGTCTCCAGGCTTGGAGAATTATGGGGCCAGGGGTGGCGTCAAATATCTTAACATTCATAAGTCCGAGAGGCAGTAAATAAAGCCAGTGGATTTACGGCCCTGCAGCCCCAATGCAGGAGAGCTGGCCGCCCAGATCCCGCTCTCCCTCCCTGAGCCTCTGCGTCTCCAGACCTGTTGAGGTGTGATGTTAGCCCACAGCACCGGAGTTAACCCGCCGCCTTTTTTCACAAGACCTGTGTTAGCATCGGCAGGAAACAAAAGGTAGACAGAGAGAGGAAGGGAGATGGAGAGAGCAAAAGGGAACAGGGGGGAGAGTGAAAAGAGATAGAAAACCCGGGTGAACTGGACAGGCCACTTCTCCAATTCGACCTGCACCCAGTGATCCAGCAGGCCTTTGTGTGAGGTTTAGGGAGGGAGGGAGACGGCAGGGAGAGAAGAGGAGGAGAACAGGACAGGAAGGCTTTTAAAGCCCGGGCACAACGTCATGTCAAATTGCTAAATGATACTAAATTGTGAGCCTCCTTGGACTTAGGTGGTAGGAAAAACAAATTCTCACTGATTATGGCTCCCAGAGGTCAGACAAATTATGGTAACCGCCACATGCAGGAATTTTTTTTTTTTTTCCCCCAAGACATGCAAAAACAAAAATCATGGAAACAAGGTAAAATGTCCAGATAGATCAGGATTAGAGCCAGCTGACAGAAAAAAAAATCTCAATTGATCCGGATTTTGCTCTGAGAAATACCTGACGATATTGCCATACAGAAATAAAAAATCTCAATTGAAATAATTTATATTAAATATGAAAAATATAGATTTAAAGGCCTAGATGTTGAAATCCACAGCCTAAAAATAATATCACAGCATCGCCCAATCCAAGAGGAGCAGAAGAAGAAAAATGAAGGGAAAAGCAGGGAGAATCAAAGCCTTTTCGTGACAAGACAGAGAAAGTCTCATTCCAATAATACCAGCAGTCATATTCAGTGCCTCACATGACATGTTAGGGAGCAAGACAGCTAATCAATGTCCAGGTGAATTATTTATGCCAGCTTTAAGTCTAATACATTTATATTACAGCGGCCGCTGACTTCAAAGCTCTAATGGCTGGACACACAGGGCGCTGCAGACAGTGGGGGCCGAGGCTGTACAGTAGGAAGATCACCGCAAGCCGAAAACCATATTCCTCTACAGTCACTGTTCAGGTAGATCTGTGAATAGCACTGTAATAAATGTTGTCTCCTAATCTGCCAATAAAGCAGCTCCGCAATAATCAGCAGTGGCTTTTGGATATTGTAATGACTCCATATATATATATATATCCTTGTATAGAAAAAAGCAGCACAGAGTGAAAACTAAACAACAGGTAACAAATCAAGGAACGTGTATTTAAAAAACAAAAAAAGATCCTTCATTTTCTGAATTATGTCTGAAAATAGTATTTCAGGGGTGGAATTAAGAGAGCAAAGGTCAACACTGTCTCGCCGCAGCATCCTCCAACCATGCCACACAATTTACTGCTTTTCTAACTGCTGCATAAGCACAACGAAATGAGCGCTCCGCGGACTATGATAGTCACAAAGAGAACGACAAACCTCGCCACTGAAACAAGGAAGTGCCTCAGTTCAAATCATGTGTGTTGTTGTGAATGTGTGTTTGTGTCAGCACTGATGAGAATAATGAGTGACTAATTCCAAATACCAGGCAGTAGCGTTAACAAGGCTGGCTGACTAAGAGGGAAAGAATGACAAAATGTTCTCATATGTGGATATCCCGAGAATGATAAAATCTTTAAAAACTATAAAAACACACACAAAACACACACACACACACACACACACACACACACACGTAGAGAGAATTGAGTAAGACGCAAAAAAAAAATCATTTCACAGGAAACCCTGGGTGATCATGTTGAACTCAAAGGCAGAAATTGTGTCAAACACAAAAGAAGGCATTATGTGTCAGATGTGCATTTATTTTCAAGGTGTGCACAGCACAGGAAAAAAAAATTGAGGTAACAAATATCAGTTTCGTTAGCAGGAGCTGAGGTGGTGGTGGTGGTGGTGGGGGGGGGCGGGGGTGGAGGGGGTCACATTTCCTAATGCCTGGTCTTTGCCTTAACCTTGTAAAATGAGATGACAGGTCCTAAAGTGCAGACTTGTAATTGCAACCGTTTAAAATAGGGGGGCAAAAAAAACACCCATGGTTGAGAAAATTATGCCGCTTAAGGATTGCCATTGCCCAGTGGGACCAGCGAGGTGCTGAGCAAATGAGTAAGTGTGCATAATTATAGCATGGCTGATTGTGTCTAAATAACATGAATTTATTTATAAATATGGGTTTACATGGCACATGCTTTTTTTTTTCCACCCCCCTTCTGTTTTTTTTTTTTTGTTTTTTTTTTAGGGCAAAGGTGGTGCACATGCAGAGCACAGCACAGTGTTGCACAATCACTTCCACTCAATAAATCACACTAAATCACACACAAAAAAATACATATCAATAAGCAAAAATTATCGTTTGCTCCGGAAAAAAAAAAAAAAGAGCTATCAATATTTAATGCATGCACCTTTTTGCATAATGTCTTCACACGTTTTGACACATGCAAATCACTTTGAAAGGCCCATTTGCATATCGATTTTATTTGTGTGGTTTTTACACTGCTCGCAGCGTGTCACAGAGTCAGCGCAGAGGCTTGAGTGCTCGTGCAGCTTGTGTTAGAAAAAAGGGCATGTTCGATGAGGCTGTGCACGCACACACACACACACAAACACACACACACACGCACGCACACACACGCACAAGCCAATTGCATTATTCAGTGGGTTAAAAACATGCACTTGTAGCGTGGAGCACAGGCAGACCCCTGCACAATAACAACCCAATAATAATAATAACAATAATAGGCTGGTGAATAAAAAAACTAATTTTTGTTCAGTTTCCCCGTGCATTTAATTTAAAAGTTGCACTAATTCAGCGGGGGAGGGGGGGGGGCACATACAAAATGTCATGTGCACACGAGCTGCCATGTAACCACCAGGTCCCTGTCCCTGCAGCCAGCCCCGGCGCTTAGCACACTTAGCATGTTAGCAGCTGGCCGGGGCTGCAGGGCGGACGTGCACCTCAGCAGGAGCCGCTCCGCGCTTCTGCTCCTCGGCCCGCACACCCGGGTGACAACAACCGTCCCCGCGTCCGGCCGCGTCCACCCGGAGCCCCGGGCTGCTGCAAGGAGCGTGTGTGTGTGTTTGTGTCCGTGCATGTGCATGTGTGCGAGTGTGTGTGTGTGTGTGTGTGTGTGCACATACGGGTTTTGTAAATAAATGAACTTACTGTGCGTGCTGTCGGAGAAAGTGATCCATTGGGAAGGTAGGGGCTTGTGAGATCGGGGATCATTATAAATGGGTAGCCCGGGTACGGTGGGCTCTTGAACAGCCCTCCATCTTGCCTTTTCGCAGCTAACATGGCGGGGGGGGAGAAAAAAAAAAGGAGAAAAGTTTTTATAAAGTGGCCTTGGAAACTTTTTTTTCCCCCCCAACAAAATATGCATTTGAGGAATAAGGCGGAGGAGGTCCCCTCCGTCGGGCACATGTAATGTCATGGTGCAAAAAAAAAAAAAAGACACAAGAGAGGAAACAATAAAGCAGAAACTCACCCTCCTCTAAACTTTCTCTTGTTTTGTCTCTGAAAGTTTCAGATCTAGGCGGAGGCCGTCTTTCCGCCTTGAAATGCAATGAAACACAGGGATTGCGTTAAAGTTGACACGACGGGGCTGCTGGTAAACTTTCTTTCTTTTTTTTTTTTTTTTTTCCCCCCAAGTCTTACTCAGTGTTAACATGTCAGAAAAGGAAAAAAGAAAGAAAAAAAACCGCAGGCCCCTAACTTAACAGCGCCGGGGACGATCGATCCCCCGCGTTTCAATCTGCAACTTACCTCCGAATCCGAAGAGCTGTTTTGATTCGTTTCCGACTCGTTTACAAGAGAAGATTTGACATCGGCTAAATCCCTTTCTGCCGAGGAGTTCTCCGAAATTTTCTCTTCCTGCTCCCCTTCGTCTTTGAAGGAAATCATTTCATCGTTTGCACCCAGATCGTCCCCTCCACCGCCGTTGAGCTGCGGCATTTTTCCCGTGCAGAAATGATTATTATTATTTTTTTTTTTTTTTTTTGAGAGAGAGAGACAGAGAGAGAGAGAGAGGGGGCAAAAAACACGAAGTTTTTAAACCCTTGATCTCGGCGATCTGGAAAGTCCGAGTTTAAGTTTGGGGTCTGTATTGGCGTTTTCCAAAGCTCTGGCGGTGTGGTACAAAACTAAAAAAGAAGGGAAATCTTGGCAGGAAAAGGAAGCCGGAGAAGGAGCCGAGCCGCTCGGATTGAGTGAGTTGAAGTTGGTCGGAGTGGTTTTCAGTTCAAAGGCGGCGCTGATTGACAGATAGAGAGGGATGGAAATAGAGAGAGTCTGGATTCAGGATTATTGACAGGGAGAAACACACAAGAAACTAATGAGATTCAAACAGGGAGGGACTTGAAGTGACGTTTTCATAAATAGGAGGAAAAAAAAAGAGAGAGAGAGAGAGAGAGAGAGGGAGGGAGGGAGAGAGAGAGGGAGAGAGGGAGGCTGGAGGGAGCCGGCGGAGGACTGCGGTGGAAAAGCATGTGAGGAGGGAAAAAGGCAGTTTGGGAGCAGGACAGTGATGGTGAAATAGGGGGAAGATAGGAGTTGCCGGCAAGTGTGGATTAAACGCACATATGGGCGGTCTCCCGGTGGAGGAGGGAGAGAGAGAGAAAAAAAAAAGAAATAAATAAAGGAAAATATAAAAAAAAAAATGAAAAGAAGGTACTTCCTCGGGCTGTTTGCAACCAGTTTGACTCCATTATCCCCGACCAGTCTGTCACACTGGGGCCAAATTAAGATAACACTGCAGCTTAACTTAAAGTTGTTTTGTTTCTTTCTTTTTTTTTTTCAAAACCTACCTTTTCACGTTCAGGCTCCATAACCTACTTTTCTATCCCATTTTTTTAATATTTATTTATTTTCTGCTTACTAAATACTAGAGGCCTATCAAAGGAGAATAAAAGCTATTACTCCGAGCTTGTTTTCCAATTTTATCTGCTTTGTCAGTTCCTTTAGATCTATTTTTCATTATATTAGATAATGTTTCCTTAGATCTATTTTTTGGGATGGAGGATGTTATTGCATCCTGCTTTCTTGACAGGTGTGATGTCCTCTGGGACTAACCTGAATTCCTCACTGGCAGCACAGACTGGGCTGTTTTTATTTTTCTCTTCTCCCTCGGCAGCCAGACTGGACACAAATAACTGATGCAGATTTGGATGCTCCAATTCTGTGTCTTGTTCCTATAGAAATACAGCCTCGCGTTAAAAAAAGACATACATAAGATCATCTGTGCTGTCGATGATTGCAGTTAGTAGAAAAAAATAGGAAAGTATTATTTGACCGGAGGAAATGATAAGATATCCCTTACAGCATATGTCTACAAAACCATATTTTGTTTTTGTTACCTACCTTTGTTCATTTTACATGCACGCCAGTTATTCTATGAAGTCAATGAGACATTTGTTATTTACTGTGTTCCCATTAATTAACAATTAAGATGAATTATAAAAAAAAAATGCAACAACAAAGAGAAAGAGAAAAAATGCTAAAATGTAAAATTTTGAACAAATTCCTCTGAGTAAAAACAGGTTAATTAGAGATAAACACAAAACACACAAACAAACAAAAACTGCCGTTGCCCATCTGAAATATATGGAAAAGCATAGGGGGGAAAAGCCTGCCCCTGCTGAACAAGGGGGTTGTGTGTGTGTGTGTGTGTGTGTGTGTGTGTGTGTGTGCGTGTGCATGTCGGTGATGAGCTCAGCACCGGTGATTCAGTAACCTTATCTCATCAGCTCAGGAAATGCAGTTTCTATTATAGCCGATATTTGATGGAGCAATCACAAAATCAACAATGAATTTCAAATGTAGCAGCAAGTGAATAGAGCTGAAACATACATCCAGGTGACACTTACACTCTGTTGCAACATGCTTGGCTCCCTCAAGCAAAATAAATCACTATAAGATCAAAAGAAGACGTAGGATTGCTGATTAAAAAAAAATATTGTTTCATGTCATCATGCTGTTAGATGCATAAAAACAAATATTATGCCAGTAATTCCTCTGTATCTGCTCTCAGCAGTTGTCAAACAGCAGTGGTGAGGAATTATGTGCACAGTGTAGCTCTAAAGAGTTGTGAATCTGCCCACCAACGCACCTAGACCAGGCAACACCATGAAAGCAGACTATTCCGCTCAGTGATCACTGATGTGCTTTATCTGGATGAGGTGAAAGCAGTGTTCGTGTTAGCTGGCTGCAGCCCAGCCAGCAGTGGCAGGGAGCAGGGAGGAAGGGGAAGGGATCGCCGTCTCTGGTTCTCATCCAGTGTGTCTGTGTTTAGGCAGACGTTGGAAGAAGAGGCACCCCGCCGCTCAGGGCCCTCCAAAACTGAGCCCACACAGACCAGACCAAAGCAGAGGAGCTCCAAGCTGGCCTCTTCCCGGATTGCCTCAGCAGGTACCTGAGAGTTTACTGGGGGCTGGCAGCGTGTTATCATGCCTGCCGTGGGGACACCTGCCTCTGATGCCACCGTGGTGATTCTAATCTACAGGACCCTTTAATGATAGGCTGCGTTGCTGCTGCTGCTGCTGCTGCTGCTCTGAATGATGGGAGCGGGAGCACGCGCGGCTTTCTGTTGGTGTTATTTATTTTGTTATGGGTTATGCGCGCTCACCTCTGCTCCATGTGCAGCTGTGGTTTTGGCACAACTGGGGATTGTCTCATCCGTGCGTTTCCTTGTCTCAGACTGTGGAGGAAGTCAGAGGCATCACCAGTGTCTGATCACAAGGCTTCAGCTCTCTACTGTCTCCATCAACCCTGATGATGCAGCCATGCACTGAGTCTGACCTCAGCTAGTTTGAATTGTTCACCATTAGATTATAGAACTGCGGCAGATTTAATTGTAAATCTGTTTCTGTAGCTTATACAAATTAAGCTGTAAAAATGCAAAACAAAGTACTTTAAATAATACATGATACTTTCATATTTTACACCTCATCGTGTTACCTTACTGACGTCTCTATTGAGATTCTTGTACTCTATATGTTTCTGGACAAAAAATATCATAAGTGCTCAACACATTTTTGCGTCTTAAATCTGTATGTATGTTGTTTTTGCCCTTATCTAAGCTCTTTCATATAGGGCATAAAGAAAACATCATAACGATGAAAAAAATAAAATACCATTGTTTATGTCTTGAAATATACACAATACATATGCAAGATGTACCAATACAAAGTTTTTTTTTTTTTTTTTTTTCTTGAGGGGGGGGAGTATATTTTTGGGATTCCGCTGTTATAGGTAGCCAGAAATATTATGACATGAGAGATATTTTAGCTTTAATCGTTTTTTTGGTTTCAAATGATTCTAGGTACACAGTTTCTTTTAATGTTAAATATTTAAATATTAAACCCATAGTCAGTAAGCACTGAATAAACAGAGTGAGTAGAGCTTTTACAAAGAGGGGTGCATGTTTAATATCAAGAATCTCTGATGATGAAAATAGAATGTACAATTAAATTAACATATATGTAGTCTATTCTACTTATACACAGTCTACATGGGAATGTTATATGTAATATTTTACAGACCAATGTTTATATATTAATTTGTTCTTAAAAAAATAGTCATAAAATTGTGTTTTTTGAAAGTACATCCTTCACAGAGTGTTTTGTAATTTTGATTTAACAGCTTTTATCTTTGCACCTACAGTAGAAATGCCTGGTAAAATAAATTCTACTTAAGTACTCAAAGAAACAGATTTGAAAAATCCTCACACGGAGCACCAAACTACTTTGAGAAATCACCTACTTTTCTGTGAACACCCTCACTGTTTCATCTCAAACAGGAAAGGTAGCAGCAGCACACAGTGCACATCCTCTGTGTTTGCAAACAGTTAATTACCCATCATGCAGCCATGTTGCCAACCATACCAGCTAAAAGGTCTCTCATTGCTGATTAACATATTACTGCTGGACATTTTCTCTTTTTTCCCTAAAAAATATGCTTTTTTATGGCAACCGTGGTTTGATTTATTCCAGTAATGAAGTTTGTTCACTTGATAATAAGTGAAACTTACCATTTAACTTTAGTTGCATTTAGTCGGGTGCAAATTTCCTCTATTGTTGGGAGGGATGCTGTTAAGTATTTTGGCATTTATTGTCAGCACAGCTCATATAAATTCTATCACCGGGATAATACTTTGGTTAGCCATAATTACATGTATACTAATGGTCCTCATCATTTCTTGGAATGGACAGGATGGAGAAATAGATGTCTGATTTACCTGATTATGAAAAGACTGTTTCATGCTGTATATTATTCATTAGAGTAAAAGCAAATATGACAACAAATATCTAGATTAGCTTGCATTTGTGTGTAAATGCTTAATTGTGTTTTTTTTTAATAGTGTACTTATTACTGTGTTGTTAAAGTCAGCACGTCACTGTTTTCTATGCAGACTATAGTATGTACTTATTTCAATTACTCTGAGAAAATATTTGCACAGTCTCCTCTGTTTTAGGATTTGTATTTTGTTCGTCAAAACATGGCAAAGGATCAGGAAAGAGTTGCTTTCCTGAAAAATGAATCATTATATACAGTATGCTCTGTATACACACAGTATGTCATGGCCACAGCCGTGCCTCTGTCTCTTCCTTGTGCTTTCCTTCCCTTTCCTCCTGTGTCTTTCCATGTCCCCGGTTTGTCTAACTGTGTTGGTGTGTGTGTTGGTGTGTTTGTGTGTGTGTGTGTGTGTGTGTGTGTGTGCGTCCATGCTCCGACCTGACCTGGATCCTACCTTCCCGCACATACCCTGCAATCAGCTCATCAACCCACAGTTTATCAACCCCGGCTTTCCTCCTACTCATCGCCAGATCGTTGTTTTCTGCCACCGTGGTAGCTACACTCGGGCTCACTTGGCTTTTGGAATTCATTGTGATAGTTTTTCCCGTGTTTGCTACTTGAATTAATGCTTGTTTGTCTCCTGTGCCTCAGGATCCCAGCCAGCCTGCGTGCCTGCTAACCTGCCTGCTGACCCGCTCTCCCTCGCTTCCTCCGCCGACCACACCGCTTTGCCATTCTCCATTCCTCCTCTTCCCTCTGCCATCTCCAGCCATCCCATCTCCCCTGAAGTAGCTTTCGGTAAACCTGTTAACCTTCATCTGCCTCCTAGTCTGTGTTCTGTGCTTGGGTCCACTTTTTAACTATTATTTTTTCTCTTATTGTATTTGTAGAAAAGGAGCTTCTCTGCACCTTTGCCCCCTCAGCGTTATAATCATCTGACACAATAGGACAATATATTTGATAAATAGAAATAAAAGCTTTGAATGCAAGAATTGCATTTTTAAGTCCTTGAATTTAAAAAGCTTAATACTCAGAGTGTTATGTTGACCAAAGCTTAAGGGCTGAGAGTAATATATGTTTCACAAATAGCAACTCAAAAAGTCTATGCACATGTCTCTCTGCAAGAGACGTTGTTGACTTTTTGCAAGAGTACCTTATAAATACATTGTAAATATATTTTTCAGTCCACAACACAAATCACAATGAAGACAGCGGAGGAAGTGAATAATAGTGTAATGAAGAGTGAGTCACATTGGCCTGTGACTCTCTACTCATCTAAAATCAATATTACCCCCCAGAGATGTTTCAACTAATAAAACAAACAGCTCAACAACCATTTCATTAGGTTAAAAGATTATGAATCAATAATCAAAATAGCTCAAATCTCAGGATGCAGAGCCTAATTTTTCCCCCAGAAAAATCCCAAGAGGGGGAGCCGGAGTTTTCTTGTGAACAGCCTGGACACTCATGATTAATGTAGGCACGCTGCTTTTCATATCACTGTAGGTATTGGACTCAAGCGGGAGCTGAGTGTCTCCAGAACTCATCCACACAGCATCGTGGGAACCGTAGTAGGCCAGCTACGTGAGCTGTCTCCTGTCGCCTCCAAAACAAACAGCCAAGCGTTTTTCAGAAATGGACGCGATAGTCATTAATCAAGGTCCGAGGCAGGTCCTGAACTCTCTAAACATGGAATCCACCTGAGAGACAAGGTAACCTACAGTATGTACTCGGTTGCTGCAGATTTGGCGGCCGGCACAAATACCGTTCACCTGTCTGTCAAGGCAGCATCTCGAAGGGAGAGGCGAGCCAAGCCGCTGCTGGCTGGTAAATGTTACTTAAAGGTCAATGGTATACATGCCAGCGGGTTAATGGTTTGAGTAATATTTTCACACCGGCCCTACAGTGAATGCATCAGCTGTCAGGTAGCCAAAGGGATTTTTATATGCTGATTTACAGTATGTCTTGATTGGGAGAGAAGATGGTGTGTGTTTGCCACTGGACCATCTGGGGACTCAGTTCATATGCATTGCAATGCAAAGTCCAGTTATCCTCCTGCATACCCACATGACGGCGCATAGTGTTGATTTTATCACACAGAAAATCACTGACAGACTGTATAATTAAACCAGAAAAGGAACCATAGATGGATAAACCCCATGGGTGTCTCTTCTTAAGAATATAACCCCTTGTGAAGACAGGGATATAAGCGCTTATCTTGGTTTTTCCAGTCATGTTGGCAAGATCCTGATGAATTTGAGATATTTAGCTTGTCAGCTGGTGAGCCACTAAAGCAAAAGTCAAACAACAAATTGAATCTCTGATCTTTGTGTTTTTTAACCCTCGCCTACCAAAAGCCAAAAGCAGATGCCCAGGACAAATGCTGAGAAATGTAGCTTCCTGCTGACCTCTGTTTTGTGTTTGAGGAGCAAATAGGAACTCCTTTTCTCTGATGGTGTTGTATGCAGGACCCTCCACATCTCTCGGCTTTTAATGGGGTAGAAACCCTTTCTGATTGTTGGTTAAGAGACTGGGAGCATCTTGCAGAAGGTACTTCCTCAAACAGGAAGCAGCAGGGCCTATTGTGAGAGAAGAAAAAGAGGGAAAAGTGTCTTCTTCATGTTCGTGACAATGGCACCATAATTAAAATCACAGTGACGGCAAGTTGACCTTTTGAGGCCTGAATAAAGGGTCATTATGTGCACGATGGAGGCAAGTTGTCTTTGTGCGACTGTGTGTGAGTTCCAAGCAACGTCTAAATTGCCATGTGCATTCATTTTGAGTTTTACTGAGAACTAATTACATTCATTGCTATTTATCCAACTTTGCACAATGAATTAAATCATATCATATTGACATAAAATACAGTATATTGTACTGCTCTTACTCACAGAAGTGTTCTTTGAATTGCAGTGCACATTGGTTCAGGGCTATTTTTCAAGACATTCAAGGCATTTTAGTTTAGTGAAGGCCAAGTTTTGGTTGCAAAGGTTCTGCACACATTATCTCATTATCTTCATAGAAAATGTAATGAAACCACAGAGAGGAATTTGAGAAATTATAGCAAACATAAAGAAAGCTGTGCTTTCTTCATTTAAATTTGACACTGCTGCTCATTTGCTGAGTTGTAAAGTTGTGGCTGTTTTTCTTTCAGTGCAATAAATTATTGGAAAAGCTTTAGTACAGAGAAACAATTGTATCTTTAACGCCCTACATGCACACTTATTAACGAGCAACACAATGGAGACATGACCTTGCGTCAAATGAGGTGCCTCTCAGTACAAATCAGAAAAATGTTGTCTTCATTTGGCTATGTTTTCATTAACAGAATGGAAGACGAGCCCATTAATGAGACATCAGTCTATGTTCTTTGTACAGTACGAGTCAAAAGAAAGGTAAACATCATCCAAGGTTAAGTTGTGAGAAGGTTATAGTTGATGCAAAGGCTGATAGCTCTGTTGTCACATATTTCTGCCACTATCTCCAAAAAATCTATTCATCAGACTCTGAGCTATGGTCACATTTAAACTCATTTTTTTGTTATTTGTCAAAAAGGTTGAGCTTGTCTTTGCTTTGTAAAGTGAGGAGATAAAATTCAGCCTTTATTAGATAGTTTACATTTGAGAATAACAGAAGGGGGTGGTGAGTGTAGATTAGCAACCTGTATAAACAAAACATATATATATATATACATATATATTTATTATAACCACATTCTACTTTATTATGAAATGTTTGTTGTTTACTAGCCTTGACCCTGCAGATACTGTATTTACCAAAAATGAAGGTTTGAAAAAAAAAATCACCAACACATTGTTAAGTTAATAAACATGGTCCTAGACATAATATAAGATTGTCAAAAGTTGTTATTTTTTGGGTAAAATAGTAATTAAACAGAGGATGAAGAGCTACAAGGACAACAAAATACACCAAACTACACAATTAATGGTGTAATTTCCTCCTTTGTTGAAATGTTTTTTGTTGTCAATATGACACACACTGTACGCTCACAGCTGCTCTTAAAGGTCTGTCAGCCTTTTGTTTTAATGTTTGACTCTGATGGAGGGATGTGATTGTATGAAGTCTAAGGGGCATAGTTGGTTCAAATATTGATTACCTCTCAGGTATTCCTTTTCCTGAAAATTGATCCCAAAATCGTTCATTATCATATATCATATAGTTTTGTGTTAGGTAGATCAGATACAGCATTGACACATACTGTACACACACACACACACACACACACACACACACACACACATCATTAAGGCCCCAAAGCTTCATGCTTCAGCCTTAACTGGAGTTTTTTGGCTGCAGCCCTCGTGGTCTCCTTCAAGGATCCTAATTGAGAAATTAATGCAGAAAAATCAATTGGCCTCAAGTTTTGTGTCCAATAGACTCCTGAAGGCTTCAAGCAAGCAGCAATCAATGCTTTCCACATGGGTGGCTCCAAAACCCCTTCACTCTTTTGTTTATGTGTTCATAGCTGGAGGATTTTGATGTTTGAATTTCAATGAAATAAACACAAATTTTCCACCTTTTCGCAATCCCCTGTGGTGCACAATGTATATTCAGGGGCATGATAAGATTTCTTTGGTCGCCATTTAAGTATCACTTAACGAGAATTTTTTTTTTCTAAGAATTGGGATGTATTGTTCAAAAATTGTGCCCCTACCGCCAACACTTTGCGCCTGCCTTATTTACACTTCAAAATGAGGATCTTTTAACATTCTGTGATCATCCGCGGCATTGTTGGTGGATGAATCGGCGTGTTTTGTGCATCCCTCTTGCCTAGAGGACATCAGCTTATTTAGGGCCATTTTAAAGCACCGCACATCATCATCAGGTCAATGAAAAAGCAACCTTGAATTCCCTTCGACACAGCTGTCTTTTTCCAGCACTCAAACAGTGTGCATCACCCTGCTACGACTCAAGGCAAAAGGCAAAACGGAGAAAAACGGCCATAAGAGAAAGATGTGAGGCTAAAATCTTTAAGTATTTTAACAGCATCACCTCAAAAGCAACTGCATTTTTCCTGCTCTTTCTCCTTTTTATGGTCAAAATCTCAACAAGAGGAAAATGGACATTTGCTTGTGGTTGTTGCACAGAGAAAACAAGTGCCATGTTCTTCTTTGTGCTCGTTAACCACCTTCCAAATTCATCATAAGCCCAGAGATCAGATCACAGTAATATTTGATCAATATTAATAAGGATAGGCAAACTCCTCCAGTAATTACCACAGTCTCTGGGCTTTGATTTCGACCATTACTAACGCCTCTGCATCTTTAGATTAAAAAAAGCGACCCCCTTTTATTTCATAACATTAAATCCCGACATGCATCTTCTAAAAGCTCTAATAAGACAAAGATAAGATTTGCATCCCCATACAAGTGTCTTTTTCAATTGATTATGAAGCCGCCATTGATGTGCGAGAAATTGATGTTTTCCTCTGTTCTTAAGGGCGGCTAATAGAAGGGGCGGGCTTCGAGGAGGAGACTTTGCTACTTTGATCTTCAATCAGTAAAAAATCCCACTTCTTCTTTGTCAGACTATATTTGGTAAATAACAGTGACAATCTGCAGGGCCTAGAAATGGAGACAAGGAGAGAGGGAGAGGAAGAGAGATGTGTTGAAGCGATAAAGAGGGGTTGGTAAGTGGGAGAAAAAGGGAGGACATTGGGAGAAAAGGGCATAGAGAGGGAAATATCTTGCTTGTTAAATTTACGGCGTTAAAAAAGTGAGGTAAGACGTTAACATAGCTCTCCCCAAAACAACAAAGTATTGTGTGATGCGGTCTCACGATGCCAAAATAGCTGAATCCGTCCGGCGCTGTCACCTCACACGGCTGATGATGGGAAATATTTCTTACCTTGTTTATTTTGGGCAAATCAATTTTACACAACTGCCCCCGTGTTTCTGTGACTGACGTTACATTATGACACACACAGTAGGCTTCTAATTAGTCCCTATGAAAAACAACAGGTGGATGTGAGAAAAGTAATAAATCATTCAGCCAATATGGCTTCCAACAGGCCTGTTGCCTTCCCTGTTTTTTTTCTCTTTTTGTGTCTGCGAAGAGGAATTGTTGGTGGACATGCAGTCTGAACAGATGCACAAGATGTTGTCTGAGGCCCACGCATAATTTACCGCACATCATTTCAGTGTGGCAGATTGAAATCAAATTCTCAGTTATGTAAGTAAGTATGCGGACCCTTGGCATAATCTTGTGTTCATATGCTGTGGGATATATGAATACAGATAAAAAAAGAACTGCCTCTGTCCAAAGGTAACTAAATCTGCCTAACTGCATTTGTAAAGCTCACTATTTAACACATGAACTCTTGTCTGTTTAAGCCACACAAAAATTGAAGTGTAAAAATTAAGGTTACGTGTACTATTTACTTACTTTTGTACTTTTAAACAAATTAGATATATCGTGTTCATTAGAAAGCTTTAGAGGTGTTGCAGGCAGATATTTTTTACCTCTGGACAAAGTCAGCCTGCCTGTTTCCACCTACTTCCAGTCTTTATGCTAAGTTAAGCTTAAGCGATCCTCTCGGCAAGAATTAGTGTATTTCCCAAAATGACAAACTT